>CM024809.1:7878942-8533535 GCA_014281875.1 Nibea albiflora
GTAGTTTACGTTAAAGGTACAAAAATATATCTTACAGTGTAGAAATACTTTTACAGAGTACTTTTTGAGTATTTTACTGTGCTTCTTCACCATACACAATATTACTGTAAAAAAACAACAACATTTCAATGTAAAATTACAATAGAATAATAAAATAAATGATATATTTTACTGTAAATTATCTGCTTTTACTGAGTAATTTTTTAAAGTACTATTACTGTGCAGTTTTGGATCAAGTCCCCTTCAGAAATGCTTTTATTTTGAAGGCAGGACACAGAGGTTCCGGTTCTTCCCTCAGCATCCCTCACCACAGTGCGCACACACATCATATATATATATGTGTGTGTGTGTAGGGCTGGGAGCTCTGGTTCACCGGAGCAGCCTCAGTGTGACCGCGCATCGGCCTGACCTTCAACATGGCCCTCACCCTCCTGGAGAAGATTAAAGTATGGCTCTTCAGAGCGCTCATGGGAGTGTTTTACCTGCTGTTCCTGCTTCTCTCCCCGCGGAGAGACGCTCTGACCGGGAAGAAGCTCCCTCCCGTCACCAACCCTCTGCTGCTGCTGTCAGCGGCGCAGCTGGCCAAGAAGATCCGGCGTAAGGAGGTGAGTCCCCGGTCAGACCAAGCGAGGACTGTGGGGGTGCGGATTGAAACTTGCGCTTATTTAACGGCTCCAAATAGGAAGTTATAATACTATATAGTATAGTTTTATAATACTATAGTTAGTTATAAGCTTTTTTCATCCTTATAGCTGTTTTTTTATAGACCTTATTATAGCTGCACTCCGGGCTCCGTTATTCCCTGCAGCTTTATGTCATCTGTCAGTGTACAAGCTGTAAGATTAGACAGCAGCACCTGTGGAATAACAACACAGCACACACACACACACACACACACACACACACACACACACGTTGCTGCATAGTAAGCATGCAGCCTTTTATGGGGCGTACAAAAGAGAAGGTTGTGTGTGGTCCACAGGGAGAGAAGGGTGGGGTGGGGGGGCTTATATAAGTTCTTATGTAAGCCCTTACCATACATTATAATCATGTTCCTAAACAGTGCAGCAGATTCTGTCTGGTATCCCTCTTAAAATAAACTACAATAATTATTTTCCACTTCATCTGTTCGGTTTGTTTTGATTAAAGGTCCAGTGTGTTAGATTTATTTACAGAAATGTAGTGTAAGTATATTTTCATTGGTGCATAATCACCAGAAAATAAGAATTATTGACTTTTTTTGTGACCTTAGATTTAGACTTTTACATCTGCAGGTCCTCCTCCACGAACTAAACACTGGATCTACATCGCTCAGAGGAAGTAGGTTAGGCAACGCGGTTGCTCTATTCATTGAGCTGGGTTTGATTGAGCAAAGACGTTGGGTGTGCCTTCATGACTCCTTTCAACAACCCTAAACAGCAATGTGAAAATAAACAAAACATAGCTCTGGCTTGTTATCTGTCCAGCGTGCAGCCAGTCTTGCAAGCGGAGGATTTAATCCACTCGGAAAGCTGCCTGTACTTAAAAACAGGGGTCCAAACCTTCAGGAGACCCCTCACACCAGCTTGATTGAAACCAGAACGCGCTTGTCTTCCTTGTCTGGGAGGCATATAACAGGAGAAATGTTGTGTCTCTGCAGGTGTCAAGTGTGGAGGTGGTGCAGGCTTACATTGACAGGATCCAGGAAGTCAACCCTCTTCTGA
Organism: Nibea albiflora; assembly: GCA_014281875.1. NCBI lineage: Eukaryota > Metazoa > Chordata > Actinopteri > Sciaenidae > Nibea > Nibea albiflora. The sequence continues at coordinate 7,880,646 of CM024809.1, forward strand.
ACGCTGTTATAAAAGACAGGCAAGAAAAGTTGCAGTTCTTGGCACTCCCTCATTGTCTGATACTTTTGACAAACTGAACCTATGATGCATGGTCAGGAATCAAATCGTTCATTTGTCCCGCTGTCCAGGTTCGATGCTGCTCTCCAGGAGGCGGCCCAGGCTGACAAGCTAATTGAGGAGGAAACTGGAGGAGAGGATGTGCTGGAGGACCGACTGCCTTTACTGGGAGTTCCAATCTCCATCAAAGAGTCCCTTGCTCTCCAGGGTATATTTCTCGCCTGTCACAAACCAGGCATGATGTGATGAAAGTCACTCTTCTGTTTGGAGTCCATTTCCTGCAGCAGTTGAGGATTTTACTTTTTTTCAGGCATGCCCAACGCTGTAGGCGTGGTCTCAAGGCGAAACATCCTGTCCACCACCGATTCTCCAGTGGTGGCCTATCTGAAGAGAGCAGGGGCCATCCCGATGGGCGTCACCAACACCCCCGAGCTGTGCATGTGGTATGAGACCAACAACCACCTCTACGGCATCACCAACAACCCGTACAACCTGGAGAGGATCGTGGGAGGAAGTTCAGGTTGGCTTCACTTCAAAGGTCGACTTTTAAGGACGCTGTCATTGACTTGAAGGTTCAAGCAGCCTGTACTCAGAGCTGCTTATTGTTGGAGTGGGTGTCTTTGTCTGCCCTGGTTTTGTCTGATAATCATATTACACTGCAGACACACAAACGGAGGCTCTGGCTCTGGTTCCTTAAAGGGGAAGGGGAAATCTATTTGCAGGCTCTATAGTAGTACTGCTCCCCAGAGAAACGTTATATAAAGCCTTTTATGGCTCCGGGGTGAGCTGCATGAACTTTGAGAAGTTGATACAAATGATGTGGGTGTGGCGCAAGAAAAACAAACCCTACATACCCGCGTGTGGACAAAATGTACATCTGTGGTACACTCCAGGCTAAATCTGACATATGGTTGTTATATAATAGCACTTAAAGAACTCAATTCAACATTTTGACCACTTGAATTTGTTTTCTTTACATACCCGTTGATCACAGTTCAAAATACACTCCTCTTTTTCTCAGTACAAAGTCCTCTCAAGTCTTTTGGAAGAGCATTCGACCAACAACCACCAACGGAAAATATCTTAAGTGCTACAGTAGAAGTTCTCTTCTCTTCAGATATTTAACAGGATCGGCACGCTAAAACTGACGTGTGGTCAGGGAATTAGATTGGTTTGGTGTAAATGTAACCTTTGTTAGATGCTCGGAGGCATACAATCCCGATGGATCAGACAATTTGGAACCGGTTCTGAATTCCCATCATACCTCTCTCTCTATGTATCTCCTCTTCCTGTTTCAGGTGGGGAGGGCTGCATTCTGGCAGGAGCAGGGGCAGTCATCGGCATAGGCTCCGACATCGCTGGCAGCATCCGCATGCCCGCTTTCTTCAACGGAATATTTGGCCATAAAACCTCAACTGGTAAGAGAAACTTCACGTTATCAAGGACAGCAAGGGAAAAAACCCCAAAACAAACAAACAAACGAATGATCAGTAAATTGTTGTAAATTTGCACATACGTACAATAAAACGAGAAAACCAAGCAGCAACAGAAGCCAATGCCGAAGTGCCAAAAACTGCAGTTCCTCAAACGTCCACTTGAGGCTGGTTCCAATACAAGTCAGTCTCCATAAGTCCCCATGTTAAAATGACTTCACAGCAGAAATAAACGTGTTTACAGCCTGGTACAAAAAACAGTTTTGCTCTCTGTAGCTAAGTTATTCTTTGATGGATAGTTAAGTGCTATTACAGGTGGCTTGTTTGAGCAACATTAACAATGAACACCAGACGATTAGCAACTAGCTGGTGAACAAAGTGGAATTATTAGACCAAACTTTGCTCTAACTGTGCTGTGTATCTGCAGGTATCGTGTCCTCTGAGGGAGAGTTCCCTCCTTGCTCTGGCAGACAAGAAGAGTACGAGAGCGTTGGTCCAATGTGCCGCTACGCTGAGGACTTGCTGCCAATGCTCAAGATCATGGCAGGACCCAATGCTCAAATGTGAGAGTTTTGCTTACTCACAGTAGGTTTCTATAAATTGTAGAGCACGTTCTCTTTGCTGGGGCGCAGTTAATATAACAGAACCTCCTTTGTGAGGTTTGTTTATTCAAGCGCTTCAAGTCGGACGTATCGAACCTCACTTAACCGGACAAACTGGTAAATCTCCTGTCACCTGTTCAGAAGTAGAGATTTATGTGGCCTGTTCTTCTGGGTTTGTTTGTTTGGGGAAAGTCAATTAATATAAATCCTCAGATAGTGATTTTTTTTAGATGATTAAGGGATACAGCGCACAAAACGGAGGTAATTAATCACTCTAATTTGCGGCATTTGCTTACGCGCAGGTTGTCCTTGGACACAAAGGTTGACTTAAAGAAGCTGCGGTTCTTCACCATCCCCCACGATGGTGGCTCTTTTATGGTGTCCCCTGTCAGCAGTGAACTCATGGAGGTTCAGAGGAAGGTGCGTTTGAATCCATCACTCACGTAACTTGTCTTGAGTCTGCAAAAAAAAAAAAAAAAAAAATTCACCAGCAGATGCACATCAGGAAGATTTTTTAGATTCAAAATCATGCGTCGCTCTCTCCAGGTGGTGCAGCATCTGGAGGCTGACCTCGGAGTCAAAGTCCAAGAAGTGCGCTTCCCTGAGCTCTGCCACAGCGCCAACATCTGGATATCGTGCATGGGTCTCCCTGATAAGGACGGCAAGGTAGGTCCTCCTGACAACCTGATCCAGAGCACTGTGTTCCTGCATGTGCAGAACAGTGTTACTGGGCTTTGAGAGCGCAGTATCAGTTTTCCTGGAAGTAGAATGAAGATAAACATTGTCTAATAAGGTTGCAGGCGAGTATTAGTCACAGTACTTAGTTTAGTCTGCTGCCCAGAAATGTTTCACTAATCTGTTTAGATGCCAGGGGACAGCATACCACATACCGCACACAGCTGTAGGGGTAGGACAATATCTGTATTTGTAGTACAGTATTTGTATTTACTAGTATTTCTTTTTTATGCCACTAACATTTGAGGAAACTGCTTTTTTTTACAACCCCATTTTCAAAAAAGTTGGCACAAAATGTATGTATGTATGTATGTAATCTAAAGACTCCGGGTGCTAAACTGTTGAAACATGTTTGCCTCATTATGTAACGTATAGTAAAGGATGGAGGAGACCCTGAACTGTTGGGCAACTGAAATCCTGCAACAAGCGAGGCTAAGAAAACATTCCACTTTCCAGATTAGCATCAGCGTTTATTGTATTATTACAGAGGAGTTGGTTTCCTCAGTTCTCGGACGCTCTGTTTACATTTCAGTGTGCCAATTTTTAAATTACAATGTCCCAGGTATCAAATCTTACCAATAGAGAGAGCATACATACTGGAGTCCGGTGGGAACAGGAAATAATGGCGTGTGTGTTGGTGACAGCAGCGTAGTCGACGTTCATCGTGTTTCCTTCCGTCTCTTAGCATCCTCAGCCATTCGCTGAGCTGATGGGGGAACCAGGACGACCCATGAGGCCCTTTTGGGAGCTGATGAAATGGATGGTGGGAAAATCAGACCACACCATGGCTGCAATCGGTGAGATGTAACATCACTGTCGTAAATATGGACAGTTTTACACGTCGAACATCAAGCAAGGTCAACAACGTGAGCTTATATTACTTACTAGTCCAACAGCAAGAAGCCCAGATTTTATTTCACCAAGCTCTCGCAAACAGTCCCGACTTCTTGCTTGCTCACTCTACTTTTTTCTTCTTAGCTTCATTCTCCGCCCCCCTGTGTTCTGATCTCACAGCCCGGCTAACAAACTGAGTTAGCATTAGCTAACAACAGCTATAGTTTGCAGCAATTAACTTTACTGTCCACCAGGAGACTCTGAATCAAACAAATGTGTGTGTGTGTGACATCTTTAGGTCTGGTCATATTTGAGGCACTTAAACCGTTCCAATCTGCGACCAAGATCGCAGCTGAGACCTTTCACGTCGAGCAGAAGGAAAGTCTGCAGAAGAAGATGGAGGAGCTGTTGGGGACTGACGGCGTGTTTCTTTACCCTACGCACCCCAGGGTGGCTCCCAAACACCACTACACACTCTTCACGCCGTTTGACTGCGCCTACACAGGTCAGCCCCGACTCAAGCGTCGTAGCTAACTTTTCTTGCATTCGTTCGTAAGATTTTAAGAAGCAGGAAGGCTGTGAAGTACGTCCATTCTTCTCTGTCTCCAGCTGTATTCAACATCCTCGGCATGCCGGTCACCCAGTGCCCTCTGGGTCTGGGTAAGGAAGGTCTGCCTCTAGGCGTACAGGTCGGTGCTTGGAGGCTGCAGGACCATCTGACCCTCGAGGTGGCTCAGTACTTGGAGAAGGCGTTTGGAGGCTGGAGGGACCCCGGAGCCAACTGAAACACCAAATCCCCAAACTGGAAGCGGTCGAATTGAATATTACCGCCTGCTTTGTACACAAATACCAAAAGCTACAGCTAAATTGTTGAATGTTCAAGCGGAAGAGATTGACTTTTGCACTGACACAGAATCAGCTCTTCCAGTAAGTCTTGATTGTATAATTTGCCGTGTTCGGTGACGTCACACTGCGTCATCAGCACAAGCTATAAAAAAAATGTGTGATGAGTGGAAGTGTCATTCACATTATCACACAAAATAAGGCCTTTGCGTACAGTTACTGAGAGCAGGTCTGCTATTATAGGTCAGTACATGACGAGTCTAAAGGCTCCCACACAGGTTCACACTTCCATATCCAGTCCCCAGTCCGTACACATTAAAGAGTCATAAAGATGTAACATGAGCGGCGTGCACAGCTGCAACTAACCTAGAGAGATGACAATGAAGTGTGGTCAGGTCACGTATCACGTCGGCACCTGTGTAAATGTCGTTTTTAACTCTTTGCTGCGCCTAACCTTTGCTGTGTGGTAATGTGAATGTCGTGTAGTGGCGCTAAGTTGATTGTGGTGCTGGTTTTATGAAGTTTCGGTCATTAAAGAGGTCTAAAAGAAAAATCAAGATTGCTTTTTTTTTTCTCCTCCCGACAACTGAACGTGCTAAATCTCTCCCCTCTACAACTGTCCCTTCATTCCATGCGAGCTCTAACGGCCGTGTCGCACTTTTTTCCCCCCTTTTTGTAGGTCGCTTTGGATAAAAGCGTCAGCTAAACGACTAAATGTAAATGTCAAAGGCCGCCACAGTCTCAAGTGTAACCATGGCGTTTGCATGACATGGCATATTTTGACTGAAGTAGGAAGAGGCCTCCCCGAATACGTCGATCGACATTTGATCAGTTGCACAAACCAAAGTGTTAAAAAAAGAACAGTGAGGAAGAAAGTTGAGAAACAACCCTTGGAGTCTGTTGTCACTTTATTTTCTTCCCTTCTTTTGAAAAAAAGGATGAAAAATTATTCAACGTTTACCAGAAGGCTTCAAACAGAACACGACGGCATCGGGAACTCTTCGCCTTTGGTCACCTCTACGTCATTACCGTTCTCTTCTCTCTCTCTTTAAAACATTTCGTGATGATTCGGTCCTGAAAGGTCAAAGATAAGCTGCGAATGTCACATTCATACAGAAAAATACAGACAGCTCGTCTTTCCTTTCGTTCCAGACACGGGGACATGCTTGTATCTCTGGAGTACAAATGCTGAAAGGTGCCTGCCGTGAGAATAATTCTGCTCAGACTCGTGTGTGTATATATTTATATATATATATATAACCCCCCGCCCGCCCCCTCCCCGTCCTGACCTCAGCATCGTCCAGGGATCAGAGGCGACTTAAAAACAGAAACAATAAAAAGGGTAAGGGAAACAACCGAAACAAAAAAAGTACAGAAATATTCTTCAAAGAGTCCTGCATTTTGGCGGTGCAGGAAAGGGAGGACCTTTCTCTCCTTGACGATCTTCTCTCCCACCCAGTGCTTGATTTGGCCCAAATGTGTATGCAAATACTTGTATGTACGTGTGTAAACATGTTTGTTTGTTTTTTCCTCTCTCTCTCTTTCTGAAGTGGATAAGAAATTCTGAGCGCGTGACTCGGAGCGAGCGCAGAGCCTCAGGAGGTGTTTGTGATGGGTTTGTATTTCTTGAGGCGCGTCCACTGCCCCGTGGAGTAGTTCATTTCGAAGACTGTGTCCACCAGCATGGTGGTGCTGCCGGTGCCGTCGGCTTTGGGCAGGACCTCTGTGTGTTCGCTTAGCTTGATCTGGATGATCTCCCCCTGCTCCGGGCACGGGTTCTCTGCAAGACGGACAAGGAGGAAGCAGACAGGAGGTTGTTATCGGTGTGACCCCGTTATTCATCACGAACACTTCCTGTAGTTGGAACTGTGTAGAACAGATGAACGCTTCAAATGTGACATAGCAGGAACTAAGCTAAATGTGTTCGTGGTTTGCACAGGGTGTTTTATTCACGCAGGCTGCTTGTAGAACAGAGCAGAGAGGTTTGAAACATCGACTAGAACGTCTGTGATTAACTGCTGGGGGTCGGTGGAATTAGGCCTTCAGAGCTTTTACTAAAAAACAAAGGATCAGCTCTGTCCAAGTTTCAAGTGCAGCTGAAGGCAGACAGGAAAGTTATGATTGCACATTGTAAGGAAATGTGCAGGTCGCCTGACGAAAGATGAGATGATCGTGAATGAATGGATGCTTGTGTGACTGTAAAATGACGCTCTACCTCTGGATCCAGCCATGAAACCCAAGATGAGGGCCTTCTCTGGTCTGGTGACCTTGTTGGCCGTCTTGAACATCTCCTGGGCAGCGTACATCTGGTCTCTCTGAGGAGCACAAACAGCATGCAGCAGAGACTTTAACACTCTCAAACACTGAAGAGGAGTTTGCGTAACGTTCGCGCGTCCTTCAGTGGCGCTCTTCATCTCTGCCTTACCGTGAGGGACAGGTTCTTTTTTGGGCTGGGGCTGCGGCGCTGTAGGGGTCGGTGTCGGGGTTGGGGTCTGAGGTGTGCTGGGGGGCTGGGTGGGGGTCTCTGGCTGGCTCGCAGTCGCGGCCGCCGGGGGGCCGTTGCTGGCGGGGGTGGAGACGGGCGTGCTGGGGGACGTCGGGGTCGCCGGATTGGCCGTGTTGCTCGCGTTGTACATTGGCGTCCTCTGTTTGTACTGGCCCGGTAAGGTGGCGGTGGCGCCAGCGCCCGCTGTTGCTGACTCCTCCGGTTGGCGAGCCGACTGCAGCGTGTCCCGTCCCGAACCACCAGCGTTCGCTGAGGAGTTGGGAGAAGGAAGGACATCGTGAGATTGACATAAAGCCTGCAGGAGAGGCTTCTTTGCCTCCTTGAGCTATGAAGAGTATGAAAACAGACACCGAGCCCTTTGAGTTAACACAATGTGTGTCTAACCTGGCTGCGCCTCTGAGCTGGGAATGTAAGAGGAGGAGGGAACCATGCTGGGTGTGGCCGGTAGGTAGCTGGTTGACGGCAGAGGATTCTCGTTCAACGCTCCCAGTTTCTGAAAAGGGGAAAAAAAAACAAAGCAGTGTTTGTTATGACTAGAAACTAGAGTAAGATGGATGGATCAGGGAGGGGGGGGCAACGCGAGACAGAGGAGGAGACGTCAGGAATGTCTGAGTGATGTGACCACGGGTACCTGTGCAGAAACGAGGCCCGCAGCGTAGTCGGGAGTGGTGTTTTCCACCACGGCTTCTTCTTTGGCCGCCTTCTCTCCGGCCTCCGTTTCTACGACAGAAGAAAACATCGCATGAGCATCGGTGGCTCGTGGTGCAGCTCTAAAATCTGAGCCTGATGGAGGGCGGGAAATAATAATCACCCAAAGTCTTTCTTCTCCTCTTCGCTTCTCGTCCGGCTCCGACCATATCCAACTCTGAAATATCTAACAGCTGAAAAGGAGAACAAAAAAAAAAGAAGGTTGATTGTGACGCCGCGCTGAGTTTTAAGATTTCTGGTAGCGTTTTCTTTTAGGAAATTCGACACTACCTTCACCCCCCTCTCCTTGCGCAGGGGCGTCCGTGCAGGGGCAATGGGTGTGCGGTTACTGGGAGGGCTGAACATACTGGGGGCTGTGGGGCTGCGGAACGGGGCCTTGGGAATCCCCTTGAGAGGAGCTGCGATACAAAACACAGTGACAGAGGTGGCTATTATTAAGATGCTGCTGTCTTGAATCTGTTGATCGGTGGAATTTAAAAACACTTTGAAGTGCTCAGTGATGAGAATGAAATGTTTATTGGCCTTCAACTCACTAGTAGTGTCAATCTTTTTGACCAGTCCTCTCCCTTTGGCGTGAAAAGGCACTCCGGCTGTCTTTTTCAGTTGTTGGGCTGTTTCTGTGGCTGAAATGGAAAAGAAAATAATATTTCAAAATGTTCAGAGACAGTAAAACTGCAGACAGGCACCCGTTTCTTTGAGCTTGTGTGTCGTTTTTGACACATTTACATGCACCAACAGGAAGAGAGATGAACGGTTTGTACTAAAGGATTACAGTGGCTTACATTTCTGTAGCAGCTCTGCTCTGAGGGTTGCACTCTTGGGCTTCCTCTTCAGCTGGAAGTGTTTGACGGGGGGTGTGAGGGGTCCGACCAGGGTGGTTAACGCACTCTTGTTCAGGTACTGGCACTCCAGAGGAAGCATGGCAGACGCCTCGCACTCACTCACTGCAGGAGGAGGAGGAGAGGGGAAGAGATTAACCGGCAACTCACTGCAGGACAGACACTGTTTTCTACTCCGCGTCACTCAATGCTTTTACAGTAAGGGAAATCTGCGGTACATGCTAACAGAGATGTGGCGATGCATTCCTGGTGTTAAAGCTCCAGAAAGAAAACATTCGAGGAGAACATTGGTTCACCAGATGGGTGTGTAACGTCTTTACAGAGCAACGGGGTGAGTCATGGGTCAGTCATGGTGCGTAGGTGTTGATGTCTGAATTCATTTATCACTTCACACATGTAGCAGAAATCCTGGCAGAGAGATAAATTAGTGTTCTATCTGATGGAGAGTAGATGTGCTGCGGTTGATTGTCTGTGGTCTCCTCGCCGTCAGCTGAAGGTTAAACTTGTCGTCTGCTGCGCGTGTTTAACTTCCAACAGGTCGCATTTTCGCTACCTTTCTCCCGGAGCTCCCCGAGGATATCCTGCACATTGGGATTCTGTTCCTCCAGGTCCAGATTGAGAGAGCCAGTCTCCGGGAAGGACTTGAGGATGTCTGCAACCATCAGGACCCAGGGCTCCGAATCCACCGTGGCCAGCTGGATGATCTCCGACAGGGCCTCCTTCATCTGGAGACAGAGAGGACGACCATAATGTTTCATCTCCTGTTGATCAAGCTTTCATTTCGATATCGTAACTGTTCATCTGTTGATTGGTACCACACACAGAGTTAATCTGTTTTAATCTGCCTGCAGATTGCAGTGAGGTGAGGCAGCCAACAGTCCAGAGTGATCTACATGGGATGGGCTAAAATGAACGCAGATATCTGACAGCACTCAAACAAACAAACATTCTCAGATCATCTGAACGCAACTAGGATTAAACACCCGAGTTTCTGGTACTGACTTGTAAGACGGGACACGAAAGCCACCTGCTGACGGGTGCAGAAATACACAGAGAGACTCTGAGCAGCGTTTATAGATATGCAAATTTCTCTAACGTCTTACTGTAGGCAAATGAATGAAACAGAAACTGGGACTGACTCTGTGGGGTTTCACTTCACTACATTTATCCACTCTGAACATCGATGCGACCGAACAATCGTTTATTGAGCAAAACGGTGCCAATTTGCCGCTCGCAGATTTGCAGCGTTTCTGTGCCGCGCAGGATAAAACACAGACAAAACGAAAACGCCTCGTTGTGAAAACAACTCATATTCTAAAAGTTTGAAGATCTTGTCGATATCAACCTTGAGCTCTGTGACGAAAACTCCAAAGAAACAAAGTTAAACTCGGCTGCACTGAGGACCAACACTGCCAAGACGGTGAAGTGTTTCTTCCTGCAGACAATCAGACGGTGGAACAACGCTAAAAAAAATAAACATAAAACAATGTACACACTGAACACGCATCTTTTCTCTCTCTTGCTGCCGCTACTTAATTTTATTCTGTATTATATGAACATATTAATATTAATCTGAACATGTTTAATTTAAATCCAGACTTCTCTTTCAGGTTAACTTTAATGTATTGTGTTGCAGTGATGTAATAACTGTATTATAGGTTCATTCTAATGTCTGTTTACTGCGTCTCATGCTGAAGTATCTTTACATTACACTCATATACTGTTAGGAGCTTTACTAGTAACCACTTGCACCTATGCACGCCTCGATAATAAGCACATCACTAATTAGACCACACAGATTGTATTTAAAGCCTCAGTTCAGAAACTTCTGCAGAGGCACGGATACCGCCCGTGTTTTAACAAGCTGTCTGAATATGCAACACACGCCGATGACGGCTCTGTAACGTTTTAGGCAGCTAAACAAGTGATATGTCGGACTGCATGCTGGTACCGCCCTCCGGCTCAGTCACTTCGCTGTCTTGTGCCCATCCCACCATAATGTCTGCAGGAGGACCGCTAGGCTAATGTTACCCGCCGTAAGCTGGTGAGCCGCTGCAGGAAAAACGCGATCTTTGCCCGCGTCGGTTTGCGTCCGCTCCGGTCGTGTAGCTCAGCAGAAGTCGGCGTGAACTGGCTTTAATGTTGTTCGGGTTAAAAATCTCAGGATGAGCGGGAAAAAAAACCCAAAACAAAACACATCTGTGCGCCGTTTCTTACGTTAGCTGACGAGATTAACGGTCGCTGCTGATTGAAGATAGCGAGCTGACGCCGGTTAAATCGGTTTAATAGCGCAGTTACGCGGCTGGCAGAGAGTTTAAAACATTCACGGGATCGTGCCTGGTTTGATTTAGACCAACTAACCGCAGCTTGAGTTCATTTTTTAAACGGTTTAGCAGCGGACGCTACCTGCCGAGCTAACAGCGAGCTAACCCACCTCGTCAACGGTCCGCCGGGGGAGATGCAGCATCCCGAGCAGCAGTTTGAGCTTCACCGGCGGCGACAAGCTCGAAAAGCAGAGCCGTATGTTGTCGATCACGGACACGGTGAGGAGAGAGGCGATGCTCGGAGGCGTCCAGAGTTCGTCCGTGGAGCCCAGTTTGTTGTGAAGCCACAGGCCGGTGTCGCTGTCCTTCATCGACGCCATCTTGGAAAAAGAAGTGTTTTGAGTTCGGGCATTTTAACGGGCTACCTAAAGAAAACAGTCAGGACCCCGCCCACACCAGGGAGGGGGGCATTTATTTACAGTGAACCATCAACATATAAAAACATACAAACATATATAAAAACACATCAAAACCACCTTAATAAAACATATAGAAATATATAAAAATCATGTTAATAAACATATACAAAAAATACCACATTAAAACATAAAAAAAAATCATCATAAAAACATAAAAATCATCATAATAAAACATTAAAACCATCTTTAGGATCTTTCTTTGATTGTTTGTCTGCACGTTATATGTTTTTTTTAAATAAATATATCCAATACATACAAATGTATGACTGACTAAGTGAAAAGTGCATTTTATTTTATTTTGCTCACTTAAAGGTCCGGTGTGTAGAATTTAGTTGTATCCAGTGACGTGATCGCTGCATTACATCACCTCCACCTTCCTCCCTGGTGTAAGAAACAACACTTGAAGGGCCCCGTACAGTCACCATTTAGTTTGCCTGTTCTGGGTTACCGTAGAAACACAGCGCTTCATCATGGTGGCCTCCTTAAAAGAGGACCCGCTCCCGCTGTGGAATATAAAAAGACAATTTTGAAGTAACAAAATTAGAGAGAGGGGGCAGCTACAGAGAAGGCTCTGTCGCCCCCCTAAACTGTATTTCAGTACAAATATATATTCAAATATTATAGTTTATGCACTTCATTGGCTACAATGCTGTATAAAAGTGCACGTTTATCGGTGCTTTTATTTTGAATGCTGTCACCGGAAGTCTGGGTTCTGGTTCCCCCCGCCCCCCTCCAAAGCAATTTTTTTCTATGAGCCACGCGCATGCGCGCTTCCTGAATCCACATAAAACAATCCCTGGGCATCTTCTGCTGATCTGCAAAATATCATCGACAGATTCACGGTAGGTTAACACACGCTTTGTTAAATAAACGCTAATTATTGTCCTGGACTGTGATTTTTTAAAATTATAATCAAATATTTACCGATTAAACTGACTATTTTCCAGACAAAGCCCGTCATGTTGTGTTATTTTATTTACCGACGGCCGTGTTGGACGTTTAACGTTGCTGTGTTTCTGCAAACCACACACCTGCAATCTGTAATTTGAATTGCACAGATCATCAGGATGGCGTACAGCGGGTATCTGCAGGCAGCGGTGCTCCTGTTGGCGGTCCAGCTCCTCTGTCTCGGTGCAGCTGATGCGGATCAGGAGACTGGGACTGTCATCCCTGCCGAAAGTAGGTGGATTTAAATATAAGGTTTGGATTTTTATCCTCCTCACTGTTCATTGGAGGTTTGTAAAGATTTGTTAGGTGTAAATCTGGGATGTTTTTTTTTTATATAGTCTGCACTGGTCCCCACAGGTTTCCTTCTGGGGATTGTAGGTCATCCTAGCTGGTGTATACATCACAATATGAAAATAGGCCTGCATTGCTGCTTTAAGACCCATTTTAACACCTCTACTATGAACAATGTAGAGGCTTCAAACGGGGATCGAGCCTTCTCCACTCTTCTATTAAGACGGAAAAACATCTGGACTAATTATTTACGCCAAGATTCAAAAGTAAAAAGTGAAAGCCAAATTAAGCCTCCGTGGCTGGGAAACAAAGCCAGTGCGGAAGTCTCAAAAAACTGCAGTTCCTCAAACGTCCACTTGATGCTGGTTGCAGAATGAGTCAGTCTCCATAAGTCCCCATGTTAAAATGTCCAACTTCACAGCAGAAATAAACATGTTGACAGCCTGGTACAAAAAACACGCATACGTCACACTGACTATTCTTTATACCGTCAGGGGCATGACCATGAGCTTTGTCAAACTGACGACTTTCTGCTTCTATTATACAACATGTGCTACCATTATCCTGTGATTTTTTACCTGAAATGACAACAAAACAATACATGAATGTCTTGTGAATTCTTCCTTCTTCTTTCCAGGTCGTCCATGTGTGGATTGTCACGCATTTGAGTTCATGCAGAGGGCGCTGCAAGACCTAAAGAAGACTGCCTTCAACCTTGATGCCAGGGTGAGCGAAGTCTGACAAACGTGTTATAATCGTGATTCACCAGCTGATGAGTCTTGAGTGCATGAGTTTTCTTATTGGGTTGGATGATGAGGGCTGGATATGCTGGAGGTTTTATTCCTCTGAGACGGTAAAATTAGTTTTTATGTGTTATTTTATTCAACAAGACAAATCAGATCACCGTCGTTTCTGACATTTTCTAACATGAGGTCAAAGACTGTGTCCATCCTAACAGGACAGCTTCAGACACTTCAGACTGCTCAAATCAACAAATCAAGAAGACGCCGTGTAGATGTGTTTGAGCGAACGACGCAAACTGAAACAGTAGAAGTGAGACACCGGTGCCCCTCGAGCTCAGTTACATGTTGTTTTGTCCATTGCAGACAGAGACGCTGGTGCTGCGGGCAGAGAGGAGGGCTCTGTGCGACTGTATGCCCACCAACTCACTGCGCTGAACTCTGCAGCAGCGGGCACACCCGAGGGCGCTTCCTTCCACCTGCCATCACACCCCCGACACACTGGAAACAACTCTGTTCTCAAACCTCTGACCCATCTTAACGTATTCACACGATAGGCACTTTATTTTATTTTTTCTCTCATGTCACCGCTGAGTGAAGCTTTCTTTTCAAATCACGCATCATAGGGGAAGTTATTGTTTTGCCTTATTTGGGACGCTGATGTTTCACATTGTCGTCATCTTCATAAGATTTGATTCAGATCTCATCTGTCTCCTGAAGCATAAACTATTTTTTGTACTTTTTAGTATTTGACTGTATAATAATATAACTGTATAATAGATACAGTAGGATGCATCGGTGAATTTACTCGTTGAATGTGTTGTATGAGATTAATGTTTACGACCATTATACACATTAAACTGTAGCATCACGTGGAACTTATTTAACTGCTCAAATAACAGTTTTAATTAGACGATTAAATTACCTTTAGGAAAGTTTCACTGATTCAAATGATTTGCAGCCTGGCGGGGTAACTTTTTAAAGTCTTTGTAATAACTATGAGGATTTTCTGTTTTTGTAAAGAATTGGTCAACAGAAAGAACTTTAGTTTCGTTTTTCAGGCAGTACAAACGTACGTGTAGGTCTTGATTTAGCACAGCACTGTAGCATGAATTTACAGCACTTTTTGTTCCTCTACTGTTAATATAGATTTGTATGTATAGATTCTGTATATGTACACGGGTACATGTAATGGAGGTATCTATGGACTGTCTTCTCTGTCTGACAAAAGTGTATGCAAGAGTAGTGATAGTATCAAATGAATTGCAATACCGGCAGGGGAAGGTAGGACGTATAGAGGAATCGACGTAGAGCTAGAAGAGAGATTGTCTTATTGTTGCTTGTTCATGAACAGTGTACGTTGGTATCATTATGTCACAAGACCCCCGATTATTGTCTTAATGTTGTACCTATCAATAAAAACAATGAATGATCTTTACTGCTTTTATTATTTTCTCTGGCTGGGACTTCTACCGCCGATCATCAGTGTGGGTTTGTGCTGGCATCAGTACAGACAAATTCATTCAGTCATTTATTTATCGTGGTCTCTGCTCGGGCTTGCAGCTCAGTCGTAGGTGTAGCGCTGCGATGACTGTGTTAGAAATGTGTTAAAGGTATTTCCACTTCCACTACAGGAGAAGGACCGCAGACGTTCGCATGTGAGCAAACTGCGAGACGACCGCTTGATGTGTTTGACTCAGCTACGATTCTTATCGATTATCTCAATTTGTGAGACAATGCTTAGACATACTAACACAGAGGCCTGTATGTTAAAGGTCACATTTGCACTAAACCAACAGAAAATGAATCATCCTCCGATACAAACCTCCACCACACAGGCCCGGACCAGGCACCAAACCTGGGGCGACAGAGCCTTCTGCTCCATCTGGAACTCTCTCCGTAAACATAATCACCTAGCCACCTGCAAACTGAACGAAAACACACCTTTAACATGTCTTATGTGTTCTTAGTGTATAGTTTTGATGACTTTACTCTGAGAAGTGAAAAATCTTACATCTAAAGCTGTCACACGTGGTTGCTGGCCCTGCTGGGGTCACACATTGAGCTTCAGGAAATTGTGATGACTTCAACGACATTTTAGAGTAAATGATTCATCCACTGATCAGATTTCACAGACGGATCGAGAAAGGAGGAAAACACAGTGACACATATATTTAGTTATTGCGTAAATGGAGTTGTTTAAAGATCTATTTGAGAGTGAAACCAGGCCAATTTAGTTTATCTGTTAACACAGAGTTAGACACTGACTGTCTAAGAGCAACACCTTGACTCGCAGCAGCACTCTGCCTCTGTGTTCATTTATCCAAGGAGCTGCTCTGCAGAGCCTCAAGGCTGTCACAGCAAAGTGTGTGTGTGTGTGTGTGTGTGTGGGCTACCAGACACAGAAGCAATGTTATAAGGTCCCGCTGTTTTAGCTGACCTCATCCCCTCCCACACACACGCACACGCAAACACACCTCTTCATTTATTTACGGAAAAACCTGTAATACCTCAATCCACACCAGCAGGAGGAGCTCTTAGTAAAGGCAAGCGGCCAGATGTGTCGCAGCGATGCAGCACTATGCACACTCTCTGCTTCCCCCATGGTTATAAATGCAGATGGGACGAAACTCTGTAAACAGAGACAAAAAGGGGGGAAGTGAGGCACTACACTGGACGCTGAAGTACCTGCAGTGACCAGGCAGGAATCCCAGCCAAGAAGCACCACCATGTGGTGGCCTATCGAGGCCCCTTATACTGCACCACAGAACACAAGCGGCCTTATTGCACAGGTCCAGGCCACTTCAAAAAAGTATGGATAAACAAAAACTGAAAGTGAGTTTGAAACAACTTTTACAAGAGAACAACTCCTTTAGCTGCCTCTCTTTGCGCGGTGTCAACCAAAATGGTTTTATAAATTCTTGCAGACAAACTCTAAAAAAAAAAAAAGACTAGACAAGGATTTTAACACTTATATTAGTTTTTCTATGATTTGTTGAATGCATTCTTGTGGTGAATGGAGAAGAACAACTCTTATGTAGCATGGCATGCGAAGAACTAGCTGTTGTGTTCTTAGTTTTAGAGAAGTTGCAATATTAAGTCTGTCAACAGTCAACACTGTCTGTCCAAGAAGGGCAATTGTTGATGAGTAAGTTCTAGATGATAGACCAGCCATCAGTGTTATTCTTTGCTTTCAATATATATGCTGTGATGAACCTTTGAACATTTACTGAACCACAGAGTCTGTGAGTTGTTCCCTTGCTGCAAGTTACTATTAAATGATCTATCTTAAAAAGTCTGACGGCGTCCTGAGGGTTATTGAATAATTTAAGAAAGCACGGTTGGAGTTGCAGCGACTTGATTATTCCTGTAAATGTGAAGGCAGGGGTCCAAGAACAGATCCTTGTGGTACAACACAAAATTGCACCAGTTTATCCATTTACATTTACAAATTGTTGCGAACAACCCTAAAATCCAAGGATCTCAAGAACATGATTTAGGGTGTTCATCTGATTCTAAAATGTTTTGGATGTCAGACAGCAGACTGGGTAAGAGCTATGCTGGCTAACGTGAGGAGAATTTACAGAAATTCCCTACACTTTATTCTTTTGCACATGATGTTGTCGGTGAGTCTGTGATATTTTGGCTGGTACATATGTGACAAAACTTACTAAGTCAAAGTGGGAAATCATCTTTTTTAGAATAAATGACTCTGTTGATCAAATCTATCAATGAGACGAGGGCACCATAACATTAGAAAACAGTAAAAGTCTGAGTATTAACTCTCTTTCTTACCCACACCTCTTTTATCTATTTACAACAGGGATTGCATGATCGAAAAAAGAAAATCTGCAATACCTCAATCCACACCACAAGGAGGAGCTCTAAGTAAAGGCAAGCAGCCAGATGTGTCGCAGCAATGCAGCACTATGCACACTCTGCTTCCCCCATGGTTATAAATGCAGATGGGATGAAACTCAGTAAACAAAGACAAAAAGAGGAAGCCGAGGCACTGAACTGGACACCTGCAAGTACCTGCAGTGACCAGGCAAGAACCCTAGCCAAGAGATACCACCACGTAGTGTACTGCCAGCACTATTGACGCAAATCCCTTTACACTGCACCACAAGCAACCTTGTTTCACAGGATACTCCAATTCTGCTGCGGAGGCACCTTTAACCTACCAGCTTTTTATTGCAAAGAGCGACTGAGAGGTTTGAGTATGCAGAGACCCCAAGTATACGCTGAATCACGCTGAAAAATCTGTGTTGTCAAGCAGCCTCCACTTTCTTTCTCCCACTCGCTCATTGGCTTCTTCTCCCTGTAACAGCCTTTCAACTTTCCTTTCATGTTCTCCTGGAAAGAGCTGACTGAATCGTTTCCAGCTGTTTGAAATTCTCAGCTGGGGGGCAAGCAAGCGAAATCCTCAATGCTTTCTTCTCCTTTTATCCCTCTATATTAATTGGGCATTAGTTGACCTTGCCACAAAAGTTTGCTCACCTCACGTAACTGTGGGACCAGGATGACTCTGAAGCTTGTAAATACAGTAAATAATCAGTCATGCTTTACGTGGGAAAACTGTATAGAAAGTACAGAGGTCAGTAACAGCACAAGACTGCATATAGAAGTAGATATTCTCTAAGAAAACTACAACTGTAGTTTCAAACTTGCTGCTGAAGCCACGCCCACTCGTGGGAGCAGTCAAGCAGCCATTTTGAAGCGACTGAAATGTGTCATGAGTTCGGAAAATGACTTGACTAACTTTGAAACACTCTGAGCAAGACGAATTACTCTCTATCTCTCTGCTAGGGGTGCAGGGGTAGAGTGGCTCGATGACACGCTGAGGGTGGCCTCAGCGTGTCATCGAGCCACTCTTTAAGGACTGCCCACAAAATCCTACAGGCGATCGCACGGCTGTAGACTCATCATGTAGTGTATAAAAGCTTCAGTTCTTCAACTGAACTCTTTAAATGATTATTCAGTACATATTGGCATTACCCTGCAGCTCCGTACTGGCGCTTTGGTTAAGCCACAGGGACAGCAGGAGGCTGGAGGATGTGCCAATGTTAGCAGGACACCATGAATAAGTGATACGCATGATAATGCATTAATTATACATATGCATATTTTTTGCTGGGCCGCCATGAATTACTCATGACGTGACAATCTTGGGAAACGTCTGCAGAAAAATGTGTGACTGAGGAAGAGTCATTATGAAGGAGAAAAAAAGATCATGAGTTGCTTAAAATGATGAAGTAAGCATAGTCGTACGTAGTAAGCACAGATGCACCTCAGCTGGTTGCCATGACAGCCTGAGTAGTTTTCTTTCTCAGATATATTATTGTAGTAAGTAATTTGATTAGATAAAAGTGATTCAATAAGATTTGATTGACACTGGAAACTATAAGCAACACCACACACACATCATTAGATTTTGTTTCAGATGTTGCCGAATCCTGATTGGTGCACAGAAATCCAGAGTTTCCTCATTTGATGTTTCGTTGTTGGTGGGGGTAACCGTCTAACTCCTCAGTCCAACATCTTCGATAGACGTTCAGTTGGGTTAAGATGCTCTGACCGTGAAGCCTATGATTCACGTCTTTTTCATACTCATTCAACTAATAAAATATTTGGGACACCCACAAACACACACACAAAGAGTAAAGAGCATGTTGAAACAAAGTTTTATTACATGTTGTCAAAGGCCTGCACTTGATACTGTGATGATCATAACAATCTGTGTAACATCTGTGTTGCTGAAGATCGGGTGTTGGGTTTTGGAAAAAGTACCATCTGTACACTAACTTTAAGCTACAAAATGTATGTATTTATTGTCATCCTGTCATTAGTATTATTATTATTTATCCTATATTAAATTGATTGATTCTTCATGACCTTGTTCACAGGTGTCCATCTTGGGCTTTTTATCTTGACCTTCACCAGGTCTTCAACAGTATCCATCTTTGCCTATGCTTATTCAAGCTTTAGCTCTTTTGCTGCTTTCTCTATCTCTGCCTCTTCTGCAGGATCGAGCTTCACATCTTCCAGTGCTTTCTTTAACTCTGCCTCTTCTGCAGGATCAAGCTTCAGATCTTCCTCTGCGGCAGCATCAGACTTCAGATCTTCCAGTGCTTTCTTTAACTCTGCTTCTTCTGCAGGATCGAGCTTCACATCTTCCAGTGCTTTCTTTAAGTCTGCCTCTTCTGCAGGATCAAGCTTCACATCTTCCTCTGCGGCAGCATCAGACTTCAGATCTTCCAGTGCTTTCTTTAACTCTGCTTCTTCTGCAGGATCAAGCTTCACATCTTCCAGTGCTTTCTTTAACTCTGCCTCTTCTGCAGGATCAAGCTTCACATCTTCCTCTGCGGCAGCATCAGACTTCAGATCTTCCAGTGCTTTCTTTAACTCTGCTTCTTCTGCAGGATCAAGCTTCACATCTTCCAGTGCTTTCTTTAACTTTGCCTCTGTGGCAGCATCAAGCTTCAGATCTTCACTTGCAGAGGCATCAAAGAAGAAACTCTCCAGTAACATATCTATCAATATATCACTGGCAACAGCCACCACTTTTCCCAGTACACTATTTTCCTTTCTGGCAGCGGGGGCTTGCTTTGCTGGTGCATCAAGCTTCACATCTTCCAGTGCTTTCTTTAACTCTGCTTCTTCTGCAGGATCAAGCTTCACATCTTCCAGTGCTTTCTTTAACTTTGCCTCTGTGGCAGCATCAAGCTTCAGATCTTCACTTGCAGAGGCATCAAAGAAGAAACTCTCCAGTAACATATCTATCAATATATCACTGGCAACAGCCACCACTTTTCCCAGTACACTATTTTCCTTTCTGGCAGCGGGGGCTTGCTTTGCTGGTGCATCAAGCTTCACATCTTCCAGTGCTTTCTTTAACTCTGCTTCTTCTGCAGGATCAAGCTTCACATCTTCCAGTGCTTTCTTTAACTTTGCCTCTGTGGCAGCATCAAGCTTCAGATCTTCACTTGCAGAGGCATCAAAGAAGAAACTCTCCAGTAACATATCTATCAATATATCACTGGCAACAGCCACCACTTTTCCCAGTACACTATTTTCCTTTCTGGCAGCGGGGGCTTGCTTTGCTGGTGCATCAAGCTTCACATCTTCCAGTGCTTTCTTTAACTCTGCCTCTTCTGCAGGATCAAGCTTCACATCTTCCAGTCCTTTTCTTATTTCTTCCTCTGCTGAAGTTAGAGAGATATGTAATTGCATCCATTAATAAAAGGAGATGTACTAAAACAATTAATCATTTAACTAAAAAAAGTTTATACAAAGACACTAACATCCTAACATGTACATACAAAGGTATGACATTGCATCAACAGATAAGATACATCTGGTGCACAGATCACATTTCTTTAAATATTATGACAGCAACGTTAGCTCCATGTGTTAGTTTAAACCATTTTAAAACTAGAACCATGTATAAATATAAAGTTCTCAATATGAATGTTATTGCTGTCATGCTAAATAATGAGACTAAAACTGAACGACGACAACATATCGCATCGGATTTTATTATCTCATTACCTTGGTGTAGTGTTGGTGCTGCATTGATCACAGCCACAAATGCAAAGACGAGCAACACAATTTGGATCCTCATTTTCTGAAAAAAAACAGACATTAGAAAAATTACTTCCAAACTGTCGGTGAGTATTTAGTCACTGATTCTGTAATGTCTGTGCAGAGCAGAGTCAAATAACGAGTCAAATAGAGGCACAGCACTCACCTGTAGTTTGCAGCAGCTCTCAGGTGTAAAAAGATTTCAACTCGAATCAGGAGTATTATGACTCGTGAACTGATGCCCCTTAAATATACATACTCCTGCAGCGACACTTATTTGTTCAGTGATGCCAGGTGAGAAAGGTAATCCAATGAAAAGCTTCCACATGTTTCACTTGTTTGTGACAAACAATGCTCCAAGGCATATATGACGTGATGGGCAGCTACATTTAACGCAGACACATGCCCAGTTTGCTAATGAACCGATTGATGTGGTTTGAAATGACAATGCAGAAACTGCGTGGAACAATTACTTTCCTTAGTAACACTCTCAAATAATCATTAGTTACTCAATATGAGAACTATGGAGGAAATGCTATAAATGCTGTTAAATGAAGTCTAATATCTAAAATAGTAAATAAACTGCACAATAAATCGATTTACATGTATTCAAACAGTATGTTTTTACTTTTAATGTTCCAAGAGAAATTTGAGGAATTGATGTGTTTGGCAAACATGACACTATAGTCATTGTTGTTCATTGCTTGGGGGTTCTACACAACCACCCTGGGTCTGATTATCCGCTCACATGGCTTTTCCCATCACTGCTATGCAGATGACACTCAACTCTTTCTGTCATTTCCTCCTGATGATGATGGGTCTCTGAATGTCTCTCAGATATATCCACATGCATGAAGACACACCATCTTCAACTGGACTACTGGTGCTTCAAGTCAAACCTACAAAAAAACCTAAATCAAAATTGACTCCCTATGTCTTGCTCCAACCAGGGTGGCGAGAAACTTTGGGCTCATGATTGATAACTAACTAACCATCTCTAATCATGTCGCCTCAGTTGCCCAGTCATGTCGCTTTGCACTTCACAACATCAGAAAAATCACTCATCATGCTACTGAACTACTAACATAGGCTGTGTTCATGCCATGACTCGATTACGGTAATGCCCTCCTGACAGGCCTCCCAGCCTGCACAGTGAATTTTTTCCAGATGATCCAGAATGTGGCGGCATACCTGGCTTTCATTCAAACCAAATCCATTGACTGAGCAACTGGGATTATGAGTGCTCAAAATTAAGGATGTCCCATTGAGGCAATAAAAAAGGTGTGTCAGACAATTCTGGGACCGTAGAGAAATGTATCATTACAAATTATTATTATTAATTTATATTATTAGATTATTTGTGTGTTATGTAAAATATATAATTTTAAGTATTAGGTGTTTAAATAACAAAGATTTGAGCACCAGCTCTACATTACTCGATACTTACTTTTTTTTTAAAAATACAAATTTATGTGTAATGTTGCTTTAAATAAGTATAAGGAACATGGTAATGTTACCGGGCATATCGGGCTAAAACTGAGTTTGTTTTCACAGACTGTAATATTACAGTACCAGACATCTAGTCGCTTTCATTATTAATTTTGGCATTTTTAGCTTCAAAATACAGTAATGATACAGGAAATACTACTGTAGGGTTATGAAACTGATTAATAAATATTTGAACACCCACACACACAAAAAAAGAGAAAAAGCATGTTCAAATAAACATTTTATTTCATATTGTCAAAGGTCTGCACTTGATCCTACTACTCTAAGAAGGTGCTTCAATTGGTTGAAAAGCTATTTATTGTACAGAATGTGATGATCATAACAATAGCCGTATTGCTTAAGTTCAGGTGTTGAGTATTTAAAAAGTAGCATCAATGGAAAAAGTCCCGTCTGCACACTAACTTTAAACCACAAAACATGTATTTAGCCTCATCCTCTTTTTTAACCATCTCGTTCAATTTTAAATTGATTTATTCTTTATGACCTTCTCATATTCACAAGTGTCCATCTTTATCTTCAGCTGAGTCATCTTCAACAGCATCAAGCTTTGTCTACACTTTTGCAAGTTCTTTTGCTGCTTTTCTGATCTCAGCCTCTGTGGCAGCATCAAGCTTTGGCAGCTCCTCTGCTTCGACATCGGCCTTCACACCTGCCAGTGCTTTCTTTAACGCGGCCTCTGTGGCAGCGTCAAGCTTTGGCTCTTCCTCTGCAAGGGCATCTGCCTTCACACTTGCCAGTGCTTTCTTTAACTCGGCCTCTGTGGCAGCGTCAATCTTCACACTCGCAATTGCTTTCTTTAACTTAGCCTCTGTGGCAGCGTCAAGCTTTGGCAGCTCCTCTGCTTCGACATCGGCCTTCACACCTGCCAGTGCTTTCTTTAACTCGGCCTCTGTGGCAGCGTCAAGCTTTGGTTCTTCCTCTGCAAGGGAATCGGCCTTCACACTTGCCAGTGCTTTCTTTAACTCGGCCTCTGTAGCGGCGTCAATCTTCACGTTTGCAATTGCTTTCTTTAACTTAGCCTCTGTGGCAGCATCAAGCTTTGGCAGCTCCTCTGCTTCGACATCGGCCTTCACACCTGCCAGTGCTTTCTTTAACTCAGCCTCTGTGGCAGCGTCAAGCTTTGGTTCTTCCTCTGCAAGGGAATCGGCCTTCACACTTGCCAGTGCTTTCTTTAACTCGGCCTCTGTAGCAGCGTCAATCTTCACACTTGCAATTGCTTTCTTTAACTTAGCCTCTGTGGCAGCGTCAAGCTTTGGCAGCTCCTCTGCTTCGACATCGGCCTTCACACCTGCCAGTGCTTTCTTTAACTCAGCCTCTGTGGCAGCGTCAAGCTTTGGCTCTTCCTCTGCAAGGGCATCGGCCTTCACACTTGCCAGTGCTTTCTTGATCTCAGCCTCTGTGGCAGCGTCAAGTTTTGGCAGCTCCTCTGCAAGGGCATCGCCCTTGACACTTGCCAGTGCTTTCTTGATCTCAGCCTCTGTGGCAGCGTCAAGTTTTGGCAGCTCCTCTGCAGCGGTATCGGCCTTCACACTTGCCAGTGCTTTCTTGATCTCAGCCTCTGTGGCAGCATCGAGTTTTGGCAGCTCCTCCGCAAGGGCATCGCCGTTGACACTTGCCAGTGCTTTCTTGATCTCAGCCTCTGTGGCAGCATCGAGTTTTGGCAGCTCCTCCGCAAGGGCATCGCCGTTGACACTTGCCAGTGCTTTCTTGATCTCAGCCTCCGTGGCAGCATCGAGTTTTGGCAGGTCCTCTGCAAGGGCATCGGCCTTCACACTTGCCAGTGCTTTCTTGATCTCAGCCTCTGTGGCAGCGTCGAGTTTTGGCAGCTCCTCTGCAAGGGCATCGGCCTTCACACTTGCCAGTGCTTTCTTGATCTCAGCCTCTGTGGCAGCATCGAGTTTTGGCAGCTCCTCCGCAAGGGCATCGCCCTTGACACTTGCCAGTGCTTTCTTGATCTCAGCCTCTGTGGCAGCATCAAGCTTTGGCAGCTCCTCTGCAAGGGCATCGGCCTTCACACTTGCCAGTGCTTTCTTGATCTCAGCCTCTGTGGCAGCATCGAGTTTTGGCAGCTCCTCCGCAAGGGCATCACCCTTGACACTTGCCAGTGCTTTCTTGATCTCAGCCTCCGTGGCAGCATCGAGCTTTGGCAGCTCCTCTGCAGCGGCATCGGCCTTCACACTTGCCAGTGCTTTCTTTAACTCAGCCTCTGTGGCAGCATCAAGCTTTGGTTCTTCCTCTGCAAGGGCATCGGCCTTCACACTTGCCAGTGCTTTCTTTAACTCGGCCTCTGTGGCAGCGTCAATCTTCACACTTGCAATTGCTTTCTTTAACTTAGCCTCCGTGGCAGCGTCAAGTTTTGGCAGCTCCTCTGCTTCGACATCGGCCTTCACACCTGCCAGTGCTTTCTTTAACTCGGCCTCTGTGGCAGCGTCAAGCTTTGGTTCTTCCTCTGCAAGGGCATCGGCCTTCACACTTGCCAGTGCTTTCTTTAACTCGGCCTCTGTGGCAGCGTCAATCTTCACACTTGCAATTGCTTTCTTTAACTTAGCCTCTGTGGCAGCATCAAGCTTTGGCAGCTCCTCTGCTTCGACATCGGCCTTCACACCTGCCAGTGCTTTCTTTAACTCGGCCTCTGTGGCAGCGTCAAGCTTTGGCTCTTCCTCTGCAAGGGCATCGGCCTTCACACTTGCCAGTGCTTTCTTTAACTCGGCCTCTGTGGCAGCGTCAATCTTCACACTTGCAATTGCTTTCTTTAACTTAGCCTCCGTGGCAGCGTCAAGTTTTGGCAGCTCCTCTGCTTCGACATCGGCCTTCACACCTGCCAGTGCTTTCTTTAACTCGGCCTCTGTGGCAGCGTCAAGCTTTGGTTCTTCCTCTGCAAGAGCATCGGCCTTCACACTTGCCAGTGCTTTCTTTAACTCGGCCTCTGTGGCAGCGTCAATCTTCACACTTGCAATTGCTTTCTTTAACTTAGCCTCCGTGGCAGCGTCAAGTTTTGGCAGCTCCTCTGCTGAAGTTAGAAAGACATTGCATCCATTAATAAAAGGACATGTACTGAAACAATTATCATTTAAAGAATTTTTTTAAACTAGAGCCATGCAAAATAAAGTCCTCATCAGATTTTATCCCCTTACCTTGGTATAGTGTTGGTGCTGCATTGATCACAGCCACAAATGCAAAGACGAGCAACGCAATTTGGATCCTCATTTTCTGAAAGAAATAATAAAATATTAGAAAAATACTGCCAAATGGTCGGTGAGTATTTAGGAAGCAGCAAACACTGTGACTGTGAAGTGAATGCTGTAGTGTTGAATGTTATTCTGGCTACAGAACATTTAAGTCTCCATAAGCAGCCAACTTCACACCAAAAATAAACATGTTTATAGCCTTGTACAAAAAAGTAGCTAATTACCCTGTTTTTAAAATTACCATTTCAAAATATATTAAGGCTTAATGAGTTAACAGCATTGATACAGCCAACATGCCAGCGCCACATATTTTAACCTTCAAAACAGCGCTTCGGAA
The DNA here is from genome assembly GCA_014281875.1 of Nibea albiflora. Classification (NCBI taxonomy): domain Eukaryota; kingdom Metazoa; phylum Chordata; class Actinopteri; family Sciaenidae; genus Nibea; species Nibea albiflora. The sequence continues at coordinate 7,906,543 of CM024809.1, forward strand.
ATCTATGGGTGATGTCACTCATGCGCTCTTTTTACTGTGTTTAGTTACTGATTCTGAAGTAGCATAGAATCAAATAAAGTCACTGTACTCACCTTTGCAGTAGTTCTCAGGTAAAAAGGACTTCAACTCAAATCCCAAGTATTCTGGCTCTTGAACTGATGCACCTTAAATATATACATACTTCTGAGCTACACATGTTTGTTCAGAGACCCCAGGTGACAAAGGTCATCCAATGAAATGTTTCCACAGAGTTTTGCTTGTTTGTGACAAACAATGCTTCAAGGCACTGCTTGTCCATCTGTCTTTGGGCTACTTTCCAATGGGGATCCTGAGGTTTTCTGCATGTTGACCACTAATTTAGACACATAATAATGAACAATGAATTAAATAATGAGGATAATAGCGGCAGGAAAAATCATTTACGGTGATAATTACAGAGTGATATTCAATAAAGTGAAATGTAAATAATATAATTACATAACTAGAACACAATAAGAAGCTTTTCCAAATATTTAAAGTAAGGCTAAGGCTCAAAATAAGTGCAGATAGCTGCGGCTACATTATGTTTTTTTAGACACAAGTGAATACTTGTTATAGTCATAAATATGAAAAGTCTCTGAAACCTGGGGGTAAATAAATAAAGACCTGTTAGACTACAATATTTGGTACAACCACTAGCAGAAAACCAACAAGTGTCACTAGTTTTTCAACTCTTAAGCAACTGACAATGTGCAGTTAGATCCAGAAATATATATACAGCGATACAGTTTTCATAATTTTGGCTCTGCAACCACAACTTGTTCTTGTACTGTAATGTAAAACTAGTTAGTCATGGTCCTATTTATGATATGTGAATTAGTTTGGCTGCTTTGCTAAATCTAATATCAATGAACCAATGAATCTCCGGCGCTGGCCAATGAAGCATATCAATGAAAGAGCCAATGAAGCACATATTTAATCGATTCATTACCTGCAAGAGCCATAACTTAACACCTGTAACCCTACAAACTCATGTAGTTCATGATGTACTCCATGGTCTTGGAATGTCAGGCTATGATTGTGGGTGGTAATTTAGTTAACAGAACAAGCAGACAAACACACTGTTTAATCCATTTCTTAGACTTTAGCTCTTTTTTTTGGATTAAATTAAAAAAATGATCCAACAAAACTCTGTCCGTCAATGTGATGAGTGTTATGACTTTTAGACAACTAGCTATCTCAACTAGCTTTTCACCTTACTTTTCCCATATTTATTTTTCAACTGTCATTGTCTTTGGGCCCTGCGGATTAGGTAAATTAAGCTGCTGTTTTGCAAATCAGTTACAAACAGCAACACAGTGTGAGGTCATCTATACGCAGTGTTAAATGTGTTGTCTCAGTCAAAGCCTTAATGCCCCAGGGTGTACAGTAGGATTTACATAGCAGTGTAGTCTGCAACCCTCTCGTTTCATCCACTCCTTTCTATATTCCAAGCGCAAAACAGAGAAAGACCAGCGGTGCAGCAGGTGACTTTCACGTTTTGCTTAGCAGCTTCATATCCAAACAGTGACAAGCAACTAATTTATTTATTTATTCAGACCTTCAGAGAAGAAGTGAGAAATCTTTTTTTTGTTTGTTTTTGCTGTATTTTTTTTTTAAATGTTCCTTTATCTTGACATAATGCCAACATGACAAATATCCTCATTTAAATTTCTTTTAACAAAATTCTTTGTTGTTATTTGTATTTTAACTGTCATCTTTGGGCCCCGAGGGTTGGGTAAACGGACTGACGCGTTTGTATTTTCCTTCAGTTTCTGCTAAGTGTATTATGCCTGTGTTTGTGTTTGACTAGACCATATTGCAAGTCATTTAACAAACAATGCTCCGAGGCATCGGAAACAGTGTAGATGATCAGGATGATCTCACAGGAATCCCATGTGAATGTGCAACATTGTTACTCATTCACAGGCTAGTTACTAGTTACTAACACACTGAAATGACATGGATAGCACAAATATTTAAACTGACACACAGGGAGCAAAACCTCATCTCAAATCTCCAAAACTTTAAACACGTTCTCTGCTTTACACACATTTTGCAATTCGAAATGGCACTTTTGAAGCTGAACACAGTTCTCTGCATAAGACACAACAATCTGACATAAAGTCACATGTTTGCGATGTCAAACACTTCAATCCAGAAGTAAGCAATAAAAGACCGCAGGTGACAATTTTTTCTGCATTGTATTTTTCAGCTTACTGTTCTGTGAGCATATTTTAGTTCACTCCAATGTAAAGATATCTGCTGTAAAGCATGCTAAAGATGAGAGTGCTTTTCATTAAGCCCAACAGGGTGTAAGAATCTGTAATAAGAATGAAGTGTGTGCCATCTGGTGCAAAAGTTTGATTTTGGTTGCAGTGCTTCATTTTGTGGGATATGTGAGTTTGGGTGTGTTGTGTTAGTATTTTGATAAGGCTGCAAATTGGAAAAAAATTTAAGCAAGTGGAAAAACCTGTATTTGAAAATGACACAAGAAATGAGAATATATTTAAATGAACTGGCTCATTCACATATAAGTTACCAGTCTTGTTGCTGTCTTTTGTGAAATATTGCTGTGTTTTGTGAAATATTGCTGTTTTTTGTGAAATATTGCTGTGTTTTGTGAAATATTGCTGTGTTTTGTGAAGTGACATGTTCTGTAATGCTGCCTTCAGATATTTGTTTTTCAACTGTTGTCTTTGGGCCCTGAGGGTTGGGTGTATTGTGCCTGTATTTGTGTTTGACTAGACTACATGTTGCAAGTCATTTAACAAACAATGCTCCGAGGCATCGGTGTGCAACAGCGTGTGGTTACTTACCCGAAATCGTGAATAATCGTGTGTCATCTCAAATGAAAATTTAAAGTTTCTGATACACATTCACAGTTTTGTAGGCTGAAACCATCCAGTACCATTATAATAACTTCTCATCATGAAGCTTATACTAAGATGTTAACTCAACGTAATCTTATATTTACCTGTATAAGCTCCATAACTTGGGGAGTCAAATGTTTTAATGAGATTCATAGCAGGGACACTGTATTGAATTGTTGATTTTTTTGCACCTACTGTGCTTTAATCTCATCTTAAAAGTATTTTTTATTGCGTCCAACAATAACTTAAAGATAAAAGCCCACTTACCTTTACATGATTTGAGTATTTTGTCTTCTTATATCTTTATATATGTTTGCCTCTGTGGCTGGATTGCTCCTTATGGTCACTTCAGTGGACCCTATAAGACAGATGATGGAACAATCCACTTTAAAATCAGTTATTCCACATTTGGTCCGTTCATGTTTTCTATCTGAAGGAGGGGAAACTGTGCATCCCTTAAAGTTAGGCCATATTCATGTTTTTATCTCAAGACGGACATTGTGCAGAGTGATGAGGTCAGAGGGAGCTCTGTTCTTTCCCGTTATTGCCGTGAAGCCTGAGGGTCAAAACATTTAATACACGACAGGATGACATTTCAGTTTTGTGAAATGTTTTTGTGTTTTGTAAAATCTCTCATAAAGCCACTAGGTGGGGCTACATGATCCGTGGCACTTTCTGTGTTGCTCCTTTTTTAGTGGAGAGTAACAGTACATTCAAATATTTGTATATATATGAAGAATAAAAGTGTTTTTCACACTTCCAGACTCAGACGTCAACATCCTCGGGACAATCATAATTAGTGAGAAGCACTTAATGATCTAACGCCTCATCTCCATGTCTCAGAAACAGCTTCAAAGTCTAGTATGGCTTTGTACCTCTGACTTGTTACCACGAGAGGGAGACAGACCTCTGGTAATAAGTCAGAACTCACTCACTCACACACACGACAGTACAAAATATGAAATCTTATTTCTTTTGTTATAACTTCAACAAAAAGTTTTAACTTCTTTATGTAACAATTGGGCCGTGGGCTCCTTAAACCAGAGCGTCTGAAATTAAGATTTCATGTTTCCATCTTATTTTAACCCATTGATGCAGCAGATTTGCAACTACTTACTAAGTGAGAGGTAATATGTTTTTATTATATTTTTGTTGTTTTGTGAGTTTAATCTGTGTTACAGGTTTGCCTTGATGTTTTATGCTGTGTGGCAGAGAGGTTTGGGAAACATTTCCACTTCAGCTTCAACTGACTTGCAAAAAACGCCACAGGAAGAGATAAAAAATGGCTGTGTGGGGGTGGGGATGCTCTGGTCGATGGGAAGGGGCCTAGTGTTTCATAATCTGTTTACACATGCTTCTGATTATTAATCATATGATTGTGCTACACAAAGAAACGCGCAACTGCTTGGATAACTGATTAAAACCTGGAGGGAAAAAAAACCCCAACAACCTGCTGTATTTAACACGCTGAGGGGAAACGCGCCAAAGAAGCTGCCCGGTCGCAGAAAAAGAGTCAGGAGGTCACGGCGGGAGCAGAGGCCTCAACTGCAGGGAAACACCAAGTGTCAGAGGTCAAGAGGTTTAAGATGATCAGAACAACATGTGGGGCTCTGCGTGGGGATGGACGGGTCTGCTAATGTGGAGGCTAACAACACTCTCACACCACTGAGGGACATATTAGTTTGTAGTTTATTTATGGCCATGCTTTGATCCAGAGTGATGGATTGTCGTAGAATTTGGTGATATGTTCACAAAAAACAGGGAATTTATAATATTAGTCATTCATTTTGTTTTGTGCAGTGAAGGAAGGAATATTAAATCCTCACTGTGCTGCTAATGCAGCAAGTAAACAAGACTTGTAGCCCTGTTTACGCATGACTGCTGCGTAATTGTTTTCTTCAGTTGAGAATATAACCGTGAAGTCAGGACATGCTGGCGTAAATCATCCTCGCTTCTAAGCCACGGCACACTGTGGTCCGGATAGTACAGGTATTGTTTGTGAGAGCGTCACAGTGTTTGAAGCATTTTAACGGCAACATTAAAAAAAAAAATACACGCTCAGTCGCTTCTGACAAAAAAAAAAAAAAAAAAACACGTCACCTGACATGTGACACTGTGCTGCATCATCGTGTTTGATGTGCTGCTCTGCACTGTAAACTAGTGCATGTGATTTGTACTGTAAATACAGTTTCAGTGTCAGAAACTATAACACACTGAAGATGTGACTTACACCCCCTGCTGGCTGATCCAGGGCAAGCACACACAAGAAACTTTCTTAAGTCTTTTGCCAAACTTCCTTTGGTCCTGTTGTACTGCTGACTTGCACATTTTAAAGAGGAGGAGATTGTTTCACACAAGGATTTGTAGTCCCCCACCTGCTGGATATCTCAAACACTGAGGTTAATTCTTTATATCATTTATTATCTGGTCATTCCCAGCGACGAGCCTCAGCCGCGGTTTAAACTCCAGCTCGTGGGCCGAGTGCATCAAATCTTTTAAACAAGCTGATGGCCAAACGGCGCGTCGCTTTTTGTTGCTGCCATTATCCCCTTTCCTTTCGTAAAGTATGCAGTGTGTCCTCTCTGCTGGAGGAGATAGGAAAGGAAGCACCTCTTTCCTTAACATGTGGAGAATTCAAACAGCTCTTACGGTGACCTCATAAAGACTGCAGGGTTATTTCTTTCAGTTAGGAAGCACAAAAGACTGTTTGACCGGAGCTCTAATTTCTAGGAGACATTTCTGTTAAACGTGAAGACCACATGACAGCTGGATTTGGGATTTGTCTGGAGCTGAGTTCGTTGAATGACTAGTTGACTCCCTTTGTTTGATATTTAAAGTCAAGTTCACTTCGTTATTGTTAATTCTGACATTACGATCTGTATTTTTCACTCGCTAACAAGCGCTTCCCCATACTTCAGAGACTTTTTCTAAGCTCTTAACACAGACTCACACCTAACCAAACACCACGGTTCGAATGGATAGTTTTCTTCTCAAAAACACATTTTGTTAAATAAATACTAACTCTAACTAAAACGTCTTTCTCTGCACACGCTAACTTTACCAACACACTGGAAATCTGACTCCAAACTAAATGAGTCTGTCAAAGAATAACACTCGTTCTCACTACATTTCTTGGTTGGGAAGTGTATGTCCGCATGTAATGTTCACATTCAAAAGCATTCCAGTAAAAAGCAAATCAATCAAAGGCACAAATTTACTGTAACTAATCTCTGTGATCTTCAGGGTTAGGCCACATGCTTTCATCAACATTGCATCTGATATTATCCAAGGCGATGCACCTGAGATAAAACCACTAGGTATGTCGGATCCAACTGCAGCCAGCATCCATGGCAAGGAGGGACATCTGGTCGTGTGGCTGATGGTCATAAACCTTCTACATCCATGCAGAAAAGAACTCCTCTATGGGACTGAGGGAAAAGTATCTGTAGTATGGGTAAGTATGGACCCAAATGGACACACAGGGCAGTAACACCATGTCACCATTGGCTGAGAAGATGCATGAGCCACGCATCACGTTTCCCCCAAAAGTGACTCTGTTATTTGTCATCTTTGTCATCTGTGAACCATTCATGAGCGATCAATGGAAATCCCCTCAGGCTGTCAGATGTACAGTAATCTAAACAATAGCGGCCTGTATTCATACACAAGCTGGAGGCGGCCTCGAGCTGAGGTTACTTCAGTCTTATTGACACACACGTTCTCCAGCCTGTCAAAATCACAGCACACCTCCAAAACAAACATCAGCCGCTCTGAAAACACAATTCGAACAGACAAGGCCGAATCAGGGCTGCATTTCTTTTCTTGTGGTTTATATATTTTTGTATTTTAACTGAATTGGTCTTTCTCAGTCGTGACGTGGGGACAGGAAGCAGACTACTGCACAGACAATGTTCTTTGGTGGATGTCCAAAACTGTGGCATAGACTAACGACTGCAGCAAAACTAACTTACACTAACATTTGGATGTATAATAAATAAGTATTTTTTATTATGACGTATGGATGAATCTTGACTCTTTATTGATAAAAAGTTGGATGATGTCTTTGAAACGCTGCCATATGTATGCGCTCATTTAATGGTTGCGACATTACCGACAGCACTTGAAGGCAACACTGCCAGGAGTGAACCTAAAAAAAAAAAAAAAAAAAGAGAAGAAGGTAAGCACTGCGCATGCTCACAGTATCTTCCACCCGGTCGGCATGGAACCGCAGAGAACCGCTGCAGAGCAGATGCTGATGGGTAGAAAACCATCTTTGCACCGCATTTTGTGGAGCAAATCTCCGAGTTGAGCAAAGAATGTTTGGACTTTCTTTTTTTCCCCCAACTCTGCAGGTTATCTGCCTCCTCCTCTTCTTCTTCCTCCTCCTCCTCTCCCTGCTCGTCCTCCTCTTCCTCCCCCGGCAGCTCTACGGCTGGGAGGAAGGGGGATGGGGATACCTTAAAAGGAGGAGGGAGGGAGGGAGTGGGGGGTTGATGCAGCCTTATCAATAGCAGATTGCCTCTGATGATCCAGTTCAAACTAGTTCTGCTTTACATATGCGACCGTGAGGGTGCACACTTCCACAAAGAAGCTCTGCAGCTTTTCTGTGAGAGAGGGGAAACTTCACAGCGTCACATTTTACACTGATGCGGGCGCATTGTTTTCCAGCTGCGCTGCGCAGCATCTCCACACGATATTACTCATCTGTCAAAATGAAAGCACACTGCACGTTTGTTCACGAGAGCTTGACTCTGTGAAACAGTCACGGTTAATTATAGGGAGTGTCTTGGTGGTGGTGGAGGGGGACAACAAAGGGCCGGACAGAGCATCGTCACCACCGCCGCCACCATCCACCACAGTCGTGCGTAAAACAACCGGTACGATCCTCGCCGGTGCGTGTCGCCGACTAATGGGGGGGGAGGTTTCAGCTATAATCCCCGCGTCAGGCCCGATGTGTGACGGGAGCAGGGTGACAAAAAGCGAAGGGAAGCCGCGGAGGAATCACTGCAGTGCAGCAGAGCTGTCAGTCAACAGGCGGAGGAGGCTGCAACCAGTGCAAACCCAGACATAACATAAGGGCGACTACCGGCTGATTTAAAGGCGGCACACTGTCCTTATTCGTGATCTACGTCTTTCCCTTCCCTCGTTATCATAGTGGACTTTATCTGCGCAACAGCCGAGATGTCCGTCGATATTTAGGAGCTGTGACAGTCCGACATCAACTGTTCTCACATCCAATCTCACCACAAACCCCCTTAGAGATTGTTATAATGTTAACTGAGCGGCATGATTTGGGTTTTCTAGTCTGCAGCCCGCTGCTAGGGTTTCCTCCTGTTTGACGCATCGCCCCCGCGTTACCTTGCGCCTCTTTGTGCCGCGTTATCTCATCCTTTATGGCCACGGTGCCTCAACAAACGGGGGGGATCCTCCTCATTGAAAGACATAATGAAGACAAACCTGTTAAGAAGCAAACCTCCCTACGCAATCTCGCCATCCCACCCCCCCCACCTTCTTCCACCCACCCCTTCCTCATGAGCCCACATCCTCAAAATACACAGTGCGCCGGCACACATAAGCCTGGTCAGATGCAGCGCGAGAGAGAGAGAGAGAGAGGGAGTGTGTGTGTGTGTGTGTGTGAGAGAGAGAGAGAGAGAGGGGGGCTGTGTCTGTCTGTCTCTCTCCCTCCTCCCTCGTCCATCAGCATTTAACGGCGCACCGCTTCCACCAATCTGTGCAGCGAGAGGACCACCCCAACCCCTGAACCCGAATCTACCCGCCCTGCCCGTTTATAAATACTGCTTGAATCACACCGGCAAATCTTGGTCGTCAGAAACGCTCAGGGTTGCAGCAGAACATCCCCCTTCGTCTTATCCCCCTCATCGTTTCTCTGTTTTTTAAGAAAACCTCACGCGTCATCCATTTTCACTCTCATTCTTCCTCTTCCCCTCCCTTCTTTTTTCTTTTCCCGAACTGTACTTGTTTTTTCCGCGGCCAGTTGCATGCATTTTTCGTCTCCCAAAATGGTTTGCGAGACTAAAATTGTTGCGGACGAACACGATGCTATACCTGGGACCAAAAAAGAGTCGATCATGTGGAGCTCTCCTCAGTCCAGCGCGGCTCTGAACCCGGCCGAAGCCAAGGATGTGAGGAAGGATGCGGTTTTTATCCGCGAGTTCGAGCGCGGGGATCAGGAGGAGGTGCGGCGCATCTTTTACGAGGGTATTATGGAGAGGATACCCAACACGGCGTTTAGGGGGATCAGGCAGCAGCCCAAGACTCAGTTTTTATACGCTCTTCTGACAGGTAAGTACCTTGCATCATCTACCCAGACATAATCCTCAACATGGATCATGTGTCACTCGGCTCGCAGTACGCTGGGCTGACGTGCTTTTTCCTGATATAATGTGATTTATTTGAGGATGTTGCGTTTCTCTGCACTGTGTGGCACCGTAGGCGATGCACAGCTAAGTTAAAAATCTGTTGCAGCCAAAAATCGGCTCCTTTTTCTCCGCCGGCGCACACACACACACACACACACACTCACCGGCATGTTGCTCATCATGCAACAAAAGGCATGGCCAGGCGCATGGTGCACGTGTATAACCGGCGGCGGGGCCCGGCTGCTGCTGATGTGATGACATGCCGGTGCCGTGTATGAATGAGTGAATGAATTTGAGGATTGGCCCACGGGGTGCGCGCACGCACCCGAAAAAAAAGCCCCCCCCCTTCCAGTCCAACACACACAACCTCTCCGGCGGCGCGCACACACACGCACTCCCTCCTCCCTCCCTCCCCTCCTCCGCCTCTGCACGGCAGCCAATGCGACAGTCATGCACTGATCTTGTTTGGCTTTGTGTGTGTGTGTGTGTGTGTGTGTGTTGTTGTTTCCCCGGCGCGGATTAAAACCTCATGCGTCGTGACCGGTGCCGTTACGCACGCCAGAATCCAAGCGTTACATACCCCAAAATCTACAGCCATGAATATTTAACCCGCTTCAATGAGACTCAAGTCACAAAACGCGACAGTCCTCTTTCACTGCGGTCTGGATGCGTCTTCCAAGACTGATGAATCCGGCATCAAGCCCCTTCTACACGTCAGCGTGCATGTTTCACGCCACGCTGGGGTGCAGCGGGGGTAAACTAACTACTAGGTGATTGCATGGCGCGCAGCAACATGCTATGCAGCATCCAGCCTGCTTGTTTGTTTCCCTTTGCGCCCCCTAGCGTCAAATCCGACTAATAACTCCAACGTGGACTGAAATGGTTTGGTGATTTCAACACTAACATGTCCTCTGCTGTCAGATTCTGTGCTCCTGCTGATACATTAACGTGCCTTACTTCACAGTGTGACGAACTTTGCCCGCCTCGTGTGACACTAATCCCGGCCCCTCTGTATCAGAATGTTCATGTTGTGCCCACGATGACAAGAGTTTTGATGTCACTGTTTTTCACATTTGCTCTCTGCATCTTTTTTGTCTTCTGTGTCTGTGTGGGGTCATATTCCGCCAAAATCAAACATGTGATTCTCTTTTCTGACAGGTTTCGTTTATTTTTCTTCCATTTCTCCATAGTAATGTGCTTTTTCGTGACCAAATCCGTCACGCTGACCTGCTGTGCGCCCATCATTCTCATGGGCGCGCGCTACTACTACAGCAGGAAAGTTATCCAGAGTTATCTGGACTGTGCTCTGCACACGGACATGGCTGACATAGAGGCGTATTACATGACCCCCACAGGTAAGACGAGGTCGAAACGTCGCCGCTCTCACTGTCGTGATAAATGTGCATTGTTGTTGTTTGGTTTGTCAGCTGGGAATGCTCCACCACCAGACTTACAAGAGAGAGAGAAAAAAAAGGGGATCCAGAGGAACGAGGATAAAGATTTAAGGTTTAAAAATACATCCACGCCTTGAAAAGTTAGAGCTTGAAACTTTGACACAGCAGGAGGGACAAAAGACGAAGAATAACTAGATGAAAGGCAGAGTGACGAACTTATACATGATCTGTCTCAGTCTTGAGAGTCTTCAGGCAATCCGGAGGCAACTCATCAAATATGCAGGTCGTCTCTCTCTCTCTCTCTCTCTCTGCTTTCCTTCTCCTCCACCCTTCTTTCCCACCCCTCCTCCCTGCCTCCTTATCCACTCCTTCCCCCACTTGCTTCCTCTCTGAGCTCCACTGGGCTGGGCGGGAGGGAGGGAGGGAGGGAGGTAGGGTAGGGGAGGGTTTGCTGTATCACAGGGCCATTGATCGCGCGGAGGAAAACTGCTGATACACTTTCTGCAGTACACTCGGTGTCGGCAAGGCTCATTTCCTCCACTAACGCTCCTAATTGGAAAAATCAATCCGCCTCTAGTGTCATCTCCAACTATTCATTCTCGGGCCGGCCGCAAAAACACACACCACATTTTCATACATGCGTTCCCCATGTCCCGTAACTTCTCGGACACATTTATCCCCCGTCAACCCAAACCACGTGGCCGGTATAAAAAGCAGGTGTTGGTTAAGCCGGTCAATTGCCCCCCATTGTCTCTTTCTGTCCGACATTGTGCCCTCTGGCCTGGTAATCCACTGCATGCACAATTGCAATTTAGCATTCCCATTATTGCTGCAGGACCGTGATGGTTTAGAGGGGGTCAGGCACCACTGCTCTTGGACAATGCTAATGATTACGTCCAAGCAAACTGAATGGGCCCAGGGGGGACGGACACCTGGGCACCGACGTGCAGTCCCGATGGAGAGGCACCTCTCACGTGTGTGTGTTGTGTGGTTTTGTTTGAGGAAGGCAAGACAGGTAGCACGTAGGAGTGTGTGATTATGTGGGAAATACAAGCTGCCCTGAAAATATGTGGAGTGATGGGAACCTACATGAACCTGCATGAACACGATTTTTTACCAAAGATAGAACCGTTTTGTTGATTTGTATTTTTCCTTCTGCACTGGTGTAAAGTTGGAAGAGGTGATGTCATACTTGCAACCAATCAAAATCTGGTGATAGTCGTGGGTGGTGATCGGTCTTGAATATTTGATGTTACAGAGAAAACCTTTCAAACCAAGTATTCAAGGCCTTTAAGCCTATTTTCCGTAAGTGTCAGCAGGGGAACAAAGGTGTCTTCAGAGTCGACCTCCTCCAATCCTTCTACCGTATTCTTGCGAATAACAAGACAGATGAAGGGTGACACACCTCAGCACAGCGATCAGCTCAACTCAACGATCACAAATCACAAAACAGATCTGCAAACAAGCTTCCATTACTCCCAGTAGCTAACAGTTAGTGTGCAGATGTTCGTTATTTTGATCTGAAGATCTCAAAACTCAAAGTTCACGACAAACACTCCATAGGTGTTCGAGAAAACTCAAGATCCGGCCACAGTAATGACGATGACGATGGTAAATTCAAGGTGTGTGTGTGTGCTGCAGGACTCTGCTGTAACACGAGGCCTGACTGTCTGCGTTTGTTCGAGGGCATGAAACTTCATCTTTCGCAGCTTAAAGCGTTCGTTATCAACCGGAGCGTTGCAGAGTATGAATGTTTCGCTGCCGCAATTAATCGACTTGACGGAGAAATGCTACTTTACATGCAAGCCGAGGAAGAATTAGAAAGAAAATTAGAGATGGAGGCGAACAATGGCCACAGGCTGCTCGGGTAATAGAGGAAGACTAACTGACCTGACTGGAGTCACATGTCCCTGTACACATGGAACGACTAGAAAAATCAATACTCTTATCTCTTGTGTGTGTGTGTGTGTGTGTGTGTGTTGTGATCACTCACTCTGCTGCCACTTAAGGCCAGCTGTCACCTCTTTCATTTGCCACATAATAAAGTGTGTGTGTGTGTGTGCGTGTGTGCAGGCAGCGAGGTTGTAAAGCAAATTGAAGGAACAATGGTTGAGAGTATAAATGTATATGGTTGTACTAAAAAAAAAAGACAAAAGCTTGTCTCATTACACGAAAACAGATGCTGATGTGTTGAATTTAACGTTCAAAAGCTCCGTTTGAAACGAACGTGGCGGACTTAAAGCGATCAAGCGACGCTGGAAGTTTTTGGCACGACTCTTAACCCCTAAAAATCCATTCTTTGACTCCGCAGCTCAATAAGAGTTCATAAGACAACGGAGCTCGATGAGAATTCAAATAGACGCAATTAAAATACAACATCTGCTGACGCACATGTCTTTGTGTCCCGGACTCCTCCTCTTTCCATCCGTCTTTGTCAATCAATACGTCCATCAACGGTGTGTTAACAACAAGACAGGACTGTGAATTAAGACATAAAATATATTTCTCTCACAAAAAACAATGGCAGAACGTCACTGGACTGAAAGCGTCGCAGGAGTGTGTGTTTTATTTGCTGATCTGTGGCAATCGAGGCCAAATAAAACACTCAACTCCATCTCCATCTCCACCTCCACCCAAACATGACTTGTTCTGGGATTTGCCGCGTACAGAAATCTATTGTTAACAGTCACCATTTCCCCCACAAATATCATCTGAGTATACTTTTGGACATTGCAAATGCAAGCCAGCTGTTTGTTTTTTTTAAGCCTTCCAAATTTTTTTTTTTAGCAAGCAGCCAAAATATTTAACACTTTCCAGGCAACAAACATCAACTTCGGGAAAGTGATTAATCGCGGCGCCTTCATTGTCGCGTGGAACATTTTTTCCAGCGTTTCTCATTGTGTCATGACGGGGGCCCGGGTCGATGCCACCACCTATCTCATCAAATAGTGCTCACACGGCTGTTCGCTCCTCTCACAGGAAATGAATGCCTGAGTCACCGTTACTACGACTCTCCATCATTTAATCCCACAGGGGCCAAAGAAAAAAAAAAGGGCTCGTATTAAACAGCTTTTCTGAAAAGGGAAACCAGCTTTAAATACAGAAAGACGGAGGCTTCCCTTTGTGCGACGCCTTACACCCTTCCCTTAATCACTATAGGTCACTCCGGAGAAGCTTAATGTCTAAAAAGTGAATATATTTTAATGAGGGCGACACTAGACACCGAGTCAAATCCTTCCCGGCTTAACGTGATACCCACTCGGTAATACTGGCTGTTTAATGAGGCGTCATGACCACTGCGGGGTTCCATCAATGCAGGAGACATTATAATACCTGCCGGTCAGTGTGTGTGTGTGTGTGTGTGTGCGGGGGATGAGTTTGAGCTCTCTCTGTTCCAGGGGAGAAAGCAGCTTCCTCCGCCGGTACCTGCTGTGCTTATTTTAGCTCTGAACGACAAAGAGAGGGAGACAGACAGAGAAAGAGAGAGAGAGAGAGAGAGAGAGAGAGGGAGAGAGAGAAAGGAAATGTGCGAAGGGAGGGAAGGAGGTGAGTGCTAGATAGAAAATGGGGGCATCTGGGGGAGGCGTGTGCTGCTCAATTATAAGATGTATTTTGTGTTTGTGAGCGAGAGGAGGAGAAAATAAAGAGTTTTCTGGGCAGCACGCAGACAAAGGGATCTCCTGGGTATATTTGTGACAGCTCAGATTAATAAGGATTTCTTCCCATCCCTCACTCCTGTTGTTTCCTTTAACTCTCACCTCCTGTTCCTCTTTGTCTCTCATCTACGCTGAAGGTGCAGAGGAGGCGCTGCGGCGGCCAACTGGGTTATCCATCATCCTGGCACGGAGGAAGTGATGTTTCCACCAAGCCAAGGAAATAACCTTCAGTCTGTCTTTAAATTAAAAACAGAAACAGAAAAATGTAACTTACTATTAATGAGTTGAGCTCAATTTTAAGGTATAAAGTTAAATTAACATTCCCAGAAATCTAAAACACTTAGTTAGACTCAGGGCCTACTTTTTGACAATTCGTTCAAGAAAAACAATGTCAATTTTGGTTGTTTCCAGCCTTTTAAATGTGAGGATTCTTCTTCTCTTAGCTTAGCTTAGCATAAACACTGGAAATGGGGGGAAACAGCTAGCCTGGCTCTTTAACTCTCCTCCATATCGCCACCCTAAAATCTTAATATCCATCTCATTTTCAGCCCCAGCGCAGCAGATAAGCGATTTTAAAGCCCGTTATCGATTCACGAGTGATTACTCGTGTTGGACAGATGAAGTGATTTCTGCGGTTGGAGTCGAACCAGCTTGGCTTAACACAGGAGGAGTGAACTTTGAGTCACATTTTTGCACGCTGGTGCGAAGCCCAGCCCGATGGCCTTTGACCCTGAAGATGAGGGGAGGGGGGCTCGGGCTGTGGCAGTAGCAGCCATGTGAATAATGGCATGCACACAGTAAAGTGTAGCGTGTGTTCAAAATATGGGTGCCTGTGTGCTTACAAACAAACAACACAGGCTGATCGGCAGGAAGGCAGTAAAACCAACAGTAAAGGGCCAGATAATGAGTTCCTTTGAGCTAATGGAAGTGTAACAGGGTCGGGTGCACGAGTCTCTGTAAAGTGTGACAGCACACAGGTCAATGCATGCTTAGCATGTATCGGATTTGGCTAAAAGGTCAAGTTAAAGGCTTCTTCTGCTGTAAATACGCATGAATTATTCATTTTCCGTAATTGCACTGTTATGTGATAGGGTAAACATCTGGAAAGTGTGTGTGTGTGTGCTGTGTCTGACGGTCACCTCCTCTCTCGCTCTCATTTATCCGTGACGGAGGAAGAAACTGCTGATGCATGGGTTATACATGACAGGCTAATCAATACTCCCAGCATGCACTCTGACCCAAGTGTGTGTGTGTGTTTGTATGGAAGGACATTAGAAGGATACATATGCTGCATAAAACAGTGGGGGGAAAAAAAACCAACTTTTAGACGCATCTTAAACATTTTTTCTTTAAAGGAAAAAGCCGTACATTAAAATAAACTGAATTTATGCCTTTTTCGAATATATAAGGAAGAATATCTTAAAGAACAGGACACAAAAATGTGGTCAGAACCGATCGTTAGGACATAAAATCACGATTTAATGGTATGAAATTGAGCCGCATGCATACTATGTGGAGATATCAACGTCAGCAGCCTACAACTCGCCATTTAACGCCTGGCAGGTCACATTAATCAACTCGGGACCTCTTCTGAAACTCCTTAACGTGCCCTATGACGATGGCACACACGCTTGCGGGGCGAAATAGATAAATAAAAAAACGGAAACAATACACGGAGAATAGAGTCAAGCCACTTATGAGCTTTTGTCACGGCTTACACCCACGGTGTTCGGGAAGTGTGAGGTGGCGTCTAGACTGAACGCTTATCAGCCAAAGCAGCCCTCTGGCTTTGATCTGAAGGAAAAAGGAGAATAATTTTGTCAGACGCCGTGAAAATTATTCCCGTTTGCGCTTGCACTTTTTTGTCGCATCATCAGCCGGCGTTTAACACTCATGCACACACACACACACACACACACACGTGCACTGAGGCATATTAATATCCCCGTAAAGCAGTTAAAGAAATTAGATCTGTCGCGTTGAGAATACAATAATCAGATCTCTGCCTGTGTGAGAATCATTACGAACGCTCGAAGCTCTTCCTCTCTCTGACTTGATGTACTTCTTGTCTTGAGATCATCTGTTTTCCTCAGGTCCCCCCCCTCTCCTCCCCCCTCTGGAATAATGGTAGATTTTTGCTTCCTCCCCCTCCCTGCCGTGCAATAATGGATCCTTTCAGGCTCATCACTATTACTATTGTTATTACTGTTAACACAGATGCCTCGCCTCCCCTTCTCCTCCTCTGCTCACCCTTTCTGTCAGCTGAATGACTTCTTCTTCCTCTTCTTCTTTTTTTTTTTTTTCCACTGTCCTCTTTCGTCTGCTTTTGCTGAGTGAGTAAGCTCATTCATGCAACTTTTAGACTTTCGCTTACACACACTAAAACACAATCGGCCCGCTGTATTAGTGGTGTTTTAAGCCCTTTTCTTAAGCGATGAGCTGCTGTACTGGAGAATGCTCAAAAGCACAACGAGAGGACTTGTCGAGGCCTTTTGTTGGATTTTTGGGGGGGAAACAGAGTCCTTTTCATGTCCTCTCGCCAATCAGTCTTGTGGTGACATGCAGGAATAAGCAGCAGTGACTTGTAGTCTACAGTGTTTAGCAGGAACAAGGGATGGTAGAGCTCGTTGTTTACTTTCATCTCAATGTTCTCCTCGTCTGTCCACTTGGCGACCCTGCTATTTCCCCCGACAACAAACAGAGACAATAATGTCTCCATTGTTCATTCTTAGGACAACCTGCCAAACTCTCCACAAACACACCCAATCTAGGACATCGAGGACCCTTCAGCCTGCATCCCGTTTTAGTCGCAGGTCCGCATGAGAGTCAAGAGTATCTTATCAACCCGCGTAACGTTCCTCCACACGCCCTCCTCTAACTTTCTCTTCTCTCCCTTGTGCTCTTTTCATTTCTCTCTCTATCTCCAGGAGGTGCAGCTCCCGGCAGAAATAATGACAGCTAAACTAAACCCACGCGGCTTAATAGTAGCAGTGTCAGACGCGGCAGATGTGAAGTTCCTTGAGCCGTAACGTCAGGCAGCTTAGAGGTCAACGCACGCTGCTCAGCTCTTTTTATTTATTTTTTTTATTTTACTGTCACGTGTGATCTAAGTGATGTATCGGAGGCGCGCTGTGAAGTAATACGCGTCTTCTGATAGGCAGAGAGGTGGTTGGTGTGTGCTCTCCTGTGTGTGTCCTCATTACTGGCACATGCTCAGTTCAGACAGATGGTCAGAAGGGCTTTATGGTGGCGTATTCCCCCCTCCTATGCTTCCAACACACACACACACACACCCACACGCACGAGCATAATAATACCGGTAGAGTGCCGCAGGAGTTGACACTGCAGCTTTGACATCTGCTTATAATGAAACATCATTCCGTAGTATTAGCGAAGGCCGCGAGACACTGAACCACTTACAACTTTGTTTAAACCGGTCATCGCTTCGGCGGCACTCAAAAGGCAGCAAGAATTCACTGTTTGTTATTTAACGTTAAAGGGATTGAAGTGCAAAGTCATCCGGCCTACATTTCTTCATTTCCATCTTTGATCAGTAGCATCCTGTGTGCAGGTTTTTCCTGCCAGTGTCTCATTTGATTTGGCCAAGCAAGGTGAATTTTAGTCACTCAGCACTTCAAGGAGCTAAATCTACCCTGCATATAATTCAAAATTCCCGTCTCCCCTCAGAGATCAGTCAGATTAGGCAGTCTCCCTCCCTGTGTTGCCATACCACCCTGTCTAGCTATCAGGGGAGTACTCAGGTTTTCCTGTTGCCGCTGCAGCCTACATATGACAGTTGTTTGATTCTGTAACAGAAGCCTGCGGATCGGCTTAACGCGGGCCTGCAGGGGCATCAAATCCCCTCCAAACACGTAGGACTCCTGCAGGAGCATGATGTTAGCGTCGCCGTCTGTTTATGCGTGTGTGTGTGGAAGAGAGAGAGCGATTCAGCAGAAATAAAGAGTGGAGGTGGTGAGTGAAGGAAAGGAAGGAAGGAAGGAGGGAGGGAGTAAGAAATCAGGATTCAGAGCTCACAGAGACGGGCGGACATATTTTTTCATAATTGTTAGATTTACTTTATCTATCAGAAACAGATGATGCTCACAACACATGCCATAAATACTGCTGACATTGATAGAAAGGCTCTTTGAACATGGTTACGTAATAAAAAAGAAGAGGTAGAGAAGGTAGAGAGGGATGTTTTCCTCAGTGAAAGGAAAGCACCTGGTTAAGATGTAAAGATTTTCTGTGCAGTTTGTTGGGTTTTTAAAGACCCTGGGAACTAGTTCTTCTCTTTTCTTTCTTTTGCTCGGAAGCTAAACACAAAATAAACGCAGGTTATTTTGGGGAACGTCGTCTGCAGCTGGCGACGCGGTAGAAATTTCAGGTTATAGCAAGAAAGTTCTGTAGTTCAGCTGACGTTGATTTAATCACACAGAATACCGCTGGAAATGCCGCTCAGAGGAAAATAATTCAAGAGCATAAAAGCTCAAACTGACGAGGTGAGAGGCTCCGAAACTACACCCAGAATGTCGATCGATATTAAAACGGATTGATATTCAAGCTCTTAGCGGTTCTCTGGTGGAGGAGCATTGTCTGCTGACATTTCTATCTGTATCGGTCTAACCTTATTTGCCTGTCTGTATGTGTGTTAGTCTTTTTTATCTGCTACCAGTGTCTGTCTGATGTATCAACTCTTCAGTTCAATATGAGCTGCTGTGAAAATGTTTCCCCCCCTTGGAAAATCCCAAATTCTCCATCTAATCCCCCCAAAATCTTCACGTCCCATGAGATCGGGGTCTCCGCTCCACGCTGCCTACGCTTTTAATCACCGGCGTCTCACTGAGTGGCTAATGTCATTAAGCACCAGTCAGACACTGGTCTCTGCCCTCCTCATTCATCTGCTCCCTGCGTCCCCTCTTCTATTCTCTCCACTTTACAGCATTTAAGCCATTACGACATGACGCAACACGCTGCTAATGAGATTCTGGTGCTGAACATTCTCGTTCATCCACCGTTGTCCTTCAGATTATTCCTTTCATCCGTCCAAAATGTGTTTCTGAGGCCATTCGTGATGCAAATTTGGTTAAATAAGACTTCTCAAGGTTCGCAGTATATTGGAGCAGCTAAATACTGCTAATACGCTTCTTAACCTTCACAAATTAAGGGAACTGTCAGATATTTTGGGAATGTGGCTTCTTGGTTAGAGTTAGAGGAGAAGATTGATATCACTGCTGCGTTTTTTATGGCAAGTCCGGAGGCAGGTTAGCTTAGCTTAGCACAAAGACTGGAAACAGAGGGGAACTACTAGCCTGGTCTGTTCAGATTCCATCAACCAGACCAAATCTAAAGCTCACTGATTAATAACCCATGCAGGTGTTGGGGTTTACAGTTTTACAGGTGCATGCAGTGCCAGGCTACCAGTTTCCCCTTGTTTCCAGTCTTTGTGCTAAGCTATGCTAACTGGCTGCCGGTTCTAGTCATATATTTATCGCATAGACCCGAGAGTGGTGTCAATCTTCTCGCTGCAATACTTCCCAAAATGTTGAACTGCTCCTTGAGATGTTTATCTTTATCTTTTAACAGTCTGCTCACACTAATTTCCTCCAACTTATTGTCTTGTGCCTATCAGGCTCCTGTTTCTGGGTGGCAGTGCTCGACGGACGCGTTGTGGGCATCGTGGCGGCGCAAGGCCGCGAGGATGACAACACGGTCGAGCTGAGGCGCATGTCAGTGGACTCTCGCTACCGTGGCAAGGGCATCGCGAAGACACTGGGTCGTCGCGTTCTGGAGTTCGCCGTGCGCAACAACTACGCCGCCGTGGTCCTCGGCACGACAGCTGTCAAGCTGGCCGCCCACAAGCTGTACGAGTCGCTGGGCTTCCGCCGAACGGGCCAGAGCGAGGACTACAGGCTCCCCGGGATGAGCCGCTCGCCGCTGGAGAGGCTCTTCTTCCAGATCCGCTACAGCCGCTACCGCCTGCAGCTCCGTGAGGAGTGAGAGGTGACAGGGAGAGGGAGAGAGAGAGATGGAGAGGGGGAGATGGAGAAAGAGAGGGACAGAGAGAGAGAGAGAGAGAGCAACGACCCTCCTTCACCTGAGAGCCCCGACCGCATCCTCTCCTCTGACAGCTTTTATTTATTTTGTGTCATTAGAGATAACTTCAAGTTTTACTTAACTACTACTACTACTTCATCTTTAAGGTCACTAACGTTTTCATTACTATTATGCTTTTGTTGCTGTTGTTTTTGTATTATACTTTTACATTTTAAATAAGAGTTTGTTTCTTTTCCTCTATTTTATTAAGCTATTTTTTGTACCTTTGCCCCTCCCCTCTCATTGTGGGAGTAAAAAAAAGAAAATTGGCTTTTATCGAAGACGACTAACTGGCACCCCAACTAGGCACGTTTTCCTGCCCCCCTCCCCTCCTTTTTTTGGTTTAAAGATCATATGACTCTGATCAATACTCCCCTTCATTACTATTCCACAATGCCCTCTTTACCCCTCCCCCCATCACCTCAACCCTCCCCTCCCCTCCCACATTCTCCCGATTTCCCCACAGCAAAATTCAATAGAGGGGTTTTAGACAGGAGAGTGCAATTTGCATTCTTTTTCATTGGGGGGTGGACGGAGCAACGGATGGGTTGGGAGGGGCAGATATGGCTTCCTCGAGAGCAAAACACACACACACACACACAAAAAGTGTTGAGGGAAGGAGGCGGGGTTTGTGGTACACACTCTTTTTGTTTACAAAAGCTCTGCAATGTGTGTACATTTTGTGTGTGTGTGCGTTGTGGACAGTGTGGTGTACACACACACACACACGCACGCACGCGCACACACACACACACACACACAAACCAAGTCATTTGGCTTTTAGCCAGTCTTTCAAGACACCATATTGAAGCACAGCGAGAGTGTGTTACTGACCCCCGTCGCGAGAGAGAAGGATGACAGGATGGTTTACCGGAATATTCGCTGTGAATCCTGCGTGCTGCATGGATTTGAATCAACACAGCGCATCTTCCTCACACACACACACACACACACACACACATGCGTCCACCTCTTCCTTCTCCTCGCCTCCCTTTCTATTGTTTTTCTGGTCTATCATCAGTTTAATCGCTGCTTTTCTCACCGAAGCTGTGGAGAGGGTCCCTGATTGGTTGAGGTGACAGGAGGGTGGAACTTTCTCCCTGCAGTATCCCAAGATACAATATAGCTGCATGTCAGAGCTATGAGTGTGTGACTGCGTGTGTGTGCGCGCGCGTCTGTGTGTCTGAGTGTGTGCGTGTGTGTGACGAGGCGACGGTCAGACATTAGACCTCGACCTCGACTGCGTGTGAGGAACAATTATTTTGATTTTGCGTGAACAGACACGCACCTTTCTTGCTATAAGTCAAGTGTTATCTAACTAAACATTACTACTTTCTATGTGTACGTGCAAACTGTTTACTGATTGAAGACAGATAAATTCTAACATTTTGAATATGTTTAGTATTTGACTGATAATTAGTAATTTTATATCTTTAAAAAACATATTACCACATTGTAATATGCAAATTTTGCTGTCAAAACTACGACAATTACAAAGTAGCCGCAGTCTACACTCCACATACGTAATCCAGGTTATTGGGGTACAACTTGGGTAAGACATGACTACTAGCAATACTTGCAAACCTACAGTACATAACTGAGCACAAATAGCAAATAATGATTTAAACCAATATATTGGCATTAGTATCCCTCCTCCCCCATGTATTTATATTGTGTATACAGTTGAAAACTCATGTAGCGAACAAAAATGTCAACGTTTTTCCCCCCATAACACCTCTCTCCATCTCCATCCTCTGACCATACAACCAGCAGTAGATTCAGCCATCCACGACTCTGAGCCTAAGTTGTCGTCATACCATTTGTAAAAAGTTAAATATAAAGAAAAATACAACCAAAAAAAAAAAACACATAAGATTTAAAAAAAAAAGTGAAAAAAAAATTTGAATACAAATGTAATCGTCATGAAGTTAGCACTGACCCTCCTTGCCTTGCCACCCTTCCTCCCCCGATACCTCCCATTCATGAATCTGTCTGCAACCCTGGGCTAGACCCCAGACCTTCCATTTGAACCCTGCATACCCTCCACTGACCTTTGACCTCCTCTGTCCCAGACCACCCCCCCCCCCCCCCTCCCATCTCTGCATGCGCCACAGAGCCTTGCTGCACTGCTTTTATTATTCCATTTGAAGCTTGTTGGACCAACCCTAAGACCCCGCCCCCCCCCCCCTACTCTGATGTCATCTAGGCAGTGGGACGCTCTGGTTGCAAGGATGATGTACAGTTGTATGAGTGTGGATGAAGCAGACATAGAAAGTAAGAGAGAGGGGGAAAAAGTGTGTGTGCGTGTGTGTTAAGAGCTGGTGCAGACATCGGTTACTCACCAACTGCAGCACTGCCTGGATGACATCATGCCTGCCAGCCAACCAACTGTAGAATGCAAAAAGCAATGCAAGTGTGGCATGCCTCTGTACCCGGTGTGTGTACGGTGCCTGCCCTGGAAAAGTGTAGAAAAAAAAAATACCTGATTTATATATATATATACATAAATATATATATAAAAGAAAATAAGTTTCTTTTTTAGATGAACATATAAAAGAAATGTGTGTTTCTTTGTTTGGAAAAAAAAAGACAAATTGTACCATTTGCATGAAATGTGTCTTTGAATGCAAATATAACTTTTAGGAGAGAAACTCCTAGCACATGGCATACAGTGGAACCATAGACCTGTAATTTATCATTTTTGTAATATTTTATTTTAAACAATCTCTTCTCTGTAATCAAGACAAGGGTGTGAAATTAATACCAGCCACAAGCCAGTGCTTATAAATCTTTAGGAGGTAACTTTGATCAGAAGTTAGATCCCACTTCGTTCAATCTGAAAGCAGCTCTTGATATTCGGATTTATTTGTCACTGGCTGGAGGACAAAAGAAGTTAGTTTCCTTCCTTGATCACAGTGGGAGTAAGGGCATGTGACCGAATAGCTCTTCTTCTATAAAACCAGCTTGTGGTAAGGTTTCCCAAACTCTTTGCAGATCATCAACGGGCATTCGACAAAACGCGTACAAGAAAAAAATGTATTCCCTTAGCGCACGATCTTGTGCCTCTTTATGAGCAACAAGTGAAATATCTGTCATCCATCACGTCCTTTCCCAAGATTATCATATGCAAATAACGGAAACGCAGGCAGTGAGATAGTTTGCAGTGACAGTCACATGTTTAAACTTTGTTCCAGGTGACGCAGATAATATCTGTTTCCTGTTAAAAGTGTCCTCAAACCCACAACGAGCCTCCGCTTGTGTTAGCTAAATTCCTAAAAATATACAGTACACACTGATTTCTTTTGCATCTAAGTTTGGATTATACTTTCCGCGATATATATATACGTATTTTTCATTTAGGGATGTACATAAATAACTAACCCCCACAATGGACAAGAGTTTCTGACTGTAGCTACTTCAAGCCGTTGAGACGCCTACAGTATGTATGTCAGGTCCCGTGCAACTAAAACTTCTACCCCTTCCCTCTGTTTGTTCAAGCCATGTGTTCAAGCCACGACTACAGGAGGCTTCAGCTACTGAGTTCTTTGTATTTTTTTAAAAATTGGAGCCAATCTAAGATTTCTACAAAGTCAAAAGCAAGGCACAAATGCACTGAAAGCATCAAACGGTATTGTTACCGTTGATAAAATAAAAGATGCACCAGATGTTTCATCCGGGCCAACATGTGGAGGGTGCCTCACACCACTTTTGATGCATCTGCTTTGAACTTGGTTGTTGCTGGAGAGTCAAAAAAAAAGAAAAAAAAAAGAAAAGAAAAAAGGGCCGGGCTGTGTTTTGTGACGTTTCTGGGGCAGCAGCTACCACTGACCTTCATACAGTACTTACAAATGTCCTACTAAGCTGAGCAGGAAATTAGGTAACAGGATGCATCAGCCAAACTGCAGTGTGAACACTAGATATGAAAATGAACATGCAGATCATCACAAATTCACTTCAAATCAAAATGTTGGTGTCAGTGGTGCTGAAGCTTTGGATTTCCTCACAGAAACACCACGGCAGCGTCAAATAACTTATGTTAGTTATCGCTGCCGGTGTCGTTTCGGTCCTTACTGTGTGACTCAACCCATTTCTTTATTTATTTAAGACTTGGGTGAGGTCCGAGAAGGTTGAGAGTGGAGAAGAGGGCTTTGCTGAGGTGGTTTGTCAAATAAACTGTGGTCTGGATCTTGTGGAAGAATGTGAAGTCTGTCGATTCTGAGCCATTTCTGCTGCTGCCAATCTCAGTTTTTTGCCTGATGAAATTTAAAATAACACTCCATATATTTTTTGGAGAATTGACTATCCACACTGGTACATATTGTGAACAAAGGTAATATCATTCAAATCGCCTTTGCTAAGGCCTTATGCACTGGAATCAAACGCTGGAATTCAAATATCTTGTGGACTGCATGGCTTAAGGTAATTAAATGGGGATTTTGAATTGTAAAGATGAAGTGCACTGACTAGAATGCATTTATTTCAAGTCTGAGCAATGTCTGTTTTCTACTTCATGTGAATGCTATGCCCTGTGAAGTCTCACCTCCCATTTAAAACTGGTAGCGCATACTCAATGTTAGAATGTAGTGATTAAAACTGTATGCAACTTCTACCAGAGTGTAAATCTAGCTACAAACCATTCCTCTGAAAATGTTCTGCTGATGTACAATCCAAAAACAATCTCACACTTTTTTTTCTCCTTTGGTTTTCTGTGATTTGTTTAAGTGCGAGTGTGCTGTCCTGTTGGTTGAGGTTTGAGAAGGTATGCTGCATAAAGGCCGTCTCTCTATCTGGAGACGGTTCTTTTAGTTTAGAGTGCTTTAGAACCCAAAAAAAATCATCTCATGCCCTCTGATGGCAGACACGGAGGCCCAAACTGAGGCTACTGAAGCCAAAGTTTCAACTTTGAATCCTAAAACATGGCCGTATGAAGTTCTGGCCAGGGTAAAAAAAAAATCAGTATTTGTCATGATCAATATTTCATTCAGTTTATCTAGTGGTGAAGGAGCATAGAATTCAAAACTGCACAAATGTACAGATCCTGTTGGTGTGTTGTGTTACTCTGATGGTGTGTGTCAATGCTCAACAGCCTTGGGGACGAACACTCACAGGCATGAATGTAAACTGCCAACATTTTAGGTCTTAGAAAGATTTTTTTTAATGTTTTAAATCTTTCCTGGTTGCTTTTTTTTTTTTATTATTATTATTTTATGAATGAGAAGAGCAGTGGTGGGGAGAAGAGGTGAAAAGCAGCTATTGGTTCTTTCATCAAGTGACTAAACCACTACATTAGATGTTAGACATTTCGTGTGACTGTAAATAGCCGTATCTTTACCTATTGTTATTGTATTATTTACTGCAACCTGTCATCTTTGCTGGTTTTAACCAATCCTGAGTTGACTTTTTGTCTCAGAAGATGGCTGTCGCCTGCAATGTTCCACCTAACGAGGAGGGTGAGGGGTGAGGGAGGAATGTGCCACATTGGCAGTTAAAAATTGGGGGTTGGCGGGCGGGGAGGGGGGTTATGTGGGTGGGGGTGTGGTGGGGCGGCGGGCGGGAGGAGGTCCGCGGCAACA
The DNA here is from genome assembly GCA_014281875.1 of Nibea albiflora. Lineage (NCBI taxonomy): Eukaryota > Metazoa > Chordata > Actinopteri > Sciaenidae > Nibea > Nibea albiflora. The sequence continues at coordinate 7,932,533 of CM024809.1, forward strand.
GAGCTCCACAGCATGGACTCCCTCTCTCTCTCTACCTCTGGTGAGGATTTTGCTCCACTGTGGCAAATACAGAAGGACTCACTTTGGACTGAGGCCACAGGTGCCAAGAACACATAAGCACTTGTAGCACAACTGTGTCTTGTTTTGCTATTACAGTACAAATAGTTTTGATTTTTTACATTTCCTATGAAGATTATGGATAAAGTTTCTCTTTCTCCTGTATTATCGACTGTATGTATCATAAGCATATATACAGGACGTGATACAAAATGTATAATTCGTACAAACCCACGGCTATTTTTGGAGGTGAAGATTTGCCAAAGGTGACAGTAATTGCTGCATTTTTATTCCTTATGTGGCTACGTTTTGTTTAACACAATCCTGTTACTCACTTATTTGGCAAAAATCCTGCCCACGTGCCATCTAATCAAGCAATAAATACAAACAAACAGACGGGGGAAAAAAAAAAAAAAGATTGCAAAGTAATGACATACTATCAACGATGATTTTATTAAATACATGAAATGCTGCATTGATGTTATATCCCTTACTGTACCAATTAGTGGCAGCGATGCCGTCACGGTTTTTGGCATTGCGACATTACCGCTCATTATATCGAAGCCTGAAGGGGTGTTTGATTGTAAAATGTTTCTGTTTTTTTGTATTTTTCTTTACAAAGAGGTGTCAAAGATGTGTGTTTTTTTTTTTTTTTAAACTCAAAGTCGAAGTACACAGGTGTACCTCTGCATATTTGTACAGATGTCAATAGGAAATGGGGGGAAATGACAAGAGGGGGATAATGGATGCTAAATGAATGAGCAGTTCAAGCAGACAGGAAAAACAAACAAACAAAAAAAAAAAAGATAGCGTAGCCACACTCTGAAAGTGCAATCTGCTGTAAGTCTCTTAACTGAGATTTTATCTAACCACAAAGACTTCCGGTTAACTTGTACCACTGAGACACGCACTGCAACTCCACCACCACCACTCTGTTAGTGTGATTGAAAATAATCAATTAAAAAATGTGCTGCAGCTGCCAGAATTGCAACTCTCAACCGTGTTGACTTTTCTTACAAGTGAGATTCAAAGTCTTTCTTCTTCTTCTTCTTCTTCTTTTGGAATCTGCAAGTTAGTAACTGTAAAGTTGTAAAATATATTTTACTGTAAATAGCATCTGGGGGTCATTTTTACTCCTTTTGTAACAGAAACTGTGGATTTAAAATATATAAAAAATATATTTTAAAGATATTTACAGCACTAATAAAGAGATTCTACAGTAGTGCAGGTGTCTTCATCTGTATTACCTCATGACAATCCCATACTGACTAATGGCCGCCACTTTCAGGGGCTATAGTGCACGCCATCTTAACCTCTGTGTCTCCGTCCCACACTGATGGGTTCGGACGCAGCCTTTCTTGTACCGCCTGTCTGCTTGAACTCTCAAGTCGTCAGAGAGAGCCTGAAACGCTGCAACAGCAGCAGCTCCGTTATAGCGTATCTAGCAACAACCCCAGACGCGGCTATGAACGTTAGCAGCTCTGGGCTGAGCTATCTCGCTACGAGCGAGCTGCTGCGAAAAAAGCAAAGAGGCTCTCTCTGCCCTGGAGCCCTGTCATGGCTGTTGTCTGTTGCCAGGAAACCGACCCGCACAAAGCACAGCAGGGGACTGATATGCAGCCACACTGTGGGGAGGCAGGCAGGTCAACCAGTCGGCCATGATGGAGGAATGGAAAGAGAGACTGATAGATAGATAGATGGATGAGATGGATGGAGTCAGAGAGGGGGGGAGGGGAATTAAATTGTAACTTTGGAAACCAGGGGGTTAGGGGACCTGTAGGGGAAGGACGGGTGCTTTGGCTACGGTGAGGAATTTGACAAAAGAGGCCCTTAGGCATGTAAAGTGGAGTAGTGAGTAAATAGTGGCCGGGGTTAGAGAGGTTACAGGAGGAGAAAGAGCGGGAGAGCAGGGTTGAAATCACTGACAGATGTGGTGTTGGGGGCAAGAATCTCATGTACAGTAATAAGGTGGAACATGACGCAGTGATTTAGCAGATTTAAGTGATTCCCCGGAGGACGGGATGCAGGAGGTGTAGACGCTGTCGGTACAACCGGTCTGCCCAACCTCAGTGAGACTGCAGTGACAACCTGGTTTTAATTGGGGGTCTATTAGCTTTCAGTTCCCTTTCTGCCATTCCTTTGGAAGACTGCTGTATTACCACACTGGGATTACTATTATTATTATTGTGATTATTAACCCTTTCTTTTATACTGACAACAACTGGAACACTGTATAGATGTAAAGAAGGCATTTCCTGCATTATGACGATGATTGAAACATGGATGTACATATATTGTATCAATTAAAAATGATGATGCATTAAGCTTTTATATGTTGCAGCACTAAGGAGATTAGAGAGATAGAGAGGAAGGGGAATGATACATCATTTGAGATAAATGATCAGATTTGAAGTGATATGAATGTCCGCCGCGAGGATGTGTGCCGCAGGGTCTACTTACACATCCCCGCCGTCGTCATGGCAGCTAGGGGAAGCTCATGCTGTTGCCCATGACAACAGAGGGACCCTCAGGCCTTGGCTCCTGCGAATGGCACAGGTCATTAAAGGGAAGGCGGCGCTCGTGCCAAATGAACATAACCTCGTTCACGTCTTTTAAATTTAGCAGAGCAGGAGATAACAAGGCAGCGAGGGATAAGTCTGCCAGACGAGCTGAAATGAAACGCTCCAGCAGAGGGTGGAGCAAATCTGGAGCTAGCATGGTGTTAGACACAAACAAAACAAAAAAAAGCACAGCTTTATTAATATTTGTTATACCTACTATAAACACTCCTACTCCAAAAGTGCAGAGTGCCCTCTAGAATGTGCACATACCGGTCTCACGCTCTCCTCTCAGAGGGGGGAAGGCCGCGCACCCTTAAACCACAGAACAATGAGAGAATAGAGGGGCAGATTTCCATAACACTGTCTATTGCGCCGGCTCTGAACTGCTCATACTGACCCGATGGTGAGAAAAGCTGCTCTCACATCAGCGCGCGGAGAGCACATTCCTGTCAGTGGGTTCAAGAGGCAAAGTGAAGGGCCGCTTCTGGTTAAAAAAAAAAAAAGGAAAGAAAGAAATCTAGAGGAATGTAAATACATGACAAGACAGAACTGTTGGCAGGTCTGCTGGATATCCCACATGCCACCTTTGTACCGGCTTAAAAAGTGACAGCTCCTATAATTAGCAGACAACATGAGGTGACATTTCAAATAGGTAATGGGGGTCAGGCTTTGTAAAAATGTCGCATGGCGTATGGTTCTGCCTAGACTCATTTTGTGGGCTTAAAGGGTCTTAATTGGAGGACGGCATAAAAGGGGCAAAAAGAGCCTCGCTGAGGCTGCCAGGAAGAAGAAAAACTCGGTCAGTGTGCCTGGAAGCTGGCGACTGTGTGTGTGTGTGTGTGTGTGTGCATTCATGGTGGCTGCATGGATAAAAAGAGAGCCTGTCAGTGTTTTTCTTAAGTGTGTGTGTGTGTGTACGAGCATTTGTGGAATGTGTGTGTGTGTGTGTGTGTCAGAGGCACGACAAGACAAAGGGGAGAGTGGGCTAGAGCCAAGTGTGCAGATAAAAGATGAGCCGGAGAGAGCGAGGCGCTGGGCGCGAGCGGCTGAGCGGAATTAGATCATCTGCTTTAAATCAGCTGAATGCAGCCGACAAAAAGGTGAAGGCTGCTGGAGGAAGCGTCCCTGAAAATAAAACGGCCTCACGGCATTAAAGTGACAGAATATCTTTTTTAAACACAGCTCACTCTTAATTGCTCTTTTTCCCAGCGATTTCTCTCGTAAGACGTTCATTAAAACGTTGACTCATTTGTTGAAATTCAAGGTTATTACGCTGCTATGCTCGTGTTAATAAGCTAAAAAAAAAGCTCTAAATGCAACATGCAACGAGCTTAAAGTATTAATTAAGGATTAGTGCTTAGTGTACATGGAAAACAACCTGCAGGAGGAACTCAGAACGTGTGAAAGAAGTCGCTGAGTTTATCGAGTGGGAACCTGTCACAGATGTTAACGTGGACACGCAGAATTAATGCGAGCTTTATTCAGCATGAAAAAGAATAAACACAGGGATGTTTTCTACAGAACACATCTACAGCAGATTTTAGGCACACAGTAGCGCAACTGTCTATAAAAAAATCATCCTAACAACCAGTATGAACCAATAAATATCAAGCAGTCTCTCAAATATCTAGCTTCACCTTGGCAACAAGGCGGAGAAAACAGCATTGGTCTTAACAAGAGAGTGTGAAAACTGAGGAGGAGAGGAGGAGGACAAGGAATCTTTTTTTTTTTTTGCAGGATAGAGAGAGAGAAAGAGAGAAAAAAAAAGAAGAACTGGCACGATCCAGTCTGTGGCTCTTGCCGTTGCCCCCGGATACGGATGGAGTGAAAGCAAGAACTGGGAGCTGGAGGGAGCTGCAGCTGCCTGGTTTCCATAGCAATGTAGATGCAGGACAAGTGAAGAGAGACAGAGTGAGAGGCTAGGGGAGGGAGGAATGGAACGAGAAACCGGGAAGAGGTAGAGAGATGAGAGCAGAGAAAACGCTCTGAGGGCTGTGAAAGGAGCGCGTATATTCAGCGCAGAGGCGAAGGCAGAGAGAGCAACGAAGAGGGAGACATTGGAGGGATGTTAAGCTCAGACATGGATCCCCAGGACTTGCCACTGGAGACCGCCACCTTCAGAGGGACCTGGGAAGCACACACGAACACACAAACACACACACATCAGGGAAGGAAAAGGTGTCAGTGTGTCAGCATACATGTGTAAATGTCGCTCACGGTGACCTACATTGATTTTCTCTCACCTAACTGTTGCTCAAAGAAGAGCAGCCACAAAACTGAGGATGCTTTCAAATCTCTACAAGACCTCTATCGTTTGAAAATTAAACGAAACACTTACAGTACAAAATACATTTTAAATAGTGAGAAAATACTTGATTTACTGAAAAAGTGGTAAGGATCATGAAAGGAGATGAAAATGATGGATCGATGGTTGAAATGTCGGCATAATCTCAGGCGCTTTTCTTAAGGAGTGTATGTTTTAACCGCATTTAAAACTAAATAAGCCACGTGCCTATTTCTTGTGCTCTTTCCCCTCTGCATAACACTGTACAGTTTCTATTCTTCACATCTCCGTTAACCTCGGTCCCATGGCAACCAACGAACCCCTGCATCCCCGACTGACTGAACAAAAGTGTTCTGAGCATGGACAACTGGCACTATTACAACGCTGGATAGGTCACATATACTCACCTTAAGGTGCACTCCTAGGCGGTCGATGTGTTGAAGAGACTCCATGGTGCTTTTTACAAGAGCTGCACACAAAAGCACATGAACATGCGTGTAGACACGGGATATTAATGATTGATGATCTATAGTCATCATTTAAAGCCCTTTAAAGACGACGCTGTGCTAGCCACTACGAGCATATCACACCTGAAACTGTAACCTGTAACCTGCCACCTGAAATTTGGCTTTAATTTACCTGCAAACTGCTCCACCTGAGAGTCCTCCACTTCGTACAGCAGCTCGTCGTGGAGCTGTGCTACCAGCCTACAAACATTCAGAAATACATGACACACAAACTGCTGCTAGAGTACTACCATTACTACCGCTAATGATGTGGCATTCGGCTAATTCTCGTCAACATGTCACCATAATGGCTTCGTCCCACTCTCTGAACATAAGCATCTAATTCCGGGTATATTTCGGGTGTTGGCTTCGAGTGTGTTTACTCTAGCAGAATGTTTGGCGAGTTAACAGCAGCAGCCATTTGAGAAAACTCATCAGCTCTACAAATTTAGTTGGCTGGTAAAATAGCGAGTGTCGTTTGTGTGTTTTGGCGTGATGGATTCAGAAAAGAATACAGATCATAGTCATACAAACAGTAAAGTAGCAAGGCTCGTAACGTGGGCATCTTCGGTCAGCGGCGCTGTGATTACTGGGTGTACCTGGCAGAGATCGAGCTGGAGGAGGAGACCAGGTTAAAGATTCGGATCATGGCCATCTTACAGAGATCAGCAGCAGAACCTGCACACACATAAACAAAAGCACACTCAAGAGGAGAGCTTCGCATAGTTTTCATCACACAGACCAGAAAACAAGCTGATGTTGCGCATAGCTACCGACCTTGGACCACAAAGTTGACGGCCTGCCTCTCAGCCTGCATGCGGACGCCCCAGTTGGGAGAGTTGATGTTAGGGAGGGTCCGTCGGCGACCCATGATGGAGAGCACGTAACCTAAAGAAAAGCAAAAAACACACAAGATGTTCAGTCCAGTAACTGTCTCGTCCTCCTGCACAGCGAAGCTCGAATTAGTATTTATAGTATTCAATATAGCAGCTATGCTAGAAACACAAATCAGCAGTGGTGTAGTACACTGTGAAGTAGAGAGCATACTGTAACTTGAAATGTGATAATATAACAGTTCTGCTTAATGATAATATATTTGCTGGCTTGCTTACTAGCTGAATGACTAAACACTACAGAAGAAACACCTTATCCATGAAGAATAAATCACATTGTCACATTCATTGACACATTTTATTCCAACTACGGGCAACAGAGTGCATTCATAATCATAAAAACAACGTGAGATATGTGCTTTTTATTCCACTTATTCTTCTTTATTGTCAGAGTCAGGTCTTTGCCGATATTTAGATTAACCGGGAGGCGGAAGAAGCAGTGCATCCGGCTTCAAAACAGCGCTCCGGAAAGGTCGCTGTAAGCTCACTTCTGTCTAACTCTTCGCAGCTTCGGTTTATTTTCACTTTTAAACTTGCAGTCTTCAGCCCCACCAGACGCTGACTCCCACAAATCAAGTTTAGACCTATAACTCCGTGTGCAGCCTCAGGAACCGTCTCACTCTTTTTCAGTCAGGTGAGTCAACCGCGACAACACGGCGAGCTCGTACAGCCATTTGAAGAGGACGGTTTCCTGAAAAGTCATTTGTTGATACAGCATTATAGGTGATTATGGTAACAGCAGGTTTACAATGACACAAGCGTACACTCACCCACACACACCCACCCACACACACACATGCACACAGTTCCTGGTATTCACATTATTCTCCCACAAAAGCAGAGAGGAACACACAGATTCCCAGCACAGCCACACAAACACACACTGGAGGGCAACACAAGAATGTGCAGTGACGTGATACACACGTTACACACAAACACACATTATCAAACGCAGGTATGCAACACACACACACACACACACACACACAAAGTGGACCAGTACATTCCACCAGCTGGACAATGGAGCGAGCTTAACAGCTAAATCCCTTTAGTATCCCTTACTATGAGGAAAGCCAACTGGGGCTCGAAACCTGAATGACCCTCTTTCGCAGAACACACACAATCACTCGCGTGCACACACACACACACACACACACAAGCATAAATGCATAGGAAATGAGCGCGCAACAGATAGTAGCGAACACAAAAACCTTCTACTCTACTACTGTGGATTGACACATGACATGCGTGTGACCTCTCCGCCAGGAATGTGACATTTGTTTGGGGGCCCGATGACAGGGATGTGCGGCCTACGCATCACATGAATGTAGTTTCAAAGTACGGACAGGTATGGGCATGAAACGCGCAGGAATGTGTGTGTTTTTCACACACATACACGCACAATGAAGTGCTGTGATGGTCAGTGCTTTTTAAGTTCACAGAGTGGTCGTACATTTGATGAGCAGCAGCAATAGAGAGTAGAAATGGACAGTATCGTGTATGATACTCAAAATACTGTTTACCAAATGAATGATTACAAGTTAATTCTCATTAAAAATGAACTAAACGAGTATCAAAAGCCACGAAAATAGATTTTCTGAATCAGCTTTTTACTCAGAGATGATGCAGTTTTCTACCAAAGTTGTAGCTTCCACGCTCAAATTGGGATTTTACATGATTTTAATCAAAGCTTCAATCAAAGACAGTTGACGTGTTGGTTATTTTCTATGTAGTATTGCAGGCATTAGCCAAACTGTCTCAACATCTGTGTTTTAGGATAACAGCTAAGTATCTTTGTGCTTCCATGTGCCATCGTCACATCGTCAGCTAAACTGCGATTCTGTCTCGTTACTGACTGACCACTGTCTACGAGAGTTGAAATATCCGCACGTGTGCGTGAACAATCTGACAAGTGCACCCGAGCCAGCGCGTGCTTATGTGTGAGGGTTAGCGCAGCGGGGTGTTTGCATATCTATGCAGATCTCGGCTTCCCTGTTGTCTGCTGTGGCCTTCAAAGGCTTGGCTGGTTTTCATCTCTGTGATTCCCCATGTTGTCAGAAAAAAGAAAAATCCTCCTTCTCTCAGCATCTTTTCATCTCCGGAGGTTTTTCCAAGTGAAGGTACAGGATTCGTCCCAGGAGAGTTCATGAAATGTGCATGAAGAAGAACAACAACGCAGCGTGATGGCAAACATCTTTGGCTACTAATTTATTGTAATCGGTATATTAAAATGATTTGTTACATTCATTCTTCACACCACAGCCTGTTTCTTCTTTTCCTCTCTCTGCTGTTACGCCCACACTGTGGCGCTGACCTCACCTTCACTTTGCCCTTTCCAACAAATAAAACAGTAGCTGAGCCTGCACTGCTCACCTCACCTCATCTCCGCTCAGCCTGCCAGTATCCAGCAGCTCTGAAGAAGATGTCGCTGTATCAGATACCAATCAATTATAAACTGAGTGGACAAGGAGCCTGGGTACGTATTAATCACTGAGTGCTGAATCACACCACCACAGCTCACACAGCCAGTGAGCCTGGTGTGATACTGTACGTCTTCCCCCAGACAGCACGGATTACAGAGGACTATTTTATCGATCAGAAATTTAAAAATTTATGCTGCGAGTCGAGCGTGGGGTGAGGGAGAGACCTACGTAAAAGAGACAGTGACGCAGATTTGTAAAAGAGACAGACAGGAATATGGAAATAAGGAGAAGGAGAGACAGACAGGAGAGTGTGGGACGAGCGGGGAAGATAAATCCCGGCATAGTCTCCGTTGGGAGGATCACCATGGTGATGAGCTGAATTAAAGCTGACTGTTTAGCGCAACAATACTCCGTCCCGGGGAACGAGAAGGCTTCCACGGCGAGCCGCGAGGAGTCCGTCACGTCGCTTCGATTAGGAAGCCGACGCCGGAGAAAAAGGGAAGCGATGAGCGGGGTGTGTCACCTTTGTGATAGGTTGCCGTGGGTGATGGAGCACCTGTCTAAGTGTGGCGGTGGGGCAGCGCTTGTCAGGCCGTTTTCGTGTGTTTGTGGCATGAATAAACATCCACTGCCCTGACCCAATTCTAGATGTTTACTACAAAACAAGGTTGTTTTTCAATGCATGTTACACAAGATAAGAATGACTAAGGACCCAGTTCCCCATGCCTGAGAGAGAAGCTAAAGTTTTGGCATTTAATAGTCCCGACACAAGCGGCTCTTTCTCTCGTATTTCTACTAATTTGATTGGGGTGTAATTGGTTTATACTGATCTGTTTTGATGCAGGCTGACCTCATCCCTCTCCTGCCCGTCAGTGGGCTCGTGTACCGTGTGCAACGAGGGTTAAAGTGCAGACTTTACACTATTTCGTGTGTGAGCGCGTTTAAGTCTCAGGTGTGCTGTGTTGGCAGTTCATTCGGAATATAAATAGTGTCCCATCTGATCTGTCAGCCCCTCACCCGCCTAACCGTCCACCTCGCCCAACTCAAGTATTGACCTAGGGCAGTTTGTCTTTTTCCTGCCAATGCAAGCACATCTTCTTTTTCCTCAGCCACACACACACACACACACATTAGTCCATGCAGAGCGTGGGCGGATGTGTGTGTGTGTGTGTGTACGCCTAAGAAATTCAAGCTACATCGTGGGCCGTAACCCAGACACACACACACACATTTTGTTGTATTTGTAGGGACATTCTGCTGACTTCTCCTACTTGTAAACATTGACCTTTCATTTCCCAGAGTTTAACTGTGACTCTGCTCCTATAAATAAACATTTTGCTGTTGAATTCTGGGACAGTTTTTATACAGTACGTGGCACATTTAGGCTCGAGATAAACGTGAAGTAAGTTTGATACAGGAGACACACTGAGGATGCACAGACCTTGGTTGTGGCACTTCTGGATGGTCCTCTGAATGAAGGCCTGGACTTCTCTGTAGGTCTGGAGGAAGCTGTCCTGGAATCGGCTGGCCTGCTCCGCACTCACCCCAAGAATCCCTGACAGACGCTCACGACCTGCAATGAACAACATAACACTAACGCGTCTTTAGAGAGCTACAAAGCTACAGGTTTGATTGATACCGACAGATATAACATAAATAGTATGACTAAGCATGATTTTTAGGCACGGTGTGTCTCTTCAGCACTTTGGCCACACGTTCAGGTGTTATTAGAGCTGGCTGAGTATATCTGCAGTATGCTAAATAACTAGACAATTTGAGAAATACACTTCTTGGCTTTCGTCCTGAAATTCAGCCTCCGTGAAGTTATTGCCTCTGGCCATGAAATGGTCTGGAACATAATTCCCCGTAACACCACGCTTAGTCATTCTTGCACTTCAGTTTTTGTATGGACACAAATGAGACTTAATGTGTTCATTAGCGAGCTTTAGAGGTGCTGTTTGTTTTTTTTTTAGCTTTTCAACAGACTCAGGCTTTTTAATTCTTGTGCTAAGCTAACCACTTTCTAACAGTAGGTTCATATTTACTGAGAGTGGCTTCAATTTCCCCAAACAATTTTCTGATTTTAAATGTTATCATGACTGATTGAAGAGCGTGAAAAGCGTTAGGCAAGGTCAGTGGACGAGAAAAGAGTTGAAAGGGGCAGAGTGAGCAGAGGGCAGACTGGACCAGAGGGCAAAAGAACAGAGGAGAAAAAGTGTAGCCTCGTGAAGGGTGAAAGATAGAGGAGGACGTGATGAAAAGAGAGTGGGCAAGACTGCAAGGGCTGTGTGTGTGTAGTGTATGGTGATGATAAAGTGAAGAACACAAAGGCTCAGTGTATATGTGTTCACAGGAAGTGTTAAAGGCGCACAGCCTGTAGCAGGAGAAGAGGAGCGGGCTATAAGGTTAGGAAGAGATCGATAGAGGAGTGTAGAGGGTGAGCTAATGGGTGCTGCAGCTACTGTGTGTGTGTGTGTGTGTGTTTGTGGATTTGAGCTATGAGGCGTGTGTGTTCATGTGTGGTTGGTGATGAGTAATATCATGCCAAACAGCCCGAGAGCTGGTGGGAAGGTTAGCGAGGGGGGGCAGTAGTTTCTGCAGATTAAAAATCACCACCACCATTCAACAGAAACACACACACACACACTTTAGTGTTGTTTTAAGTCCTCTTCTGCTTCAGTTGCTGATCTACACCGTGCAGTGTGTGCAGAGATCCAAACTAGATGGCTGTTTACGTTTATTTTCCTCTGTGTTCACTTTGAATCTGAGTTTGATGCGTTTAAGTACGAGCAGTTTTAGAGAAGTGGTAAATTAGTAACAGTAGTAAAGTCATTTCAAGCTGTTTGAATTAGGTAAATATGATTGTAATTGATAATAATGATGTCTCAGCCTGTCTCAGAGGTGTTGTTGGCTGATCAAATTAATTTAAGAATTAATACAAATGAGGGAAAATCAAGTTTTACTCCTAATATCAACCTAATACCAGTTAGAGGTTAGTTACTGGTGATAAGCTGAGCTCTAATTCTTCCTAAAATAATAAACACCTGTAGTATTTATTAATATCCTAGAGAGCGGTCACGTGTATCATGTTTCTGTTGTACGGTGTTTGAGTTCATAGGATCACTGAAGGGGATTAAAGTGTAATACGCAGGTTTGTAGGAGCGGTGACATGGATGGAGGGTGCTTTGACGTGCGCTGCCTTGAAAATGATGTTCAGTTAAATATTTAGAGCTCCTCGACTGGAGAGAGTAATTGGTCACATGACCGGAGTTTGGTTGAGCGTGTGAATGTGGCTTTGTGTCTGCAGAGGGAAGACCTACAGAGTAGGTGGTTGTATTTCAGTTGGTTATGTTGCGTATGATGTAAATGTTGATGTGTTTGGATGCCGACAATGTGACATGTTTCCTGTCATATTTCAAGCCTGTTTGGTGACAGATGTACAGTCAGTAGTTTTTACGGTGTCTGATGACCAGAGAGGTAGAGAGTTAAAACAAAATGACAGATATGTGCGTGTACATGTATCAGGAACAATAATAACAACCCTTAAAAATCATTTGAGTTGGCGTGCTTGTTTCTTTCTGTCACTGAAACGTGTCACACCTTAAGTTCGCACAGGCTGGTTGTGTGTTTTTGTGCGCGTTGAGGCAGAAACCACTGAGTTTGATGTGCAAAATATATTTCAAGACCAAAGTTGCCTTTCCCCCTTTTTCCATCTCCGCTTGCGTAATCCTCCAATTAGCTCTGCCCTCTTTACGTAACATGTTTCTGTTTTCGGTTGCTAATCTGTTTAATCAGGTATAATGAATGAATTAATCATTTCTCACCGCACAATACACCTCTGTCTCACCTCCTTCGTGCCCCCCCCCCCCTCCACCTCCAACATCGTCGCTTGGCCTTTTTATCTGTTGACCCATTTGTACACATATGCATGTGTGAGTCCATAGCACCGCTGCGCCCCTCCTCCCCCCGGCCTGATTATTGTCTTGCCGAGAAAGCTTCCTCTTAGTATTTGGTATCCATGGCAACACATCCTTCCATGAAGAGCTGTCTGTCTATGATGATCAGGAGCTCCTTCCATTCCCCTTTCCCCCACATTACTCTCTCCTCCTCCGCCACCTCCCCCGTTTCTTTTTTGCCTTTAGCCTACATTTCCTACCGCTCCCTTGCTATCCCCCGCTCCTTTTTTTTTTTAAACATATGACACACTCCATATTTTCTCTGCATTTTTAGCACCGGCTGTGTGAATGGTCCTTGCATGCATTCCCCCACCCCCCTCACCCCACCCCCCCACCACCAGCTCTAATAGGTTTTACACATTTACCTCACGGGCTATTACTGTTGAGGTTTATTGAGTTTTATCTAGAACAGACTCATTTATCAGTGTGTGTTTGTGTGTGTGCGCACTCTGGTTTTCTCACGCTGAGCTTTAAACTTAAAACTTATTTATACAGCACCTCGCAGCACGGAGTCTTTGACAGAGCAAATAGTAGAAACAGAAATAGACAACAATGACTAGAATTCTGTAAAAAATAAATAAATACAAACCTCCTGCTAAAGTAAAAATACCACACAGCACTCCATCACCAGATTTTGAATGTACTCCATGTACACTGGCCCAGTTCCCTTCACGCAGATTCTGATGCAAAGCATGCGCTTTAGGGTGGCTGCTAATTTGTTAACTGAATCAAACATATTTTCGGGTTTTGTCATGATGTTGTCTTTGGGTAGAACAGTAAATGTCCTGTTTTGATGACATATCTGGGTCACTTTAAGGGGCCAACACATGAAAGTGATGAATCCACAGAGGCAGGGTGAGTGTTTACATGTAGAGTATATACAGTGATGTGCTTGATTGAACTACAACATACGAGGGCGCATTTAATTCTTACATAGATATCATGTTGAGTTTCACATGTTGGCTGTCTTTCTGATCATTCGCGTTTGATGTAAGTCAGGCCGCTCTCTCACTACGCGGAGCTGCTTGCCATATGGTGCAGAGATGCTTCCGTTTTTATGCATAAAATACTGTGTGAAGTGTGATACGACAGCAAACATTTATTTATTTCAGATTTTTAAAATAAACGCAGCAGATCGGTTTAACTCAGGCATTCATGTCAAGTTCTTGTCTTTCCTGCTGCAAGACGAGGCTGATTCTCATCATCATTTAAAACTGAGAAATTTGATTTATTTTCTACATATATTTAAAAATAATGAGCCCTCCGTGCCCAACAGAAGCCACGCAGACACTTCTGTTTCATTAATTATGTATGATTGATTGTATTTTCAACACTTGCTGTCTGGCAAAAAAGCAGTTGAAGTCATAATTGTTATAATACCAGACTACGGGCTTTTTCACGTCAAGTTCATGTCACCTCGGTGGCTGTTTCACCGCGGACTGCAGCAGAAGCTGTTGGAAAAAAACTGAAACTCTATAGAAGCGTTTAAGTAGGCCACCGGCAATAAAACCTGATGAAGAGTGCAGACTGCCCATAAAAGCTCACACAGGTGAAAGCACAAATGCACAGGTAAAACATGCTCACGTTCTGCGTACATACACACGCGCGTTTGTGTGTCCATATGCTGTCACATACGTAGCTCAGATATCTACCACATGTCTCCCACCAACTTGTATCACTCTGATCATGTGTGGGCATACGTGTGTGTGTGTATCCACACGAGCGCGCACATGTGTGTGAACCAGAAATGGGTCACAAGTGACACTGACAAGTCTCTTTATGGGCCACAAGGGTGTATTATACATTCATCTTCCTCCCTCTATTTTTATCTCCTCCTGCCCCTCCACCCTCTATCCCCTCATTCCTGTGTCGGCCCTGAGGAATCAGGAATGTGGTCCGCAACATGAGGGAAACACGGGGAAAACAGCAAGGAAAGTCGCTGGGAATTTTTGTGTCAAGTCCTCTGTTAAATAATCACCCTGTCCTCCCCCTCGGCCTCGCTCTCTGCCTGTGTTTTATCTCTGAATGATCTCCTCTGCTAATACATTTACCCTCCTCAGAAAATGAACCGCTTGTCAGTCTGAACCAGTCACTAAATGACACTTGTTCACTCATTGTGTCAATTTGAAACAATTGTCCGGTTGGCTGATGGATCCGTATCGTAATTATCGCCAATTATTGCCGGCTCTTACTCTGAGAGAGTTGCAGCCTGTGCGTGTGTTTGTACTCACCTGCCCCGTACACAACAGAGTAGACAACACGTTTGGCATGTTCGCGGTCCTCAGAAGTCACCTCGCCCTCACTCACCCCTTTCCTGAGTGACAAAGACAGGAGAGTGTGGAAAATAAACTGATGGTTCCATGCAAAGTTAAGGGCTTTTTTTAAAGGGAAATATGTGTAAGTATCGAGCACGTATGATGAGTTGTGTGCATGTATGTTGCAGGAAGAGAGAAGACGGAGAAGGAAATAGAAATAGAAAAACAATGTTACATGTGCAGGTTAAAAGGACACGAAGTACAGCGGGACTACACAAAAGAACAGAGACAGAGGGGGGGAGACAGAGGCAGGGATGGACAGACAGAGACAGTTATGTAATGTGACTTGTAGACAGCGGTAGCACCGGGTATCAGACAGGGTGGTATGACACGTCTGCATGAAGTGGCATTTCTGGAGGGGATGATGGGGAGCTGCCACTGCTGATCAGTGTTGAGAGCGGTCAACAAACACACACACACACGCAGAAAAATTACAAACGTGCCTGGTGTGTTTCAAGACTCCAGAGCTGCACGATGTCAGACGTTTTGATGCCTGTAGCCTCGGGATAAGGACTCTTAAATTTGCGCTAATCACGCTTAAAATGCCTCCACTTCTCCAGACACAGGCACATTTCTCTGTTAAATGACGGGCTGAGGTAAACGAGGGGTAACCTATAACCTCCAGTGAGTGACCCTGAAGTGCCAAAGTGCCCTGCAGTGTGCATCTGGATGAGCCGGTAGCCGTGCTGGATTTTTGCTGCCCCCTGCTGGGTAGGTAATAATCCTGCACGCTGTCTTACCTCATCTGTATGTCACATTTTGGAACTAAAACAAGCTTTTTGTCTAAGAAAAAAACTGCCTTGTTGCTTTTACATGTTAGTTCTACAGCTTCAAACGAGAATTCTCTTTCTTATGAAGAAAAATATAAATAATATAAAAGTAACAAGGAATTTATCTTGTTATAAAAAGATGATCCCTCTGATCTATATTTAGAGGTGGTTCCCACCAGAGCTACTGACAGATCAGTGGCATTGCTGGCGGGAGAGCAATTAAACACTGAGAGAGGAAGAAAATTAAAGTCGGGAAAGAGAAGAAATGGATGGAAAATGGGATCAAGAGGGAAGAAATCATTTCCAAAGGAAGGACAGAAGACTGAAAGCGACGGAGGAGAGTAAGGCGTGGAGGAGTAATCCCAGCAAGGCTGCAGTGACACCAGTTAATTTGTTTAAAGGTGAAAGAGAGATAATGAAAGAGACGCACTGTAAAGTCTCAGCAGAGCTGTTAATATGGTTTGTGTGACCGAGTAATCTGTTTAACACGCCGCCCTCTGCCACACACATGACCGAGATGGATGACAGGAGTAAAGGTAGAACACACAATCACATATGATATACACATACTCTGCATGAGTAGGACAAGACGCGCCTATGTGTAAACACCGACACACACAGCAAGAGAGATAAGGAAAGAAAACAACAACACACACACACACACACTCGCAAAAAATACTTCAAATGCATGCATGGTAGCCATGGCAACAAGGTTATTAGTGTTTGAAATAAAGGAGCTGGTTGTCTGAGGGAAGAGACTAGGAGAGAGAGAGGGACAGAGGGAAGGAGAAAACCCTGTGGAGCATCAACACTCACCTTGGCAAGAAGATCAGGGGAGTGTGTGTGCGTGCGTGTGTGTGTGTGTGACCTACCACTGAGAGGCCAACATGGTAAAGACATCTGCCTGCGGGTGGGTGAAGATGCGGAGCAGCTCAGGGTCGGCGGAGAGGTGAGCCAGCAGACGCAGCTCCACCTGGCAGAAGTCTGACACATACAAACACACACACACACACACACACACACACACACACCCACACACACACACACACACACACACACACACACACACACACACACACCTTGTAGTCACAACACTGACATTGTGAGAAAAAGACTTATTGGCTTTTCTTGCTGAGAAGATCCATACTGCTCGTGTGTGTGTGGCGGATTTGTAGCCGGTTAGCTTAGCTTAGCACAAAAGGGGGAAGCAGCTCCCTTTAAAGGTGACGACCTCGGCCTACGAGCATCTTTACTGGAAGATGCCGTGCCTAAAAAATAGTATGGAAGAGTGATTATGTTACTGGATGGATATTGTTACCTTTGGACAGAGCCAGGCTAGCTGTTTCCCCCTGTTTCCAGTCTTTGTGCTAAGCTAAGCTAATACAGTATGTCTAATATGTTTGGTATGAATCTCAGGGCTCAAAAAGTTCAAAGAATGCTTTGAAGCCTTCGATATACCAACACTGTAATTCATGTGAGACATGTGGCACATGGAAGGCGTTATTTGTGCGGCTACAAATGTGTTGCACTCGCTGTTCCTCAACCTGCCATCTTCACTTCATTTAGTGACTTCCAACATTCCCCAGAATAACTTTGAATAACCCGACCAGAGAGTGGGTGTGAATTATGGTGGCTGCGTTCGGTTGTACGTCGTACATGAAAGTGAAGAGAGCAACAGCAAACAGCGAGAGCTTCAAGTAGAGAAAGGAAAGGTCACCGTCTGTGGAGAAATTGGTGTCTCTGCCTCCTCCGTGCTTCTCCCTTTATTACTGCTGAAGGCAGTGCCAAATAGTGAGTCTGGAAAGAAACTATCCCCTTTTTTCATTCTGTCGCCAAAAAGCATTTCTATTGATGTTTGAGATGGCCGAACAATTTTGTGCAATCAAACGCGATAAGTGCATAAGCTGAATGGAAAAGCTGACAATTTTCCAGCAGTGGACAAAGACACTCACAAACGGTAATACACACATGCTCAAAAAGTGCTGCCGATCATCGTCAGAGACGTACGATAAAGGCTGGTGAAGTTCTTTTATCCCTGTTTACTTTAATAGAGAATAAATCAGAGAGTGTCTTGCATATCTTAGTTTGATTACATTAGATCAACATCATAATCACTGTCCAGGGATTTAAAATATGGAAAAGCTCCAACAGAAGCTGGGCCTGTGTATTTTAACTCTACATTAACATACAACATAGTGACGCACGGTGTGATTTCATTACTGCATGTTCTCTCTGCGACAGGATCTTCTGTGGACGCGTCGACGCGATCTGACAAAATGTTCCGACCTTTTTCTTTGCTGTGATGTTGAAATTGCCGTGATTTGGATCTAATCTGCGACATCCGTCTCACGGCAAGCCACAACGCTGCGTTCGCATGAATCCATGTAAAGCTGGGTCATTAAAGGAAAGTCACGTAACTTTGAACCGCATGAAAGCTGCCTTTAAACCTTGATGTGAGTCTTCACAGTGACCTGAGGACTGCGTGGATGTAAACGTTGCACCGGGGGGCTAAAGCTTGAGGAATAGTTCACTACAAGGTGACAAAACTTAAAAGCATTTTTGTACTGTATTTTTCTTTAAATCCTCTTTACATCCCTACAGCAATCTATTAATCAAACGCTCTGGGGAAAAACACACACACACAAAAAAAACCTTGCCTGTGGCCTGTAAAAATCGCAACCAATCATGTCATTTGGCCAGAATGACACTGCACTCATTGCACTTTAGTTTTCGGGAGTGACTTTAGCAAGAGGCTGAATGCAGGGAGTTCATTTTTTATTTGGATACTTTCATAATCTCTCTCTTTTCTTCCTATATCCCTATATTATTTTTAAATGGATGCATTCTTTTTTAAAGAGTTAAAACATTAGAGGCCAGTTTGGAGAAAGGTCAGGCACCGTTTCAGCACAACACAAACACCGCGTCTAAAACGGCTTCAGAGACCAAATCAACCCTGAGATTTGCCCAGGGCACTTACATAAGCAGAGGGATAACCGGAGGCGAAAATGAAACGCACACATGCACACACAGGAAACCTAACTACACACTGTAATGTGGCGTTTACAGATGCACACAACGAGCAGACAACGCTGTAAACAGAAACATGGACAGTCACATAGAGACACGCACACACACAGACCTCTTTGTGGCAGGTGACAGTGTGTCCTGCACTGACAGGTCTGCGGCTCTCTTGTCAGTTTGGCAGATCTAAATCGAAACATCTCTCAAGATATAGTCGCACACACACACACACACACACACACACACACACACACACACACACACACACACACACACACACACACACACTCTTCTATCCACACCCACAAAGCAACTGCAGTACATTCCATTACTGCCATTTTACCCAGACACATCTCCTCCTCTGCTCGGCTGCTTCAAAATCAAATTAAACCCGGCCAAATGCGGGGAAAAACGTTTCAAAATGGATGGAGCGGAAATTTGAGAGATTTTCTGGATGAAGCAACCGACTGTAATAGGTTTCTGCTAATGTGGGAGGAGAAAGAATGATGAGGAAACGATGTATGGGATTGTGAGGGGGAAATATCAGGCACTGACGCACTAGAAATACGTATTTCTTACAGTCAAAGGGGGGAAGAAATTCCCACTGCAGGCTAAAATGAACACCATCTACCATTTAACCCGGGTCAGCCGTGCAGTGCGGGCAAAGAAATGTCTGGTTCTGGTTGTGATGAGGTGGAGAAGAAGGGCTGTTTCTAAAGATATCGTCCCATCAATGTTTCATGAGTCAGATCGCATTTCCTCTAAGCATGGCTGGCAGCTTCAGGAAACATACTGCTGACTAGGATCTGTGTGTGTGTGTGTGTGTGTATTTGTGTGAGAGAGTGTAAGAGAGTTTTCCATCGTGCATATGTGTGTGTGTGTGCATGACAGGAATAGAAAAGAAGAGATATAAAAATATAATGTGTGTGTATGAATCAGAGAGTAAGACTGTCTCATAGACTACGTATACGAATGTGCAATCATGAGTCAGTAGTGTATCTGTGTGTGTGTGTGTGTGTGTCTTCCAAGGCCTGCTTCTAACAGATAAAGACTGTGATAAAAATAAAAATAAAACACAATCAAGAGTCCTTGTATCGATCCATACAGGAATAACTCTGACCTACAGGAAGTGTCTATAAATTAAGCCATAAAACTGGATCAGTACAGCGCCATTCATGACCTTAAGCTAAAAAATATAGATTTAGACGCTAGCTCGGGTTACACAGGACATTATTTAATGGAATATTCACCATTGGCTTCCAAGTATAAGGAATTGAAACAACTGCTAAAACAATTTGATGATTGATGAATGATAATTTCATTAAAGTAGCACTTTTTGACTATTGAAATATGTTCAGTAGACGTTTAAGTTTATGGCCTCTGGAAATTTATGATGGCCGTTTGTCATTTTTAAAATGAGCAATAATTATCATTTATCTGGAAAACACTCATCAGCTGTAGTTTTGCTAAACAACTCTGAAATAACAATAATCTTCCTCCCTCCATTAGTCATGTATTGCTTACCATAAATATTAAAAACAATAAATGAGGCAGCAATAGCTGCCGCAGTTTCTTGGACGACATACATAGTACCGAAGGGACTGAGCCATGCCTCATACATTTTTAATGCCACCACCCACAGGACCCTGAACAGCCCTCAGTGATGCTTTGCAGTACAGTATGGAGTATTAAGGTTATGGATAAAAGCGTTAGAGCTCAACTAAAACCTGCGCATTGAGAATATGAAATGTCCCCTGTGGGTTGTGGCGGGTCTAGAGAGGCTTCCGGAAAGAATGAATCGACCGTGGCGCGCAGACCAGGGAGGTCTGAGGATGTAGGCTGAACTGGATTGTGAAAGTTAAGTGTTATGGCTTATACCATATGTGTTACCTGTACGTCACACCTAAAGCCCAGGAGGACTGGAGGGGGACATAGATCAAAATTCAAACTGAACCCCGGACAGAACGAGTCAGTCTCCAGGTTAAAATGTCCAACTTCACAGCAGAAATAAACAGCCTGGTACAAAAAACTGTTTTGGTCTCTGTAGCTAATTTAAAATGCCAGGTGATATTTGTCAAGTAGCACAGTTGTACAGTAAAAACATACATTATTTGGTATAAAAACCAAATAATTATAATGTATGTTGCTCAGAAAACAGAACTAAAATCAACAACGCCGATGAGGGAACAAGTGTCTGCCTTTGTTCTCATTTTGGCTAGCATCTCTGTTTTTTCTCTCTCAGCTCCAGCGACCACACACCAGCAGACATCTCCCAATAGAAAATAACTGAGTTGACAATTGCAAAATATAAACAAACACACACACACACACACACACACACAGACACATCAGGCGCACGCAGGTTGCTTGAGGACAGGGATGTTGTTGTAAAACAGACTTGATAGCAATATTCTTTTGCTAAGCTATGATTTGGATTCTTCTGAGGGTGCGATCGATGAAATGAACGCTACACACACACACACACACTCAAGATAAAGCCTCCATCATACCCACGCACACACACACACACACACATGCCCACAATGCTTTTAAACATTCCAACACATAATACCTTTTGACGTGCCTCTTGGTTGAACTTTTTCAGGGACACCGAAAAGCGGTGGTAGTTGAAACACACACAGCAGTTGTTCCAATTTGGGAAGGACATTGTAGGACATGAAGGGGGTGACTGAGCGAGGGCTCCCTAGGAGGGGTTGTTACCATAGCAACCTGGCCTGAGTACATGCGCGTGTGTTTGTGAATCCCCGCCATGCCGTGTGTATATGTAGGATGCCCGCTCTTATCCTGCTGCTGTCCTCCTGCTAACCCTAGTTCATCTGTCTGGTTATGTAAGTGCGCGACACACTGTCAGGGCCAGCAGACACCCGGCGCTCCCCGCAAAGCTCTCCCAGGCTGACAGTGTTCCAACTCGCCCCTCAGTCTGCACAGCGTGGACCAGCGTTACATCCTGAAGTGACCTTATGATGCCAGCTGAGGTTGTGTCAGTGCAGGAGGGTTTTTTAAGTTAACAGCGACCAACTTGGAAAGACAAATATAGCCGAGGGAAAACATTTATGCTGATTTGAGACCACAAATATGAGAGCAGAGGTACAATTCGACTAAAACGCAATCAACCAATTTCCGAGACTTGTTGAATTAGCCCTGCTTCATATTGACATATCCAATTTTCAGACATACTGCTGTTGAAACAGATGCTCACACTCACAAAGATAAACCATAAAAACGGCTGCTGCCTGCAACAATGAATGCCAAAACCTGTGATAAAAATCTGAGTGTCACCTTTACCTGCTGATTTCGCATCACTTGTTGTCTTACCTGCAGCGACAAAAGTCCATCCTTCCTGAGGAATGAACATGGCCCGAGGATGAACAGTCACCACCTCCTCTTCCTTTCCTGTGGGGGGCAAACACAGATCCCTGAGGAACGCCTCTGCAAATCTCTTTGCAAAGTGCATGCTACTTCAAATGTACAGACTATTTTATAAAAGCTTCTTGTGACCTGTTTGCGAGTTTAACCAACGCCTGTTCTCCAGGAACAAATGTGTTTCCAATATGCAATAATTTACACAGTTTGAAGGAAGCCAAAAATTGTTATTTTAAGTGATGAAAACAGGTTTTGGGTCTTCAACATATACAGTATCTAATAAATGCTATAAATGTTAAATAAACAGACACACATGCACACTTGTCACAAATTCCTTTTGTAAATGAAACTGACCATAAATCAGCAGAGCATCTTATTAAGTAACACATGGGTGTCTTTCACAGCGCATTTCAAAACAAATTGACTCACCAGCACAACACAGTCATTTCTAATACCCTGTGTGTGTATTTGTGTCAGTGACAGGCAGAGAAACAAAGACAGTGACAACCGGGAGCAATAAAGAGAGAACACTGACATCTGACATAATGAGGAGTTAAGTTATGAAGCCACAACGCCCCATTTAGACGCAAATCAGAAACCAATCAGGATCAGTTCATCACTGCGCTCTCCGCTGTGAGGAGCTGGACCGAAGTGCTGACCTTAGTGCAGGAGGAATGATGGGTAACGACCTCAACCCGCATCAGCATGATGAGAACACCACGACAGCAGCGCACGCACAAACATATATATATGCTGACACTCACATGCAAAATGGGACGCAGGCATCAGTTGCGATTAGTTGCTTCACCTCTCACCTCAAGACACAAAGTAATAGATATGGGGATGACACAGAGAGAGGGAAGGATACGGATGGAAAGAAGGGATGATATGAGGGATGTAGCAGAGAGAGAGAGAGAGGATTTGATGACAAGGAGTTTTGGGAATCTAAGTGAGTGAGGAGCAGCGGTGCTGATGTTGGCACCTATGAATCACTCAGACAGAGAAAGAGAGGGAAAGAACAATAGAAACATGAAGACAGGAATAGAGCTATGAAGCTGAGTATAGCACTATGACTGACAGCAGAGTCGATGTGGCCTGGCCACGCCAGCAGACTTCTTTTGATGTTTTATTCATCTGCAAATGGAGAAAGTTTGTTTTGGTCACGCTGTCAGACAGCTAATCCAGCACCGTTGGAGCAGACGAGTATTAAACTGAAGCCCTCCAGATATGCTATGACCTCAGAAAACCATGACCGAGCTCTCTTAATTAAGAAGCTGATCATTTGTCAAGTGGTGCCTGTGCAATGACAGCCGCAAACCCATGACATCATAGTTGGATGGGCCGAGGGTTTGGCATATGAATAATGGAAACGCTAATAAAAAATCGGCCAATTAATCTTCCTTCGACAAAGAATCTAAGTGAAATAGGCAACATGTCAATGTGAAGCTGTAAGAAATGTTTTTTTAGCCAGTCATTTTATGTTATTACAATTTCAGCTTTTATTTCTAGGAAATGAAGAGCAGCGTTGACATCTTGCTAAGATAAGCGGTCAAGGCCGAACGAATTACTCTAGAAAAATCCTGTCATGAATTACAATTGTGTTATAATATAATTACTGCGGGACTCTCAAGCAAACCGTCCTACAAAATGAAGAGTCAGGCTGTTTTCCCAGAGTGTCAACTGATGACTGTGTGCAACTAGGGCAAGGCGAGGTAATTAAAACTTTCTCCAGAGGAGAGGGGATGAAAAGACGACGTGGTGGTGAGAACGGCGAAGGAGGCACGGGAATATAATCAAATCTAATACTGACAAGTTGCTTGTGTCCGTGGGGAGAATGTTCTCCGGCTGTCTTTGGGGAAAACGTTCAACTTATGAAAGTTGAACTAAATTGCGTGTGAAAGAAGGGTGTGTTGATGCTGCATATATGGGCAATTAAAGACAGCAGCTCATTTTCTTAGATGTTTCAAGTGGCTCAGACTGAAATGTGTCAGATGAGTTCTGGGGCACGCTCAGGGCGACCTCAGCGTGTCATCGAGCCGCCCTTTAAGGACCGCCCACAAAATCCTGGACTGAAAACTGTTTGAACCTCTAACTCCACATTTCAGTAATATATTGTTCAAATGTTTTCAGCAGCTATTTTCCAACATATTTAATGTATTTTGAAAGAAATCTCAGAATTTAAATATGGGAGCTTATGGAGACTGACTTGTACTGTAACCAGCCTCAAGTGGCCATTTGAGGAACAACACTTTTTGGCACTCACGCAAAAGTCCTGTGTCTTTCAAACTGACATGAATGACTCTTTTAATACAATTTTCAGCAACAGTATCACGTCCAAAAATGTTTCATTCTTTGCTCACACAGACGCAGCACAACAAACACAAATATAGGGGACATTTTTGACACTTTTAGTGACTACCTCCGCTGCTGCAGACTTTTATCACCCCCATAAACCCTCTTTACAAGCTCCCTGCTCATCAGTTTTTGTACGCCCTGAGAGATGTCTCCCTCACACCCACACACACGCACACACACACACACCTCGACATTTATCACTGTCTCATTCTCTCGAAAGTGTGGGCGGGGTGTTCCTCCCTGTGTGCATGTGTGTGTGTTAATGAGGGTACGTGCGGCTTACCTTGGATGTACTGCTTCTTGGTGATTTGAAGTGGCTGTCTCGGCAGAGCCTGGAAGTTCTGGATCAGGAGAAACATTTTTTTTTTTGAGCCAGCTGGAGTGAAGTACAGTGTGTAGTTGTAGATAGTTGTACTGTAACAGTGTCTCATTACTCTGTGGAAGTGGGTCTTCCCATTTTTAGAGGTCAACACACAGATCAACAATGCAATAGAATGTGTTGGACAAGAGGAACCGGCCAGACTTCTTTTTATTCTTTAATATTTTAAAGGCACTTTTATGACCTAAACAGTATATTTCACACCCAGACTTATTGAAACGACTACAAACCACGATGAGCTTTAACTGTCTGCTGTTTCTATTTGACCTCTAGTAAAAAAAAAAAATCAAAAACAAACTATAGAGCCAGCAGCAGAAACCCTGTGCGGCATTTCTTCAGCGATGACTTGCTTTGCTTGGCTGAGATTAAGAAAAACAGAAAAGCCGTCCTGAGACTCGAGCCAGCACTACAGAAGATCTTTGAAGTTTTCAGACACACGTCTTAAAATAGGAACAGCCTGATGCTCGCTGGGCTCTCGGCCCACCCTGTATCGACTCACTGAGTAATCTAAGACGCTGCTGACACACACACACACACGCACGCAAACAAAATTACACGTATGCAGTTTTTTTCTGCTGGAAGGAGGAAAAACAGGAAAAGTGACACACACACACACTGTTTGATGGAGGGAAGAAAAAATAAAGCTGGTTCAGACTCAGCAGTTCCATTTTAATCCCGGTTAATCCCACTGTGTCCATCCTTTCAAACGCACATGCACGCTCAAACAAGGTGTGTGAGTGTTTGTATAAGGAGGACGTTAATGGTCAGTATCAAGGGCACATTAATCAGTGTGTACACGGAAACACACACAGATACAAGCACAAGGAGAAGGGGAGCAGGCAGGGAAAAGAGGCGCAGAAACACAGAGGGGAACACTGTTTCCCATCACGGCCGGAAACTAAACGTGCATGCGGTTGGTTTGACCCTGCAGTGAGTGTTCACGGTTGTGTGTGATCCAGAGAGAGAGAAAACAACTCTCTGCTTTCACCACTCATTCATTATTCACCAGAGGGAGGGAGGAGGGCGGGGAAGGGGAGAGAGAGAGAGAGAGAGAGAGAGAGAGAGAGAGGGATGAAAAGACAGGACTGCAGTGGCAGGGTGTGGACGGTGGAAAGAATACATCAGGGACCAGGCACCAATCACCAGCGTGCGCGCACACACACACACACAGGTTCAGTTACGGTGCTCCTACACCCGTGCACGGGGGGGGGGATACGTGACCTGCGGTGTGTATTTGTGGCAGAGGGACTGACAAACAGTGCACGTAATTACAAATGTCTGATGTGCGGGTGTGTGTCGTCGCTGCCCTGTGATGTGACAGGTGATTCAGAGTGTGTGTGTCAGATGCGGATGCTCGGCTTTCCCATCATGCACGGCGTCGCAGTGACGACAGCATAAATCAGTACAAACACACACATCGTGTACAGGACACAGAGCGCAGAGAACGGCCTGACAGACTGTCGGCAAACTCTTTTTTTACACACGAAAAGAAAGAAATAATCACATATAAGCGCCTGCACTGACGTCCTCATCCAACTCGCATCAACCTGAACATAATCTAGACTTTTTTTGATTTGTTGAGGCGACATCTCAACACGCAGAGCTTTAAAAAGGACCACAGAGAACACATCTCAGATCCAACGTCTTATCATTGTTAATAGCTTTCTGGGAATTATAGTTGTGAGCCAACGATCAAAAACTCCAGATAGATCCAAAGAGAAAGTCAGATGTAAAAGGAGAGATGGGAAGGAAAGGAACAGAGGAAGGCACAGAGACAATCAAAGAGATAAAAGAGAGAAAAAAAATCAAAGAATTAAAGAGCAGAAATGCGTCACTGCAGCTTGAGAGAGAGAAAGAGAGAGAGGGAGGATGAATGAGAAATTGTAAAATACAAAATAGTCTGGGTCAGCTTGGTTTGCTTCCTGCTGACTGTACGGTTTAAAATGCACACACACACACACAAGCATACTGTATACAGACACAATCGCTCTCCCAAGCACTGGTCAATATACATAAAAACCTCTTTGCATCCACACACACACACCAACGCAGAGTATCGATGCCTGTCATTCTCAAGCGCGTACACACAGCAGGAACATTGCTAATAATCAATAATAAACCTATTATTACAGACGGAGACACTGCAGGTGCGTAAGTGCGTTTACTCCTTCAAAATAAATTAGTTATTGACCAGAAATTTAACAACAGACTTGGGAAATGTGGCTCAATAATCTATGTAGCACCACCACAAGCAATTCCAGTGATGGCATCACCTGCTGGAGAACAATGGTCACTGCGCCTCCTCCTGCACTCCCACATCAGGGAGGCTGCGGGTCAGACAAGACAAGAGAACACAGCGCACATGACCACTCACAGTGTGTACATACACATCACCTCCATACCGTCTAACAACAATTTAAAAGACACACACACACCCCGCACTGTGTGTGGTCTAAGTCATTATCACCCTTACTGTGTCAAGAGCAACGGAGGACCAGTTCATTAGTGGACACTGTGTGAGTCAGAATGAGACAGCCTGCGAGGAGCACACAAGCAAAACGCACGCTAAGGTTGTTCTGTTTCATTCACTCTGTCCTCTAAATGTCTAAAACTCAAACTGGGCTCTTGCAAATTTAGAAACACAAGAGCACGCACGGGCATCAAATGCAGACAAGCAAGCGAGCGAGCGAGCGGGCGGGCGGGAGGGCGGGAGGGCAGGCAGGCAGGCAGGCAGGCAGGCAGTCACCCGGCGTGCATGGCATATTAAAATGCACGGGCACACGCGCAAACAAACAGATGCACATAAGCAACCCGGCAAAGGACGGGCTTCGTGGCAGCTGATGTTGTTGTTCCTCCCCTAATTACATCAACGCGTGTGTGAAATACACACAGCTGACACAAATACATGCGTTGCACACACACACACGCACAACATAAATATTCCTGAGCTGTCAAACACACACACACACACACACACACACACACACACGGAGACGCACAACAACAACAACAACAACAACAACACACATGCTTGTGTTTTCCACTCCGGGGCTCATTGTCTCTGAATGGGCCACTTAATCATGCAGATGTGTTTGTTTTCCACGTTTCCGCGGCCGGTGCTGTGAGCAGCATCGTCCCTCATTCTACATAACAATCCTGTGTTTGGATTCATAAATGCCCGCCCTCGCTTACATTAAGATAGGAGCGCACAATGGCCTGATATAAATGAATAAACAAGTGCAATTGGCTCCTGTTGGACCTCCAGTGCACAGATCTTACAAGAACCTCGCAATAACACTTGTTGCCAAAGCACCTATTAGCACAGCTGACCCAGATATTCATCTTTAAAGATTAGTATTCGTAAAGGCTTGGTTAAGGCTACTTAATTTGCATATAAGATGCAGATAACTGAACAAACACTTGATCGTACCAGCGAGTGGCTCCTGCTGGTCCCGTGGTGTTTGATTACTGTATCCAAGATGCATTTGCACAGTACGCCTGATTATACTCCCCTCCAGACGGGCCTGTGTGTGTTTGATGGACCAGAACGCTAGTTCGGGAGGACTTTTGGATCTAGATCCAAATTTTCACACCGTCGTGAGCATTTTCACACATGGCCTCCAATTGTTTGATCACTGTGCTTCCCTGTTGGGTGTAATAACAGCTGCACACCAACGCGCTCATGAGGCCTTGAACAAGATACTGAAACTGTGTGAGCGCGCTGACATGTAGGAGCCAAACGAGTGTCAGTTTCTTCTAAAATAATAATATATTACTTTCATCCTACAGTTGAACTATTCACCTATTGGGCTAGAGTTCATTTGATCTGTGTGTGGCCATCTTTGTCTTCATGTTGCTGCCATTTCAATTAGATTGAATTAATTTGTGCGTCTTATTATGTTTATTGATCAGCCCTTTGTGTACTTTATTTCATTACCATTGGAGTGAACAATTCTTCTGCTACATTAGTGCGTCTGTCGTTAATTACACACAGATTGACTGAAAGGCGCACAGCAAATTTGCCCTGCGCTTTTACGAGCGTAACTCTGGCCCGCAGAGAGCCGGAGTGAGAGTCTCGGGGGAGCGCTGCCTTGTTAAGCAGATGGGGACGACTGAATCACGGCGCTGGTGTGGGGGGTAATTCAATAACGCCGCACCGATTTAATGAGTCATCACGGAGCGCACGCACACATACAAGCTGCGCGCGTCTGTATGTACGCTCAGACGCACGCGCTGCTGAATTATAAACACACAAACAAACGCGTTCGCCAAAAAACCATCTGCTCAGCAGGGAGAGAGAGAGAGAGAGATCAGCACATGGCCACAGAAGCCACAGTCAGCCTCTCCATTAGTTGTTGAGTACACTAAGACTCAGGATGGAAGCAGCTCCCTGACATCAGTTGCTGTCCCTTTGAACTCCTGGAGTGCTCATCATAGTTGAACAAATACAGTTTATCTAACGGCGGCCCTGGCTGAGTGGTCGATACACCGGGGCCGGTGAGTACTAAAATATTATAATGTAGCCGCTAAGCTTCTGTGATCTTTACTCAAATGTCAGCATCGTTATGAAGTCGGGTCACTGTCAAAATGTTTTGGCACGGGGAGTCCGCTAGCTCTCCAGGTGGAGTGTGCATCCCATGTGCAAAAGCTCAGTTCTGGATACTGTGGCCCAATCATCAGGATCAAGGCGGAGCTGGTAGTGCTGTTTTTTTGTGTGGCAAACACACCCGCACATAAACACAGATAGAGTGACAGACGACATCAGGACGAAGCTCTCCGCAGGCCCGGTTGGCAGATGTTGATCCTGTTATGCATCGTTTGAAATAAAAACGTCCCCATCACTTTCAATACCACAAGCAACGCTTTCTCTGCCTCCCTCTTCTGTCCCGTGCACTGGCAAATAAAATGATACGCGCAGGCGGCAGTATAGTGTGTGTGTGTGTGCATGTGTGTGTTCGCAGCAGTGTCATCAGAGAACATGACACACACTTCAGTGAAGTGCGTAGATTAGCCTGGGGGGAGAATTTCTCTGAGAAGAAAACACTTAATGGCTAAATGCAGAGCAGTCTTACACAAACATTAAACTGAAGATTTGGGAACACAATCATAAAACAAAAACACAATCAATAATTCAATAAAGCCGCTTTCTTATATATTGCCATATCAAATGTTTTTCCTACACCATGTTGTACAGTTGTAAAATATGATTGTGACCGAGGGGATAAGTAAGACGTTTAAATGTGCAGTTTAATTTTTGAGATTTTGAGCATTGCTGTGGGATGAATTCCATAAAAAAGACTACAGGACAGGGACAAATAGAGATGGAAAGATGAAGGCATGTCACCACTTAGAGAATCAAACCCACCGCAGTGCAGCCTTTTAAACCACAAAAACAAAAACATGACCTGACGTGAACCCAGAGATGACAGCGGAACAGCAGGTTTCCATCTGTTTCCGCGTCTGTGCATGAGCGAGGGAACTTGGTGCACTTGTGGGTGGCATGAGCGTCTAAATCTTTGAACACCACAGAGGACTCAGGCACAAGCTAAACAATGCAGAGGGAAAGAAAGAAAGACAGAGAACAGATGACACGGGGCGGAGTACTGCATCGAGGACCCGGCAATCTGAATGTTGCTTCAGCTCTTTGGTGGTACAAACAGTCGGCAGGAAAGCAGAGGAGGGAAGGAGAGAGAGAGAGAGAGAAAGGGAGCTCATTATTTGTCCTATTTGGTTTCACTGCTACACTATTAAGGGTGTTAATGTGAGAGAAAGAGAATAAGGATGGACAGAAATAAAGAATCACGGAGGGAAGGGGAGAATGAGAATGGCACGAAGGGATAAGTAGGTGGGGAGGAAGAGGAAATAGGTGGAGATTAAAGACAAATAATGAAGGAGAGGAGAAGAAATAGACTGAGACAATAAGGAGAATTAAAAACAGACCCGGAGAGAGAAACTCTGTAGATGGAGAATGGGAAGCGAGGGATCGGAGTACATATTTTTGGTTTTAGCAGATAAAAACAGATGAGGCAGAGCAGAAAAGCCCCACTTCTCTCACTTCTCGCAGCTCTTTTAACTCGGCACCAGTCTGTGGTGTCCTGCTTTTAATTCAGGCACCCTTTTGTTACTGCAGTCTGGCTTCACCTCAACTGAACCCACAACAGATGAAAGCTCAAACCCCTCCGCAACACTCCTCATTTGAATATGTGTGTGTATGAACACACACATTACACCATAAACTGAAGCCTCTCTCCCCTTCAAAGCAGCGAGATGTGATATGTTAGTGATCACCGAGCGAGTCTTCAATTAACTACCAGCACATCCCACTCCACATTGTGATGGGAATAATTATGGATGAAACTTCATTTAAATGCTAGAATAGTAATAAGGAAAAGGCACTAGAGGGAGTTGACTCTTCTCCCCCTCCTCGGCTCCGTAATGGTGAAATGATCTTCTCATTCCAATCAGTCAAGCAGCAGAGTTTCTCTCCACGCATTTGAAAGAAATATGTCTGACCCGTCTTCCCCTGTGAATCACTTTCATTTCATTTTCATCATTTCTAGGTTGTTTTTTTCTTCCTGTTTTAACGTCCGTCGTCATGGTGGCAAACTTAATATTTTCTGACACAGTATCCAGAGTAAAACGTTTGAGAAACACTGACTTAGTATGTCAGGACTTTACTTACTCGGCAGATGACTTTTTTTTGTGAGACGGGGACTAAAACTGTATATGTAATGCACCAAATCAAAACAATGCAGATGGAGCTGAATCAGTTCATCTTCCTGGTGGTATTTTTTTGTTATTTATCACTTTCAAACGAATCACAATCACAGCCCAACATATACGCATCAAGCATCAAACTGGCAAACAACCACGCGCTTCACGGGATGCTCAACCCGAGTTAGAGCGGAGGGAACAGAGCTGCGTTAAATCACGGCTTCCCAACAGCCACATATATCATTCAGTAGAAGAATGATCAATTCAATGTGTAGCTCTCGCCGGTTGCAAATCGCTAAGTGAGATTAGAAAAGCTCAGTGTCTCCACGGTTATATATATGTGTGTGTGTGTGTGTCAGAGCAGTACTCAGTGACAGAACCACTGGACCCTGACAGCTGGGTAATGTCGAAATGAGCTATCGACCGTTTGTCCCACACTGAGGCGGGAAAGAGAGAAAGATAGAGAAAGATGGAGGGAGAGAGGAGGGCTGACAAGCAAGCTGACAAGGAGAAAAGAGACAAAGCGTTTGTTTGTAGACGCGCGTGAAGTTGTGTCAGTAACATTTTAGCTTTCCTGATCATTTCATGAATTATCTAAATGATTTAGTTTTTCTTTGTGCAGACAAACTCTTCTTAACGGCCGCAGTATTGATTTTTCTGACAGACTAAATGTTGTTTTAAAATATTTATTTTAAAACTCAGAAGAAAACACTCGTATTATACAGATAAAAATGTAATTTTATCTCATCTCAACCTCACAAAGATGCTCCACACACCCGCCGGACATCCCGAAGAAACCCAGCTTGCTGTTACATAACACTCCAAAATCTCAGCATCTATATTTGTAAGCAAGAACCCAGTAGTAGTGTGTTTGTGTGTGTGTGTGTGTGTCTTGTAATTACTATGCGGTCAGCGTCATCAAAGGATCTCTTTGATAAGAGAGACGTGGAGAAAGAAGAAAAGATACATGAGGCAAATGAATGTGGATTTTATAAATAATTTTTTGGAGGTTATATAAAGGACCTGCCATCTTACACACACAGACACTCTCCTTCTGTTTTGTCATCATCTTACACATCAAGCAGAAGATATCCGTCCGTGATAAACACCACTGTCCACTGATAGTTTGAACCTTTTTCTTTTAATAGATACCAATGCCTGACCTCAGTAAATATGAAGCTGAGTTGTACGAGTTCATTAACCTACCTAACAGACCCAAAAACAATCCATCAGTACTAGAATTAAGCTATTGCTGGTTAATGAGGACATATATTAAACTAAATCGTTGGTCCCCTGACGTCCCAGACACTTGTATTAAGTGCTGGGATTGCCCAAAATGTAAAAAATATCACAAAGAAGTTGTTCTGCCTTTATCTGAGATCGTTGGATTCTCACCAGGCAGAAACGTGCACTTGGTAAATATGCAAAGAACTTTACTGTCAGTCCTAAATAGTCGGCTTTGGATGATGATCGCTCTATCTTGGAGGGTGTATTGTGTTGGAGAGACTGACTTATATAACCAGGGGAAGGACTGCAGGGGAGTTTGAGACTGTATAGAGTTTCTGTGCACAGTCATATATATATACATATATGAAAAGTTCGATAAAAATATTGTTACCTAACACTCTTATGTCCTTCTCTTTCCATTATAGTCACTTTAATGTGGCCTGCTGGGTACTGTAGGCACACTCGGGACAACAAACAGCAGCCACAGGCTTAGCCTGCAGTTCAGTACCATGGATAGCTCCAGAGATAAAGACAAAGTAATGGAGTCGTGTACGGATGGCAGGCGGATCATACTTACTGGGTGCTTGGCGGAGATTCTTCCTGTCACCACACTGGTCTGGCACCACGTAGAGGAAATGTAGTTCTGATGTGTTGTGGAGAAAGACGGAGAGCCAGATATGAATAAATCAGGTAAATCAACATTTAGAAGCCAAAATATACATTTCAATGAGTCAGACACGTGATGAGCAATGTTTCCATATAGCTGATTTCTATCCAGCTCAGCTCTGAAAACAACAGCTGCGATCCTTTATGCCATCATCGCACTGAATCTGGTTTTGGACCAACATGCATCAACAGCGCCATACGACGGTTTGAACAAGCTGTCTGCAGACCGCAGTGCCAGTCGAGTTGGTGCAATACGCAGAACGCGCAACAACGCTATCGTGCTCAGAGCTGCTGTTAAAGCGGCGCGGCCCCGACATCTGGTAACAGTCAAACTTATTAACTTGACAAACTACCTCATTTGTCAAGTTAATGTTGGGAGTGGATAATTAATCGACTTTACGCAGAAAGGTTTCTTGAATTGAGTAAACGTGCAAAGTTTAACCATTATACACTCGTTATGACAAATTACTTCACTCACTGGCACTCAACTACATTAATGACTAACAGTTTGTTGTATGTTGACAGAAGTAGAGCTGTGAGATATGATAAATGTTGTGGTATTAGATTGAAGTTATTTGGCACTTTTCAAGTCTTTTCTAACTAATCAAAATTAAATCTTACAGACTGTTTTTTCTGAGATGTTGCCGACTTGTAGTTTAGATTTAATATTATATGAAACTTGTACTAATACCCAAAATACCACCACATGTTTGATATCTGGGTTAGGAGTAAAAAAAAAAAAGTTTTTGTCAACAGCAGCTTCCTCTAGCTGGGATTTTTGCCCACTCTGTCCGAAAGACCACCAAATGAATCATAGAATCAGAAGCCAAGCGGCTCTAGAGACGGCCAGGCAGGCTCATTTGCAGAGTTGAGTAAGCACAGATTGACAAACACAAGCTGCTGCTCCCAGACAGAGGCGAACCGAGGCTGCGTGGAGGGAAAGTCAGACACAGAACCGCATCTTTTATCCGCCAGCTCAGTGCAGAAATGGCTGTAAACAGAACCAGCAGCTCAGTAACTATTACGCTACTACAGCAGAAGCATCCAGGCCTGTGAGCGCTGCAGGGGTCGGATAATCACACCTTTGGAGGTTGCAGCGTGTATCTGTGCTGAATAAGTATGAATAGCCTAAAGCATTATCCCGTGGCTCTCTATTGTAGTGCTGAGCACAGCAGTGTAATAACGGAGACATTTAAAAGAGCGGCACCTTTGAAGATTAAGAGGAACAACATGGGTTTGTCTAGTAGCGTACAAAGCAGTAACACAACCGTGAGTGGTGGAAAAACAAGAGCTGTCGGATTTGTTTGAGTCATTGCACCCTGCGGAGCCGCCTCTCCACTCTTTCTTTTACTTTTGGGGTTTAGTTGTTGCAGCCGCGGGCAGAAAAGACTAAAAAAAAATAATCCATATCTCACAGAGAGGGGAAAAAGTGGGAAGTTACTCAGCTGTGAAAGAGCTTGTTTGTTTTTTAGTGAATGTGTGAATAAGTTTACATTTGAACCAGCTGCATGCTCACCTTGCTCATCATGCAGGAGAGAATCCCATCGACAAAAGTCGACTTGATTTTGTGAACCTGGGGGCGACAGTGCAGACATTGTTCCTCTTAAACAGAGTATCTAACTCTAACTTTGACTCATCTTCTTTAGATTTTTTAATAATAAAAACACACTTTGCTGACATTAATAGCACATGAATAAAAGCAGTGAGAAGACGACTGACCTGTCTGTACTCTAGAATGATCTTTGGCAGAGGGTGCAGGTCCTGAAGCTGCAGCAACTGCAAGAAAAAAACAAGACACCAAGAACCAACGATGCTCTATCATATAAAATAAGTGTGCATGTGCGTTGGTGTGTTTGTGTGTGTACTTCTGGATCCATCTGTCGAACGAGTCAGTGCACATACTGAGACTTCAAACAGGACGGAGCTGGTTTTCTTCGATTAAATGAGATTAGAGGGTGACATGACACATTTCTGCGTGTGTTGATGTGTCTCTGCGTGACATACTGCGGCCTCTGATGTTGACTGCTGTTGTTTGTTGACGGTCTTGGGGAGCTTCTTGTTCTCGCAGCGCTCGTGGAGGCACAGTTTCTCAAACAGAACCTTCAGTCACGCGTGTGCAGACAGGAGACACGTTTACAGATGGAGGCGCAAACATACACGGCAAAAAGCGTACACGTGCATGCGTTATGCACATATATACACATACTGTTCGTAGCTGGGTGTTGCTGGTGACCAGGAATATCTGTCCAGCTGCTTGGTGGGCCTCCTGCTCCAACTGCTTCATCTTAGTCTGAGCGAGAGTGAAAGACACAGATAGAAATATAGAGAGGGGGAAATATTATAGATTTGTTTCAGAAAACTTACTAGTATGAACTTACTATATCAGAAAGAGCAAGTATCAGCACTAACTGACCCAAAATCCTAAGAATTTAACAATATATCTTTGTTGTTATGTAACATTAGTTAGTTAGCCATCAGACTAATTCACCTGGACAATAGGTGGCGTGTGTGCCTGGTTATGAGCCCTGCAGTGAGGAGGGGAAGTTATTTGAGGCGAGAACTGTTAATACGTGTGAGACAGAACTAGTTTTTCCTTGCCAAGGGCAAAACTCTCTTAATCTTAACGCACACCGCAAGCGTAACAGAATCACACACAGAGCAACAAACAGCAAACAGCATTCTCCGAAACTTTCACACGCTCACAAACTCACACAGATTATGAAAAAAACGACTTCATATGTACACGCAGCAACACACAAAGGCACTCGACTACAAGAAACGCACGCTGACTCGCTCACACTAAGTCTTTAACACGCAGCGAGCCAGACGGGGTTTTAATGGCTGCTGCGTTAATCCAGTCAAACACGCAATGAACTTTTCTTCTCAGGACGTTCGACACAGGCAGCGTGATGAACTCAGCAAGAGGAGGGAAGTGAAGGGACACAAATGGCAGAAGAGAGAGCATGATCAAAACAGAGGAAGAGAAGCTAAGAAAAGAGAAGAGAATTAAGAGGCACCTGGGATGGATAAATAAGAGGAGGAAGCTCGGGAAGTGAAAGGTAGAGCCACTTGACATACAGTATGAGATGAGGAGAGGAGAGTCCCGCTGAGATGGAGATAATGATGAAAAGTACAAGAGGAAGATGAAGAGGAGTAAATGAGGGGAAAAGTTTCCTGCTCATACAATATTCAAGCTCAAACATAAATAGTCTTGTTTTTTTTTTGGGTGGTTTCACACACCAGCAACTCATTACGAGTTTGACTGAAGTAGAGACACTTCTTAACAACTTGACAGGAGGACAAAGAAGATAAACAGCCTCATGAAGGCAGGGGGGGAGAGGGTGAGGGCGAGAACAGGGTGATGAAATGAGAGACAGAAAGCAACAGAAAGAGAGGGGGAAAAAACGAGTGACACATTTGGGGATGTTGGAGGAGACGTGATAAACTGAGGGTTAAAGGGTTCACAAAAAGCTGAAATGTGAATAAAAGACTTGAGCTGGTAGATGGGAAAAGGATGAGAGGCACAGGTGAGGAGCGGGCATCTGCAGGTAAAGCTGCGGCTGAACCTGAAATGACGTTTGAAACAAACAGACATCAGTCAAAGGGAGGGAGACTGTTGAGACAGACCGAACTTGACAGCATGATGGGCCCAGACGGGAGAAGCGACGATGGCAGAAAGAGCAATAAAGGAGACGAGTGTGGAGAGAGAGGAGACAGATATAAAAAAAAAGAGAGAAAGACAAGATGGAAAAGTGGAGGAGCTGCCAGACATGTACCAAATATCCAAAATATATACTTTTCTCTCTCTCGCTCGCTCTTTGCCCAGAGCAGGCTCCAGACTGCCTCATCAATATTGGATGCCAGCCCCTTAGTACTGTGTTTGACACACACACACACACACACACACACACACACACACACAGATAGAGCTGGTATGGCAGGAGTGTAACATTGTCGACCAAGGTTTTTGGATTAATCATGGCATTATATCAAAATGTGGACCTTTCAGCGGCATCCTGGCGTGACGTGTGCTTACAGAAGGATGTCTGTCTAAATTCGATCTGAATAGCGATGTCTGAGAAACGCAGACAGAACCGGCTGAATTTTAATAATGCTGGCTGAAAACAAAGAGCACGCGAGCTGTGTTTGCGGGATGCAGGCCGACGGACAGGAGGTCCGTCTGGTGTTGAGACAGGTGAATTTGACAGCTCAGATTAAATGAAATCCAACAGGACAGACCGGGCGCACGGGTGGCTGCACTCGTGGGGACGTATCGCAAAAAAAAAAAAACGCACACACATAACTCTGCCGCCGTCTGCAAAAACTTCAGTGCCTCATTGTGTGTGTGTGTGTGTTGGCAGAGGCAGACAGTGATTCTTCTTCCTGCAGCACAGCCTCTTGAAGGAAAAAGACAGACTCTCCATCCTATTTATAGCAACACGGCAAGACACCTTCTCTACAACAACACCTCTGCAGTTTTAAGTGGGTTTAAGTGTGTGTCTTTATGTATGC
Organism: Nibea albiflora; assembly: GCA_014281875.1. Lineage (NCBI taxonomy): Eukaryota > Metazoa > Chordata > Actinopteri > Sciaenidae > Nibea > Nibea albiflora. Next base: position 7,970,556 of record CM024809.1, read on the forward strand.
ACACAAGCATCTATATGTGTGTGTCTATGATCAAATGCAGTCTCTGGGATTGGTTTTTATCAGCATGTAAACAGGACAGGTCCCCGGAGGATGTCCACCCACCACGTTGCTAATCCTACCCAGGAGAAGGAGAAAGAGACATCTGATTTTTCTTTCTTTCTCAGGTCCTCTGTGTGTGTTTTTTTCCTCTCTCTTCTCTTGCTCATATCCTCCCACTGTTTCTCTCACATTTGTATTAATACAGCAGCTGTCGACCGCGCTGTGGTTTGGCAGCCAGTCGAAAATGCAATCAGCTAAGAGTGATGCAGTACAAACCTGAGATGCCCCCGAGCATCGTACCTACGCGTGGGCCAGCCAAGAGTAGCTTTCCAAGGGAGCCTTTACATTAAGTTTATTTGATCTCTCGTTATGTAAGGACTTCAAAAAATCCAAAATCTGTTTGATTTTTTTTCTCTTATTTCTGACTCATTGCTGCTTTACAGCCTCGACAATTCACGTTATCTGTGCTGTAGGATGAAAGGGCAGTAATTCAACAGTAATAACATTTATGAATGACATTTGAGGGGTGCATTGATAAAGGGTTGGTTTAGATGACATTTTCCTCTTTGAAACACGGGTTAGCGTAAAGATTCTGAGTTCATAACCGATCTTCTGTCTTACCCCCAGCAGCTCTGAAGTTCTCTTAAGAGCTTCTTTGTCCACATGGATACGATGGCTCTCCATTGCTGAAACAACACAAGTTGTCCATGAATAGAGGGTCAGAAAGCTGATTTGAATGTTAACTGTGAAACTGAATGCAGGCAGCTTATCAAGCTTCATTAACTCTTTTAATTTGTTGAGTTAGAGTATTAACTAGTCTAAACAAACTCCCAGTTTGAACCAGTACCACCTGTTACCGCATGCTGCAGTGCAGATGAATAAAAACATGCACTTGCACTAGTTTGGATATTTCTTCACAAAGAATAAACTGCAAAAAAAAAGTTTGCAGTATTTCAAAATATGTCCTCAGTGTCTGCTGGAAAAACAAGCAGTGTGGTCCTTACCTGCAAGAACAGAGATCATGTTCAGCTCCATGTCCGAGTACAGCTCCCACAGCCCCTGGCTCTTCATACACAAAGAGTCAGGCGAAGTTAAGTCGGGTGTGAGTGCATGCTGGATGTACAGTTTGCGTATGTCTGTGCATATCAACTAACCTGCAGTTTAGAGCATAGCTCCATGTTCAGCCAGAAGAGAGAACAGAGACCTGAGATGACCCGAGAAACCTGAGAGAGTGAGACAGACGGACAGACGGAAAGAGAGCGAGTAGGTGTGGATGAATATGTTGTTGAGAGACTGAACAGTCCAGGTAGCAGGTAATGGACACTTACATGGAGTATGAAGTGTCTTTGAGGCCTCTCTATCTTTTTAAGAAAGATTTTTGAAGGTTCATTTCAGCCACTTTCTATTAACTAGGTGTGTGCCTCAACCAAATGTCCTGTGCTCACATCACTGCATCCCAGCATTCCTTGAAACCCTTCCAGTTTCAAGGATTTGTTCTGCAGGAAACCCTGATGTCTTAAAGGGAAATCTAACTAACCTTCTTGACACCCAGGGCAGATGTTGTAGGGGGTCTTTTGCCGTGTTTACTGAGAAGGTCCTGGTAACAAGAGGAGGGATTCGCAGGATCGAGCAGCCACCCTGACACCTGCGGGTCCTGAATAAGGCAGCCAGCCACTGGAGAGAGAGCGAGGAAAGCTCTTTTTGATATTGTGCAGTATTCAATATGCCATACTGTACAGCACATTGGAGATTACAGCACAGTGTAATTACTAAAATCCATTGTAATCAACATAATTCGAGCTGTCTGCAGCTGCTGTTGTTCGTGAAAGACGGGAACACAAACATCCCTCTGCGGTGTGTTTTCACACCGTGACTGCAACGTATTTTGCTGCGTGTGTATGTGCATTTAATTATGTGTGCTCTGCCTTGTTTCCAGCTGAGGTCTCGTCTGTAAAACTGCAGAGCTGTACGGAGCAAATCCTTGGCTTTATAGCACACCACCAGTTGAGATCTTGACAGCACTTGTAGCAGCACATCTCTGTGGGACACAGACACACATGCACACCTAAGTATAAAACAGCAGCAGCACTTTCAAGTGGACATACTGCCATCTTATTCACTCCAACATTTCCCCGACCACAACGCATACATATGCAACCACAGACCTGGTGAAGTGCTCCTGGCTCGTGTGTGCGTGTTGCTGGGCCCATGCAGGTGTGCGCTCTAATTTTAAGTAGACCAGACTGTCGTTTGGCCCGAGCGGGTCCTCTGGTGTGCTGCAGTCGAGATCGCTCTTCATCAGCACGAGGAGGCCACACACTGGCGGGCCGAGCTTCTATATCAAGGATCAGAGAGGGAAATTAACATGAGCAACCAGTTAATGAAGCGGTAAGCCACAGGAGTAAAATGTTTAATCCTGTAAGAACTGGGATAGCTCGAGTCTTTTCTTCCTTTCTGGATGCAAAGGGAAACCACAGTGACTATTTTTAGTTGTTTCATCTTATTTCAAGCATGTAAAAGCTCCACATCCAAGCTCTGCTCACCTGCTCTGGGTCTAACTGAGTTGTTCCATCTTGGTACACCAAGGTAAGCACCAGCGCTTTGGCCTTTCCAGCCTTCTCGAGTATTTGCATCTTCTCACCTGGGTTCAGTTTCCCAGAATCCTTTATTCTGGCGTCAGATGTCAGGGTTGCACTCAGACAGCTAGCTTTGGATTGGATCTGGGCCTCACCACCACTAGCCGCCACGTGGGAAATTTTTGGCCCACTTGTTCCGTGGTCAGCCTCACATTTGGCCTGCTTGTGCTTGAATGGCTTACCAACCACAGAAGATGGGTCGTGTTTCGAAGACCTTTCTTCCAACTTTCTCTGCCGGATTTGTGGAGTTTGCTTTGGGGCATTTGGGTCTTTTTGTACCCCTAACACTATTCCTGTTTTATATGAAGGACTGGCTTTAGTCTGAGGTTCTGGGGGTACAGCTGGGAGTTCAGCGATTGATGTTTTGGGCCTGGCTCTCTTCAGCTCGTTAATTCCCCTTTCCCCTGCCTTATCTTGTGAGTAATGAGGTGGCTCCCATTTTGGAGGACGTCTGGTGAGGTAGATTTTAGGAGGGGGGTAAGCATTTTGGTGCTGATGAATTTCAAGCTTCCTCTTTAAGGGGAAGGAGGGGATGAGGCGAGGATGGTGTGAATTAGTTATGCAAATAGGTAGGGTAATGTTTTCCTGTTTTTTGCTTGCTTTTATGGCAGTTGAGGACAGCTCCTGTGCAGAGGAGGAGTGCTGTCCAGCAGCAGAAGTGCTTATCGGGGCCAGTGCCACGCTTGAGCTGCTCCCTCTGATACTTCCATTAGCAGTCTACAGAACAGAAAAGGTGAAGAGTGTGCAGTCAGACAGGGACATAAGAAACAGAGAGAACAGGAGATGCAAGAATACATTTCAAAACATTCATTCTGCAACATCAGAAGCACTTGAAAACAGACTTTGGCTGTCTGTGTTAGTTTTGTTACACAGAAAATCAATAAGAAATACAGCAAATCAACTCAGAAAACTCTGCAGAATGACATTAAACGTTCACGTAATTATCTGAAACACAGAGAAGAATACAGCTTTATTGAGTTACTCATTCATCTCCTGCATCTAGTGTGAAAATGCGTGAAAGGCAGAGTGAAAGCTGAGAAAGTAAACAGGTGAGCAAGAAAAGTGAAAGGCAAAACAAGCAGGACGAAGAAAAAGGGGGAGGATGCGAGGAGAGGATTGGTGCACACGGTCAGCCCTGAGCGCTGTCCCAGACAAAAACACAGACAGTCCAGACACTGTCTGTCTGGTAGAGCGCCTGAAGTTGTGTCAGTCAGTCACTCTCGCTCAGAAACTTAGACAAATAAAACCTAGAAAAATAAAACTCTGGCTGGATGACAATGAATATTTGACACTGCTATCCACTTAGACTTGTGTATGTTCACTGGACAAATCTGACAGATTGCATGTGTAATGTAAGCCCTGTAAGAGGTGGATGTGCGAGGTCAAAATAAACTGTCTTGGCTTGGTTTGATAGAAACGCATCTATGTTATAATGTAAATATGAGATTGACACCCAACAGTACTGTTATGATCCCACAGACACCAGAGAAGTGGGACGATGAGAAAAAAGGTAAGCTGAGAGACAAGATGGACGGAAATTTGAGTCTGATCTCCTAAAAGTGCGCCGTCGCCTCTCTGTAACCTTTCCAGCATCTTAAAAATATCTATTATTTATACCCATAACTCTAATCTAAATTTATGCAAAAGCACTAAGCATGTGCACATGCACTCGAGGTAAGGGATGTTGTGTATTCTGAGGATTTTCAGACACTGTGTGAGCCGGTGCAGGCACGCAATTCTGCACAGTTGTCAGTGGAAGGCTCGGTAGGTAGGAATTCCTGTGATTCAGCTCCCTGAGGAGAGTCTTCCTCATTTCCCAGTAAACACAACCCGTTTTCCTGCTGACAAAGTCATGAACCTCCCCCGGGTGCTGTGCTACAGGATATAGATAGAAAACTAAGGCAGGCCATGGCCCGTAGCCCAGTACTGGATGCAGGAGAGTGTAAGAGAATGAATGAGGGGAGAGAAAATGAACTGGTGTGCTTGGTGCTGATTGTAGCAATACTGTGAAGTCCTGCTGTCCTCTTTCTATCTCTCTTCTTTCCCTCTATCTTTCAGCCTCTCCCACTTTTCCTCTCTCACCGCATCGTTTCTTTATCGCCCTGCCCACCACCTCTCCCTGCCTCCCTTTATAGTTCCTTCTCTTTGCTGCTCTCTCCCTTTTTTTGTGTCCCGCAATATGTACCGTGGACTACTTTGTCAGGACTTTTTCTTTTATTTCACGACTCATTGGGGAGCTATCACTTGTCAGCGTTTCACACAAGCCAGATTGATTTTTATGTGCATCGGTGAAATAGAAGCTTAATCCTTCTGAAAGCAGCAATTCAGATTTCAGGACTTTTTTTTTGTTGTGCTGCTGCTGTACACACGGTTTGATGTTGTCTTTGGGGATTACGGAGGTAGAGTGGGAGACAGACAATAACAGAGGAAAATAAAGACGCAGTATTTCTGAAAAGAGAAGAAGTAAACATGTGAGCAAGTGAGGCGCACTTTCCCCCAATTAAAGTGGACAAAATCATTTTGAAAACAGTCTTTAGTAAAGGCTTGCTGTCATGTAATGCAGTGCTGATAATCTCACAGACTTGTGCTACAAAGACTCACTTGTACATTGTCATGGTGCTGGTGGTTCCCATGGAGACAGAGAGCTCTGAACCCCGACCTTTTTACCCCGCTCAACGGCTTGGAAGCACTTTCCCCACCCGAGTCCTCTAGAGGGGAGGATGTGAGAGCATTTCTATCACATCATCACTTTTCAGACGCATCCTCAATCAATGAATCCGCACTGTTGTTGCGTAAGCATGTCTGACTAAGCATGTATGTGTGTGTGTGTGTGTGTGTGTGTGTGTGTGACAGGACAAGGTCAGCCAGCGTGTGAAACCCTGGCTCAACATCAAAGCGACATTTGGTTACGACACAACCTGACAACGTGACTTGTTTGTGTGCTTCTGTAGATGTGAGTGCGGGTTGACTCAGCATTGTCTCAGCAGCTGAGACTCAAGCTCCCTTCCTGCGGCTGTAATGTGAGCAGGCACACAACATCTCTCGCCGGTGCTGAGTCGCCTCAGCTCTGCTCCGTCATTGCCGCCACTCCAATGAAAGGAAGATGGCTGAAAGCCACTAGCGCGAGTTGGGCACCACTTGAAATACTTTAGCACCCCCTAGTACTGTTTCTCTAAACTAGTAGCTGGCACACAAAAAGGTCCCTGCCATCTTAATTTAAGTTCAAGAATAAATTCACTTTATGTCCCGGGCTGAACTTTAGCACTTGTTAAAGCTGTTTATTTAAACTACAAATGAAGTCCTTTAATGTCATCATGTCAATCACTTCCTGTGAAAATTGCATACTTTACTGTAGTAGAACGTTTACACTTCCATATGCGTAATCTGAAACTCTGCAGACCCCATCTCATTATTGTAATACAGCCCCAGTCCTCTGACTTCAACAACAGCAACAACAGCAGCACTGTAGTAATTCTCTGCCCCTTCAAATACATCATCTCTATAATACTGTTTGAGTTGTTTAAAGGGACCCAAAAGATTAGTGCCTGTGTTATCAACACGGAGTCCTCGGAGCTGCATCCAAATTGCTGTTTGATCTTTTTTTTTAAAGTAAAATAAATTAGAAAAAGTAGGTCGCCTCACACATTTAAAGCTGGTTAAATATGCAACAAATATGCAGTACGGTTCTGCTCTGTCTCTCCATCAGTGACAGGGTCCTTGATCTGAAACATGTTGAAGTCTGCAGGCCTAGTGAAGTGTTAATGTGATTAAGAGTCTACAAACATGTACTGAAACAGTCTGCAGTTGAGAACGGTGCATGTATAGAGAGGTGTGCTTGCACTCTCTAGTGGTAAATGCTGTAAACTGCAGTGTTCATTTTGATATGTTTTCTGTATTAATTTAAAAGTTGGTGTCTGTTGTCATCATAAAGACACAAAGACAAATTCTTATTCTTACAAATAAGGTCCATCGTGTTCTTACCTGGAGCTGTACACTCATTACTGTCCACAGGTGGATTCACTGACTCATCTCTGTCGCTCTCTCCTGACTCAGTGTCTCCTCCAGGTGACTCAGTGTCTCCTCTATAATCTGCCTCACACTGTCTCTCTCTTAGTTGGATGTCAGAACAAATGTGTGATTCTGTCTCCATCTTATCTTCGGTGCTTGTGTCAGCGCCCGTCTTTGTCTTGCTCTTCGTTTCCAATATGACCTCTGTCACAGCTATTTTCTCGTCTGTGGCTCTCTCCAGGTTATCAGCCGTGTTGTCACCCGGGACTAATTTGGTCTCACACTGCACCGGTGAGATCTCTCTGTGGTGCTTCGGCTCCTGGGGGTTTTCAGCTTGGCGGCTCAACTCGTGGTCTCCACTTTTTAAAGATATTGAGATCTTTTTTGGACTTCCACCATGACATCTCACTAATACCTTGTTATTCTCACTGCCAGGTTCAACTTCTTGGATTTGAGGTGTTTTAACCGTGTACTCAAAGTTATTCTCTTCTCGCTCCCTTAACTTTTCACAGTCAAAGAATCTGTCCACTGCACTTCTAGATGACAAGTTCAATGTCGCCTCTAAACTAGTCTTCTTATTGGTTGTCAAGAGCCAAAGTCCTGCCATTTCATTGGCTGATTCTTTTTCATTTAGCAGAGTTGGACCCCTGTGTCCTCTCTCACATGTAACTCCATCTCCAACCTGTATTTCCTGCCCTGTGCTTGACATTTGTCCTGTGCCTGCCTCAGTCCTACTTTCTGAATCCTCTATGAGCTCCACCCTCTCCTCCCCAACTAGATTTCTCATCAGCTTTGGTAAACAAGCATTGCAGCTGGTCTCCTGTGTTGTGACAGAGCCACTGAGAGTCTGATGTATCCCTCTAGTCTTGAATGTTTCACACTGCGTTTGTTGATGTAGCGTGCCTCTATCTTCTCCTCCACTAATAGCCTCTCCGGTGGGGCTGGAGGGAGGAAGCTTCCATTTTTCTCGACTGTCTGAACCTACAGCCTCTTCAAGTTCATTCGTGGGGATGTTCCAGCTCTCTGCAACTTTCTTTTCTTTCTGTGCACCTGTTGTGTCATCACAAGTCTTTTCACTGACTTTAAAGCGGGATGAAAGTGGCTGACAAGCCAAAGAAGGCTCCCTTTCATGGGTATTAGGGAACAGTACATCATCAAGAACCCCGCCGTGCAGAGAAAGAGCGCGGATGAAAGACGGCCTGATTTCTTCTGTGGCGCTACGAGAGTGAAAAGATAGACTGTGTTAAATTTATAATGAATGCTTTTCACTCACAAAACAGAAGATCAGAAATACATGCTGAACTTCAGACTGCTTTAACATCACTCTAGTATCTTAAAGGGAAAATACCAAAGCACGAGAATCTTCTCTTAACCCCTGAACATGTCTGCGTACATGAAATACTCTGAAGCTTGTTTTATGTATACATAATAACCATACAGTACTGTCCTCATTCCCCTTGCTACTTACTTTCTCCATGGTGTGGCTTGACGTTCTGGTATTTTAGGGGACTGGGTGGATCTGTCTCTATAGGAGAAAGATGCTGCTGTCTCAGTCACCTCATGCTGAGTGAAAGGCAGAGACTGGCTGCACTGGTAAGCAGGGGGTTCAGAGCACTCTCTGTGGCAATATATCTGCGAGTGCTGATAATAGCCTTCAGGCTGAGATGGCAGCCTTTGGAGGGAGGAATCCCAGCAGGAGGAGGAACAGGATGAGACCTGGGATGAGCGGGAGAAGTCTGGTGTCTGCGAGGACTGATAACAGGTCTGAGCGCTCTGCCACCGGTTGGAGGAGTCATGCTCGGAGGTGGAAAAGGAGGATACCTGAGGCCTGGACCATTGTCTGAACCAGAGCAATGGCAAAGGGATTTCAGCACAGTACGGTCAGCATGGTCTATTACTATTTATATCTGTGTGTAGCCTCGACTTACCGGTCTGAGTCTCTGCACTCCTCCTGACTCCTGGTCCAGCTGCTCTGAGCCGGAAGCTCCCTCTGGCTACCATAATATCTCTCCACTACTACATACACAACCAAGGAGAAAACCATAAGCTCTTTGGGAAAAAGAACCAATCAATTTAACATATAAAGTATTAAATAATATAAATGAAATGTCTGATTATGCATTTTTGTTCTTACGCTTTATACACAGGATTTCATACGACGGAAATCAGGCTTGATAATTAATACAAATGTTGGTTGTGTCAAGCATTGCTGTATGTCATTGATTTATCAACTCCATAACACCTACAACAGGCTAAAAATAACAGTAACCAAGAGCAACGCTCAATATTTGTTAACAATATTTTATAATCATGCCAAATGTTACTTAGCTACAATACTGGTTTCACCAGTGCCAGTAAAAACACAGTTGAAGCCAGGATTGAAAATGTTAATTACAAAAAGTGCTAAAATGTCAAGATGATGAGAGGGAGGTGTTGCTCTCTGTTTAGAAGCAGTGATAGCAGTGATAAATTAAGCTAATTATAAGAAACCAGTTGACTTGAAGTCCGTGTTTCTTTTTTGTCCTGACATATTGTAACAAGCTTGAAGGAAGAATTGCTATGCTTTTGCCCTGACTGACTTTGTCTGTGGTTGGGTCTGCCTGCATGTAGACTCTGGGACCGCAATACAGCCAGAATCATCTGGGCCGCCTGGGACAGAGGTCCTGAGTACAACCTGCTGTTAGACTGCTCCATCTCCTCCCTGTCAGAGTGCCTTCCTAAGCTTTCTCTCTACCTGAAGATCTTTGAATGGCCTACACAGGACAAAAAGGGAGAGTTAGGTTAGCTAGACACAGACCTAAAAACTAGCATCTCAAAAACACAGTAAAAAGAAAAGAAACTTTCACCACTAAACATCCATAGAGACAACATTATACTTTATTTAACAGGTGACTTAAGACAAAATGGAAACAAGGAAATTTTAGATCACAAGACAATGAATTCATTAGTTTTTTCAAAATAAAAAGGTTAAAAACGAATCCCAAGTTTTTCCCAAGTTGCGCTGTCCCAAAGATGAGTCAGTGAAGACTCGAGGGACCGAGCTACATTGAGCAGATCACATTTTGTGTGAGCAAGACTTGCTTAATAAACGTCCTCTCTGGAAGAACAGAGTGCACTGGTGCAGATCTCTTCAAACTATATAACACACGTTGACTCCCCGGGCACAGAAGCTGCCCGCTCCTTCTGGCAGGTTTTAGTGCCGCTCTGTCTTCGCGGCCATTTTGCCCTCCAGATCTTCGACTACTTTCTGCAGTAGCCGTGCATCCAAGTGGAAGTAGATGTACAATTCCCTCTCGCGCCTGAGGAGGGCATTGCGCTCCAGCTGAGAACGCTTGGCTTTGGCCTCCCCCATGATTTCTTGCATTACGTGCTGCAAACTCTGCAGCTGAGATTCTGCTTCCACCAGCTTCAACATCAGCTCCTGCAGAGGCGAAGGAAGAGGGGTGGAAAAGAAATAAATAACAGCAGGCTAAGTGAGAACACATATGAACCTATGAGGTACCTGAACTGTCGAATGGCCAGCTTTAATCATCATGAACATCGAACATAACTAGTTATGCAAATAGGGAAATTCTTCAAGTATATTATATTTCTGTCAACAACTCAAATCCAGGAAAAACGCGTCAAATATTCTCCAGCATAAACACACAACCTTGTTCCTGATACTGAAGTTTGTATGACGCAGCAAACCTTTCCGCCTGAGAGTCATTTATCATGCAGTGCTTTCATACCCAATGTGTGAAAAATGTGCAAAAGAAAAGACATATTGTGCTACCAGCTTCCCTCACCAATAGTGATGAGTAATTTAAAAATTAGCTGACTCACATTAAGGATCGCGTCTGTGATAGCAATATCCTCTGTGTATAAAATTAAAGGGAACAAACCCACCTGTGCGTTGGGACAGAGCAGCTCCTGGTCAGTAGAGGCCGTTGGACATACCTGTGGCCCTAAGACCAGCTGCTGGAACTCTGTGTACATCGCCCTGTGGAGTGCCTCGCAGTCGCTAGAAAGACGAGCGGCTGTGTAGCATTGCTCCCGGCCAGCGCTGCCTAGTGCATCTCGGGTGACCTGGAGGTTTCCCGCGAGGTCACGAGCAGCCTGGTCCAATGCTTCATATGTCCTGAAAGGCTCTGATCGACCGTGGTCTAAATCGTGGTCAAGGATCTGGAGCAGTCTGAGGAGAGAGTTGCATACAACAATGACACAGTGTGTATTAAGCGTGTCAAGGGCATACGGCGGCCTACATAGCACCACAGTATGTAGAAAGAGGTCTGTATGATCTGAGTATTCTTACCTGCTGAAGGCTGCGTCCTTGCTGCTGATGATCGGGTTGGGTCTGGGGTTGACAGCCAGGTCAGGGTGTGCCATTGTCTCGATTCTGAGGGTTGCTGCTTCACCTTCCTTGACCAGTCTGCTGTTTACTTCTCCCAGCTGCTTCAGACACGTCCTCCACCTCCTCAACTCCATCTCTTGAGCAAGGTGCACTAGGTCAAAGGATGCCTTCTGGCGGAGGAGGTAGTCACGTACCTAGGAGGAATAATTTATATTTAATTTCACTATACTTTCAATTCCATATTGCCTTACAATAAAGCATGAAACTGCATATGGTAAAATCATTTTTTATCTGTGATTAATTATTCTTTTGCTGGATCTACTAAGTTGGAAGGTCACTCTTAAACACAAGGACAAGTGTAACTCAATCACCAACTAACCTGATCCTGTCTGGAGGTGTAGTAGTCCTGCCTGGCCAGTTGCAGAGCCAGGTCTCCCCTCACTATCGGCACATTAAGCAACCTCGCAGACTCCCTAAGGGCAGCGGGTACTGCTCCATGGAGCAGAGACTCCAGCTCAGCCTCCACGACCTGCAGCTCCTTCCTGGACACAACCTCACGGACATGAAGTGAGGAGGAGGTGGAGATGCTCTGGTAGAGTAAAGAGACAGATATGAGGGGGAGCTTGAGAAAAGAAGTCAAAACTGAACAAAGTATAACAACAGTGATAAACCATACTTATCTTTACCTTGGTATGAGAGGACTTCTCAGAGAGCCACTCCATCCCAGCCTTCACACTCTCCTCCTCTGCCGTGGCCTTCATCAGTTGGTGCTGGGCGACAATATGAGACCACTGAAGTCGGGCCATTTCTGTCCTCCTGCGCTCCACCAGGCGCTCTTCCCTGTCTACCCCTTTGTGCCCAGTTTCTCCATCCTCTTTGTCTTCACAAGAACTGAGGTCGAGGACCTGGAGGCGCTCAGAGCAAGAAGTCTCAACAATGTCAGAGATGCCCTGGAAGAAATGCTTCTGAGTGAAGGCGGTTAGTGTTTTAGTGTTGAGCCCCTCCTGATGCAGGTAGGGATCCAAGGGCAGCTGAGAGAGGAGAACAGTCGGGCTTTTGGACATAGGAGGGTTGGATGGGGCCACAGGTTCTGCTTTTCGCTTGGCGTCAGGCTGATCAGGGAGGTATGAAGCAAGTTTGTTCACCTCGTCTGTCAGGTTTTGTAATACAGAGTTGGTGTCAGCATTCTCAGCTCCAATGGAGGCACTGGCTTCCTTTAGCTTACACGCAGCGCTCTCCAGCTCTGCACTAAGGCGCAGCTCAACATCTGCACGGGAGGTGGCCACAACCTGCAGCCTGTTATAGCGTCGCTGCTTCAACTCCTTCTCTTTACGCAGTGCCTGGAGCTCTGCCTCCAAGTCCTCTGTGGTCACATCGCCCTCTGCCACGAACACGGAGGATGAAGACGAAGAAGCGCCGCTCCCATCGGAGGGGCCGATGGTTTTTAGCACCTCGCTCAAGGCCGCTTCATCCAGGAGTGGTTTGCCGGACTTCCGTAGCTCGTGAAAGGCGCGCGCCTCTTCCGTGGCGAGGACGTTGCTCCGGTTGAGGGTGCGACAGACAAAGCGCAAGAAGTGGAGGTTCTCTGGGGCGCAGTCAAACAGCCAGTCGAACTCGGAGGCCTTCAGAGATGATGCACCAGGATAACCTAGACGGCCCAGGGCCTCCACAAACTGACCCCCGTCTAACATGGTGGTTCAGCACTCTGTGCCCCCTTATTGTGCTGGCCAATCACACAGCAGCACAAAGTGGATTATACAGGATTAGATAAAGACCAATACAAAGAGAGTGAAAGCATATCGCAAAGTACATTCATGATCTCTTATGCTCATGGAGTTTTGAATCAGGGATAATGCAGGCAAATCAGCTGCAGACACCCCACCCGCCTCTGCTCCTCTGTCAAAAACACCATTCTGCAATGAGGAAACATTTCCTAACACACAACATTGTGCCAGAGCGACCACAAAGCACACAGTGTGCCAGAGTGCGTTGGTTGGTACTTATTTCCTTCTACACAGTTCCGTTTTTGTGGAAGTGAAACGGTTTTACGGTGAGTCTGGAAGTTATAGTGTGTGGCGCTGCTGGCTTGTATTATGTTATAGTGAGATTATTGTCCTCCACATTCATATCTGTCTGTAAATTAAATATTCTGCTCAGTATAATATAATACAACTAAACAACAACCAAAATGGCAATAAACATCAACAAAATCTAAACGTCATAACCTAAAGTTTATTATAATTATTGTGCCTCGCCTCAGCCTGTCATATATTCTCCCTCTGTGTCATAACAGGTAACAGTTATGATATATAAACAAGGCGAGGCTGCTCAAAAGGTGTTTTCACTAATAAATTCTGGCGGTTTTAATTATAACTGGGGTGTACTTATGTTTAAAATGGGCCCATGTTTTGCTTCTGTCGTCCGTCATGGAGTCACAACAGCTAAGTTAGCCACCTAGCTACAGTAGCGCTACATTAACGTTGCCAAAATAATACTTTAGACAGTATAGCTAGCCCGCAAACTACCACGTCTCTTGTCGAGTAGTAGTGCGTATTGTGTTGTCTACCACTAAAAGACACATTTTGACACAAACTGCCACTCCAATACTCACAGTTTTATTCAGTAGCTCTGTTTTGTTAGCATCCTCCGTCCTAGCCGGTACTCTGCTCGCGCCAAACATCCAAACCGGTCACGTAAGGCCAACGTGACGTCCTGCGTCATAGGTTGGACGTTGAGCTTCAGCTTCCAACCAATCAGATTTAGCGCTTGACTCTTGCCCGCCGCCGGAAAGTTCAGCTCTTTTCAAAGATTCGTCTCTTTTGACTCTCATCCCTCAGAAGAGCCGGCTCTCAAATTGCATTTCTAGCCTTCTCTTTTAGCCTAATTTATGAATGGTTTGTGTGCTAGTAAGCAATTTTTCATTCAGTGTTTTCATTAAATTCTCATTTTTATGCATTTGGCTTCTTTTTCGGTTTTCACCATTAACCATCTCTCTGTCACTGTTGTGTGTACCTGACCCGTACAACTGCATTCAACACCTTTTGGAAGTGTCCATATAATGGTATGATCCTAGTTTGATTGCATCAAAAATAAAGTCCCGTCCCCTTCCTCAGATTCGGCTCTTGTCACTCGCTACAAAGAATTGGCTCTTAGAGCCGGCTCGTTCGCGAATCTTTACCACCCTGCGGTTGCTGCATGATAATTTCTGCTCCCTACTCTGAGTTAGCTCTCTTCTCCTGCCAACTCTTTGTGGATAACGACGACTGACTGGTAAGTTACCTTACCCGCTAACAACATCAGGGGCTCAGTAAACAAACATAAGCAGAGCGGAGGTTCAACTCAAAAGGAGTTAACTTACTCAGTCATGGGCTAATCGTTTCTGTTGTTCGTCTTTTATAGCTGAAAACTAGTTATGTTTCTGATGTTGTGTATTCACCGCTGTGGTTTCAAACTGCACTGGCAACATAGTGATCACCGCAAACTTCCTCACGCATATGTTGTTGCTGTTTAGTTGCACAGTGAGTTTCTTTTTCCTTCTTCATTTGTCAATGCGTGCATGTGCACGTTTCTGTAATTGAATACATTCCTCTATAATTATTACTGTGTGATTTTTGTTTTTTTACACTGCACACAGACTATAATTATTCTATCTTCCATCGAAATCTAATCTAGAGCTGCATTTTTAAGAGTGAACAATAGAATAACTTCAACTTCACATACAGGCTGTATATTAAAAGCTCAAAGTCGCCTTTTTATGACTGAAGCAGCTTTTATAGCTGTCACTCTGATCCGCTTGATTCATCTCTCTTTGTCTCTCACAGCAACAATCAACAAATCATGGTCCAAGCAAAGTCGTGGATCCTGAAAAAGCACTTTGACGGCTTCCCGAAGGACAGCAACTTTGAGCTGAAGGTGGAGGAGCTCCCTGAGCCCAAAGATGGAGGTGAGATGATGTCTCTGTCCACCTAAGCTTGAAAAGGAGAGCACGCCACCTTTATCTCGAAATGACACTTTAAACAAACGTTATCGTGGCACTCACGCAGAAGAGGACACCACGTGTTGGTAATGTTGTTTTTGCATCATGTTTCCTCCAGAGGTGCTTTTGGAAGCCGTGTTTCTCAGCGTCGACCCATACATGAGGTGAGCCGGATCACGAGACAGTCAGAATTATTGTTGTCATGGGGTATGAATCCAGAAACGCATATCAAATATCGCATTCGTCTTCAGGCCGTTCAGCAGGGTTCGCATGCAGGAGGGCGACGTGATGATCGGAACTCAAGTGGCCAAGTAAGGAACACACACACACCCACACACACACCCACACACAGAGGAATGTCTTTTGTGTTTACTGGAACAGACTCCGTCCTGCACCTGCTCTTCATTACTGAAATAATCATTCACAGAAAGCATAGACGGACAATTGAACGTTCCTGGCTGAGTGTTCAGACGCTGGGGCTGTTTCAGCGCTGATAAACATGCGACAGTGATCATCTCTAAACCCACATGTTGTGTATTTGCTTTACTTTGTTGCTAACCAAAGTGCATGAAAGTCATCTGCCGCATGGTTTCGAAATCAATCACAGCACATTTCAAGTGCGTCCTCTGTGTTCTGCATGTATGACATCAATGTGGCATGAGTGACGGCAGTCGTGGCAAAGTGACACCACACACTTTTTGTGTTTTGTTTGCAGGGTGGTTCAAAGCAAGAACCCAGCGTTTCCTGTGGGAAGCCACGTTATTGGTCGCTGCGGCTGGAGAACCCACGCGGTCTGCGATGGGGCCGGCCTCACTCCCATCATGCCTGACTGGCCCCAAGATGTCTCGCTGTCGCTGGCTCTGGGTGCCATCGGCATGCCAGGGTAAGACAGATGTTACGGTGGCTGTATTGGTAAATACTGAATGCAGAGTCATTTTCAAACTCAGTTTATTGTGACAGTTTGATGGACATGAAGCTGTCCGAGCTGTCTAAACCAAAACTCCAAGTCACGGATGAAAGGACGTGACAATGAATTAATTGACACTAAACACAGGAAGTCAGTTATAAAGTGTGAGCAGCAGTGGGTCGGCTCGAGCTACACCCTTGTGTGAACCAACAGAAAGAGAACATGTAAGCTTCCCTGTGTAAATATTTAATAAGCCAGCTGATTTGGAAAAAGTATTTCCATCTCACCGCTAATGTGAAAGGCCGGTCACAGAGAGAGAGTTGTTCAACAGCTGAGTTTTGTTCTCCTTTGAGAAAATAAACCAGCAAGCCTCCAGATGTTTTGTCCTGATGACCTTGCCATGGAAGCACTTATAAAGAGTTTACAAAGCGGCTCCTCTGTGGCACTGGAAGGAAAACGCGCTCTCTCTTTTACTCTTTCTCGTCCTCTCCAGACTGACGGCTCTGTTGGGGATAGAAGAAGTCTTGGGACTCCAGAAGGGCGAGACCCTGCTGGTGAACGCAGCAGCGGGGGCGGTGGGCTCCTTGGTGGGCCAGATCGCCAAGATCATGGGCTGCAAGGTGGTGGGTTCAGCGGGGTCTGATGCCAAGGTGGCTTTCCTCAAAGAACTGGGCTTCGACGAGGTCTTCAACTACAAGACGGTCGGTTCCCTGGACGAGGCACTGAAGAAGGCCTCGCCTGAGGGATATGACTGCTTCTTTGAAAATGTAAGCGACGGTGATGTAGTTCCAAGGCCTTAAAGTGTTCATATTAAGGCTCTCCTATGCTCTTTCTGTGCATACTATGTGGATAATCAAGCTTTCAGGTGTTTTTAGTGTTGCTATTGTTCGTTTTAGTGATTTTTTTAAATGACGCTTTTTCTTGATTTTTAGGTGGGAGGCCCTTCTTCAAGTGTCGCCATACAGCACATGAAGAACTTTGGTAGAATAGCCGTGTGTGGAGCCATTTCCACCTACAATGACTCCACGCCTCAAACAGGTATGTACTTTTAATGTCTGTAACGATAGACCTCACGGCATTCCTGAATGCAGTTCAAATTTCACCTGTTCGAATGATTTGTCACTAGAGGGCAGCATTGTGTTACTGAGATGCCAGAGGAGCCGAATAAACAGACTTTTATCCCGATGAATTTGTTTGCTTGGACTACCCCTCCCAGGACCGTACCCCACCTGACCATGATCTTCAAGCAGCTTAAGATGGAGGGCTTCATGCAGAGCAGGTGGGAGCACAAGCACCCCGAGACCCTCAAGAGGCTGATGGGATGGCTGAAAGAGGTCAGTGACTGAAAATCATTTTTGGATCTGGTTCAGAATTTCTTTCAGTGAAGATTTAATGTCAGTTAGTCGGGGGGTCGCCCGTGTTTCTGCGTCCATGTAATTACTGTGATTTGTCCATTCTGCATCCGCAGGGCAAACTGCAGTGTCGGGAGCACATCACAAAAGGCTTTGAAAACATGCCAGCCGCCTTTATGGGGATGCTGCAGGGAGAGAACGTCGGCAAGGCTGTGGTCGCTGTCTGATGCGGGAAACGCAGGATCGATGGGGGAGGATCAGTATTACAACCCCGTTTACAGAGATGACACACTGTGTAGAGCGTAAACGATGATGTGAAATCTCACATTTAATTCAAAATGGAAACAGTTTTTGTGCCATTTTCAATTAAATATGCGGTTTCAATGTTTTCACATCAGCATTTTACGTCTTGACATTTTACACGGCGTGCCAGCATCTGTGGAAGCAGCGTTTCTAACACATGATTACATTATTCACACATGAAGGACAGAGCAATAAGCAGTAGACTCTTAGAAGTAGATATTTTCATACTAACGTGTTGCCTGTGTATCTCAGTAGACTGTCTTTTGTAATCACAATGACAACAGATGAGGACTGTTAGAGTTTAGTCTGAAGCTAGCCGTTCTTTAAAATTCAGATGTGGCGGATTTCCATTCATAGTATGGCACTTTTACAAAATAAAGTAAAACAAATGGACAGTTTACTTCAAAATAATCCAGATATGAGACAGAAATCTGAACATTTTTTGGTTTAATACATGTTTGGGAGAGACCACTGCTGTGTCAGCAAGTACCAAGATGAGCTGTGCAGATCTGATGCATTCATGCCTTATTCGCTGTATTAGCCATGTGCTTTTATATTTACTGTGACCTATAGTTAATAAAATTTTGGGGAGTCTTCTGATGTCATGTCTCACTTATGTGTTAGGCTTCATGTAAGTATCTGTACAGTTTGAATCTGGTCTTAATTTATGCCCGTAAACAGGAAAAAGAAATGCTATTGAAGATGTGCTGTGCTCCTTTCAGTCCTAAAAAGTCCAAATAATAGAGCGGGCACTGTTAGCCTCCAGCTGCCAAGTGCCGCTTTTTGTTTGATCAGGAAACAGGCTGTATTTTTAGATGCTAATTTGAATTTCATAAGGTTGCGGTGGTAATAAGAGCCCCGGTGCCATGGTTACGTACAGTGTTGTCGGACCAGTAGAATAGCTCAAGGTTTACCCATTTTGGTGTAATAGTGTGTGAGTGAGTGGCGTTTGCATACCAACAGTACATACAGTCAAATTATGGTATTATTATTATTATTATTATTATTGGGTCATCCAGGGTCTGTGATCAGAACCGCATGCAAAACAATGGTCTGTTATTGTTAGCAGTCTGCTGTAGTCGGCCTCTCGCTGTCAAGGAAGTGGAGGTAACTCTGCAGTGGTGTGGATCCAAACAGGAAACATTAGGTAGGGAGGTGCGGATCAGAAGCTGGATACAGTCTGTGATAAGGAGAGTGGCAGTGATGTGGCACGAGCTGTAAAACGTTTGAGAAACACTGTGATGATCTATAAAACAGGCATGCAAACGTTTCTTCTAATACACCACAAAATCTCTAATACACAAAATCTTGATTCTGTATCGAAACACTGGGTTCAGTTTAGTTTCACTACGCTGACCAAGTGGAAAACATGAAGTGTATAAATGGGAGGAAGTAATGGTAACTAAGTCCTGGGCGTTGCTTAGTAGGATTACGACAGGATTACGTTTCAGCTGCACTGAGTCAGTCCATTACGGTAAACCGAGAATTTGTCTAGTCATTGTGAATTGGTGTACTGATTAACCGCTTCCGCTACACTTTCTCTACAGAAAAGAAATAAATCCTCTCTCTCTCTCTCTCTCTCTATGTGTGAGTATATATATATAGAGAGAGAGAGAGAGAGAGAGAGTTAGAGTTAGAGTTATATATAGCACGATAACACGATATTTAATGACAAATTATCATACAGGTCAGTATTATTCTGTGGAGTTTCATATTATTATATTCACATGTTAATCCCGTTATCTCCCGTTAGGTTGATGAATTAATGAATTAAAAAAGTAGCAACGCCCCAACAGCAGCACTAAAGCACACACACACCGCTGACAACCTTCAAAATAAAGGTCTTTATTACATGACGCATAGATCGATACATACGATGTGCAAAGAGATACGAAGTTGTTGGTAGTTTATATGGTTTATATTTACACATATCACATATGTCCAGTATTTGGAGTGTTGAGGTACAGAGTGCAAAAGGTGACAGGTAGATTTAGTCCAGTTCAGAATTCGCCTAAAAATTCGACTTTTATTTTGTAACCTGGCCTCTGACTTCCGCTGACGGTTGTTTAACTTGACAGACTTGGGAATAAAGAGCGTGGTGCGCCGTTCACGCAGCTTACCCGCTCTGTCTGCCCCCCCGTGGATACACGCTCACTTCACAGCAGTCATCATGGTTCGCGAAGTGGAATCTTTGGTAGGTTGTATTTTTAATTTATCATTTACATGTAAAGATGGCGGGCTTTTATTTTGTTTTACTTTAACGGTTTTTGGACCAACGGCTGCTCGCGAGCCAGCGACCAACGTCTCCCCCCCTCTTCTCTCTCGTGACCATTCACCACGTCAGATGAGTTAATTTAATTATTTTTACAGCTTATTTAATCGACAAAAGCAGCTTTGGGTCGGTTTTTAAAACACGTTTGATAGCGATGGAATATTTAGAGTGAAGCTGCGAGCTCTCGGTGCTTTTCAGTGTACGTGAAGGGATGATTCAGCATGTTAACCGCCGCCATGTGTGTAGCGGACTTTGCCATCTTGTAGAGAAAAAAAAAACGGCGGACTGACAGATTTTCCTAATAACGGACCGCGGCGGAAACTTCGCATAATAGCGCGCCGTTGGTCGCGCAAGTCGTCGGTGAGTCTGTGTTGTCGGCTGGTTGTCGCGGAGACGGATGCTAAACGCTGTAACAACTTGTAGCTAAGGTGAAGGCGGCTACTAACAGCCCCCTCCCCGGCTGCAGGCCGCTGGATACCAAACCACTGGATGTTCAGGTTGGAGTCGTTGTTTCATCTCATATTTTATTGCCTGGAGCGCTATATTTCACAGCAGCGAGCTACACCCCGGTTTACATATTTAAATAATAAGCTTTGTAAAGGCTGCAGAGGTTGTATAAGTTTAGTAGTGCAGCTCTTCTCTTGTTTGTAAGTGTTAAAAGTTGGTGGTTTTACACGGTGTGTGTAACGGCCAGTTAGCTTTTGTTACACCGCACAGAAACACTCGGAAGTCTCACGGCCGCTCGGACCAACATGGCTCCACAGCGCCACCTAGGAAGTCTTGTAACGGAGCCTCCGCCATTGACAAAGTTTCGCGTAGAGACACGTCCTTCGGTGGCAACATGCATCTCCCCCGGGCCTACAAAAAAGCCTCTCGGTGACCCGGGCTACAACGAAGCGTACGGCGTCCATTTTGTCTCAAAGTTGGCGGTTTTCGTGTTTTCCAGCTTTCATCCCGTCTGTTTGAAACTTGGCGTGAGTTTTGATAACCTCTCATATATACTGACAGTCTGGTCTAGAACACGTTTCCATGACAACATTTGGTGATTTCTCACAGCGCCGCCTAGTGGCGATAGAAAAAAAACCCCAACAACTTTAGGGTTAGGCTTGACCTTTTTCTTTGAGGCAGCCCCGCCACAGTTTTGGACACAGAGTTATGAACCGTCAGCCGAATTGTAGAACAGGGCGAGACCCACAAAAAAGTCTCTTGGAGCAATGGGCTAAAATGAACAGGAAGCGAGATATTTAAGAATGAAAATCGACATTTTTGGTGTTCCGGGCTGGTTGAGAAGGGGTCCATATATGTAGACTGTGTGGGCGTGGTGCTCCGTCAAACTTGACCCAATTCTGGCTAATGTGTACTAGTGTGTGAGATCTATTTTAACAAACTTTCATCCCATCGAACTGAAACTTGGCGTGTGTGTTCTTAAGGCCTTGACTATGAAAAGGAAAAAAGTGGTTGCTTCTTTATGCTCCGTTTTAACAAACTCCGCCCAGGGACTTCATCTGATTGGCTTTAAAGTTGTCGGACATGCGCGAGGGCCCGATCAATGCCGCTCGCAGCTTTAATGAAGTCTGAATCCTGTTTTTAAGCCCCTGTGTGGGATGATCTGGTTGGTTACTGAAACCAAAGATGAGCAGAGGGCAACAATAGAAGTGAACGATAATTGAGTTCAGGGTGATTCGACTCATCAGAAATGAGTAACAGACTGTGATCTGTTGTCATTTTTGCAGGAGGATTTCAAAACCATCCTGAAGGAGGCTGGAAACAAGCTGGTGGTGGTGGACTTCACGGCAGCATGGTGTGGACCCTGTAAAAACATCGGCCCCGTGTTTGTGGTAAGTTGTCTGTCTATACGAATGACGAGGAAGGCTCCTCTCCTCTGTTGGTCACTTATTTACCGATCTACTCTTCTTGCAGGAACACTCAAAGAAGCCCGAGAACCAGAACGTGATTTTCCTGAAGGTGGACGTGGACGACGCTGAGGTAAGCGCGTGTGTGGTTCTAAACTGGACACACAAATTGGTTTACTACAGCTGCTGACTTGTGTATGTAGAGAGACTCAGTTCGTCCCTCTGACTGTCGTTCCCTTCGCTCTTTTCAGGACGTGAGCGCGCACTGCCAGATAAACTGCATGCCCACATTCCATTTCTACAAGAACGGAGAGAAGGTAAGCGCTGCACCCTGACACGGCTCATCTCTGATCAGGATGAGAGCGGCCTGTAACCCTCCGTCTGTTCTGTCTTTCAGGTGGACGAGTTCTCCGGCGCAAACCCAAACACACTGGCTGAAAAACTGGAACGTCATAGATAATTTTAAAAAATGCTGTAAATGCTGTACTAAGAAATTCCCGTTTCATTTCTGTATAATAACCATGAAGTCTTCTATTCTGCACACGGGCAGTAATCATTCATTCCACTCGTGTTATGGTGACATACTGTAGTCCTGTCAGCTGACTGTGTGTAGTGACCGTCGTTACAACAGACTGGCATTCGATTAAATCCTGATCACCACTTTTTAATTCAGTTTTTACGAGACATTGGCTTTGCACCTGAACGTTCTTTGTCACATTATGTGTCCAACACTGTGGATTTAATAAAATGAGGATGACACACAGGAGCTTTGTACTGTTCTAATTCCCGTTCCAACGCACCAGCAGCCGCTTGTCGTCAGAGCAAAGGATGTGAGCACGGGAGAAGATTCAATGGCATTTTATGCTTTAATAAAAATGTGAGAATAGTTTTTACACATATACATTGGACAGTCACATCAATAGTTGTGTAGTATATATAGTACATAGCAGCATCTGTTTAATACTGTTGAGTCTGTATGAAAAAATACAGCTTTATTTTTTTTTTGCATCGTTGTTTTTATGAACTAGACTTTTATTTTGTAACCTGACCTCTGACTTCCGCCGACGGTTGTTTTAACTTGACACTTCATGATAAAAAGCGGCGCGTGGCGTGGCGTTCACGCAGTTCTTACCCGCTCTGCGTGCGTCCCGTGGGTACACGCTCACTTCACAGCAGTCATCATGGTTCGCGAAGTGGAAACTTTGGTAAGTTGTATTTCTAATTTAACACTTAGATATTTTTTTTTCCAGCTTCTTTAATCGTGAAAAGCTAAAAGCTGTAACAACCTGTAGCTGAAGTGAAGGCGGCTGGAGCGCGTTCAGACACGGACAAGGTGTGCTGCAGTGGGCGTGTCCGTACCTGCTCAGTGTAACAATCAGGAAATAACTTTGTATTTCTCTGTTGTTATGTCTCTCTCTCTCTCTCTAAAGTCTAATTAAACTTCTTTGTCATTATTCTGCGGGGTAAATTGCGAGTCGGACTCAGATTTGGAAGCTGCTTCATGAAACAAACAGTCAGAACACACACACACACGCAGGTAGATGATCAGAGTTTAGTCTGTGAATCCGCCTGGACACTCTCTGCTTCGGAGACGTTTCAGGCTGTCTGTGGAGGCTCAGCTTCTCTCGCCGCACAACCGCCACTGAAATGAAGTGAAAAAAACCGGTTTGGCTGTCCCCGTCTGAACGCGCACTCACACGGTGTCTCACTGTCAGCTGTTGGCTTCAGTGGAGACCTGTTTTTACACAGCCCATAGGCACAGCTTCCAAGGTTATAGGTGATGGGATGAAGGAGGGATCACACGACAAGCGGGCACATTAATGAAGTCTGAATGTGGGATGATAAATGAGTTCAGGGTGATTGGACTCTTCAGAAATGAGTAACAGACTGTGTGATCTGCTGTCATTTGCAGGGTGAGTTCCAAACCATCCTGAAGGAGGCTGGAAACAAGCTGGTGGTGGTGGACTTCACGGCAGCATGGTGTGGACCCTGTAAAATGATCGGCCCCGTGTTTGTGGTAAGTTGTCTGTCCATACGAATGAGGAGGAAGGCTGCTCTCCTCTGTTGGTCACTTATTTACCGATCGACTCTTCTTGCAGGAACACTCAAAGAAGCCCGAGAACCAGAACGTGATTTTCCTGAAGGTGGACGTGGACGACGCTCAGGTAAGCGTGTGTGTGGTTTTTAAACTGGACACACAAGTTAGATTACTACAGCTGACTTGTATGACACATGACTGTCTGTAATACTCAAAGCAATGTGAACTATTCATGGAATCTCTCACGTGACCTGTTTTCTGCCTCACTGCCACGACATTTCTGAAATAAGAACAAACTTTTCCTGATAGTTAGTCGACTCAGTTCGTCCCTCTGACTGTCGCTCCCTTCGCTCTTTTCAGGAGGTGAGTGCGCAATGCGGGATAAGATGCATGCCCACATTCCATTTCTACAAGAACGGAGAGAAGGTAAGCGCTGCACCCTCTCTGCTCGTCTGTCGTCCGTCTCGACACGGCTCATCTCTGATCAGGATGAGAGCGGCCTGTAACCCTCCGTCTGTTCTGTCTTTCAGGTGGACGAGGTCACCGGCGCAAACCCAAAAGCACTGGCTGAAAAACTGGAACGTCATAGATAATTTAAAAATGAATACAATAACCATGAAGTCTTCTATTCTGCACACGGGCAGTAATCATTCATTCCACTCGTGTTATGGTGACATACTGTAGTCCTGTCAGCTGAGTGTGTGTAGTGACCGTCGTTACAACAGACTGGCATTCGATTAAATCCTGATCACCACTTTTTAATTCAGTTTTGGCTTTGCACCTGAACGTTCTTTGTCACATTATGTGTCCAACACTGTGGATTTAATAAACGAGGATGACACACAGGAGCTTTGTACTGTTCTAATTCCCGTTCCAACGCACCAGCAGCCGCTTGTCGTCCGAGCAAAGGATGTGAGCACGGGAGAAGATTCAATGGCATTTTATGCTTTAATAAAAATGTGAGAATAGTTTACACATATACATTGGACAGTCACATCAATAGTTTTTACACATCGTACAAGTATATAGCAGCATATGTTTAATACTGTTGAGTCTCTATATGAAAAAATACAGCTTTATTTTACAAAATGGTTCTTGCTTTGCCCTTTGCGGAGAGATGAGAATGAATGGTTTACAGGTGTGTCAGTTAGCTATACAAGAATTCCCTTCATAAGACGATTCACATGGAGCGGAGTGGAACCTTTTTAGAAGTGATAGTATCCTGATTTCCTTTTCCTGCAGGGAGACAAAAGAAGAAGCTGTATTCAGTCATCACGTAGGTTTAGTCTGCGGCTCGAGCGGCCTCAGTTTCTGCCTCTGCTCAGCATTTAGGGGTCAGATGTCGGCATCGTTTCAGCGCGTACGGCCGAGCTTCATTACACATTATCATCAGATTTCGCATAACGCTGGGTGAACTGCATGTAACCCGAGTTGAGGATGCGCCTGCACGAGGCGGGCGGTGTTTGAAGCTGCAGCATCTTGTTGTCTGAGAGCTTCTCCTGCAGCCTGTTCCACCATCTTCACACCCAGTTTTCATGTTGTGATTCATGCGCTGAGATAATAAAAGTGAAGTAAAGTAACGACTAAACTAAAGAAGGCATACGTGTCACAGATTTACTCATACTCACCAATAAGAAGCAGTTTTTCAGGCACGCGACGTCATTTTAATTGAATTTTCACCTACGTAAACCAGTAGACGTCTAATTTATTGACACGTTTCACAAAGCTCGTGGCTCCAAATCTTTGATCCTTTACGTCTCAACCAAGTGCGTTATGCTCCAAGTAAAGAAGGTGCAATCAATTTAAGTAGCTGACTTAACCTGACCAGTAGTTACTAAACCTCCAGTCGACTTTTACATCTCCTGATTTACGAGCAAACCACTGCAGGTTCCTGAAACCAGATCGTGATATTTAACAGGCACAGATAACAACGTTGCCAATTAAAGTACCGGATATTAACGTACAGTGTTCGATAATGTAATTTAATGTCTGCAATATTTCTGAGCAAGCAGGGAAGGGCTTTGTTCTCATGACGGATGAATCACTTTGTAATTGGCTGAGCACTGAGCTGTTGGTGGATGACTCATGGACGGCGAGCAGAAGCTGCGAGAACCTGCAACAAAAACACATCCTGCATGTTTCGTCTGTCGTCACCTGGAGCAGTCGTGTCCGCTCCACCCCGGACTGCAGTGACATCTGTTCGGCCTGATGCATCGGCCTCCGTTCAGACAAGGCGATGAACACACAGCTGTGGGCACAGACACACACACACACACACACACACATCACAGTCATTGTTATTGGAGGTACAGGTTTATGCTCCATCTGATGCCAGCTTGTGTCACCTGATTCAGGTCAAACCGGCCTTTAAAGGGTTCGTCGACACGCTGTCGTAACGGACAGATGGTTCAGTGCCTCTACCTGGATCTACCCGAGGCCTTTTGTACACACCGTGTGCTCGTTTTGTGTTTGTGGTACTTGTAACTGCGGCTGAGTTTTCCCCCGGGGATCATTAAAGTAATCTATAGCTCTAAAGAAGTTCTAAGACTAATTCATGGCGTCACTCAAACCCTCAGTGGTGCCTCTTAACGGGATTCCCTCCACGTCACTGTCATTAACGTCTGCGGCAGGCGAGCATACGCATCACTGACTCGCACATGAACTCACCACTGTGACAGCGCGTGCCCGTCCACCCGGTGGGACACTCGCACTGGTAGGGTGCCACGCAACGGCCTCCATTCAGGCACGGCAGGATGCAGATCGCTGTTTTGAAAGAGGAGAGAGACAGAGGGGGGGGGGGTGTAAACAGGAAGTCACTTCAGGTCACCAGCCCTGTTTGTTTCAATCTTAAACATTTCAAACATTTAACGGTGAAATTTCTGCACTCCAGTAGATGCAAACGTTTCTTTAACTCCTGTGTTGAGCGACAGAAAGTATTTTTAAAGGGTTGGACGGTGTTTCGTTGGCGTGCAGAGAGTGAATGAATGACAAAGACATTTTCCAGCTGAAAACAAGCTTTCTTTCCATTATGTGTCCCCATTGTCTGCTAAAACCTGCTCAGCCAGCTCACTGGATTCCTGTGTGGGAGTGTCTGTTGTGGTCGCGGCAGGATCACGTGTTGGCTGTCGGTTCAGTGTAAACAGAAGATAGCGGACGACATCTGATGATTAAATACTTACGCTCCTCACAAAGTCGGCCCATCCAGCCCTCAGGACAGGAGCAAGTGTTGGGCCGCTGACACACACCTCCGTTCTGGCACTGCAACCAACACACCGCTGAGAGAAGACACACACACACACACACACACACAAGGCATTTACAGAGATACTGTTACATTCAGTGTCTTCCAGTAAAACAAGAAAATGTAACAACAGGTTTGAACTGTACTCCTTTGCTGCAGCCTCCAGAATTTCTTGGCCATGCAGCCTCATGCACTAGAACAGAGGAAGCATTCACACGGTGCAGATTAAATTCCTCCATATCAAACACATCAACAGAAACACCCTGAAAGTGTGTGTGTGTGTGTGTGTGTGTGTGTTTGTAGACAGGGACGTGCACAAACTCAGCAGCTGTTGAGGAAAGGCCCGCCTGGATCCAGCTCTTATTTTTTTCGTATGTAAAATAGGCGTGAGGCTTGATTTGAATTTCATGATGCGTGCGGCGGTTTCTGTTTCTCTCTTTAAAGCTCGACTCATTTGTAAGAGACATCAATGAACCGCACACACACACACACACACACACACACACACACACACACACACACACACACACACACACAACATCCTTTTACTAAAGATGATACGTTATTGGTTTGAATGGAAAATAACTGAAATGACGAACCAAGAAAGTTTGAATTCATTCAAATTCAGAGTTAAATCAAGTTAATTTATATTATTTTTAGTTTATAAATAAAAAAGAAAAGAGTGACTCAGTAACAGTTTATATGTGTAGTAACTATTTGTTAATGATTCTATAATCTATAAATCTATAAACATTATCTGAACGGTTATTAAAAATACGTCGTTTAGTGGTTAATGAATACTTTACTGTGAAGTGTAAATATAAACACAGCCCTTTACGTCTGTACACCTGAACTCACCACAGTTTCACAGCGTGAACCACAGAGCACATCATTACCTGTGCGTCTGCCCGCACAGGTCATGTTGATTACTCTGAGGCAATGCATGTTCATAAAACTGTAAATGGATGAGACATTTATTACTACATGTCTTAAAGCTGCACTGGATTCTGGGGAAGTGAGCATACTGTCAGTTGATTCTCTCCAGGAATGTTTGTGAAGTCTCAAATAAAGCTCTCCAACTTTTGATCCTGATGTCATTAGCTGTAAAACTTGACTGTAGATGCAGCAGAGATAACGGGACATGTCGCCACATTGTGTATTTTTATCCAACCTATCCACGGGGCAAAGAAAAAAACACACCGTGAAGGTAATGTAACGCTCCCTGAAATACCAAGCGCACGGCGACTAACTGTTTGTAACAACACTAACACGACGGAGGGTTTGTTCTTCTCTTAATGGGACTGGATCCAGGCCTTAGAAATCATCACATGTGAGAATAAGTGCACAGTCATGGTACAGCAGGAGGGAAGAGCTTCTGTGGTGCAGCTGACTTTAAAAGGTTGATTGAAACCACACCCTTTTCCCCAACCTTAAAAAATAGTTCATAGGAACTGTTTTTTGGACTACGTCACCCGCCTCCACGTACTGTGCACATGCAACCAGTGTAAACCCAGTAGCAGTAGGCGTTAGAGGCGTTAATAATCTCCCGTCGGGGTTGAGCAGGAGCGGTCCAGAGAAGAATTAAAAAGCTGAGAAGCGGCGCGGCGGTCATGTGCAGCAGTCAGATGAAGCAGGAAGCGTCCTGGGAGAGAAGGGGAAGAGTCCTTTTCCTGTTAAACACAGAGGCGTGTTCTCTCTACCTCTGCACGTGGGAGGCGGCGTCCAGGTGCCGTTCTCCAGACACCTGCTCCGTCCGACGCCCTCCATGGCGTAGCCGCCAAAACACGAGTACACCGCCACGTCCCCGAACTGGAACACCGCCCCCCGCACCACCCCGTTGGCCACATGGAGGGGGGGGCCACAGGACACCCCTGCACAACAGCCCAAGATGGAACGACGCACGAGTTAACTCACTACACTTTGTCTTTTGTTCGCTCTCTTTCACGTCTGTCTGCTGCCTCAGATCTTTAATTTAAGGTGAAATAAATGAATTACTCGGGCATATCATCTGTTCGAGCAAAGAGGACAGTGAACAGGGAGTGGACAAAATAACAGAAACACCTCACAGTACAGTACAGCAGCTTAATAAGTAAACATGTGACTGAAAATGAGTTTTTTTGGAGGCTGTCTGTTGTTTATCTTTCTTAAAGAAGCTTTCCTGACTGGAGGATTGTCACGTTACATACTTTAAAAATGTCTGACACTCGTGTACCAGCACTACAGGAAGAAACTTGACTTTAACAAACAAGCAACACCCTTAGAAGTGACTTAAACTTCTGCTGACGTCAACAATACAAGCTTCCGTTCCATTGTACTGTATTGTAAGGTGTTTCTGTTATTTTGTCTACCTCTTGCATGTCTATAAAAATTGATTATAAAATCGTGCACTGCGGAGTGAGAAATCTGTGTCCACTGAATGAAATCAAGCTGTGTTTTTGTTTCCTGTCTCCCTCATCGCCTGTGAAGATTTCATGCTTGACAACCGCCCGGGTGAAAATTCCCCTTCGGACCAAAACATGAGTGAAGCGATCCCGGCAAACATGCATTTAAGGAGAATTAACACCATGCAAGTGCGAACAACAAGCCATAGCAACGTAAGCACCATTGTGTTGCGTGTTCAGGACAACTGCGTGTAAGAAAGATCAGAGGATTATCGGACAAAGGTTGCCATAGAAGCTGCAGAGGTGCCCATAATTAGTCCGGCAAACGCAGTGTTTGATTCGGCCGCATTTGTTTTGGATGAAAGCTCAGCGAGGCACAGACAGCGACAGAGAGAAAAAAACGGCACTTCAGCTGACGGGTAGATTCAAAGCCAGCAGCCGTGGAAGCGTACAGATGCGTTTGACGCGAGACAAGGGGAGCATGCAGAGCTGTGAAGTATCAAATACACAGTTTTTAACTCGATGAACTTGTGAATTCGCTCGTTTGAGTGCAGAGAATATCGACATCCTTTGATTTCATATAACTAAATCACACGAGCCGGAGCTCAGACTGATCGAGGAAATCAAAAAGTGACTGATCAGAGTGTGAATGATTTGTGAAAGATGTTTGAGAGTACAGGAAGGAGGAGAACAGGAAATGCTGCATACAGTTATTAATAGCCGAACAATAAACTTTACGATCGAAGCTGGCAGTCAACATACGAATATATCAGTAATAATCCAAAATATAAACATTAGTGGTGGATTATTATATTCTTTTAAGTCTGTGGTATTTAAAATAAACTGTATATTTGCAATATTCAGTGTGTTCCACCTACTTTCACACACAGAGCTGATGGGGCTCCAGGTCTGGTCCGGCCTGCAGGTGATGGTGCCGCCGCCTCTGACCTGCTGACCTTTGGGGCAGGCGACGCGGACCGACTGTCCGACGTGAAACTCCCTCTGGGAGCCGTTCCTGCTGCCGTCCTCCCTCCAGCCCGGGGGAGTCGGGCAGGACTTGGCTGTGAGGGACGGAAATGATGGATTGATTGATTTTTAGAGCGACTCGTGTTTTTCCTCGTCACTGTCACAAAGTGTTTGCTCACGGTGAGAACGGTCTCTGTAAATAATCAAGATTACCGCCTACATGTAAAGTGTCATGAGATAACTTCTGTTACGATTTGCATGTAAGGACCAAAGACGTGTCTGGAACTGTCACGTAAAATATAAGGAGAGCTTATAGAGCCTTTTTTTACAAGGCATGTTGTGAAACATGAAACTCAGCGATGTGGCAAAGAGTTTCGAGCAGGGTGTGTGCGTGCATTACGTGGTGCAACCATTGCTGTAAGAAAAGCAGTAACAGGAAACTTGTTTATCACACAGTAAGACACAGTGAATAATAAATTCACACAGACTGTAATCTGCGTGTGTGTTTCCACCTAACTGCCTCTTAGTGTTTCTGTGCAGAGCGCAGAGTTTCTCACGTTGGCAGGTGGGGAAAGTGGAGCTCCAGGTGTTGCTCCCCATACACACCACCAGGGAGTCTCCCACCAGGTGGTAGCCTTTATCGCACTGGAACTCCACGGCGCGTCCCGTGTTCAGGTTGTGTTCTTGCACTTTGCCGTGCAGCATCTGTTTCGGGCTGTCGCAGCCTCTGCCTGACGCTGACACGAGAGAAAATGACAGAGGCGGCGTGATTCAGCGGAGAAACCAAAGGAGACTGCGGATGCTGGATGACGATCACGTCGTGCTCTGTACCTTCACATGTAGGTGCTGGGAGGCTCCACGTGCCGTTGGTCAGACAGGTGAGAGTCTTTGGTCCGACCAGATGCAGGCCGTCATTGCACATATAACTTGCATTGTGTAGGTAAGTCTCTCCTGTTGTCTGAAGCTGTGCGTTTTGTACTGCGGGTGGAGGCCCACAGGACTGTGCTGAGGAGACAATAGACGAGCATAAACAAAGGTGTGTTGGGGTTAACGCATGCACGTGTCTGTGTAAGGTGTGTAGGTTGCATAACATTATGACTCTTTTCTAGAGATGTTTAACATTTACTGGCCAAAAACAAAATCGTGCAGCGTGTCTTGGGTGATCATTATTTTTCCTAAATCTCTCACTTCCAAACTGTGGCTTCAGAGGTCGATCGAATCATTTACTAATCGGATGATCAGTGGATCCTCTAGTCTGCATGTTGATGAGCCCTTGAGTGAGATACCGAATCCCAAAAAAGCTCCTTGAGTTACACAACTCTAATCATAGTCATCCTGTCACACAGTGTGATTTCTTTATTGCATTTAATCAGCCACGACACATAATAAAAACGGCACGTTCGAGGAAACAGCCGCTGTGTGTGTGTGGGATTGTCAGTCTATTGCAGGTTCCAGTAAAAGTGTCACAACAATGGGATTAAATATTTGCCCTCACGGCCGTTTCCTGGTCCGTGTCCTCTTATACAAACCTACCAACACACACTGGCTGGGCGCCGCTCCATGTTCGGTCTCCCTGGCAGGTCTGGATAGAGTCTCCCTGTGACAAGAGGATCAAAGTGTAAAGCTGCAAGTTAGCCAAGCTCAATCAGTATTGTTCTGCAGAGGTGTGATACAATCAAGAGAGATTATATAGATCACCACACAGAGAGATAATGACGCTGTTTTAACTGCTATCAGTCAGCACTTTGTCCTCTGTGTGTGTGTGTGTGTGTGTGTGTGTTCAGTGTGCTAACAGATGCTCATTGTAGAGAGCAGTCAGACTGAGGATGAGAGGACATCAGGAATCAAGGAGGGAAAAGTGACTCAGCTCCTTCTGTTTGCTCTGTAAATACACAGTCTTATCGATCGCCAGGGAGAAGTCACGTGACTTTTTGCAATCCGCTAGCCATTAGGTGTGGTGGACAGCCTGCGGCTTTATAGCACAGGAGAGGACCAAGATTTTCAGACACAATCATACATTTTATAGGAGCTAAGAAACTGACTTATTATTAAATCAGTCAGTGTCTTTATGACCTTGTTTTACGGTGATTTTATTCATTAACTCGTGTTTTCTAATCTTAGCCACTAAACTAATAAACTCTAAGAACGAGGAAGCCTGATTAGCGATACCTTCATCTCAAAGCCTGGCAGGCACGAGTACATGACAAAGTCCCCGTAGCTGTAGCTGTCCCCCTCTGTGACGCCGTGAAGAAGAGGAGGGGGCTTCTCGCAAACCACCACCTCGCAGGAAACGGATGAGACACTCGGCGCCCATCTTCCACCCGGCTAAGCGCACAAACCAGCAGAGAGGACAAGAGTGATACATTATTCATGGTTTCGAATTGACATGAGTGGGGAAGAGGAGAGATATGTTGCAACTGTAAGGAGGAACTGAAAACCACAAATAGCTACTCCTTAAAATCACAGTGAAGATGCACAAACATTGACCGACATCCTTCCTACCTGACACTCAGCTAACGCTGACCCCTGCAAGTAAAGACCAGGAGGGCAGGAGAGGGTGATGGTGCCTCCGACAGGAGTGTGCTCCTTCCCGGTGATTACCACATGAGGGATGGAGAAGTTGGTGGGTAGCAGGCAGGGCACAGGGCGGCAGCGGATGCTGTGTTTGGACCAGGTGCCAGTCGCTCTGGCAGGAGAGAGAGGCTGTCTGCGTGGCCAGTTTGTACCCGTCCTCACACCTGAAAGGACGGAACGACCGGTAAGGTCACAAAACGTGGTCGCTAATATCCTTCAGCATCCAAAAAAACAAGATCTTTACACAGACAACAGAAAGTATTAGTGCATTTACCTGTATGTGACTTGATTTGGGAAGGTGAAGGTGTCTCCCACCACCTGAGCATAGGCTACAGCTGGAGGTATACCACAGTTGACAGGCTCACAGCTGATCCTGGGTTCCCCCCACCTGCCATCTCTTCCACAGGTGAGGTATGGATGCCCCTTTGCCCGATAACCAGGCCGACACCGGTATATGATGGTGTCTGAGAAGGTGGCACTGCTGCCCTGCTGAACAGCATTAGGAACTGTAGGCGGAGCAGCACTGCACCTTCCCCGGCCACAGATAGGCACGCCGGGGCTCCACACCCCTCCCTTCTCGCACACGGCCTGAGAGGGGCCCAGCAGCTTGTAGCCGCCGTCGCACTGGAAGTGCACCTGGTCTCCGCAGGCACGGTCGCGGCCGAGAACCACCCCGAATTTCACCACAGGGACGGCGCAGATGCAGGGCCGGCACTCGGGCACGGTGCCCACCCAGGAGCCTTGGGCCGAGCACCGCAGGACGGGGTCCCCGACTACCTCGTAGCCGTCGAAGCAGACGTACTCCACCACATCGTCGTAGTTGAAGCTGGAGCCGTTCAGGAAGCCGTGGCTGATGTCCTCGGGTGGATCGCAACTTATGATATCGCAGCGAGGCGTGGGTTTGTCCCAAAGTCCATCCGACTGACAGATCCGCGTGGGCTCTCCGTTAAGCGTGTATCCCTCGTCACACTCATACTTTACCTTGCTGTTGAAGCCAAACTCTGACCCCAACACGCGCCCGTTGGGTATTGGTGAGGGTTTGCCACAGTTGGTGAGTACACAGGTTGGAGACTCGTGGCTCCAGGTGCCATCAGCCTGGCAAACACTGATAGATTTGCCTTGTAAGAGGAAGCCAGGCTGACAGCTCAGTTCTATCTCATTGCTATAACTGAACACCTCTCCTGTAAACATAACATCACTAGGGATTTTAGGAGGACCACAGAATACAGGCTCACACCGGGGCTTCTGCCCGTTCCACTTCCCATCCGCTTGGCAGGCGATAGAGTCGCTACCCTTTAGGACAAATCCAGGACTACACCCATAGCGCAGGACTTCAGGGTAAACATAAGCATGTCCATGAGCTATGCCATTAGCAATGGCGCCTGGGTCGCCACAGGAAACCGGTCGGCAAACTGGTGCATCTTTAGTCCACAGTCGACCTGACAGACATTGCCTCACAGACTCCCCCTCCAGCTCATATCCCTTCTCACAAGTGTACCTAACCATACTGCCGAGGGAGGTGTCGGTCACATTCACCCAGCCGTGCTCTGGATTGGGCGGCGTTTCACACTCTGCCGGGACACAAGACGGGGCCGTCCCGTTCCAGCCTCCGTCCTCCTGACACACTAATCTAGTGGGGCTCGAGAGGTCGTAACCTTTGTGGCAACTGTACTCGATCAATGTCCCATGAAGGAAGTTTAAGTCCATGGGTGAGGTTAATGTTCCAGTGTCTCCACCCACCCTTACATATTCCCCAAAGTCAATGTGAGGAGGCAGGCCGCAGTCCGAGGGCACGCAGACGGGAACAGAACTAGACCAGCCAAACTCCTCACAGGTCAGGTGGTCGTGGCCGACGAGCTGGAAGCCGGGAAAGCAGCTGTAGAAAATAGTCACGCCGAAACTGTGATCCTGGCCTTCCACGAATCCGTTCTCGATCGGTTGGGGTGGGGTGCAAGATATCTGCACGCACGCAGGTGGCTCGATGTCCCACTCCCCACTGGCCAGGCACTTTAGTGTCTCAGGGCCTTGGACACGATAACCACGAAGGCAGGAGTAGGTGACACTGTGACCAAACTGGAGTTTTGTGTAAACTACTCTTCCATTGGCTATCTGTTTAGGGATCGAGCATTCAATTGGGCGGCAAGAAGGTACCCCTCCAATCCAGAGGCCCTTCTCTCCACAGAGGACAGTAGAGTTGCCCACTAAATTATATCCACTCTTGCAGCTGTACAGTGCTTTGCTGAGGTACATCAGACCCTGGACATCAACGATACCATTAGAAATCTCCACAGGCTGAGGGCATTCAACTGGAATACACTCTGGGTGAGGACTGCTCCACTGCCCGTTGGCTAGACAGGACACCGAGCCCTGTTTCCTTAAAGTAAAGCCGTCCATGCATGTGTAGCTCACCACGGAGCTGAAAGGGAACGGGGGAGTGGATGAGGAAGGGCCCCCAAATGACACTTCAGGCAGGGCGCCACAAAATACCTGCTTACACACGGGAAAAGTGGCGTTCCACTCCTGCGACGCCATGCAGCGGAGGACCGGTGAACCCTCTAGGACGTAGCCGTCCTCGCAGGACAGTTCCACCGTTCCAGACTCGGCATCCACGCCCTTCAGGACCAGATGGTTCTCCTCCAGCGGCGGCTCCGGACACTGCACCGGCGAGCAGCGCGGCGTGTTTCTCTTATCCCACTTCCCGAACTTCAGGCAGGTCCAGATGGCATCGCCGACCTAGCTCGTAACCCTCATCGCAGACGTACTGCACTTTTCGGCCCACCTGGAAATCAGAGCCCTTGTAATGTCCGTGGAGAATGTCGGGAGGAGGGTCACAGGTCAGAAGGACACAGGTCATAGGGTCGCTGTTGGACCACTGCCGGTTGGCTTGGCAGATTCGCTCTGGACGACCAACCAGTCTGAATCCTGCATTACAGGCGTATATCACCTTACTGTTGAAGATATATCGACCTCTAGTGCCTTGTATGCCCTGTAGGTTCTGCAGCAGAAGAAACAGAGGAGGATCTATCATTTACAGTCACTACAACCAATGTGAAATATGAAAATGTGTTAAGATCTTATTTAACAGGTCTGTAACTACATGTGGTCAGGGTTAGATTTATTGATGATGCCGTGGCTTACCGCGATGTGTCCATTATTGAGTAAAGGAGGAGCGTCACAGGTCACAGGTCCACAGGCAGGCAGAACTCCGCTCCACTCTCCATTGGCCTTGCAGGTCCTCTTCTTCTCCCCTCGGATTCCGAAGCCTTTTTCGCAGCCGTACGCCACCACGGCTCCGAAACTGTAGTCCGATCCACTCACATAGCCCCGATCAATGCTCTCGGGCTTGGAGCACCTCACCGGCACGCAGCCAATATCGTACGGCGAAGGCTCCCACTCTCCTCCCATCAGACACCTCAGCGTGGCCGTGGTGTTGAGCATGAAGCCCTCCTCACATTTGTAGCTCACTTCGGTGTTGCTGGCGTATTTGGGCTTGTTGACCGAATCTAAAATCGCGTGGGGTAGCTCGGGCGGACGTAAGCAGAAGTTTGCGATGCAGCGAGGGGCCTCCATGCCGTCAGGGGGCGCCCACACACCCTGAGCGTTGCACACCATCTTGGAGTTG
This sequence comes from Nibea albiflora, assembly GCA_014281875.1. NCBI lineage: Eukaryota > Metazoa > Chordata > Actinopteri > Sciaenidae > Nibea > Nibea albiflora. Next base: position 8,007,057 of record CM024809.1, read on the forward strand.
TTGCCAGCAGTGTATCCGTCAGTGCAGTAGTAGTTAGCGGTGTCTCCGAAAAGCTTGTGGCCCTCGTAGGGCTCTGCGTGGTCGATGGCGGGCGGCGTGCCACAAGAGCGGGGGACGCACTGGGCAGAGCTCTCACTCCATTGGCCGCTTGGAAGACATTCTCTGGTCTCCGAGCCAATCAAAGTGTAACTGTGAAGGAGACCGAAGAGATTAGCAAAGGGCGAATCAGACAGACGGGGAAGACACATTTTTCCATGGGCATTACTAAAATAAAACAAAAACAGCATAATAACTGAGTAGACTTCAGCCACATTTACCCTTCTTTGCAGACATAGTGCACCTGGTTTCCCAGTTCGTAATTCTCTCCGACGGTCACGGCGTCTCTCAGGGGCGGAGGCTCGCTGCACGAGATGCTCACACAGCGGGGTACGGGCCTGCTCCACTCCCCTGTCGCTTCACAAACCACTTCCATGGAGCCCTGTGGTCTTCGCACCAACACATTACTTAGTTTATACACTCGCACTACTGAAAATACAGTGTAACAGAGATTTATCTGAGTTTATGATTGAAATTATTTCAGTGTGTATGCAAGGATCAAACAATAATCGTGAATGGCTGACGGTCATCTATCCATACCTATATCCCTCAGTGCAGGTATATGTGACTATAGACCGGTATGTGTTCTTGTCAATGGTGTAGTCGGCGTTCATGACAGTCGGAAGCCCCCCACAGGTCACTGGGTGACAGACAGGTGGTGTCCCGCTCCACCTCAGACTGGCGAGACACTGGAACTCGTAGGGGATCTGAGGCAGGAAGCCCTTCATACAGCTGAGGCGAGACAACAAGAAACTCGTTATTACTTCCCTGTCATATTTCCTACTTCCATATTTACAACGCGGTGTTGTAGGAGATGCAAATGATACCTGAAAGTCACCTTGCTTCCATAGGTGAAGTTGTTTCCAGTCATGATGGAGTTCTCTGGAACAGTTGGTGTCGGGCAGGAGAGGGCTGGAGGGCGACATCACAGAGTTAATTAGTAACTACCTTTATCGTCAACGTAAAAGAAGCTCAGTAGACATGTTTACAGATGCCTGTAAGTGTTATTGATTAAATTTAGATTAGATTTTGGCAAAGACTGTCTAAGATTAATGCCCCATTGCAGAGGCACACAGGAAAGTATATAAATGGAAAGAAGCCAAAGTGACTGTCTGAGAGGCATTAGTGAATGAAGGGGTACTTCAGTGATTAAATATTGCACTTCTATTAATATGGGGGACTCACAAGTCTAGAAAATAAATATATAAAATAAAATATAACAACAATAATAAAAAACCACAAACAGGAAAACAACATGGATGAGATATTCTGACACTTTTAAAGGCTACAAATGAATCCTGCATTTCCCATAATCCAGCAAACATTAGACACTTCACCCCGTCTCTCTGCATGTCTAAACTTCAGTCTTTGTATTACTCATCTTTACCAGGGAATAACAAAGGGTGCCAGAGACAGACATCAATACATGTGTTGTTCCCCAAAGTAAAGAATTTAAGGAGCCATGCCTCCTGTTCTTAGGAAGCAGATGACTTCATGTTTGTGCCAGTTTATTTTCCAGAAGGAATAAGAGGAAATGACACCTCCTGAAAATACTGAATGTAGCCACACAAAAAGAACAATCATTTGGAAATGGTTACAGACCGACACACCTACAGTAAATAACTGGCATGAAGAAGTCAAAGTTGTTCAAGTATGAAACGTAGTTGGTGGCTTTTTGTTTTTGCCGCTGTTTAATATGAAAACTTAAACACAGACATGAACACAGGGTTGCCTGGAAATATGTCTTAAAAAAAACATATTATCAGTGTTGTTTCCTCAGAATTTCAGATCCGAATACTGTTTCTCACCCGTTTCAGTACGGAAATCAGGAATTCACACTTGTTTCTCAATCGTGTTGCAGAAAACCTCAAACACGTAGATATATTTACATGGAAAGAAGTTCAAATGAAACTGTTTTGACATCACGTAGATGTTTTATGTTTAACTGTAATCTCCTTCACTTTCATTATGACGGTCTACAGCCAACATGGTGAGTGTTACAGAGTCTGCAGTCATTGAGTGAGTTCCCTTTTCCTCTATGTGGCTCAGAGCCAGCGGAGGTTGTGCAGTGGTCAGGCCTTTCAGCCCCTCAGTACAATGAAAGACAAAAAGACAGCTGCATATATAATCACCCCCTCACACCAGCTCTGTGTTTGTACGTGTGTGTGTGCGTTTGTGTCTATATACGGTATGTTTGTACTATTTTGTTCTTTTGTGTGTGTGTGTGTGTTTTCTGAAGTGTAGCAGTACTTCATCTATCTGCATAACAATAAGAGGCACTGATTAGCTCTGTGTAGTTTCATCTGTGTGTTACTCAGCACTGATTGGCTCTAATGGCTGAATGCTTTGATGAGGAAACTCCTTCATCATATAGAATTAGATTAACGGCCGTAATAGTGATGAATACATTAGCCTGACAACCTGATCTTCATATTTCATTGTATATGAAACTGCAAACAACATCCAGTGATGGAACATGAGAAATGCTGTGTGTGAAAGCTTTACGTGGAACAGGAAGCGTATGTTTGGTTTTTTGTTGTTTTTAAATGACACCCAAACCACAAAGCTGCTTTCCCACAGATGGAGGAGTTTGTTTACGTGACAGCTCAGACCACTGGGCCGTGATGCCTGCGATGCATGGAGAATATCAGCACAATGAAACCTATTTGACAAATTCATCTATCACATCCTGTAATAGGCAATATGTGTACCTCTCTTAAATCTTAGGAAAACAATGACATCCCGTCTGTCTACTTAAAAGACAAATTAAGACATACATCTTTAAGTTTTGTTTCTAAAAGGCCTCAGTGAGTTTCTTTCTAAATACTGTATTTGATGGGAGCTGTTTTCACTTGTGTGTATTTATAGCAGCAGGACCTGAATATATGATACTGACTGAGGGGGCTGTGTTCACCCAGTGCAACACCGTGGCTCACTGAAAGAAATAAGCCCTAATTAATTGTTGCTTTTGGTCTTTTCATGGAACGTTTTGCCAATAGGAAAAATATGCAATGTCAGCAGCCTCATTCTTCTTCCACAGTAGTTAGTTCCTTTCATTTTCCCAAAGAAGGAAAATGGTCCCCTCTTGTGGAGTTTATGGGAAGCTGTAGAGTCAAACAGGAGGTTTGGTAAGTTGTTCATACAGGATCTTGTAAAAGTAATTCATCTGTCATAGTCCAAGCCAGTCACTGATGGTAATAAACATGGTTCTTATTACAGTTTGGCTCAGTCACCGTTGATACACACTCCTTGAGGAAGGCAACACATGCAACCTAAGTATACCGAAGATATATTTTTAACTCCCTTGAGATGCCTTCAGGACTGAATGTACAGTACAGCTGCTACAGTGCGATGGCATGACATGAGCACTCAACCTCTTACTCACCTCTGCAGTACGGGACTGGGTCATCCCAGCTTCCCGTCTCTAAGCAGTGGAGGCGAGACGAGCCGACCAGCTCATAGCCGACGTCGCAGCCAAAAACAACCTCGCCGCCCATCAGGAAGTTGCTGCCTTCTCTGTGACCGAAGTCTGGAGACCCGGGGTTCTCGCACTTCACAGGCTCTGGTGTGAACACCAACACACAGAATAAATGGTTTATATGTGCGGACAGATAAAACGGTTTGCAGAGACTTTTTTTAGGACTTGTTACCTGTGCAGTTTTTGCCGTCTCCCCTGTACGGGTGGATGCATGTGCAGGTGTAGGAGCCCTCTGTGTTCTGACAACTAGCGTGTTCGTCACAGTCAGAGCCAAGAGCGCACTCGTCCACATCTGAACACACACACACACACACAGACAAATACACACACAGATATTTTGTCACAGGTGAATCTTCTAAACTAGATTTTTCTTCCCCATCACTGATTTAAAAGAAACAACAAGTACCGAGACAGGCTGGTGTATTTCCTGCCCACTTTCCGCTGTTGGTGCAGTGCAGCTTGGTGTCTCCCAGCAGGTAAAAGCCAGCGTTACACTGATAGACTACAGAGCTGCTGGCATGGAAATCAGTCCCCTGAAACAAGCCATTCTCCAGAGGTCGAGGAGGCCCACAGGACACACCTGTAACACACACAGGATGATTACATCAGGATCTCACACCAAGGAGCTCTCTATATCTACATATAGCTGTAGCTGAATTAAAATATTTTTCTTTGAATTCTTTGCTGCAGAACAGATGTTGGTTCAATGTTGGTCAGATGTTAGAATGTGACTAATTTACAAGTCGAATCAGAGGCAGTTTGTGTCTTTGCCTTACGTTCACAGCTGGGCAGAGGGTGACTCCACTCTCCTTTATTTTGGCACTGCAGCACGGGCTCCCCCAACAGGTAGAAGCCGGGATCGCAGGACAGATGGACCTGGGCGCCGGGACTCGCCTCCACACTGGACGCATGCAGGTGGGGCACTGCGTTCTCCAGCTTGGGGCAATCTGGAGAGACCAGGCATGATTTTAAATGTTGGAGGCAAAACAGGGCAGGCGGAAAAGAGCCAAACTACACTGTAAAAAACTGTGAAGTGAATCTGGAGTTCGTCATTCAAGGTTACACATGACTGCGAAGCTTCACTCACCAGCACAGAAAATGCTGTTATGGTTTACTTTGACTCTGCCCACCACCCCGGTGAGGAAGTCTGGCCAGGCGAGGACATTCCCTCTGTGGGTCACATGAGAGGCTGGACAGCTGCTGGCCAGCACCTTGATCTACAGCAGAGAGGAAGGGGAAGATCAGTTGGCACATTAATCACATGAACATTCCTGTTTTATGGCGATAGAATAATGGTTTCGTGACACGGGTACATTTTAAGCACAATTATTACATTTACCTGTTGAGGTGTGAGAACGCGATCCCAGATGTTGAGCTGGCTGATGGAGCCGACAAAGGATTCCACGGGGTTGAAGCCTTCGCCCCTCTGATCCTGGTCCTGACCTAATACCAGCGCCCCGCCACCTACAGGACATGTTAAAGGTCAGAGGTTAACCAAAACTCCGTGAGAAACTATTCTCCTCCTCTGCTGTGCTTACACAAAATGTCAATCTGTTGATTTGTTCAGACATTTAACAGTTTGTGATGGCAGGAAGTCGAGCAGGTCGAGGATAGCACTACACCTGGGATAGTGGTGCCGACTGACAGGCCTTTGCCTCCGTCTGAGGGCTTCCCGTTGATGTAAATTCTCCAGTCGCCATCCCAGCTCCTCCATGACACACCAATGTGGTACCATAGGCCTGTGTTCACTGCAGGGCAGTCAGTGATCCGCTCCTTACCATTCACATACAGGACCCACCTGTCGGGAAGCAAAGGGAAATTATGACTACAGTAAGAAATAATACAGAGTAAGTGTGTTTATGTGCTTCGTCTGTCACTGACCCGTTGTAGTCGATGAGAAGGAAAGCGTTGTCGCTGCCCTCCACTGCGTACGAGATAGGTGTGCCATAGTTGGTGGTGTCCGATGACCTCATCCAGAAGGTGCAGGTGATCTCTGTTAGCGCCGGCATCACGCCGTCCATCATGACGTAACCGTGGATACCAGACACCTCAAAGTCCAAGTTGAAGGCAGACGACATTTCTGACAGGACAGAAAATTATTTTACATTTACAGAGGGAATAAAACATAATAAATACTAAATAAATAATAAATTAAATGAATTCTTTAATATGACTGCTCTTGTGTTTTCAATCAATTATAATTCACTGTATCAAAATATGTGTTAGTGATTGCAAACATGGGGGCCGACAAGATAAATTTGTGATGTTTATCAGGAATATTTAAACAATAATAATACAATAAAAATAACTAATAATGCAGCCCTAGCTGTGTGACCCTCTCTTTTTTCCTCCTCCATAGTTGCCATGGTGATGTGTCATCTGTCCTATAGTACCTGTCTCACACCTGGTTCCGTTGAACCCAGGGAGGCAGCGACAGGTGTAGGAGCCCAGACCGTCCATGCAGCTGGCCCCGTTCACGCAGGGGTTGGGGTCGCACTCGTCCACGTCCACCTCGCACAGTCGGCCACGGTAGCCCTCTGCACACTGACACCTGAGAGGAAGGAAGGAAGACAGTTTGAAATTTCCTAAAACATCTGAAGTAACATTACATCCTAGAGGACTAACATGTTGCTGCAAATCAAGTGAAGAGCTGCTTCTTCCCATCAGGATCTTCATTACCTGAAATCGTTAACCTCGTCCAGACACGTGCCTCCATTCAGACAGGGGACGCTGTAACATTCATCGATGTTGATCTCGCAGCTATCCCCGGAGAAGCCAGCGGCACAAGTACAACTGTAGCCACCTGTCAGGTCCTCACACAAGCCGTCGTTCAGGCAGGGGTCGGAGAGGCACTCGTTTATTTCCAGCTCACAGCGAGAGCCTGCGGAAATGTTAAAAGAAGAAATACAGCTGCGTTTTCGAGACCCCATGGTCACATGTGGACGCTGTAGATCAAACCATTACATCTACAATGAAAATGTAATAGTTACACATTATCTAACCTGTGAAGCCGCCGGCGCAACTGCAGGTGAACTTGTTGACCTCGTCCACACACACAGCCTTCATTAAGACAGGGTGAGGACATACACTCGTTCACCTCCGCCTCACACAGAGAGCCTGAGACAAACAGGGGGAAAAGTTAAGAGTCAAACAGAGATTTGGCTTTCCTGACAGCAGTGACATGACATAATGCTGATTATTTTTGGTGTAGCATCAACTAGGACTTCATTTCCTCACTGGCCTCTCACCTAAAAATCCAGGCTTGCACTGACACTCGAAATCTCCCATGCCGTCCCTACACAGGCCTCCATTCTGGCACGGAGCGGAGTCACACTCATCTATGTCAATCTCACACTTGGCACCTGAGAGAGAAATATCAGAGGCTGTATCAAGCACTCGTCATAACAGAGTCATATTCAACAGGATGAGATGAATGCCAGTCATTCCTCCTGTTGACTGTCTGACAGGTGGATGACGGGTGGTCTACCTGTGAATCCAGGCATGCAGGTGCAGACGTATCCCGCCCCGACCTCCTCACACGTGCCCTTATTCTGGCAGGGATTCAGGAAGCACTCGTGGAAAACCTGCAGGACCAGCCAATCAGTGTCAATCCAAACATTCACGATACGGTTTGTATTGTCACATTTCTGTCCGATAAGTTGTTTCCTCCAACGATGTTGGCGTTATTCGTGTCATTAAAGGAACTCTGAGCTGTAAAGGTTGTGATGGCTGGACAGGTAATGACACAAATTCATCCTGATTGACCATCTGTATGATCTGTATGAGGTAAATTAATTAAAGATTAAGAGGTATTAAAAGATTTGTTGCCATCATCACAATGTGTAATAGAGGCACCCCGTCTTAGATCTTGAACATTTGAGCCCTTGTCAGAAATAATCAAAGATCAGATAAAGACCAACCTGACTGCTAGCTTGGTAGTCCTCACTGACCTCCACCTCTGGAGCTGCAGTCACACTCTCCTCTTTGGGAAGGAAACTGGAGCCAAAACCTGACACCCAGAGAAAATACAGGCAATGTAAGACAAGTCGGAAAAACGCAGCAAGGATCTTTCCCCCCTTGCCACCAGACACGCAGACGGTTGTGATCTGTCTGAACAAAAGGCTGTATTCTTATTGAGAACTGGCAGCGTGTCCTAACCATTCCCACACTTCATGCATGCAGTGTTATTCATTTCCATTCTGCAGCAGAGCAATAAAAGTCATATTATTTCCATTTCCCCCGTGATCCCGTGCAGTAATTCCTTTTCCAATTGGATTGAGCTGTCACAACACAGATCAGACACCACGCAACTGGAGCGAAGGTTTGAAACTGTAGAAGAGCTGTCACGCAGAGTGCCTGACACAGAACAGCTCCTTATAGTTTGCCCTCTGCTGACTTCGCTTGGCGCGTCCCGCAGAAATTTAACATAAGTCAATTTACATGCCAGCACAGCGGTGTTCAAATAGGAGACTGCTGTGTGAAAATGCATTTGTCTGTGTAGATCAGAGTCCGACTAACCCGGAGCTACACGTGGAACACACTAAGATACTGTAGTTTTTGTTTTAAGCAAGAATTAGTGGCTGCTTTTTAAAGAGTCTTTATCTGTTGACCACAACTACTTTATTTAAAGGTCAAGGTGGCAGATTTAGTGCAAGTGGACCAAAGTGGGGTCCCAAAGGAGGCAAGAAACCCTTTGCTGAAACTATTTCAAATACAAAAAAAGATCCACTAGATTTTACATGAACAGAGGGAGCATTGACTGGCTCTGATTCAAAAAGGATTTGGGTTTTTCCTGGTCACTTACTGGAGCAGTGCTGTATGGTGGTTGCCCCGGTGATGGTGGTGGTCCCGTAGAAGGGACAGGACAGGCAGTAGGAGCGGCCATGATCAGGCTGGTAGTAATCTCTAGGACAAGGGTAACAAGGAACCAGACCGGTACGGGAGAAATGACCTGCCGAACAGGGGACTGCAGGAGGGGAGACCAGAGAGGAGCCAGAGAAAGACAAAGAAAGAAGTGAAGAGGTGGAATCATCCAAAAATGCTTCAAAAAAATCATTTGCTGGTTGAAAAGTCCAACATCTGCGAGCTCCACCTTTTTAAAGGTTATAGGTTATTTTTGTATTTCGGCTGGGAAACTCAGGTAGCAAAATCTTTCACAGTTTCCAGATTTAACATCCAACTTTAAAGGGCAATCAAATGAAATTTCCAAGTAGGAATTTCTGATATAATTGCACGTGAATGCCAAATACTAGCAGACACATTTTTTGCTCACAGGCTGGAATTATGTTTGTTTTTGTTACCTAGCAGCATTTAGAATAACTTACGAATGATTAAGGCTAAAGTTTAAGTAAGCAAGTTGATAGGACATTAAGGGAGTGCACTCCACACTGTCAGACTGTATCACCTCCACACTCTGACTCGTCCACCGCTCCTCTGGTGACAGTTGAGGTCTCGTCAGGACAGACGAGACACTCCCTTGCGCCAAAACCAGCCTGGAAGTGACCCAGCGGGCATGACTCACAGATCTCCAGCCCGTTCAGCGAGTGACTACCAGGCTTACACTGCCCTGCAAACAAACCGCCACACCGTGAGCAATACTCAAGGCACAGAAAGAGCGAGGCTGTGCTCTAGATGTTTGAGCGCGTCGTACCTTTGCACTCGGCGATGCTGCGGGAGTGCAGGTAGGCTGTGGAGGTCTCCTCGGGGCAGGACTTACACTCCAGCTGACCCTCCTGGTCCTGGTAGGAGCCCAGCCAGCAGCTCGCACACTCGTTATGTTCCAGAGAGAAGTATGTTCCCACCGGACATTGGACTGCAACAGCACACGCAATTAGTGATTTATTGGTAAACATAAAACTTTTATAGCAGTATTAAATATTCTTGTTGATGTTAACGTGTTTTAGATTGTTATAAAGGTAAGTAAACCCTGTTGGTTAGGTCGGGGTTGCCTTGCATTTGATCCACTCACCGCACATCCTGCCTTTGAGCACTGAGCCCGGTCTGCAGGACAGGAAGGCCCTCTTGCTCTCCAGAGATTTGGGATCAGCGACGATCATCTCCGAGGACACGTGGAAGCTGGACAGCGGCTGCTTGGCCAGCGTTCGCTTCAGACGGTTGGTCAGCTGCTCCAGCGTCCGCAGTAGTCTCTTCTGATTGGCCACTTCTACTGAGTCGTTCCTCGATATGGGCAGAGGGATGCTTGCTGGGAGAATGGACAAAGTTTAAAGGACTGATAACTAAAACTGAATATAAATACACGCAAATTACACATATATGTTCTGCATTATCTCTATATACTTCCAGCCATTAAACACATTTATTATACCTGTGATGTTGAAATAGATCTGGATCTTTTGGTCTCTGGTGGGTCCTCGGATTCTTCGGTGTCTCTTGGTGCGCTGGTGTGGTTGCACGCCGCCTTCTTGCTGTCGTCTGGCGGGCTGCCGGGAGCCTGTGGCGAAGCCTGACTCAAAGTAGGCATAGTCCTGTGTGCCCTGAGGTCCCCAGTTGTTGCTCCATCCCCCTGGGGCTGATACATATAAGACAGAGGGGGGGAAGAACAATGAGCTTTAATAAGATGCTTCACTTGAAATAGACATTTTCTGTGGGTGTATTTTGCATCGTACCGATAGAAAATCCATTCTCGTAATCGTAGTTGTACTCGAGACAGTGACCCTGTGACATCACCTCCAGTTTGCAGGTGACGTCGTCGCTGCTGCAAATGTTGGGGAGCTGTGGCGAAGAAGAAAACAAACAACGTGTGTCTGAGAGCAGATTTACAGTTAATCAGTGTGTGTGTGTGTGTGTGTATACACAAGCCCTTACCATGCCTCCCAGCTTGGTGTTAAACTCCCCAGTAAACGACTTGACCAGGTCCACATCATCACAGCGAGATGCTTTAAACAGCATCTCAAAGGGCTTGAAACCGTTGTTTGCTATACGGTTCACTGGGAGGGACAAAAAGGGTAAATCATAAAGTGACATGCTGCACGTGTGCGTTATCACCAGCCAAAACTGGACAAGACCCATGAAAACCAAAAGATCTGTGCGAATCCCTGAAGTATTGAGACATACTCGTGTGCATGCTGTAAGCCATACGACAGCGCAGACAGCAGGAAACTAAATATTTAAAGAGGAAGTAACAGAATACCTGAGCAGTCAGGTCTGTCTGGAGAGTAAGGTGGCTCCCACACGCCGTTGTAGGCGCAGAAGTAGCTGTGCACTGCGTCCTGAGTGAAGCTGTAGCCGTCTTTACAATGAAGAGTGCAGTTCACGCCCTCCTCTTCTTCAGAGCAGATGAACTCTCCATTCACTGGGACGTACGGCTGCTCACAGGTCGTCCCTAGACACACACACACACACAGAGTCGAATTTGATAATGGTAATGATGATTTAATAATTTGACCATGGTGTGTGTGTGTGTGTCGGCTCTGTACCTTGTACAGTGATGGTGAGGTTGCAGGTGCGGCTGTTTCCTGCCGCATCAGTAGCTGTGTACTGGACCAGAGTCTCTCCGACTAGGAAGTGAGAGCCTGGACTGTGGCTACCGGTCACTGTGAGGCGACCACCTGAGAGAGACGCAAACACATCATAGAAGTGCTGATTACACGTGCACGCAGCACATTTAACACATCATGATCTGACTGTAAAACAACATTATCATAATACACAAACGTTCTTATAGTATACAATGAAAATTTGTGAGTTTTTTATACAAAGCAGGTCAGAATTACTGTTGAAGTGTTAGTAACCAATGTAGAGATCAAGCCTTATTTATGTCTATCATGGTGATAACACTGCAAACACTGGACACACCGATATTGTCCAATTATTTGGATATACAGCAAAAGTGTAGACAAATGACCATCCAAAGTAAAACACTTGAACGACATCTCTATAAGACTCCAAAACACTCGATTCATTAGGATGAAACGTGTATTTGCAACATGAAGTGGTGTTCCACTTTTCCTGCAGAGGGCAGTCTTGGCCTGAATCCATCTTCCAGGACAAAGTGAGTCACTCTTCGTAAACCATAGAAGTTATGTTAAACAACGGTATGTTGACATGGGAATGGTGTCTCTGGGCATCACATGGCAGCAGAAAAGTCCAACTCTTGGGACTCGCGAGGGAAAATTGCTTTAGTCTGGTTGGCACAAAAAAACAAATTGAATGTGAGGAGAGTGATGGATAGAGACTTTGGAGAGGCACGAGGTGATGAGAGGAGTGTATGAGTGTGTGCGTTTGCACATGTGAGATCTCGTGGCTCCCGTCTGCAGTCTGACGCGCTGAGAACATCTGCACTGCAAGCGCGAGAGAGACACAAAAGCAGAAGGTGGCAAAACTGAGTGATTGACCTTTCGCTTCACTCCAATCCACCTCTTCCATTAAACGTCTTTCTTCTGACACACGTCTGGCCCGCTGGAGTCTGGTGTCTCCCGTTATATATAGCCCGCGTGTGTGTTTGTGTGTGTGTTTATGCGTGCGTCTACCCGAGTCGTGACTATATATAGCACTGGCATCAGGGTGTGGGCCTGGAAAAACAAAACACTGACGTCGAAGCAGCGCTGGGCTGACGTCGTGTGGCCCCGAAGCAGCCACAGCAGCCTGTTATTACAGCATATGTGTGTGTGTGTGTGTGTGTACGTGTGTGTGTACGTGTGTGTGTACGTGTGTGTGCAAGTGTGTGTTTGATGTGGGTGCACCTCTGCAGGCAGGTGGGGAATGAGCACGCTGGGTCTCGGAGAGTGAGACGTTAAGTTTGAGGCATGTGTTTGTGTAAGCCAATGTTTCTGTACACACACAGACGTGTGTGTGTGTGTGTGTGTGTGTGTGTGTGTGTGTGGAGCCAGAGCCAGTGAATTACATGGGCCTGGCTGTGGGCAAGAACCCTGGAGAAGTCTGGTTTGTTGTCTGTCACCACTGCTGTTTGGGCACAGCTAAAGCGCCAGGAGAAAGGCAGCCAGCTCTGTGATACTTATCTGGCAGAGTGGCCTCGATGCACTCTTTTATGGCGGGGCTTGCCAAGCATCAGCGTAGTGAGCGTAGCAGGGTGGCCTCGGCGGAAAACGGAGACTAAAGGTTTGCAGAGCCAGTTTGTGCCTCGTGACCTCGAGAGCGTCCCTGAGCTCACGCCGCACTGAATAAAAGTGATTGTTACGTAGTCCAGATTTATTTTTCAGGGATGGAGCTGCAATAAAAGATTCGTTCATTAACATTTCACCTAAAAGTAAAGTTCACTAGCTGTTGGTTGGTTTGTCAAGGGAACTAATGTGGGTTGGTATTATCTGAGTCAGATATCAGGTGTCTACATTTACAGGCAAATGTGCAGAGGTGGAGAGTAACTGTGAAATAATTTACCACTCTGTGGTACTTCTGTGTACTCTTGAATGCACTGCAGTATTGATATTTTGCTTTTATCTGAACTTCTGAACCAGCTGGGGAACTAAACTAATATTTTTCCTGTAGGCGTAGTGCTTGAGTGTCAGCTACGCTGAAGCAATGGTTAATACTCGGATCCCTCGGGCTCTGCAGTCGGTCTCATTAAGAAACAACAATGACAAGTGATTCTAAAACATTTCACTCCCGTATGAGTCAAAACCTGCCTGTGCTCACGTAATTGCACAAGTTGCTGCGAATGAATGTCAAAAAAAAAAAAACGGATGCAAATTCTCACAAGAGTGTTTTTATAGTAAAAACACCTGCTTCTCTCTGCTGCTTCTCTCTGCTGCCTCCGTCACTTTTATTATTAACGACATTAACAGACGCTCTGACAACTTCGTCTGTCCACAAGTCCTGTTTCTCTCTCTATCACTTTCGTAAACACAGACACACAAATGAGGCGTTCATGCACACAATTACAATCCGTCCTCTCAACATTGGACCATATGTCCAGTGTCTCTCACCATTATTCACACACAGACACACACACACACACACAAGAAGCCCTCTCCTGATCCCCTTTTTCCAGTCACCCAACGGAAAAGATCCTGTTTAACCATCATCAGTGGAGGAAGAGGGTGGAGCGGAGTGGAACAGAGGAGCAAAAGAATAAACCATCCACGGAGCTCAAAGTCTGAGAACAGCGACCAGACATACCTGAGTTGTCGGAAAACTGTGGCACCTCCCAAACGACCGCCGTCTCCGTGTCTGTGGCCTGGACCGCGGGCGGTGACCGGCACCTGTCAATCACCGGAGGCTCCGTATCTAGAAAGACGTGTGGTTGTTAGTGGAAGGTGCAGAGGAAGAGGACAATAAAAACAGCACGTTTGTGAGCATTAGACGTATCGATAACGGCCTCCCTGGAACAGATTAGTGAAACGCAGTCGGGAGCAGAGTGCCGCGCTGTGATCCGACTTTTTCGATGCAGCAGCACAGAGTGTCAGGGGGCACTAGTTAAACACATGTCTCTAATAAAAAACCACAACTTTCCACCACCGTAATAACATATGGAAATGTTCACGGCTACCATGCTTGAGGTTTTTCCCCCTGACTGCTGTGATTATCGAGCGGTTGACATGGGACACCCCTGTTTTTCACTCACTGCAGCAACCCTGTTTGGCACCTGCTTTGAGGGGGGGATGGTTTTTACACTGAATGACAGAAATGAGCTGCAGCACAGCGGAAGGTGGATGGAGTAACGGACACACCAGGCGGTAGAGAGCCCTGGGAGCAGTGAGGGGTTCGGTGCCTCGCTCAAGGTGAACTGGCACCTCTCCAACTACCGGTCCATGGATGGATGGCCGGATAGAAAGCAGCTCAAAGAGGCTAAAGACAGACTACAAACTGCACTGCAGCTGATTTTCTTGTCTTTACATGTGGCACGTGTTCTGTTTTGCTTTCAAATCACTGTCACCTTCAGCTGATAACCCTGAAAGACACTGTTGCTGTGAGCTGAAGCCAAAGACTTTTAAGACTGAACACATTTGTGATAAGTCACCTTATGATGGTGGTGGAAATATTTTGACCTGTGACTGATCAAAACAACGCTCAGCAAACTGAGAATTTCTCCTGCTTTGTCCAGAACCTGTGGAAGGTTTCGGATTTGTGCGCCCGCCTTTCTGATGTGGTACGATCAACAGCTTACACATGACTCCTATTTGAACGCTTAATTTGGAATGAACTCACATCCGTGATCGGAAACACATTTCATATGTATACAAAGCAGCTCAGCTGTGTGCACTCGAGCCAGCATTAGCAGAGAGAAGAAGACAAAACAATGGATAGAAAGCCAAAAGAGCTGATGTCACTGTTATCGGGGCGACGCTTCGTCCCGGTCAGATGAGACATCTTGATGTCCTTTTTGATTTCACTATGCGTAAAATATTTATGGCAGCACAGCAGATCAGGCAATCCCAGCTTTCATCCTTTTACTACCACCAGGGTGCGCCACAGTCTGAAATTTGCTACACAGAAAGTTTTCTGTCTGTCACTTTTCATTAACTTTCAGAGACAGACTCTCTCTGCTTTAAATGAGCCATCTGAGGTCGTGTGCAGCAAACTTTGTTTAAGTTGATGCAGGCTGTACACAGATGAACTCACCGATGACAGTGACGGTGAAAGAGCAGTTGGCCTGGTTGCCCGAGCGGTCGGTCGCAATGTAGGTGATGGTTTCCTTTCCAATGGGGAACAGCTGTGGAGGGGAGTACACCGGCTTCACCTGCACCGCCACCTAGAGGAGGAAAAAGACTTAACTTTAGCTGATTATTAAACATGTTTTAATCATAAAGAATAAAAATCTTTTTCTATAAAATTATTTATAGTTGCATTCCTACAACTGTACACTTCTCTCTCACCTCTTCTTTGGAGTTGTCGGTGGCGGTCGGGACGTTCCAGCTAACGTTTGCGGTGCCGCGTCGCTCATCTGTCTCTGCAACAATGTTCACAGGACACTGGATCCACGGTGGTTCAGCATCTAAAGAGACATTTTGAGGAAATTGAATTAAAACTTTCATAAAGTAAGATTCAAATATTGCAGATGTTGGCCCCGTCACATCCCGTATGCAGTGACCTCAGCCTGCTGCTTGTTATCATTGAGGAAGTGGATAAGTGATGTCACCTGACCCGTGACCTCTTTAATCACACTCTCATTATTGGTCATTACTGAATCACTGTGATCGTTCCAACAAGACCGAACCTCGCTGGTGTTACACTGTAACTGTCCATTATCTCTCTCCATCCTTGAGCTCAACGTGAGGCCACAATGGTGAAGAGCAGAGGTTAATGCAGATAGAAGTGAAGTGACGTGTGAAACACGCTTTACATCACTGTCAAAACAGTTTGGCTCATGGAAAAGGAAGCATCTTTTTGGATAAACGACATTTCTTGGTCCTGATAATCAGTAACACAGAATATCCAAACTTAAATACAACAACATGGTGATGATAAATCCAAGTGATTAATGGAGGTTTTACAAGGTGGAAGCCACTGCCTCTATCCCCCATGTGATCTCTGTCTGGAGCTCAACACTATCAGTGTCAGCAGGACTTCTTTAAGTTGCTGTTTAAGTGATGATCGCACAAAACTGTATATTAATAGTGAAAATGTAGGTTGTTTGTTCTGTTTCTATGGAAATATTATGTGCAACCTCTTCCATTTTGAGAAGCAGGTAAAGTATCTGTATTAAAGAGTTCAAATGTAAATAAACTTTGTGCCAAATCTTGATCTACTGCCTGCCCGGGGCAGGAAACAGCATTGGACATGAATGCAGAATCTCAAGGCAAGATTTTGGTGTCGGAAGTGTTCTTGTTTCCATTTCTAGTATTAACCAATCATGTTCGAGCATGCTTTGGTTGCCGTCCATGTGGAGAGCAAAAGAGGCAGAACCAAGCAGCAACCTGGTGAAACGATCCAGTCAAAGGCAGCGTCTCTTGAAGACTCTATCCTCGGGTCTCATGTTGCAAACTACACTGTCAACAACGGCCGGCACATGGAAGAGGAAATCTGCTGGCTACACTGGAAGCCCCCAGAACTTTGGCTGCTGCCTTTAAATCATCGCCTGACAACAGCAATGAGTTCTGAGATTGCGTTATAATTGACTTGCCGCTGAACCCCCCCATTTGCCTGAGATGACGGGGAAACCCTCTCTATATAAGGTACTAATGTCTGCCTATTTGGCTAGTGGCAACCCACCAGCCGCCATGACCCTTGGATGAAACAGCTTCTTCCATTTTCTCATTCTCCACACCGCATGTTGTAACAATGTGAAGCCAGCGCATTTCGGTTCAAGTCGGTTCGAGTAAATGAGTAAAGAGTTGAATCCCCCATCGATTGGCAGCGGTCATGCCTGTTGCGTTGTGTAAGAGAGCTGTTCCCATCTGGACCTGATGACCCATCCACTTAGGCATCCGTTCCTGCTAAACACTAACACACTGAGCTCCAGTCGGCTCCATTCATCTTCATAACAAAGGAGGAATATTTCACTTTGGGTGTCATCAACATGAAGTGAGAGGCTGAAACAAGCCAGAAGCTTACAAAGAGCACTTTCTACTCCGCAATAACTTTCTCTTTCTTCATCTCCTCATAAAGCAGCGCTCCCTCCTTCTTCTTTGTATCTCATCTAGTCTTTAATATCTCTTGTTCTCTGCCCTCCCTCCTTCCTTCGGCCCATTTATGCCTGAGGGGGATCAGAAAAACTCATCTTCTCTCTGCCGCCCTGTTATAAAACACCTACAGATGAGTCATAATCCCCTCTCACCTCCCGGTCCGCCCTACCTCTCCGCTCATTTTCATCTTTATGGCACCTCTTCCTCTCCTTAACGACAGGCAGTCCCTTCATTAGCAAACTTTCTCTGCGAGGAAATGAGGGGATTGAGGACATTCGAGGGGGAGGCAGGCAGGCAGAGCCGCTCTGCACCACCTGTTTCACCTGCGAGGCATCTGGAGCTCTGCAGTCTATTATAATGATCTCCAGCTCAGTCGGAGTGAAAGGGAGAGACATGAGAGCTCGGACATGGTACGGTTTGAGTTAGTGACCCAGGGCCTGCTTTGAAACGGGGTTAGCGGCATTCTCACCATTCACAAAGCGCAGAAAAATGCAGAGAGGGGGAACAGAGAATGGAAAAACCTCTCCCTCCAAGTTTCCTGCTGTTTTCTTTTTATATCTTCCTATTTCTCCACGTATTCAGTATCTTTCTTTTTTTTTTTTTTACAATCCCTCTCTCTCTGTTCGGAGACGTTACTACATTCATTCCTACCCTGAAAAACTAGATGTAGTCCCAGTTCGCTATACTAAACATACAAACTACCTAAGGAGGGAAAACCGGCGGTGCAGGTAAATAAGAAATACATTTTTCAGTTTTCACAGGAGGAGATTATTTTAGAGTTTCTCTAATTCAAGTTGATTTTGCAGAAGTTGCATGCATACTTATTTTAAAGGAAGGATTGGTCTAACCTTCTGACCACCGTTTGACCTGCATACCCAAGTCCTGACCTCTGACCTCAACATACTTTACATCTTTGTTAAGACCCTGCAACCAATTTTACAGCTTACCCTGACCTCTGACCTCAGGACTTCAAAAGTGAAAAGGTGAATTTCACACACACACAAACACACCCACACACACACACCCACACAATTACCTGTACAGACGGCTTTATGGACATTAGCTGTCCAGTTCCCAGAGCCCAGGACACACCGCCTTCCTGTTTCCCTGGAGACTGTAGCCTTGACGACAGGTGAGGAGGCAAGCGGCGCCCGGCAACACTGCCCTCTTCCCGCACGTAGGGGGTGACAGAAAGATGTTCTTCGAGGTCACGATGGGAGGGCAGCGCACCTCTGAGGACAGAGCAAGAGAAAATGACTCTGACATCTGATATAGTTCATTTTGTTCCAGACCAAAAACTTTGCCTGACAATCAAGACTTGAACTGGATTTCCCATCTCACCCCAGCTGAAGACGTTTTGAGAACAGTGCTGGGCTGAACTGGCACTTATTGTGCTTTAATGAAATCAGGCTTTCTGCTGAGTATTAGGAGATATGGCCAATCTGAACAGAAAAGACAGAACAGAACAGGCAAATAAACTTCTTCCAAGATCATGAGCGTGCTTCCTGTGTTTTTACCCGAATGCGATAAAATCTTACTTTCAGCTGGCTCCACTATAAATGCCAACAATAAAGCTATTTTCAGGGTCCGTCTATCAAAAACTGGCACAAAAACGACAAACATTTGGTCGGAAGTCAACATAAGAAAGCACTGACCACAGGACTCACACACTGGAGGCTTTTTATGCATTTTCAGGACGCAGGCCAGCGCGGCTTTCACTTGATGATTTCTCATTCTCTCCTCCCCTAACTCCTATTTCACTGGCTTTAGCTGAGGGGCTATAAAGGGAGAAATCACTGAAAGGGAGCTTCAGCATGGGAGATTTCAATAAGAAAATCGTCTCAGGGAAGTCGGGGCCCGATCCTGTTTCACCGCAGTGCAAACAAACACTAAAACAAACCACTCATCTGCTACGGCAGCCCACAGAGTCCTCTTAGCTGTGTTAAAGAGGGAAACGCTGAGACGGCCAAACAAACAACTGTAACTCAGTCCGAGCACGCAGCGAAGAAGAGATGGTAGTTATCGATAAACAGAGAGAGAGTTTTCCGGAAGCGGACGGGTCGGGTTTTTCTAAATAGAGCAGCTAGCTGGTCGGTAGGCTGGAAGTGAGTCAGCGCAGGCCGGAGCAGTGAGGCCGGAGGTTTGTGGCTCTCACACTGTCCCTTTTTTGTGTGTTGGTGTGCCTGACCTGGGTGCTCTCTGCGGCGGGCATGAGTGTGCGCAACTATTTTAACTTAACGATCGGTTCTGAAGTGTGTGGGTAACTTTGTGTGCGTGTGTATATGTGGTGACTGTACGTTCTGCTATGAGAAAGCAGATGAATCTTTCTCTAGATGATGTAGTGTGGTTCTGCTTAAATACACACCATATGTCTAACCGCTGTGCATGTATGAGTGTATGTTTACATACGTGTGTTGAAACCACATGTGTTTTCGCAGAGAAATACCCGTATTATGTGTTATTTTAGAGCCATTCGTTTGATAAATTGTCTCTTTGTTCTTGCAGCCACACAGGAATCACTGAAAGCTAAGCAGATAATAAGAGCTTAGACTTAAACTCAGTCCGGTCATAAGAAAGATGTACTGCTGGAGAAATGTGTGTCTGAGTGAACGCAGGGCTGCGCCGTCTATCACGGAAAATAACGCAAATTGAATAACCAAATAAAGAAATCTAATTTAACGGGATGACGGAACCACAAGACTTTGGATGAAGACATGACAAATCAAGACAAAAAAAAAAACTAGTGGCTGAGATAGATGAATTCCCCTGGAGAGGACATCAGTAAAGTGAATTAAACTGGGATTGAACTGTGACGCAGTGTCTCTTAGGATCTTTGTCAAAGTGGACACATCTAGAGTGATATTAAAGAAAATAAGACACATATCACCAGAATAAACCGTCAACGTGAAATTATTGATAGCACGAAACAGGTTACGTGTCACTTGACTTTTGTTCTCACAATGAAAAGTGGGACTTTGTTTTTGAATCACGTTTTGCCTGCTGTTGTAGAAGACCAGGTGGATAAGAGATAGTGGCTGGAGGTGATGAAGGCTTACCCACACACCGAGGTTGGGGTCCACTCCACTGGGAGTTGGCCTGGCAGGTGAGTCTGGAGTCTCCCTCTAGCCTATAGCCTCGCTCGCAGCCCACCTGACACTCCGCCCTGTAGGAGGCGTCGCCGTCGTTGCACCTCAGGGAGCCGTGCTGGGGCCGAGCGAGGGGTGGGCAGGAGCGGACTGCAGGTTGAGATAAAAAAAAAAAAAGATGAGAATCCGA
Organism: Nibea albiflora; assembly: GCA_014281875.1. Lineage (NCBI taxonomy): Eukaryota > Metazoa > Chordata > Actinopteri > Sciaenidae > Nibea > Nibea albiflora. The sequence goes on from CM024809.1 coordinate 8,027,448, forward strand.
ACCAGGAAAATCAGAAAAAACTACAGATTTTACCTCATTTTATTTATTTGTTTTACTGGATGTCTAAAAAAAAGCAAGCAGACGTATGAAAAGACATTTTTACAAACGTTTTATGGTTTGAGAGGCCTTTAAAATATGCTTTTTAATCGTGCATGCTAAGATTAAAACAAATGCTAATAATTTAGTTAATTAGTTAATCATGCATATGATTTTCAAAAGCTGTGATCGATGAGCTGTAACACAGAAACACATGTACTGTATGTAAATCACAACAGGAGGAAAGAGCAGTAAATCTCCTGCAGGAATGTAAAGCACTATTATCATCTTTAGCTATAACTCGGGGCCTATCATTTAACCCAAAGCGTGAAAGTCCCTATGAAATGAAAAGAAAGAATCCTCATGTGTGCCTGTTCTGAGTTACACTGAGGTCTAGAAGAGGGTGTGCAGTGTGTTATTTCTCATCATCACCCGTAGACAGACAGGCGGTTCAGGGGAGACCCCCTCCCTCAGGGCTTAACTAGCTGGGAGGTCCTACAGTATGTGGCAAAGACTAGACTTAGTGTAACACATACAAGCAGACGTATGTACACACACGCAGAAAATATATACTTAAAGCCGCTACTATAAATCTTCAACACACACCCTCGAATATTCAGTGTCTTGGTATTTCTGTGAGTCACACTGTTGCCGTCTTTCTGTTAAAACGGGCATTTTCCTCTTTAATCTCTTGACCTCTCCTACTCCCTTTTCCTGTCTTTCCTGTCTGCTTTCTTGAACTTCCTCGCACTCTTGCCTCCTTCTGTGCAACCTTTTTTTTTTCCCTCCTTTCCTTATGTCCTTGCTTTCTTCCATGACCTCTCTCTTCTCCCTGCCTTTTTTCGTCTTCTCCACATCTGGCCTGGCAGAAAGCGGTAGTCTCCCAGTAAATGTTGATTCCTTGCTTAGTCTAAACACATATGATCTCAATACACGGCAAGAAACCTCCGTGCGGCCTCCCTCTCACTTTGGCCTGCAGGAGATTTTTTTTTTTTAAATCGTCTCGCTCTCGATTTAGTGCTGCATAAATGTTTATGAAGCTTTGCAGGAATCAAAGGTGAGGGCTTTGATGAACGGCCTGTAGCTTAATGAGGAATTATATTCGACGGTGTGTGCGGAGGAACCTGCTGTGATCAATCAGACAAGCTCATGTTTGTAATGTAATCACTACAAAGCCATGATAATTGCACTGGAATACTGTAACATGTAAATCAGATGCAGTACTGACAGAACATACACACTTGGCAGATATTTGGCTATAATTGCAACAAATTGTGCATTTACTGCACGTAATATGATTAGAAACACAGTTTATTTCCTTGAGGAGCTGAGTAATTAAAAGACTTGATGGATGGACTGGCTGGACTGCGATGACATTCATGACAGCTGCTACAGATGAGGATCTTAGACTATTGTTTTGTTTGACTGATGCGTTTTTAATGTGTGCTGTACCACATATTGCCTCTCAGAAGTCTTTTCTAAGTCTCATTGTTCACAGTTCTGCTTTGTTTGTTTTTTCAGAATGTCTTTATTAGAGAGTTAACAATAGAGACATAACAGGAAATAAGGGAGGAGAGAGAGATAGGTGGAGGTCTGGAGACCTTGAAGCTCTGGGCCAACAGCAGTCTCTGTTTTTTAAGTCCAAAACAGGTGAGACGATGAAAGCGGGCACTCAAAGCCTCCTCTGTAACCTTTATTTCAGAGACTGAAGGTAGAATTACACATAAGACGCTTACACATCGAATCGAATCTTGCTCAAACCAGTTATATTAGATCATGATTTTTATATCACTGTGAAGTTGATATCTTTGGATTTTGGTTGTAATAAGGAAATATCCATCCATTCATCTACTTTCTGTAAGCGCTTATCATCATGAGGGCCGTGGGGGGTTGGAGCCTATCCCAGCTGCCTTAAGGCGAGAAGCGTGGTACACCCCTGTACAGAGTCACCACCAAAATAAACATCAGCTGCCCTTCATAGAGCCGCATTAGCAACAGGATAATAAACAGTGTGAATGTTGAACTGGCAAACTCAAATCTCTACCTGCGATGCGTCTCACTCACCTGCGCAGCTGGCAGGTGTCCCTGACCAGGTGCCGTCAGCCTGGCACAGCCTGATGCCCGTCCCGTGGAGGTCGAAATCCGGATCGCAGCGTACGCCGCAGGCCGCCTCGAAGTGGTTGTTGCATACATTCTGGATGAAAAAGCCATTTGCCGGAGGATACAGTGGGGGACAGTATACCACTGCAAGAAGAGAAGACAGCAGAAAGGCTAACACAATACAAGACACGCGCACATAAACACACAAGGCTGCCGGTGGGAAACACCGACTTGGGGTCTCAGTGGAAAGTTAATGATCCAGACGAAAAAAGGATAAGAAAGCATGGAAGCAGAAAATTACAGGTTGTCAAACATTCTCTCTCCTATCTACGCAGAGCGAGGAAGAGAGTCCATAAAAACAGATGATTAATGAACATCATCGTTCACATGAACTGGAGTGTGGAAATCACTGGCTCATTCTTGAAGGAATGGGAGGGCCAGAGAAATTACTGGAAGCAGATTAATAACACACGACTGATACTAACCTCGTACTTCTCTTGAATAGTGTTGTTTCTGTTCCAGCTGATTAATCTTCACTACATCTACAAACCTTCATGGCTTCCATTGCCCGTACCACAAAATCTCCCGTATTTCTTACTCTATGAAACACGTGCATTCACCTGTTAAAGCATTTAGACGCTCCTCCACATCACTGCAAACTCACGAGGCCTGAAATTCACACTATTTCCAGGGCTGCAGCTGAATGACACGGTGGCCTGCTCGCCTGGACTGACTGACTTGTTGGGGTCAGAGTGAGATGAAGAGCTGAAGTTTGACCTTGGAAGGGAGGATTGTATTTTTCTGTTTCCTGTTAGATAAGCGAGGTCAGTTATTCTTAATTAACCCTCTTGCGGTAGGAAAAAGCATCAATTTCAGATCCAGATCATCTCTTCTTCTCACTCATGAGGGATGAATCCAAACTGCATCAGACGCCTTTACTTGGCGTCTTCCTTGATGTTCTTTATTTTCATCATTAGTCCAACATTATTGTTGCTCATACTAACTGGCCAAGTGCTAACTGCTTTGGTTAAAACACACCATTACTGCTGCAGACATATAATATGCTGCAGAAAGCCTTGCGTGACATTTATTGTCTAAAGCAGTAAAAATAACTGACGTGTGAGCTCTCGTGGACATGACACAGGCCTCTCACTAATCAAGGCGTCAAAGGTGATTTTTGAAATCAAATGTTGCTGACTCTGCAGTTAACAGGTCGGTTCCTCTTACCCTGGCAGGTCGTGCCTATTGGCTGATAGCCCGGCTTGCAGACGCAGTCACTGAAGGAGGTGCTGCCAGGCTGGGAGGTGCTGCTGCAGGTCGGGGCATGGCAGGCAGGTGCTCAGGCCTCCTGGTGTTCCCTCTGGTTTGTAGGTGCCGGGCGGACACGCTGGTAGGAGAGGAGAGGAGAAACGCTGTGGTTAGACGACGCGACTTCCCAGAGTGCTCGCTGTAGATGTATGGAAAGTCGCGCGTGGACACAAAAAGACAGCTGGATGGAAAGCTTGGATGATGGACATGTATAAAAGAAAATTAAGCTGAAATGAAAAACTGCCTCGCTGTTGCAAGACAGCTAAAAAGCTTCGTGACTGAAACTGAAAAACAGCTTTACAGATTTATGAGAACACTTTGATCATGTCTGGACATGCAGCGGCGGAAAATGTGACAGAAATGACAAAATGAGCTCACTGGCTAGGTAAAAAAGACGTAGTTCACTAAGCGTCTTAATTATTCCAAGCGGGGGGATAGAACGATAGAACATTTTCATTACGGAGAAATGCAACAATCAAAGAACGGTTCATGAACATCTAAAACGGGTTCACATGTAAACGCACCTGGGCTGCGTTAGAGAAGCCTTTTTGATCACCTGCAACACACTCGCACAGATGCATGTTTCCTATTAGCATCACCTGAGTCCGATCAGAGGACGACATGCTGTAAAGATGAAGAAGCGGGGGTCATGTGAAGGTCCTCCAACATTCTTTCATTCGCCATCAATCAGCCTCCACACAAACAGTTTCAGCGCATCGCTCGCACCGAAGAGGAGTGAAAATGAACAACTGAATCCATCATGAGGTCTTATCGGGTTTAAAGGTTGCTTTCACATGGATGGGACTGTTCATAAATTACAAAATACCTGATTAGACATGATGTAACTCACTATTCGGTGACGTAAAGTACGTCCAATTCCCTCATGTCCCGCGATCTCACAAGTCTCTGATGTTTTTAGATTAACTACTTTAAATTAGCTCCAAAAAATTCTGATGCCGATGATGTGAATTATGGTATTACCAGGAACAACAGGCCTTCATATCATCCATTATACGGGTTGTTTCACACAAGCAATTTGCTGTGATGATAATTCCCATAATTCACAGTGATTACTGATGCAGGGGAAAACCTTTATCAGCGACTCGAGGCAATTTTCTTCCGTTGTTTTTGTTCCTGTGGATCTAAACTGCTTTATAAGGAAGCACAAACACATTTCAGCCGCTGGATCTTTGATGAAAGCAGTTTCCTTTACATCAACCGTTTTACCGTCACACCCACAGTTTGTTAGAAAAACAGTCTAGCATCATGGTTCGTTCAATATTTCTCTTCTTTAGGCAGGTTTCAACAAACACTGTTTAACATAAGCTCATTAGAAGAGGTGAGTTGAGGGGTCGGCTCAGACAGGACAAAGAGGAGCACGCGTGATAAAAGTCTGCAGACGGCACAGATGACAGGTACAGGGACCTTGGATAAAACTAAAGTAAACCCCAGGAACGTCTCAAAAAGCCCAATGAAAGAAATGAGTTACAGCAGCCAGAAGAACAGAGGCTTCAGCTTTCTAACTACTGAATACTGTGACTAGTTTCATGGTCCATCTTCGATACAGATGTATGTATGACGTGTTTACCGAAGCCTGCAACCGTTCAGAGACATTGCCGCTAAGCCGTAGAATCACAAACAGATTAGACTGAATTATATTACATAAATATCAAATAAAGTTCATTTGTTTACAGATTACAGTGTGCGCTCTTACTCACGTCATCGTCTGCTCGAGCGGATCCAAATGTTGTTTGCATTAATTGGGAAAACAAACTCAGCAGTTTCCAAATCAAAACAGGCTACAGGCGGAGAAGAAGAAGAAAAAAAAGAAGTTTCAGACAGCTTCTGAGACGGTCTAATTTGTGTTGTGCACTTTAAATGAGAAAATCATAAACTTTCACAGCCCGCACCCACACACACCATTTAAACACTTTTAATAAATGAAAACTTGTATCCACGTGGGATAGTTATGAACTTTAAAACTATTCGGGACAAAAACATATCATCTTATATCCCCGTTGGCGTCAGATTAGTCGCCAGTTTGACGGTAAGCTTGAGTAAACTTTGTCAAAAAACATTCAAGCCGCTTCGGTTACGAGCTGCTCTGTACGGTGGGCAACAGAGAATCCACAGTACTAATATTCCTCACAACTCATTTACTCGCCTCTAAGCCAGAGGCCAGGTGTGAATTTCCACTGGCGAGCCAATGCCAGCCCGGCCTGTCACCACACCCGCCCTCCACCCCCTTCAGCTGAAACCCAGCAGCAGGTCAGCCAGGAGATATTAACCAAGTGCAAGGCAGGCACTGGCTGGCGCACCCAGTAACCCACATCAAAAACACACACACACTCACACACACACAGAAAAGCATGTGGTATACCTGTTGTGTGTCCAGTCTGCAGCTTTCAGTTGATAACAAAAGCAGCCAATGCAACCTCTCCGTCCTGCGTCTTTCAAACTCAGAGGAGGCAGCTTACATAAGATCGAACGGCAGCTAAAAGTGTCTCCTCTGTTCAAGTCCTCGGGAATCTGTTTTACAGCTTCATTTAAGGTTTACAGGAAGTCTAGTCGTTTTTTTAATGCGAATAATAATTCACCCAGAGTGCAACAGTGGAAATACTGTATCGAAAAAATATAAAATTTCAACTCCTGGCAGGTAGTGATGTACACAGCCAGATGCATGGACACACACACACCCACACACAGAGTTTAGAGAGACCAGACCTGGCTACGAGAGTCTGGACGATGGAGGGAAGGAGGGACAGACAGGAAGGGATGAATGATGAAAGAACAAGCAGCCATGAATCTAAAATACAAAAAGGAAAGGCTGGAAGGTGAACACGGAGAAAACTGTGTGAATTTCCTCTAAAGTGTATCACGTCTCCACCACTCGAGCCAAAAAGTCAGACCCCTTGCTGAAACTAATTGTGTTTGGACCCCATCTGAATTACGCAGCAGCCGATTTTGGGCCCATCTACTTACTGCCTATGGCTGCGGAGTTAGCTCCGCTGCGCTGTACCCTTCATTTAGAGAGGAAGTGGACCGTCAGCGGGCCAGATGACCATAAAACAGAAAGAGCCTGCTGTTTCTGGACTGGCTGTAACCATATGGAGAGACAGCAGCTGGTCAAAGAGAACTACTGTACACAGTAATGATCCGCGGAAAGGAAAGAGCGAGCCTCTATGATCACAAGCTATTTATTTTAAGTTAAAGCAATATTTAATAACTAAAAATGACGTTAAACCATCGTTCATACTTTCCGATTCTTATACAGTAACGTCCTTTTGGGAGCGATGTTTTTTGTATTATCTCTAAAACTGCTACATCAGACAGAAATATTACTTTAATAAAAGAAGTCGTGAGAACAGCCAAACGATCATTTTTGAGACGAGACGCTGATAAGATAAACAGAGTTATAAATATATAATAATGATTTTCCAACAAGGCATGGGCTCATTCATCATTCCCGCAAACAGGTGACCAACTCCCTCAACCTCTGACCTGAAGTCTGCTCTGCCTCCTTTGGAATCATAAATTTTGGTGTATTTTTCTCACAAATCCCCACAAAAATCCACAATGAATGATGATCCTTTGAATCATTTGTCTGTGTACAGTAGCTAAAATTGTAACTCCTGATCTCTCTGTGGTGAATTCATTCAATCTGCCGGGGTTTTTTTTTTTACTGCCTCAGACACAGCCACACCCTCCCGTCCTGCCGTAACCCTGTTCTCACTCACCTGCTCCCTATTCCCTCCGATTACCTCTTTGGTATTCATACCGGCCGGCTTCCACTCGTCTTCTGCCAGAAAGTCTTATTGCATTTTGCGAAACATTCCAGCGTTCATTGTTGGACTTTGATTCTTTGCCTGCATCTTACCTGGTGAAGTTTCCCTAGCTGGTTTTGACCTCTACTGTAAAAGTACTTCAATTCATCGTTGTTCGTTTCACGGACATCAAGAAAAATCCAGAATAACACCAACTTTATCCTTCCTGGACTCAAAACTGATGCACCAGAGGCGGACATATTGTTCTTCTTCGTTCCACACATCATTCTTCCTTTATCAAAACCTGGCTCCTGCATTACTAAGAATAAATTAGAGCAGAGCCTTTATAGATGTCATTTTTGAGCACCTGAACATCATTTAGGTTCACCGGTGAGCCACGTATTTGCTGATTTTTAGCCGTGAGGCAGAAGACGGCAACATAGTGGCGGCCAGTTGATAGTCTGGAGCCTAAAGCTACTAGCCTGAAACAGAGAATAGTAAGCTCAGTTTTTCATAGCTCCACCCCCTGATTTATTTAAAACTTGTAATTTAAGAGATGCTGACTTACGTGACATGACCTGAGGTTTTAAGATGCTAACCCTTAATCGACAGTATTAAGTCCAACATCAGCTCTGAATACAAATAAGAATACATTCTCCTGTAATTAAAAAGGGGAGTCAAAAAGAAAAGATGATGACAAAACCGAGCGCGGGCCAGTTCATCTGTTAAAGTCCTTTCTGCTAATATGAAGTAAGTCATTCAAACTGGCAGACACGTCTGGCCGTGGAGCCAAAGTTACTATCACACGAGAATCTCTCCTGTCTCTGGGGGGAGGCTGTGTTCGATTAGCAAGGCCTAAAAACAGACTGGGACGGAAACGATGAAAGGAGATCCAGAACATCTGTCTCCTCGGCCACAATGACAAACAGAGAGAGAGAGAGAGAGTGGTTTTCATATTCTGCTTAGTCCAACAAAATCCACAAACACATGCTTACAAACACACATGCCAGTCCATACAGTACTCATACACACACCACTTCCCAACATGTCATCTTGAATATAAACTACTTCTTTTTTATAACAGGGAGAATGAACTTAAATAAACTTATATCTTCCACTTGTGACCCAAAAAAAAGGAGTTACCTTGTCGGAGGGACAGATAAATGTCTGTTTTCGGTCTCTGTTGTCTTTGCCGTGCTCACTATGTCATCTGTGTCATCTATGTGTACATTTTATCACTTATGAGAGCAAGATCTGAAACCACTGAAACATTATCCGACTAAAAATACAAGTCGCCCTCTGCGATGACCAAGCGGCAACCTCTGTGGCTGGGAAGTGAAGCCAACGCGGAAGTGCCAAAAAATGCAGTTAGTTACATGTTTACAGCTTGGTATAAAAAACAGTTTTGGTCTCTCTAGCTTTAGATTACCGGGAGGTTGAAGGGACAGGAATGGACAGGCTGACACGGTGGTGGCTAGTATATTTTGTATCTGCTGTCTGCCTTTTTAATACCCGCAAGCTTGTCATCTTTTATTTAATAAAATATGCCAAACTGATCTATGCGTCAGTGTCAAATAAAGAACTTTGCCAAATAAGAATACAGTCTAAGGTTACAATTATTATCTGATTTAGATCAAATAATGGTCTGATCAAAGAATAACTTAACAAGCCTGAGCATATGATCAGGCATTCGATGATGATACCATCCTTGGTTGGAGGGAGAATCTTGTTCTTTCTTGTTGCCAACCTCCGTTTGGTGCTGCTGCCATGTAAGAATATCCTCGGGTCTTAATGGAGTTCATGGAATTTATAATGGAGACAAAAAATAATCGATATCAGCAACACAACCATCCAAACCAGTTGTCTTTCTACACAAAACAACAGACAACATTAGACTTAGGGGACTGTCACTGACACTGTGAGTGGTTATTATGGGCATTATGTGCAAGGCAGACAATAAAAGTAGCAAATACTCCTGTGATCCTACATTTGCGATGGCGTGACCCAATTCTGTCCATCTGCCGTCTTAAAAGCCAAACAATGGAGTCCCAGGAAGTCCAGCAGTATTGCAAGTGGGCTGCTAAATCTGGGCCGAGGCCACTTGTGGTCGAAGGCCCTCTCACACAAGAAATGTTGTTAAGTTCTGCCTTAAATTCCAGGGTATTTCACTGAGAAAACAATGTTCACATGCAAGGAAACTTTCCGCTCTTAACTGACGCTTCCCATGCGCACTTGAGGTGCATAAATAGACAATGGAAATGGACAATTAAAATGTATAGTCTGGCCCACAAAGGCAGACATACATTCACGCAAAGGCCTGACAGGGACAAGAAAACCGGCTCTCAGTTTCATTTCAGGTAAACACCGTCTGCATATACATTTATTCGGAGCCAGCGGCTTTCATGCATCACATGCAGAATTCATCTGGACCACCGGGCGAGGTTAAACTGGAGGGATGTGAGGAATGTAAAGGACACATATGTGCAAATAATATGAACACTTCAATCCGACAAGTCAAACACATTTAGCTTTGACAGCACCGAGTGAAGAATACACCTCTACATTCAGCTACAGACCCTCCAATCATTGCACAAGAGACCAGTAACAAGAGAGCTGCGGCTTACGCAACTAGTTTGTTTCCAGCCTGTGACCTTTGTTGCGTAATAATGATAATAATAATCTTGAAAGCAAACAAACAAACAAGAGAGCACTATTCACACCATTTCATTCACACCGCTCCATATGGCAGACTTTCTCCGAGGGATAGTGACCTTATGAAGAGGAGTGATGATGAATCTGTGAGGTCTTGTTGTTCCGAGAAGCTACTGAATCACAGCATCGCCGAGCAGCAATGACAGAATGAACAAGTGCCAAACATGATGTGCAGTAAATAAGCAAAATGTACCCCTGCTGTGTCCCTCAGCATGTCACTAGCACTAATAAAATGACTATTTCAACTATTTATTATGTGTCGAGAAGCTTCCAGCAGCAGGTTTTTGACTTAAAATCCACTGAGAGAAATCAGCCTATAGACAGCTGTCACCTGGTCTTGTTTCTGCTCCGCTTGGAGTGACGTTTTGCCCTCACAGACTCGAGCACTGAAAGTCTGTGTGACGTGTCTGCGTTCGCAACAATAAGGATCACAGGAACTGTCCAACCTCAATACATGGGTCACCTGTAGCAAAAAAAAAATATTTGGGAATCCCATCCCAGAGGAATGTCTGGACGATCTGAATCGCATCAGCAGAGTCTCATTGAAGTCTGATCTGCTCTCCAGCTGGATTGTGGAGTGAAAAAGGGGGAGACGGGGGTGAGATGTGGCTGCCGTACAGCTGTCCACCTACACAGTCTCCATCTGGGGGGGAAAAAGCGGACCTTCACGGATCCCCTCTTCCCAAGAATGCGAAACTTCTGCGATGTGATGCAAGGCAGTCTTTGGAGAGGAAACTGAGGAAGTTCGGTGGCTGCTCTTTCGCTGTTTGCCTGCTTATTATTCAATCCTATTCCCGAAGGAGTATGACTTCACCGCAATTGCTAGATGCCTCTTATGGATTCCCAAGGACAGGGAGACTGTCCTGCTCGCTTATTACAGACTCCAGGCACACTTGGATTCGATGGGAGAGCGAGGCGAACCGCTAAACAACTGTACAAACACAGGTTGGTCCCCAGTCTGGTGTGCCTGATTACAGATGTCAGTGTGCGGAGAAATGTTGTGATAAAGGACTGCGGTATGAGCTCAGTACGCTGGGGACAACGTAGCACAACACTCAACGCTGCGTCACCGTTTCACCAAATTCTTCCAGGATGTCATATTTGAAGGACGTGTTGTCAGATACTGTACATGCACTAATAAGCCACACACACACACACGGCTCCCACAGCTGTCTCAGAGCTGATGTTTCCTTGTGGGATTGTGAGCTTGCTAAATAGATTCACTAACATGACACAGGCCCAGTGTGTGTGTGTGTGTGTGTGTGTGCTTATCTTTATACATCACCATATTTGTTTATGTGTTGTTATTGAGTGCAGATGACAATCTAAATGAGAGTCTCTCGGTTGAGTGTCTGCGCTGTCGTCCTGCCAACTCTCCACGCCCAAACACCATCTCACAGCGCCGCGGACGAAAACCTTGCCCAAAACATTTTTTATGTCACGCTCACGCGCGCGCCGTTTCTAGCTGAAGAGCAGCGGTTTGAATCTGAACGGGAGCTGATTGGTGGGTCACAGTGCAAGAGAAAAACAAAGAGACAGATGCTTCTCTTCCAGAAAGCTGGCAGCTGCTGACTTCCTCCATCCTTAGCCTCTGACCTTTGACGTAGCGCGTGTCCCTCTTCATAAGCTCCCACCAACTGGAGAGGTTTCAGTTAACAGCTCACACACACGCACACACACACACACATAACGGGAAGATCAGAAAGTGAAAGGAAGTAGGAGGGAACCGAAAGATCACTGAAGAGGGTCGGTGAAAACATCCAGAGATGGATGGGGGTCACAGAGAGGGACAAACATGTTGGATCTGAAGAGGGGCAAAGGCCTTGAAAGAGACGCCACTGGAGAAATTCATTCCCATGGACACATTTGTCAGTTTGAATTAAGTGTGAAAGAAAAAAATCAAGAAGAAGATGATGTTGACATGTTCCTGCCACTCTTCAACCACTAAAACCAAAATATCTTGTGGTGAACTGGTGAACGTCTTCCACAAAACAAGACCAAGCTGTCGTGTTTGTTTAAGAAATCTATCAGGTGGTCTAATGTTGATTATCTTATCGCTACATGATTTGTTGGAGGTTATGATTTCCTGAAAAGTGCAGAGATCGGTTGGTCTATCAAAAAATAATGATATTTATGAATGCCTGACTGAATTTATTACTACAACTACTATCACAATGGATAATGAGAAAATGCTGCTTGGGATTACACGACTGTCTGTGTATCTGAGCGTGTATGTTTGTGTCTCCATTGTGGTTAATGCTCAAGCTAGATCAGATCAGAGCAGCGTTCACCAGAGCTCTTTCTGGTCTGCTTACTACCACTCTGTAAATGGCTAATTTACGCTTGACGCACCTGGTGACACGGTCTGGTAGATGAAGAAGGAAAGGCTTTGGAAAGACAAAGACGAGAAGTGGAGTCAGATCTAGCCGTGCAAGGCAGGAGGAGAATAAAAGAGGAATTGACGGCGCGATGGAAAGAGAGATGGAGGAAAGGATGGACACAGGAGGAGTGTTAATGACACAGTGAGGTTCTGCTTCGCACCAGTGGCTGTTTCACGGCTCCTTGTTTTTCATGCTCTCCCGCAGAGAACAGGGTCCTATTAGGCATAGTTTATAGCCTCGCTGCCTCCTTCATCTCTGTCTCTTCTTTTGCACACACACACACAGTGGCCTCAGTTTATAACACAAGTCGTGTCTGCTTTACAGCATCGCTGACCTACAAACACAGCAGCAGTAGTCATCAATTAAGACTTTTTACAGACCTATATGTGTCGTTTAATGAGGGGAGAGAGGATGGAACGGGGGCTGGAGACATGTGGCGCTGAGGGACGGACTAATATGGATTACAACACAGCCTGTGCTTTAAGACTGATGTGTACAGTCTGCTCTAAAGCAAGAACTTCAAACACCAAATGACATGAAAGACTGTCCGGAAAAAAAACACCTGAGGGCAGCTCAGACGCTGGACTCGTTTAAAACCAACACAAAAACTAGTTTTTGGTGAGCTGCCAAATTTTCATTCAATGGCTGTACCTCCTGTTTTGCTTTAGTTCTCCCCCATTTCACTTGTTAAAGGATTACTCTGCTTTATTGCAACTTGGGCTTTATTTTTATAGCCCCGGCCATCCATTTATATCTGCTGTAACAACAGTGTACTCATGAAACAATAGTTGAGATTGATGACCACCGCATCGTTTCCAAAGGGACAAGAAACACGAGAGTTCAGTTGATCAGGCGGGTTGTAAACAAATTTAGCCTCATTATGTTCCACTTTATTTGAAAGGTAAAACCCAAAGTGAGCACATCCAGTGTGTGGGTAACGATGCCTCATTGGGCGCTAAAACTGTGAGCACACAACTACGGAAAATGCAGGAGGTCAAAGTTGACCCACAAAGTCGGTCTGTAAATTGTGATAGATGAACAATGGCCAGTTTCGTTTGGGTAATAGTTTTATCACCGAGCTAAATGCTCAAAACAATGTCAGTGCTAATATACGGAAGTTAAGTAGGTATAATGTTTACCACGTTTAGCATGCTGGTATTTGGATATCCGAGGCTGGAGGGAATGATATTAGTTGTGCAGGTAATTGATCATAAACAGAATATATATAGCAAATAAATATTTTTTGAACGATGGTGGCGCTGGATCGAAAAAGTCAGGGGACAAAGAGGATTTTAATCCATCCTCTGGGGACAATAAATGAGGGACGAGGGGAGAGAGGTCATGCTTGTCCTTCTCACCTGCCTGACTATCACACCTGCACAGGATAAAAAACCAACTGGACCTTCCAGACTCGGCCAGATTGTTCACTTCTCCTAAGTGGATTTTTGCCTGCTATATCTGCCACGATCAGCCCAGTCTTGTCTCCACTTCTTGGATTATTCACCACCACCACCTCTTCATCATAGACCCCCTAGGCACTCCTATCCTCAATGAACTTGTTCACTGATTCCCGTCTCCTGGCTCTTGAGCGCTGTTGCCACAACAACAAAAATAACACCCAAGGTGTAAAAAGAAGGGGAGAAAAAAATACTGCTTTATTTAACATCATTTATTCATGACAGCCATGAATGAGTCTGGGAGAGTTTGTTTCTTTGCGTTACGGTGCCACATGGCTGAGGAGCTGCAGCTGGTCCTCTTGAGGTGTTAGGCTTCTATTTAATCACTCATAAAGACACTTTCACAAGCAGGTTTATACAGGCCACTCAGTCCACTTTATAAGTGGTTTAAACTTACTTATATGCCTGTTTCATTCCTCTGTAATCACATTTTGATGTTTTATTTGTCTGGCTTTTTATTAACATAACATCATATCAGAAAATCACATAATATCTTACGGGCTGTAAATCACTTTGCAGTTATGTTCCATATAAATAATCTTTATTACTGAGCTTAGTAGTGGTAGTAGCCCCCAACCCTCTCTCTCTCTGTGTCTCTCTCTCTTTTTGTGGCTGGCACAGAGCCAGTCTGATCTTTGCACAGTCACTGAAAGCTCTCCATCCGTCCACCACAAAAGATGCATGACTCCAGGGTAAGGAATTGCCCTCCCTCCTTCTCTTTCCACTCTGCTCACCAAAGAAAAATACAAACCTAAATTTCCATCCAATCAGTTTAAGCAATCAATGGTGGGAGTCGCAGGGTGGTGGTACTCAACCAGCCCTCCTCTTCTTGTCCTCAGGAAATCCCAGGCATTTGCCCCAGGCTCATAACTATATCAAAACTGGGCCAGAATTTATGTTGAGCAACTGAAGCTTTTATTTTCACCACAGAAATATTGAGAAACAAGGACTTGGAAAGACACAGGCTGTACAGAAGCAGACAGTCTGCTGTGGTTATTGATGCTGTGGGGATTAGGATTTGTGCAGTCAGAGGAAATAGAGACTCTTTATACGCATGTTTACGTAACATGTTGGACGAGTTCACTACTCTGGTAGAAACATATTTACTTTTGAAAACAAATTACCATGACTGAGCAAACAGGAAGTCGCTGTGAAGTATTAGGCAGCCTTAATCGGTCTGCTGGCAGTGGCACTAATGAATGTCAATTTTCTGTTCGTCTAACATGCCGATCCAGAACAAGCTAACATTCTGCTAACTCTGACCTCTCGTCTAGTACCAACACGGGGGTCGACCCTTTCCCTTGACTAACATTTTGGTCAATGACATGGTATGTTAAAAAACACGAAACACCACATCTGTAAACACGTAGATGTTGAATCTCAAAGCAACTTTATGTAACTCTACAATAAAATCATGTAGATGTTACACCAACTTGTAATCAGGTGAATGTTGTCTCTGTCATTCTCAATCTGCGCCCTGTACACCTGTTTTTGCCATACGTAACTTTGTAAGGGTAAAAGTGCACAAATCAGGACTTTATGACCAACTATGTTGCTGTTTTAGGTGAAACTGGATATTTTATGGAGAAATTTTTTTCTGGTTCTCCCTCTCATGTCCTCCGGCTGCTCCGCCTCAACTCTCAGCAATTTACAGAGTTTCCTGATGAACAGATAGCTTTTTATTTTCAGGCCCAGGTCGAGGGGGGGAAAACAGAGTGAACCAGTGTTGTGCCAGAACCGGAGCTGGGCTCAGCAGCCTCTACAGACATGTCACAGAAAAGGAGAGTGACCGAGCCAGAGGACTGGCTTTTAGACAGTGGCACCAAGCTGTAATTGAATGCGTTGTTCCACCTGCTCAATGTTTGGCTGTTAGCAAAGTTGTCGACTTGCTAGTTTTTAAATCTTTAGGTTCAATTCCAGCTGGCAGTGCTATGCTATGCTTTGCTGTCAATCTTCAGCTGTGAATATAAGTAATCATATAAACAAATAAGGCCCCCAAAAAAGACCAAAAAAACCATCATTTTATTGTTTTTATTAGGGGTGTATCGAAAATTGTAGTCTGTAATGTTTTACTGTTGGTCTTTTAATGGTCTCTAACTTTTTAATGCTGTTTATGCAACCCCTTTAACTATTTTCTTTGAGAACATAGTCTAATGTACTGTTTGATTGTGTTCATTACTTAGACTACTAAAATGAGTTTGTAATTAAGCCTGGTAATGTATTCACCAACGTGGGGACAGACATGGACAGACCTAAAGACAAGCTGGAGTGTGCAAACACTGGACAAACCACGCATAATGACTGTTTCCAACAACACACTGTATACAGATTTTCTTTCAGCCTTGACAGTCAGAAAGGAACACATGCTAAAAGACAGAGTAAACACAGAGACACACATTAAGTAGTTTATGATTACAATCACGTCGCTAGGCAACCGCTGTAATCCAATGAGATCATGAATTTCTGCGCGTTTCTCTGCCAAAACAGAAACTAGCATTCATCGGGAAGAGTTTGCCGATTCACAATGATTAAACAATCTTAATTAGAATGAAATGAAGATTAGTAATTCAAACAAGAAGAAACTGGGGCCCCTACATTTAATCTGTATAGCCAAAGAAGAGAAGCAAAGACACAGAGAGAATAAAGAGAGATACATGGTGGTGCTGCACGCGGTGATACTGTCGATCCGCTGCTGTGTTTACAAAGTCTTAATATAAGAGCAGCTAGATTTACATTCATTGAGAATTGTTTGACATTTCCCTAAACGTTTCTTAACAAAGATCCAATTCAAGTGTGCAACTCTAATGTAATATATTATAAGTACAGTATGTGGTGTCTGTGCTCTCTCAGGTGATAGAAACATGCCAGGCTCTCCACTATTGCCTCCTCAGACAGGCATCTGGTATGTGTCAGATCCTTGAGTGTGGCATGTTTTAATGGGCCAGAGGTGAGTGCACGCAAAGCACGCCAAAAACATGTGGCTGTGTGTATGTGTTGATCACCGCGTAGTATATACTCGTGTGTAAGCAAGTGTTAGCATGACAGTGAGAGGGGGTGATAATAACCAACGTGGTGTCAAGTCCGGCCACATTCCTCCGCGACCCCCCCCAAAAATCAAAACATTTATCTTTTGTAGCTTTTTTTATTTAGACGATTCCTCGTTTACACTGGAGACCTCTGCAAGGGAGGTGAGGCCAGAGAGTGAAAGGAGAGAAGAAAGGAAATAATGATTGCAACATTCCTCCGATTTCAACACTTTTCACAGTCCTCCTTAGCATTTCACAAATTCCACCTCTCTTGCTGTCATTTTCATTCCTCCGTTCAATTTATGTCCACCTCGAGGCTTCTGCTGGGATCCGCCGGTCATCGACATCCAGACCACAAATATTTAAATGCCTCCTTGTGACAGACACGAGGAAACAGACGAGCGTCCACAGACAGATGGATGTGTTCAGGGTTGAGTCGAGGCTCACTGCAGCCACGCGTCTCCTCTCGGGATCAGGAGACTTTTATCGACTAAATATTGTAAACATTGAGCAATTTCTTCCAGTATCAGCTCCGAGGAGGGAATAGTTTGTTGTACTCACGTCATTCCAGGCAACAGCACTTATCTTGATAACCGTCAGGATGATAATGAGCAGTAAGCCAATGGTTCATATTCCAATCATCCATCATCAATAATGTGAATATTTCATCGGAACAGGATCTCCTCAACACAAATGTGAGGGACTTAAGGTCCTAACTGTTACTTGCATACAGAGAAACAATGATAGACAGAATGATGAGTGTAAAAGTTCAATCTTAAACTTGGAAATATTAGTAGTAAGTAGTAATTGAAGTTACCAAATAAATGTAGTGGAGTAAAAAGCATTTATATTAAATAGTATTCATAGTATTTAGACTCAGATTTCCCTCTGAATCATTGTAGAAGTATCTAAATGTAAATACATTTACATTGTACTTCAGTACAACAGTTCTCTCTCTCTCTCCCATTCATCCCCAGCAACGCCAGTCCTGAGAACAAAGCCTGTGCTGACACCACATTAACACAGTCCAGATCTCCTGTCATTCTCTCAGGCTACAGAAGAGGCTGATAAGCCAGAATGTGTGACGGGACAAAAACAAGTCACCCTCCCGCAACCCCACTTCTTTTCTATCCACTTCCAGATTCCTCTGGTCATCCTCCGTGATGCAGATATTGCGAACTTGGGATCGGTATTTGAAGAGAGACAACGGACAACGTCCTGTTTGGTCTCTCAGAGTAAACCATACTGGGCAGGAACTGGGTTCATCATCTGTTTCTATCTGCCGGGATTCCAGTCGTGTTTGGTGGAAGAGGCTGTTTCACTTGGCTGTCGACAGATTCATAAACAACACTGCTGTGCACTGTAGGGATTTGGATAGTGTTTCCAACAGAGCTCTTCTGCCAATGATAATAATAATCCACTGACAGGCCTAAGGTTCGGCCATATTATTTTCAGATGTGTCAAAGACTGTTAAATGTGAGAAAACAAAGTCTAAAAAGAATAAAACCTCTCGAAGTGGTCTAGACAACGAGCCCACCTGAAGCCACACACCGGCCATCAAGCTTATGCAAACCAGAGGCAACGTCTGACTCTGGCAGTGTGAGGGCTGCGACTGTCTGCCACTCAAGCGCCCTGGCACTGCTGACGCAGACGGTGTACCCATAATTCACAAGACACCTTCGGTTCAGCCAAACCCATTGAGGTTAAAGCAACAGAATATTAAAGAGAGACGCTGGATTTTTCTGAAAACAGCGGGAGTTTGTCGATGTTTGCTCTCGCTGTGTTTCTTGGTTACGTACTGTTCTCACCACAAATCTAATTGGTTTTGGAGCCACTACTACTTCAAAAGAGCCTCGTAAGTTATTAGAGAATAAAACCCTCCATAAATGTAGCGTTCAAAAACATATATGAGGGTATTTCACACCACTTAACAAAACCAAAGCTGAGACGAGAACAAGGCTAATAGTGCCTTAGCCTGCCAAGGCGTCCACAACAGCTTCAGCGACGCAGCCCGGGTATATGTCAGCTCTATAGCATGAGGATGACGACTTATACGCAATCAAGTGTCTCCCATGAGACCTTGTTATATGAGCAAGTGAGAGACAGACAGAGGAAGCAGTCGTCAATTGCGGTCGCAGCACCTCGCTGTGTCCTTCCTTCCTCCAGCCAGCTGAGCAAACTCTGCAGTCTGCTCCCTGCTATTAATTAAACCATTAAAACAGATTAATAAGCAGAGTGGGGCTCCAGTCTCGACAAACATCTGATGGGAATTAAGGAGGCGTGCTTTTTGGCATGATGACCCCAATGCCCTTTCGTTTGGCTTTGAGAAACTTTTCTCTCTGTGACTTTTAAACTCGGATCTAAATCATTTAAACTTGTCTGTCGCTCAAGCGACCTTTTTCCCTCCTTCTCCGCCTCGTATCGTTATCTCACTCTGGATTGAAAACATGTGGGTGCACATAGGAAGGCCTGGAGGGCAACTGCAACCAGGATTATGGCCTGTTGTTTCCTATTGTTAGAGTAGATTGTTATCTAAATTTCTACAGTTTCTTCCACGCCTCCTACCTGCCTCCCCTGCACAGATGGCGAGTCGTCTAAATGACTGAGGTTTAACGCAGCAGATACTTAAACACACGCACGCACCAGACAGCGCATCTGTTAGTCGTTCCGCTCTCCAACAATCACACAGACTGCTTTGTTCCTCTGCGAGTTTGATGATTACATATTCAGTAAAAATAATGTATCAACCTTTAGCCTTAGGCTTAGAGGACGGGGACCACCTGCGTCAAATGGCAACATTACGCTGTGTAACTTGGAGACTTAACAGACCAGAGTAAGGACAATTAGAAGACAAATTAATGTGTCGTTACACGGGCTGCTGGCAAGTGTTTTAACTTGACTGTCTGCAGGGGTGGATTGATTTTAAGCAACACTCTCAGGCAACACAAAAACGAATGCACTGCCTTGAAGTTAATCTATCAATTCAGCGAGGGACCTTTCAAAAGAGTTAAAGGCTGAACTTGAGTCCCTGGAGTTCTTTACAGCATGTGACCTAAAAGTAAGTTTTCAGACTCTAAAGGGAGATTACAAGAAATATTTCAGCCGTCCCACTTCCCACATTTTCACTCGGTTTCATTGCCACAATTTCAGCTTGAATTTAGAGTTCTGTCATTTTCTGAACCCAGGGAATAATTTCATGTGTGCGTACACCACATTAATATATGCAAGGTCATGCCTGTGTTGCGTCTAAGATTAACTGATGGTTCGACCACTGACAGTATAAGGAATGGATAGCGTTTGTGTGGCATCACCCACAGGTTCCCAAAGAGCCGCTTTGAAGCTCAAAATACGTGGCGATGGCCGACGCCATGTTGGTGGAGTACAACTTATGCTGATGCTCTTGTCTCTAAAATGAAATTTGTATAGAGCCAGAAAACCATAAGTTCTGGAGCTCCAGCATTATAAGTAATAGTAGTAAGGAACAAAAAGGGTAAAAGCCAGTGTTCTGGCAATAGATGAAACATATTTTTCAGTTCCTCAAAAGGATATGTCTGAAACAGAAGTGGGAGGCGAGGCAATAAGAGCCAGAGAGAAAAGGCAGTTCGTTTTAAAATGACAGCAGCCTTTTTAGTGCATGTAGAGAAGAAAGACATGGATGTCCGAGATGTGATTTAAAAGGAGGAAATTGGATGTGGAGAAAGAGATGTGGCGTGACGAGCTGGGATTCAGAGGTGAGGGAAGGCCGCCGAGATGCTGAACACACACAAATACGCACGCACGGCCTCAGTCCTGAACCTCTACGGCACATTACTGGGTTTGTTGATAGTGATCTGCCCCGTGGACAGCTTACACTGTGATAAGTGGACAGGCTGCTTATTTAACTTTCACCCATTACTCAGCACCGAACTGAGGCCAAGTGGCCCTGATTTGGAGGAGGTAAAGGAGACGAGGACAGGAGGAAGAGAAACTACTATATCTCCAAGGTTGTTTTAGTGCTGCACGAACCAATAAACATCAGAGTTAAACATATAACAGGCACTTCCTTTTACTGGGTTGGTTGTCTGCTTATTTAAGCGCTGTTGTAACTTCAGAGATGTTGACCAACACTGCTCAAGTTCGCCAAGAGGAGTGACAAGCGTGCAGACTTTTGCTGTTGGTGATAAACCAAGGAGGACAGTAAAAGCAACTAGCAAGCATGACAGCAACACACTAGCTGCTCAGATAACAGGCATGTTGGGCTAATCCATCTCCTGTTTATTCCATCTGAGAGGTCTGAGGGCAAATGTGTCTTATTTTCCCGCAGAAAACACAAAAGTAGTAATATTATACGATCTTCTCATTATACAGATCTTCTCCAGGCAAACTCATAAAGCCCTACAGATCATTTCAAACCATTACATCACCGCTCTCCACCAATAAAAGATGAATTCACCTAAAAGGAGAACTTTTAAGACGGAAAACACGTTGGCCCGAGAGTTTGCAGACACAGTTGAGATACAGGCGAGTCTGTCCTTACCTGTGCACTCGTGCTGCAGGCCCTTCCCGTAGTATCCCTTCTCGCAGATGCAGTCGTACTGTCCGGTGTGCGTGCCGCACTTGCAGCTGGCCATCAGGTCGCAGCAATCCCTGCCTGCTTCGCACAGAGAGGAGCAGCGAGACAGATCTTCCTGGATGTAGCTGCCTGTGGGGAGGTCTGAGGGTGGAGAACAAACACAGGGAAGCACGGGTTGCCATCAGATGATTTGCAGTGTTTAGTTGTTTCTGGCACAGCTTCACCTACGTGCAAGGTGCATGAATAAGAGAAAGCAGTCTTTAAGATCTTGACATTATGATGGTGTGATAGCATGAGTACATTGGCAAGTTCTGTGCAATACATCATTGAGACTGGATGCAGGCTGAATTAAAGAAAGGCTTTCCGCAGACTTCTGACATCAAGAAATCAGAGAACAAAGTGGACAAACACCTAAACCACAGAAACGCATAAATAAAAAGCCACAGCGTCCGCAAGCCACACATTCACAGCTGATTAAAAGCAAACAGTCATATATCATCTTCTCCCAGCCTAAAAACACAGTAGCCTCTAACAAAAGCTCATAAATCAGAGCTGAGACAGACATTCTGCAAAAGAAATGGATTGGCAATGAAGCTGGGAGTTGAGACTGAGGCCAACGCTGGCTTTGATGTCGGGCTACAACAAAACTTTCATTTCTAGAAGTCAACCTGCTTCTTTATTTTCCTCTAGCTGAGAGAGCAGCGAGGCAGAAAGGTCAGTAGAAAAAGAAGAGAGACATCTCTGGTGTATTTTCTGCATTCTGATTCATGGCCAGCGAAAGTGGCTCAACATGTGGCCCGATGTTTGAAAACCTGTTTGAGCTTTGAGGCGTCGGGCAGACTTCAAGACAGACGGGCCGGCGGCCGAGCTGATAGTACGGTGTGTGTTGGCTTTCATTCTCACAGCCTTATCCTTGTGCTGGCTCGCTGATCTCTACTCCTGCACCTACTGTCTGGGATTTCAGACACTGCATTGTGTGTGTGTGTGTGTGTGAGAGAGAGAGTTCATATATACAGCCTGCATGTGCATCGGCATGATTTACAGCTTTTTAGTTCGCTGTAGTCAACTGTGACACATTACGGTGATATTTTAAGTTTTAAAGCCATGACTGAAACCCTCTTTTCACCAAAATGTGGGAAGTCCCCCTCGAGTGTGGGAAGAGGCTCTTACTCGGTCCACTCTGTATGGAAGTGAGGTATAATGGCTGTTGGCAGTACATAACAGCAGAAACCATGTGAGATTTAAGTTGTCAGATTCCATTTGAAATATTATCTGCTTCCTTTTAAGTAAACATTGGATTTTAACACAAGGTCGAAACCTTCGCTGAAGAAATATGGTGACAAGCAAAATGGTGATGATGGGAACGCTGAGGCTTCAAAGAGACCAAGAGTAGCCGCAGTAGCATCGGCTTCAATCTACCAAAATACAGGGCTGGATGTCTCCTTGTGTAAACAAAACTGGTTAAGTGGGAAAGTGGTGAGATTTAAAGTCTCTAAAGCTGTGAACTGAGATAAGAAGTCGCTCAGTGGCACAACACATCAGTGCAAGCGAACCTCATCTGTCATTCGTACCTTCATGCAGTGCACGACGAGCCAGGGCCTCGAACTCGGCGAAGTTGTGCACCAGGTAGCAGTGCTGGTCCTTGGGCTGGGAGGCCATGTCGTGGAGCTCCCTGATGTTACCCTGCCAGATGCCCAAGGTGAAGATCTCGACACCACGTTCCCTCAGAGCAGCCGCCACCGGCCGTGGGTCCCCGCCGTTCGAGTAGCCATCGGTGATGAGGAAAATGACCTTGGTGGCGTTACCGCGGGAGTGACGCAGGATTTGCTGTTGAAGACGAAAACATAGACTCATTTAGTGCCTGAATTTTCAGGTTTACAAATCAGATCTTCCTATCTTCATGCTAAGCTAATGCTAAGCTTCATAATGAAAGGGAAGATATGACAGTGGGATCAATCTGTCAATACCAATATGTCAAACTACTCCTTTAAACTAAGAGACACTATGCTAACAGATAATGTCTGTCTGTCAGATGTGTCTTAGTTAGTGTAGTCATGCTGTTAGTGTTTTGCAAAGGTTGACCATTCAATTGCCTGCCAGCATGTTACCAACATAGCTCCAACTTTAGTGACATGACTAAATTGAATAACGAAGAACGTCACACACAACCACTAAAAACAGCCCTCAATTCTAGGGTTCCTCAAAACCCTACATCAGCAAGACACGGGGCACGCTGGGGAGGAGGGACAAAAAAGAAGGAGAGAGCTCTACAATTGTAATTATTTCTCCTACAGACGACGCAGCTGCTTGCCAGTGGTCTGAAACCACCAGAGAACACTGGGCAACGCAGCCCAGGCTGCCGTGTCCGCCCCAGACACCGGCTACAGATCCCAAACTAACTTTAGCCACCGTTTACAATCCACCACATACAATTAGACCGGACATTAAAGTCAGAGAAACATATCTTTATTTTCTCTAGAGTAAAGAAAAAAAAAAAAAAAAACACCCAACAGCAGCATCTGCTTTGCTGCGGAGGCTAAGCTGACAGCGTGTAGGTTTGTTGTAAGGGTGTTTTAAATGAGGTTATGTGGAAAACCCAGTGAACAATGGATGAAAAGAACAAGAAGCTGGAGCAAGAAGGTGGAGAGAAAATAAAAGAAATTGAAGTAGCAGAAGGAGCCAAGATGAAGTCAGTAAGAGAGATATCCACTTACTTCCTGAAAGCTAGAAAGGTCATGGGCATATCATGAAGAATTAGAGAATAGGCGAAACAAAAGACGTGTGTTACGAAGACGGGAATGATTTTTCTGTATTCCGAGGCCAAACAGGACGTAATAGCACGACATGACAGACACGCAAGGGTGTGACTGAAGGAGGGGAACCAGAGCAGGAGAGAAAGTTCTGGTCTTTATTGTCTAATTGGCTAAACTTCAAGCAGCTCTGGCAGGAGCGGCGTAATTACAGAGCCCATGAAGCGAGGCAGTGAGGGAGGAAGGAGGAGGATGGAGAGAGAATAGAGGAGAGGGAGAGCCTGGTTTCTCTGATCCTCAAAGCTCCGGGGCTTCCTGCTGCTCCGGGTTCCCAGACCCGGGCTGCTCCCAGCTGTCAGTGCACCCCATCAGGCTGCTGCATTAAGGTCCTCACCGCAGCAATAGCTGTGTCTTATCAGTGTGTGTGCACACTTGCTGCTGTGCCTAGCCGCCTCTTCTTTATGTGTTAATATTGCACATGCGAGTGCTTCAGGGTGTTTTTAGGTCTTTTATTAGGCGTCAGCTCAAAGTGCTTTTGGGTCGCGGTGGTTTCTGCGCTAGCCATGAGTCAGTGGCTGGTGTTAGCAACTGTGGAGATGCCACCAAACGGAGCATACGCATGCATACCCACTAATAATACCCTCCCGAATAGCCTCCACATAGTTTGGGTCAGAGTACTAACATAAAGGCAACCACAGGAGCCAGTGTGTGGGAAGGGGCTGCCCTTGAGTGTAACTCTCTGCATGCACCTTATCAGTCAAGGCGTGATGTAAACATAGCATTTATCGAATAAAAACAAATCACACGTGATGCCAGCGGCGACAGCAGGAAGGTGTGTGTGTGCAAAATGCGTAGAAAAGTGTAGAAAAGAAGCTCCCGGGTGACAGAATCATTAGAAATATGATCAGTTCCAGTTGTTTTTCGCTCATTAAAACAAATTTTCTCTGATCATTACAACACAGGGATAAAGCAGCTGTGCGGTAGGAACAGAGGCATAAAGAAGGAGATTAAAGAAAAAGGGGGAATTTCAGCTTCAAAAGGTTAACAGGCATGTCTGAGACTAATCCAGCGTGCTGTAAAAAATAACGCCGAGTCATTTATTTACAAGCTTAAATTCTTGAAATGTTAATCTTCCTTAAACCAAGTAAAAAGCTACATAAAACAATGGGTGACAGCATTTTGGTGATCGTCTTAACTGTGTGTGTCATTGCTAAAAATAACTGCATTATTGAAACAACCTAATTTATTCCAGAGAGGCCTGAAACTCAACTCGAAAGACTAATAAAAAATGACAAGTGTCGCCCCTCGTCTCATTCTGTACATGCATCACCTCAGATCGCTGTATGCCTACAGTATGCTATACATTTCTTCAATTATGGACTTGGCTGTCACTTCAATGCCGGCGTCGGTCCAAAGACGAGATAATAAGCCGGCAGCGATGGGACAGTTTAAGTGCGTCTTACTCGGAGCTGTTGATATCTGTCAAAGCAGCGGTGATAGCGCAGGGACCAACAAGCCTGCGGGGATTAGCAGTAAGAGCAGCAGAGCTATCTCCGCTCCAAAACGCCCCGAACTTTGGCAGGAAGCAACGGAGAGAGAGAGGGAGAGATGAGCCCTCGATGTGTGAAGCTTCTTTTTTATACAGTAGAATCATGTTCACGCAGAAAATAGAGTAAACCGAGTACAGTGAGCAAGAGCATGGTCCAACAGCCTTGAGCAGGCTATCAAAGCCAGCCACATGTGTAACACTCTCCTCATACTCAAATCTACTGATGAACCAGCAACATAAATAAAACATATACCAAATAAAAAACCTTCAGTCCACTGATGAAAAGCTGACGGACTCTCCATCTCCAAACAGATTCTTGCATGATTAGGACTTCAAAAGAAGGCACCTCGTTGCATTTGGCAGAAGACACTAGGAAACCTTTCCACACCTTGAGGGCCTGACGACGGTGCCAAGGTAGCCCAGCTGTTAATCAAAGGCTTATATATGCATGGCAGCTATTCTGAATGCTAAATGAGGACCCCCCCCCTCCTCATCTCTACCACACTGCTGGCCTCCTGTCAGCCCATCCTGTGACTTTGATCAGCGCCCACCTGGCTCTGATCAAAGCTGGTTAATGATTGGTTTCTTTCTTCATTTGCAACAGTGGATATACCACTCAATACAGGAGAAGGAAAATATGGAAAGACGTACAAAGTCTTAATTAGGATAGGAGTCAAGCGTATACTGCTCCATGTATATGTTGCTGCGAGGCTGTGTGGTTCCGCTTCCTGAAGTGCACGGCATGTATATGAGGACAAAGTTGCAAGAACACCTTCTGCCTACAATCAAGCTCAATAAAAATGTAATAATACAATAACTTTTGCACGAATAGCAGCCAGTTTCTTGCAGGAGAACAGCGCTAAACTGTGCAGTTACCTCATCCTGCAGCAAATAACTTAACTTCCCGGGTTTCAGGATCAGCTCCACTTCAGTCCAGGGGCTGGTGGTAATGCATCTGGAGCTAACTGCTAACTGCCAATAATGTCCAAAACAGATTAATGTGCACTTTAATAGTTTACAATTATGCTGGCTGACCAAAAATGATCCATAAACAAACACAGACATATGGTTGAATTGTATTTACGGACTATGAGCTCTCACCCACGCAGATCACTCAGTGGTTGAACGATAAAAGCCGTCACAGCTGGGTGTCTTCTGTTTGATCACATGTGTTTATTTATGGTCGATAAACTTTAAAATGGTGGATGTTTTAAAGGGTGCACGTGGTGCTTTTGGGGCGCCACGCGGAATTAGACTGGCAAAACTGGTAAAACCCTTTAAACAGGTCGTCACGATGCGTGCTGTTCTGCTAGTTCTCAGTCATCACATTCACTCCTGCTCGTGGAACTGACAGAGAATGAAGAATACGCCGCAGCTTGACAGACAAGTCCGGCCGTTATTCTCTTATGGTTTTTCACTTTCTTGAGATCCAACTCCAATATTTGCAGGCATTCCACAGAGTGGATAAAGAAAAAAAAAATCATGCATCCTGCATCCGTTCGGAAAGCTGTCTCCCCATCGCTCGGAAGTGAGCGCGCTTGTTTTGACAGGCTATCTGCTCTTGGCCTGGGTGGTAAGAATAACAACAATAACTCTGCAGGGGCCCAACAGAACAACACGCACACACACAAGCAGGCGCTAGCCTCAAATTTGGTTAGATTGAGCAACGTCTCAGGGACACATACTTTGGATATTTGAGATGAACGAGGTCGCTTGCAGAGATCGTTAGTTTCCTGGTCAGATCGGTGATATGCCACAATCCTCCGCGCCACAAACATTTTGTTTTTGTTCCTTGTGTACTGCACGCTTCGCAGGCTTAGCACATTTTTCATTATCCGGTAAGAGGCTTCTGACTGCATCCCATTTTAAAAAGGCAAATTAATCCCGAAATGTTTTGACTCGAGAACAGATGTAAAGCACATGTTTGTTCTTCAGCCGGTCGAAGTTTGCTTTCAAACTCTGATTCCATTTGTTCCTACATTTCTCACATATTGTACGCGCCACATCGTCTCTGCTCCACTAACTTTATTTCACAAATCTTTCCATGCTCAGTGGGAAGCCACGAGACTGACACAGTGAGGGTAAGGAGATTGGTATCCACAGGGGCCACCCAGGGTGCTACGGGCCACACATGCATGCATGAGCCTATGTACTGTAAATAATATATACTTCATACTCCTGAAACTTCTTGAATGAAGAATTTAGATTTATTAATGTCATACCTTTCAGCCTGTCACTTACTTTTCATGATAGTGTGGTATCTAAATCAACTTGTAGAGACTTATGAGAGTCCATCTCATAAATGTCAAGTTATTTTTTTTGGCAAAGCAAGATATTGCTACCTCCTAAAGCAAGTTTTCAAAACTCTCTCATGTTGGTCCATTCATCGCCCGTGATTTAGAGTTGGCTGCCAAGTTTTTTGTGTTCTAACGCGTTTTTAAACGCTATGCTCATAACTGCACTATGGCAAGAACCTATTATAACTTGCCAGAGTAATCAAGGTGAAGCACTGCTCCCTGTGATGTATTATCCAAAAATGCACGGTATGTTTTGGGAGAGAAGTACGCGCAATTATCTTTGAATCCGTCACTTTCTACTTTTCTACTACGGCAGCAAACGCAGCTGAATCCACCGTGCTGCTGCCCAGCTGTTTCTCCAAAGACACATGTGGCAAATGAAGTGACAGCCACACACGACCGAGGCTCCCGGTCAGGATGACACTCTGCAGAGATGTCAGAAGAAGCAATAAACCAGACAGTCGACAGTGTGCGCGTATTACTTCTGTCCATTATCAACTCTGACTGGAAGTGACATGGCATCAGATAGTTCTCCAAAGCATAGAAGTGTTGCTCCAAAGTATATGTCCCGTAATTTTCATTTTAGGGATATTTTTGTATTCTATAATTACAAGCATAAAGTTGGCTCCAGAGGGCAATTATATTGAGACACTGATACACTTCTGACCTTTTCATTTTTATCAAATATTCCAAATATATCAAATATCAATATACAAATCTTAGACATCTCCATCAATATCATCTACACGGTGTGTGTCCATCCATCGCAGACACACGCTGTACTTTAGGTCTCAAAGAGCAGCGTGATATTTTAAGAGACAATCTCTCATCAATCACTGTGCTTAAAGTGGAGGTTCCCAAAACCACAGGAGTTGGTTTTGAAGTCACATAGAGACTACACAGATAATTGTTAACCTGTCTGGGCAAACTCTTAGGGATGGAAAACGATTCCTAGAAGAGGAAAGCCATTACAGGAAAATGCTCCCAATTTGGCAACCACTTACTTACTTACCACTACCTAATGATTTAAAAGTCCTCTGAGTGTGTAATACAGATTTGTAAGCAGGCCCATGCAGAGCCCGGTTTGACTGAGAAGTGCAGTGGCATCCAAGGAGCTGAAGAAGAGAGTGTGGACAGTCAGTTAATTGCCAGAGACGGTAGGCTGGACCGGCTGTGTGTGTTAGCTTGACGGCTTCTGTCACAACACCATTCATCAAACTCAACAACTCAACCAGGAAGGACGAGAGGAGGAGGAGAAGGAGGAGGGACGCGGGGAGAAAGAGAGAAGCTAATTCCACGATCAGATGCCAAGGGGGGAAAGGCTATCTTGGCTGGCAAATGAAAAACTCATTCAATTACCCCCCCTGCTGCTCTCTGTGTTGCGCTGGCGGAACGGAGCGCTGAGAGAAACATTTTAAGCACTGACCGCGTTCCAATTGGACGCGGGATTCTGGGTAATTGGACGAGGAAAGCCGGTTTGATTGAGTGGGAGGAAGAATAACAAGATTCAGCCCGAGTGCCAGTTGGATGGCGGCGGGGTCAGGCTGGCTTGGCAATCCGCCTCATGTCATGTATCTCGGGTTATTTATATTTATTATGTTTTGTTTTCTACATTCATAACATGTGTGTGACGTTTGTTTCTCTCTGTATGCCTGTATATGGTATATGGGAAATGTGTCAGGCGTATACTGTATAGTATCATTTTAAGGAAGTCTTGCATATCTGAGCTCATCTGTTTTATTTTGTGGGCACTTCAACTCCGAATGTTCATATGTCACATATTGCTGAGTGCATGGTGCACGGTTACTGGCTAATTTCATCATTGTATGTTTTTTTAATCAGATGAAAAACCAGTGTGCTTAATATGTTACACGTGTATTAGGTTTGATAAACTTCAGCTTGCATTAGCAGCTGCTATTGCTGCGGGATTGTAGGCCAATTTCATCAGATTAAGCTGCTTTTTTTTTCCTAAAGGAAAATGTCCACCCTCATTTTATTTCATTCTCATTCATCATCAATCTTCAATGTCCAGGAGTTATTCTGTAATTTAGCTCTGTGATTCATGTGTTTAGTGCTTTAGTTTGGAAGTTTTCCAGGTCGCCTTCGAGCAAGCAGAAAGCTAGCGAGAAAAATATTGTTGCTTTAGATTTAAGCCAAAGTAGGTGGTAAGAGAGTTAATACAGATAGAATTTCCACTGATGGACTGATCCCTATATGATCATCAGCATCAGTGTTACTAAACGTTGATATTTTTGACTACTAGACATTTTCCTGCCACTCAACTGTGTTGTGCCTCTGTTGGAAATGATCTACATGTGACCTAAAGCTCCACTTTCAACAAAATTACGTTAAGGAGTGGAAGAAATCCCACGAGTTATGTAATATTTGCGACATCCATGAGATCATTACCTCACTACCCAAGCACAGAGCGAGCAGCCACAGCATCATCTCTAAGGCCGTGCTTTGATTTTGAAATAAACAAAGGCAACAGTGTGGTGAAGCGCGATGCTTTTCTTGACTCCAGACTGGCGTGTTGAAAGTTCTTCTACGCAGGGAATGATTTGGGGACTGTCGCTGGCTTAAAGCATCCATGAAAATGTATCCCATCTCATCCAGACTTAGCTCCGACCACACTGTGGAGACAGGCACAGCATTTTCCTTTGTTATGTTGACTGTTGTTGCTGTAGTTGCATTTCTTCCTCATGTTCCCCTTCTTTCTTCTCCTGAGGGGTTTATTTGTCTTGGCACCGGCTGTAGTTAGGAGATCTCGTCTAATAGGGCAGGGAATTGGTGCGACGTCAGTGTTTGTAGTACAGACGCATAGAGAGGTTTCAATTTATTGATTCTCCTGTTTGTTCTGGACGCGGCCCTCGTTGGTGGGATAAATCATATTAGTCCTCATAACATCAAGAGGAAGCACGCGCTGGGAGGTCATTTGAAGACGAGGACATATTTCGGGAATTACTGCTCGGGGAGATCGCATTGACTCAGCCCGGGTTGCCGTGCATTTCTAAGCCTCATCATAAATCATGAGAGATGTAGAACATGTGATGATTTTGCACACGCTTGTTCTCTCCAAGAATATAAATATGCTGTTGCTGGGAAACACCTGCATTTTGTAACAGTTTGGATAAAACTTTTGATTGAAATGGATTAGCTTTGTACGCTTTTGTTCACTGAAAATTAGTTAGGTGATCTGTATCAGGTCCTCGAGGACTGTTTTTTTTGCCAACGTCAAGCGAGAACTGATTAAAGTGGAGGCGAGTGCATATCTGTCTCTATATTTGGGTAACTAGTTGGAACAGGGTTTCTTACTGAGGCTGAAAAACCAACTAATGGCTCCAGAAAGTAAAATCTTGCACAATTAGAGCTGGAGAATGTGAAAAAAAAAGATCACATAAAAAGCACACAAACAGAGACAACAGGATGTAGACATATTTGCGGTTTCGTATACATGTACCAATTACCTACTTATAGTCATTCACACAAACAGAGACATACAGTCAGACAAACACGTACACACTCAGTCACCAAAGAAAACAACCCAGTGGAATCTGGCACTCTCAAACTCTAACCTCAACATAGCAAGTGGTTTACTAATAGACCTACACGCCTTAGCCCATAAAAACATGTTATTTAGTTTGCCACTACTGGCTCTTCGAAATACTTTTGGTTTTTCCAGGTGCCAATGTATGATGCTTTTGGTTAATCCTAATCTCAAGATGCCAAAGTAAATCCATATGCTTAAGGAATTTGCGTGATTTGTGTCTTTAATCACAAAGCGGTGGACTACTTGAGACCGTTTCGTGTGCACGGAACAGCGCTTCGCGAGGCATGCGATGTGATTTGTAGCAACAAGATGAAAAGTTCAAGTTCACTCGTCACACACGGTTTATCCCTTTATTGAAAATCCATGTTCGTCACTCAGTAATAAAGGCCGACAGGCACAACAGCATGGCAGATATTATAATTTCAGCGGTTGAATAATGCGGCACAGAAGTGCCAAAGATTTTCTTGTCGTTACCTAATTTGTCCACCAGAGAGCACTGACTATATATATATATATATATATATATATATATATATATATATATATATATATATATATATATATATTAGGCATTGTCAAAGTGCCCAAATGCATGAAAATTTGAATGTTGACATTGACATAAGAACAGACTGACCAACTGAGGATATTTGTGAGACGTTCAAAAGCTCTGAACTGCTACTAAATGGACTTGGTGGTGAGACTTTTTCCAACTGTTTCCAAGGTCACGAATCAAATTTCAATCTCATTTTGAATTAGCACGGACAGGAACTCCTCAAAGTGCTCAGAAAAATGTAAACATCAACATTTTCAACAACTCCGTCTGCCCAGAGAGATCGTATCAG
This sequence comes from Nibea albiflora, assembly GCA_014281875.1. Classification (NCBI taxonomy): domain Eukaryota; kingdom Metazoa; phylum Chordata; class Actinopteri; family Sciaenidae; genus Nibea; species Nibea albiflora. The sequence continues at coordinate 8,059,772 of CM024809.1, forward strand.
CTCTCCAATATCAATATCCGGCCTCAAAAATCTAGCATCAGTTCAGTTCTATTGAATACACAGAAAAGGCTTCATCCAAAAAATATGTGCCAACCTACTTTTAAAAGAACCATGGTTTCCACAGCACGGTGGCCTAGTGGAAACACGCTTTTTCCAGTGAGACCAAGAAACCACTGTTTTCTAATGATTTTCATAGTTGATCATGGCATTTAAACGCAGGCCACTAAAGCTGCTGACAGTCAGTTCCTGTCCTTGCTGACGCCTTCCTGCCGTTTGACCCCAGCGACAGAGTATTATTCTTTAAAGCCTCCTCACCACTCCTTTCTGAATTTCCCTCCGCACCGCTCCACCTCGACACCCCCCCTTCGCCTTTCATTTATCACTTTCACACACTCCCCCACACGGACATAGAGCTCCATAAGGCTGGTGTCAGCAGCACCTATCAATCGCTGAGCAGTATTTTAAGTAAGAGGAATCTGTATAGGTGTGTGCATGTTTGTGTGAATACACACTACACACAGTGGAAAGAACAGAGTGTGAGCTTAAGAGAGTGAGCGTGATGCGCGTAGGAAAGTGTGTGTTCACAGCCGTATGTGTGCGTAGGTGTGTGCAACTGACTGACCAAAGAGCGTAAAGCTGTAGACACAGTGAGGCTAATTTTAAGCAACTTTTGGTAATGTTGCCAAACTAAGATGCAAACCAGGCACATTTCCAATTAAAGGACCAGTGTGTGTGATTTAGTGGCATCTAGCAGGATAGTTTCTGACTGCAAACCCCTCATTTCACCCTCTCCTTCCTAGTGTAAATGAGAAACTACCACGGAACGCACCAAACAGAACTTAGAGCCAGTGTTTAGTTTGTCTGTTCTGGGCTACTGTAGAAACATGGTGGTTCAACACGGAGCTAATCGCAGTTTCTATTTTTGATGGACGCCGTGAGCGGTCTTCGTCAAGGAGAACAGAGCAGCTCAAGCTGGCCGGATGGCAGACACAGAAACGGCATAGAGAATCCGGTCAATCTTAAATAATTTAACTAGGCAGCATATTTACATATTCAGGAGCAAGCAAACCAAGGAAAATCTGAGCAAATTAACGTGGCGAAGACGCGGGGTAGTATTCTAGTTACATATTGTGTAAATAGAGCCCTTTAAATCTTACACACTGGAACATTAAATTAAGTTGTAATTGGCTAATCATTGGCCTTTTTCACAGCCAATACAATAGCAGGAAGAGCACAGGTGTGACCTTAATTAAAGCTGCATTCCAATCCCCTTTGTGCATCGTTAGCATCATTAATGTCATTACTCACGCCTGTGATTTTCCTGCCTTGACAAGACAAAATCTGTGTTGTAAAAAAAAAAAAAAAAAAACTTGGGTTGGTGTCTTCAGTTTTTTCAGGGGTTGAAGCAGATCTAATGTTGTGGTCAAGGACAGCTTTTCCACCTGTTAGAAAAACAGCCAATCAGAGCTTCGTAGGTGGGAACATCATCGTCTTGTACCAGAGCCATAAATCTGACCCGGGGAAGAATGTTGACAGGCATGGATAAAATTAATGCTGCGTGACATATTTCCTTGATCAACATGACAACTGCGCCTCGCAACCACTACTGCAGAAAATTCCTACTTTTTCCACAGAGTGTGAGTATCTTTGAAGTACGAGGATGGATGCGTGTACCAGAGATTGAGTGTCTGTGTGATTCATGTTTGCCCACCGGGGGCTGAAGTGGTGAAATCCGCCCTTATAAGCTAACAGCAGCTCCTGGAGACTCCCCACTTTGTAGCTCGGATTTTTATGACAGGACTTGCACTCTTCCTCTCTGCAGCCATTAAATTACAAAAACATGTCTTGGGGGAACAATTAACTCACAACTAACATGCGAAAAATGACACAGTGACCGATGTGTAAATGGAAATGTATGAAATTACATTAGTGTCTGTTGAGGGCTTTACTGACATCTGCGTTCTACGGAGCTGAGTAGAGAACAGATTGTTCTCTGCAGCCTCCGTTGCTGAGCTCCAATTTCCCATTTTTATAGAAGTAGTGAAAAAAGGTGCAGAGGATAATTGTGACTAAAGTGTTGCAAGTAGCAAGGAGAATAATTTCTTTTGGGCCTGCGTTGAAAGACGAAGAAGTGGTGTGTGGTGATTTCCCCCCTGGCAAAGTATCTCATTCCTGATGCATGCACCAGGAGTAAATTGGAGAACAAGAATGAGAAACACCTTGTGAAAAAAAAAAAAAAAACAAGTTTGCCATTTCCTCTTCCTCGCTCACATTCACTCATAGCATGAATCAAACTTTCACACATTCAGTGAAGGCACTCAAGGATGTCGCAAAGAATTCATAACCGCAGAGCCTCAATCATTTCCACTGAGAATTTGGCTGAGCGATTGTGCCTGATCCGGGTGTGTCTTCCATCTGAAAGCATACAAATAAACCGTTGTTCTCTGGTTTGGATAGGAATGCAGACACAGCACAAGCAACAAAGTCAGGGGATTAAAAACCAAGAGTTTTATATCCTTTGCACGCAGGAACGCACACCTGTAAACTACTGATGCATCCATTCGAGATAACTGGCATAAAACATCTTGGGTATCAGCCAGTTGTCAATCTGCCTTAAATACAGTTTCTAAGTTACAGTCAGCAGAAGCCTAAAAGGAATACTGCTGTATGGACTTATAGGCTTACGCTACAGTACCTTACACAAGACTGATCCAAACCGTTATGTTTGTTAGTTTAGTAAGCACTTGGACAAAGCCCTGACTTACATATCAGACTACAACAAAGCAGGATCAGTGCATTTAACATTATATACACACACATACACTCCTTGTTGTTTCCACTGGCCTCATTTTCAATCTCTAACTCTTTCTCTAACTGGAGTCGCTGGTTTTGGCCCGGAGCAAAGCCCAGTCATTTGACCGCAGCAGCTTTAGCCCCAAGGCCAAGTGGGACACTCTCCACGGCGTCCAAACCAAGCACATACTCTATACCACTGATGTGTACCAGCAGAGCCCTCGAGGCAGGAACATTAGGCGTGACTCAGAGGGAGAAGCAGAGGCAAAGTGCAAACAGTAAAAAAGAGAGAGTGAAAGAGAGGGAGGGAGATGGACATATCACCTGGTACTGGGGAAAACCGAGACGGTGAAAAACAGACAGTGTGATTCAAACAGCAGCCGAGAAGACAGCGACTACAGACTCAGCAGCTTTTGCGGAAGCCAAATACTTTATTAGCAATAACTGCAGTAATTTATAACCTTTCAGCGAAGACTAGAACAACTCGACAAAGACTGGTCCAGGGCGATTTTCACTGTACAATTCTCAAACAGACAGACAAAAAAAACTTTCAAACTGTCTCATTTTCTATGGACACACATACATATGGATGCACACGTGCAAATACATTCAGCTGCTGCCAGCTCCTTCAGGATCTATCCGACATGCATGAGTTCGCTCAACGTGGAGTTTTCAGCACTTAGTTATGCAGGCTAATGAATGTACAGCACACGTATGTGTGTGTGTAAAGTGCACTAAATGGGGAAATGTTAGGTTGTACTATGTGAAATCCAGCGAGACGAGCTTGTTTTCCGAACTGTCCTTCAAATCAACAGCGTGTTTTTTCTGGACATGAAACCTGACCTTGGGTTTTCCTAAATCTTGTGTTGGATTCATAGGGGTTCCTGACGGGGTGAGATTGCCAATCTCTTAAAATAAGATCTAAAGAAGTCAACGAGAGATAGAGAAGGTGGTTGAAGGAAATCACGTTACCAGGTCCAAGGCTGCTGTAGTGAATACAGATGGGATCAGGAAGTTTGGAGAGTTGTTGGAGGAAACCAGTGACCTTGGATTGGGCTACAAAACTGTGCTGCTGTCAGAATCGAAGTGTTTTGTTCCAAATGAGATATCCAGCTTTGGAAAATCTATTACAAAATGGTTCAAAACAAAAAAGATTGAAACAAATTGCGGTGCTGTATATCAACACTTGCCCCACTTAAGCTCAAGGTTGACAAAATGGAACATCGACAGACGCGATAATCTGGATTTTTAATTACTTCTGTAATAGATGGTAAGTAATTAAGGCTAGGTGTCTAACTGGGAAGATAAACAGACTGCAGCATTCCTAACAGCTGAGACTATTTCTAAAAGATCTTTGTAGGCACTCAGTGTTCTGACATATTTGGGCTACATTCAGTCTCTTATTGGCCTTTCTGCAAGCTGCAGATGGATCCGACGCCATAACTGCTGAACTCAGCTGACCTCTCAGCCTGCATATCTCTGCCCTACCTGACTGTCTGTCAACATCTCTCCACAGATATGTGACAGTCAGGGAATTCAGAGGCTCCTAGGATATCAATAGGTGACAGCTGCCGGAGAACAGAGGGATCAGTTGAAACACCGATCTGATATGAATGAAATTATCCTAAAACAGGTCAAAAATCTGTTCAAGAGGCACTCATGCTTTGCATCTTAATTGCATCTGATGTCAGTTGCATCAAGACAGCTTGCTGCTTATATGAGATAATGGCGAATGAGGAGCCCTCGGGGTCCTTCTAGACATTCAGAGGTCGGAAAGTAGGCCCCCGTTTCTGGAAAATGTTCGGTATCCATTTCAGAGAGGAGGGCAAGGGTGAGAAGAGTGTGACGAGAGAAGGAACAAGAGTGCACAGGCCACTATTAAGTAACAAAAGCAAACACTGTCTGCATAATCAGTGGAGCAGCATGCAGACTTGACTTCAGAATGCATTTTCAAGTCATGGATGGTTAATTATCCGAGCATTTATTTTTAAATAAATGATTTGCTGGCCGCTTGGGGTCAAGTTATGAACACATCACTGGCATATTGGTGCGACAGTATCATTCATTTGGAGCTATGTTTCAAGGTGAACCGGTGAATGTAAGTCCAGTATTCACAATCTTCTAGCGGTTTTTGGTGAAGTGAAACCAATAGGCCAAGTGCCAAAAACTGCACTTCCTCGAATGACCACTTGAGGCTGGCTACAAAGCAAGTCAATGTCCATAAGTCCCCATATTAAAATGCCCCACTTCAGAGCAGAAATAAACATGTTTAGAGCCTGATACAAAAAACAGTTTTGGTCTCTATAGCTTATCTCCCTGACCATGACAACTGTACTGAGGCTAATTTTTTTAAGTTATGCACAATTAAAAGCACGCTTGCTTTGATGGACAAGTGGTTGCTGGTTTCATCAACCATGCTCCACATCTTTGCCTATTTTTGGGTTAGCCGGGAATTGTCCGAGGCAGAAACGCCAAAATGGCAACGGTCAGAAACCTACGGGTGACATCACAAGACTTTATTATTTGTCTTTGCTCTTGGCCAGCAAATACACTAAAACCCTTGTGACAGCTCTGTGATAGTGGATCATTCAGCAGGAATGGCGTAAATGGCAGTGTAGCAATGTCAGTAGCAGTTGCTACTAGCAACAGAATATTTAACTGAAACCACCTGCTGGTGGTCAAATCATAAACTATCATTGTGTGGTATGAAAATGTCAAAAAATAGAGGAGAATCCTCATCACCATCTCCCGGAGCCCGAGTTGACATCATCAAATAGTTTGTTTTGCTTGAACAGCAACTTCAGACCTAAAGAAATTGAATTTTCTATCATAAAAAAACAAACAAAAGCGCAACTGAATAGCCTGAAAAATGATTTCATCAAAATGTTTTGGCGTGAGTAGTCAAAGAAAAAGAAAAATGACTTCAAAGCCTCTTCTTCTCCAAAAATAAGTATTAATGATGACAATACTGACAAAATACAGCTCTGTCAAAGTATTTTGTGAGAAAAATGGTCCAAAGTGCTCCCGGTAAAGCATACTTGAGGTTGATGGACAAAGTTACGAGAGGGGAGAATGGAGAATATTTCTGTCAGAATGATTCAGTATGAAGAGGCCCAGAGGAGCCGAACCTGAGACTAAAGCATTTCTTCCTCCTAAACCCAAAACATACACTCTAAACACACACACACACACACACACACTAAAACACACGCATCATGTTGAGTCTATTGTCTCCATCACCATGACAGTGCCTGAATAACTTTCCTATTACACCGTGAGCGCAGGCGCCAGGTAAGCATCCAGCAAAGTGTGTGAGTGTCTGTGTATTTTAACATCAGATCATTTTGAGAGAAAAAGAGACACTCCCATTCCAATTTCATACTATACATATGCTGTACATTCAGGCCAGTAGAGTGAAGCATGTTATGGGCCACCAGTTGGAGTCTAGAGTTGTATTAAGATATCGGCTTACAACAAATTACGTTTGAAATATATCATAATCCACTGTTTGTTTTAGTTTTTAAAGCGAAAAATTTGGGACTCTCAGGTAGCACCTGCTTTCCAAAAGCAATATACTATGTCATGGAGTCAAATCCTTTAATTTCATGTTCAGTCATTATAAAATTGTTGTGTAAATGTTTGAGAAATCGTTAGAAGAAACAGAAATACGAGAAGCAAGTGGAGTTTCAGGAGCCAAAAAGAACAAATCTTGATTTCTTGATTTCTGAAGACAATTCTGAGTGGGTCACATGATGATTATTGAAATATTAGAGGTGTATTCTACACTAAATTATGTTTACTGTTCAGGCTTTTCTACAATTATTGATTTGCATGTGATATCTTGGACTGGACTGTACTAACAAGTACCGCATTGAACTTAAGTAGCATACTCTGCTACTGAGGAATTGAGGTTTGTCAGTGCCTGTGCTGTTTAACTTCAGAACATCTGTTTGGGCTACACGGTGACTATAAACCAACTACAACAGAGACGTCATCTGTGCTTAAAGTTACATGTTTCAGGTTTAAAAGAAAAACTGAGATAAGAAGTACTCCTCTTCCCAGCGCTTATCTTGTATCGGGACAAAAAGCAATGTGCATTGTTCGAGTAATCATTCCACAGATTTATGAGGTGCTACACAATAATGGTAGTGACCCAGAGTCCACTGCAGACTTTAAATTTAAAATCTGTTGTCTGATGTCTGTGGACGTTCCTGTCTGGTCTCGGTCTTATCAGGGTTTTTCTGGCTGGTAGGTAAGTCTGCTCCATCCTTCTGTCTCATCCAGAACATCTGATACTGAGGAGGAGAAGGAGGAGGAGGAGAAGGAGGCAGAGGAGCTGAATAGAGGGAAGAAGCAGACGGACTGAGGGGGAGGAAATGATTAAGGGTGAGATGGCGGGAAGTGGCAGTTGCGCGGACAGGAAACAGAGACTTTTCTTATCATCTTATCACTGCTGAGTCCAGCCTTGGGGGCCGGATCAAAGAGGTGCACCTTGCTTTCATTTGCTGCAGTGGGAACTTGTTTGCGTCGCCTCTTTCACTGAAACTGTAATCGTCTTCCTCTTTTCTGCTGTGCGGCAGTCGGACACTTTCCTCCTATTTTAGGAGGTTTGAAGGAGAAAAAAGTAGCTCCCTATTTCTCTCCATGTAATCTCTCTACAGGTGTCACTCCCCACCTTCTTATAGCTGAGAGTTTAGCTTGAATTTAGTGCTGGTGAGAAGCCAATGGTGGGTTGCTTTTTTCTGAAATTTGCTCTGTGGTTCAGCCAAGGGAATAAAAAAAAAATGCTCCAGTGAGCAAATATGTTTTGTAGAAATGAAAAGGGCCCTGAAAATCATCCGCCGTAGACAAGGTTTTCCAGCGCTCAGGTGATGGATGGTGCTCATTTCCCACCTTAATTTGCTGCACTCTACAGTACATCTCATTACCGGTTACACATTCAGGCAAAGGCTCGGACTCTCTGTGCAAGTGTAAATGTGTGTATGTGTGTGTGCTTTAGCCAGGCCAAGAATGTACAGGATCTCTGCAGTCCACCTACACAGGCCTAGAAACAAGCAACTTACACAGGCCTCATTTAATCTAATAGACAGTGTTTTGAAAAACAATACTGCATATTTTGGCTGTAGTGCGTCAAAGCTGACGGCGGTGACGTCCCTCTGCTTGACAGCGCGGCTGGGGAGGTCTGCGGCTGTGGAGGGGAGCGTGATGGAAAGGCATGAAAATGGGAGAAATGGAAGAAACAGCAATGACCCGCTGGAATGAGACGGCGGGGCCTCACAAAACCAAGCCCTCGATATTTGTTTCGCTTATTGTGGTTTGGCCGAAGCCGAAGAAAGAAACGCATCAGCTCAAGCAGAAGTGGTGTGGTGTGATTGACAGGTGTCCTCCTTCTTTGAAACATCAGCTTGCACAATTTGTACAATTTACTGGACAAATGTGGGCTTCGATCCAAGCTCTAACTGGAAAAACATGCCGGCTATATGGAACATTTCTGCTAAACCATCCAGTAAAATGTGTATCTTAATAATACGAGGTGAGAACTTGAAGTTGTAGCTGAACTACGCCTTATTTTACATCTACGAGGACTAAATGAAAGCACTTGTTTACAAGGTTTTGGGGAGATACTGAGAGTAGAGCTGCGTGTTGAGGACACAGGCTCACATACATTCTCATACGCGCGCTCCAGTTTCCAGTCTATGATGTGAACTCTCTGACTTATATGATGACAGCCATGTAAAGACATGCAGCTGGTGCATAAACTCTCAGTGTGTGAATAATGAGCGTGAACTTGTGTGTTTTCCCGGCACGTCGGGCGCATTAGGAGTCATTGGAACTTTTCAGTGAAGAAGCAGAGGAAAATAACCCACCTGCTAGTCCAACTTATACAGATTTCAGTCCCAGAAACACACAGACTGGCTGAGCAGAAAGCTCCCTTTATTAAGTGGCTAACGCCAGTAAACTACTCTACAGTCAACCCAGATTTCAGGCACAGCCTAACCAACAGTCAGGTAAAAACATTAGTGTGAATAACCACCAGAAAGAGCCACATTCTTTCTATCAATTCCTCGACCCAGGGCTTTTTCCCCCCCTCTTTCTTACTTTTTCCTCTCATTCTTCCATCTTTCTCCCACTCCTTTTCTCTCATCATCTTTCTTCACACGCTGCCCATCTGTCTGTGTCTTATGCAACTGTAAAGACAGCCTGACACGCCGGGGCCGCCAAGTCCGGTTTAGCGCTTGTGTTTGTTTGCCAAAGCCGGGCCTGCCTGCAGAGAGCAAGAGGGGGGTTTTATCTGGCAACGCATTGGCAAACCCAGAGGCGAATCTTCAGCATGAAGACAAATGATGAGACAAAAAAACAAGTGATGGTGGGGATTTTTCAACTGGCTACAGTCGTTTCTCTTCCTGCATTTTTATAGGAGATACTCATATCCAAAGCAAGCTACAATAAATGCAACAATGGAAAAAGCCATAATTCCTGGATCAACAAGATTACCAGCGACCAATAGAATAAAATGGAAGGCTATGAGCCATACTGCCCTGAAGATATTTGGTCATGTAAAAGGCAAATGCATGGAAAATAAATTAAAGGAGAGCTAAAAAAGAGAAGGAAAATGGATTGACTTTTTCAGGGCAATTACAGTAAGCAGGGAGGAAAGGAATATGATTCAGTTTGGAGAAGGTGATGTGAACTACTTCTGTCTCAGGTATAGTACAGTAGTGGCTCCTCGGGGGCCTGAAAACATTTACTGAAAGTCATCAGTCATCTCCTTTCTACGGCGGCCATGAAAGCACTGGAAAACTACAGCGCGGTGAGTGATGTCATCAGCTACCAGGTTATCACGTCTGAGTCGAGGCTGAGGAGAGACAGGCCCTGAAATGAGACGCTGTGAATCATTACGACAAAATGCTGCACTCTTAATAAACTCGCAGCCTCTGACATTCACCCTCATCTACGTCATATCAAACACGCAGACACAGCTTTATATCAGTGGAGTGAGGAGAGAGAGTGGCTGGGTATTGGGCTTGTGTACTTTTTGATTTGTATTGGCACTGAAATCAACATATTCTCCAAACAGTGTGCTTGGCAGACAGTCCAACAGATCTGAACTGAAAACCCCCTTTCAAAATGAAATCTAAGGGGTTGCGTCTGTCAATTTTCGGTACTTTCAAAATAAATAAATAAAGAAACGATAATCCGGGACGCTCGGAGTGTGAAAAGTATGCAGGATTTGAACTTTTTGTTTTTGTTATTCTTGAAAGAAAGACGAAGGCATGCGAGCTACAATTAATTACACGGCGTTCCACTCTATGACAGGTTGACTTCTTTTTAGGAAACACTTCTGACTTTACACGTGGTCGGACGAAGCGTGTGACATCTTAAGAAAGACCTAGAGAATGGCAAAGTGACTTTTTGGCTATAACCAGCCTACATTACCTCATCTACTGACTATGAATGTTCTCTGTATATACTAGTCTAACACTAAATACAATATTTGCCTAAACTACATGACAAAAGAACAAAAAATAGACCCTCCTGCATCAGAAATCATTTGGGGACCGGCGTACATCGATGCTGATGCATTAGATGAACAGACAGACAGACAGACAGCAGAGAGACAGGGATGAGGAGTGCTGGAGGAGAGCCCTGTCTCTACATGCACGGCTGGTGGAAAAATGTCTCTCTTAATGGATCCCAGCTTTCTGCAGCACTTAGAACAGCCAAGACCAGCCAAGGGAATAAAATATGGCATTATTATTATTATACTGCAATTATCAATTATCCTCTCTCTCTCTTTTACTTTCACTGTCTCTCTTTCTTTCTAACACAGGATCACACATTACATAGGCACACACACACACATCACGTACACCCCTAATTTTCCCCTGGAAGCCTTAAATGGATACGCAGGACAACAAACGGACGGAGGCACGTGTATGGGCAACAGCGCAAAATCACTAATTACATGCAGGCAGACACACACACACGCGCACACGCCGCAAAATTCTCAATTCAACACACACCGAGACGGTTGTCCGACAGTTCAGTCGGTGCACGATGACAGGCGGATATGCAGCTTGTAGATTAGTGTTAGCAGACCCATCTTTTATGCAGCTAATGGAAAGAGACGACAAACACTCCCTTTTTTCTCTTTCCAGTCAGATTCAGACGGCTGATAAACTAACCCAGAGATCAGGTGATAAATCACAGATGGCCCTGTTTTCTGGTTTTTCCCCCTTCTCCTTACATCACTTCCTCGACCATGTGAAGACGCAGTAAACGTCAGACCGAATCTGTCAGGTGCGCGCTGGTTTCTGGAGTACCGGCTGATCTGCTGCGTCTCAGTCTGTATCTGCTAGGCTCATCTATCTTTCCAAAAAATCCAAAGCTCTGTGTAGGCTGCACGTAGCTCTCCCATTACTCATGCATGGCTCAAGTCGGACTCTAACCATGCGGATGCCATACTGGAAAAGAAATACAGGAGTTTTTTTTGGCTATCAAGGGTGAATAACAGAATTAAAATGAATCTTTTATCCTAATCAGACTTTGAATCAACAACAGCGTTTGGAAGCCTGAGCAGCAGTACGCCCTGCTTTTTTACTTAAGCCATATTTGGCTGATTCGGACTACTACATCACTTGATAAATCACCCAAAACATTCAGAGTGTTTGTGAATAATGATAAGGCACTAAAGTTCCCCGAGAAAGCCTTTTCTCGGTATTGTTGTGGTCTTTAGCAGCTGGGACGCAGCCAGCGGCCTCCTTATCAGCACTTAACTAAGGAGGGCAAGCTAAAAACCTGTCCTGAGGGCCAAGCTTTCAGCGCTAAGCCGGAGGACACGATCCAAGGCTATTAGCTTTAAACGGGGATGGATTGAAGGGTAAACCTGCCAAAAGTCAGTTTACCTAACCCCATTGTCTGTAAAACTAGGCTGACGTGGATTTTTTATGATCTACAGTGCATTCGTGGAAAGTCGGTGCCGTGGCATCAAAGTGAGGGAGGTTCCTGAATGTTTTTGTTAAAACCCATGTTTATTTGCCTGATGGTGATCACTGACTGCCTTCGTCGCAGTTCTCTTCATTCAATCGCTGATTCATCACATGATTGCACCCGTGTCAAAGAGGTTTTCTGACTTCAGTGCACCCAGTCATAACATCTACTTTGCATTTTTGCCACGACGTCCTCACGTCTGTGTCGATGCAACAACTATCAGCACACAGAGAGGAGCTGCGGTACGTCTTAGCGAGCTTGCAGAGCCTGAAATCACCTGAATCTTGCCCCGCGTGAACCCAAAATAACACTCAGCGCCTCACAAAGCTCCTAACTGAAGTCTGATCTGAGGCATGAGCCGAGGTGTGTGTGTGTGTGTGTGTGTGTGTTTATACAGGACCAGCCCCTATACCACCAACACAGCTTTCACAGCTGGGATGTTTGGACTTGATGGATGAACTGTGCCATATGTCCTCGCTGGTGCGTGTGTGTGTGTGTGTTTTGAGTGTGTGTGCACATGCGGCTGCGTGTAAGGCAGCTCAAATCAACAAACCATAAACGAGCTAACATCGTGACCCCTTGTAATCCCACATAACTCCCCGATCTCTGCCTCTACACCACATTCAACCGGACAACCTGCAACGCTTCTGTCAAACCGTCAGGAAACGTGGAACAACCGGCACTGTACCACTTTTCCAAACTTATTCCTCAGTGTTACACACGTGCAGTTCATTTTTGGTCATGCACGGGGTTGCTAAGTGCAAAACTATGTGTGTGTGTGTGTCTGTGCTCACTCCTGACGGTATTCTTACCACTGGAAACTCCTGAACAATTAGCTGGCGAGCGCTTCCCCTTTGCTATCTTCTCGTGTGTAATTTAGAGGAAGTGGGAAGAGTAACAGTGAAGCCACGCAGCGCCTCATTAACATCAACCTCACCAAGCCACACAGCAGGAGGCAGACTAACTGACACACACACACAAACAGTGTGAAGGTTGCTGAGAAGCAACCTCACGTGCATAAGAAGATAAATAAACGTATGCTCTCTTGATCATGTGGCGTGACTCACCGCTGCCCTCTGGAAGGCTCCTTTTGTGTAGGTGCCCCCTCCTCTGTAGTTGATGGCCGGGATCTCCTGGTTGAACAGGGAACACTTGTGCTGGTGGGACTTGGGCGCTGAGATGTGGTCCACCCTCGTCACCACATGGGTCTTGGATGAGAAGGTGACCAATGCCACCCTCGTGTCCTCCGGCGCGACGGGGAAGTCGGAGAGCATCTTGCGCACAAACTTCAGCTCGCTCAGGAAGTTATTGGCCCCCACGCTGGACGACTCGTCCACGAGGAAGACCAGGTCCAAGCAGGAGCTCTTCTCGCGTAGCTCGCGGACGTTTCGCTTGAACGCCTGGCCAAGGCGCTCCACTTTGCTCTCCGCGCTCTCTGACAGGTTGCCCGCTGACGAGGAGGAGGTTAGGGGTGACATCTGCCTGGACCGGCGGGACTGCAGCTGCGGTTGGGACTGTTGGGCGGCTGGCCAGGCTGTGGTCCATACATCCAGGACGCACAAGACCAAAAGGCAAGTAGTCCATGATAGTGTTAAAGAGTACCTTTGAGAAAACATAGTGACAGTCAGCACAGCACCTGTGCCGAGGAGAGACTTTGTAGAAAAATAAAAGACAACCTCTTTTCAAGAGGAATTCAGTGAAGATAAACGTGTCCTATGCCTGCGTCACTGTGCAGGACAGCAGACGGCAACAGTTCAGTGCAGAGTTCCTCAAAAGCATTGCAGGATGAAGATGAGGATTCTTCTCTTTTCATTCAAAATGTGCCTCTGTCCATCTGCCTTCTCTCTCCAGTGGAAGAAAACTCCAGTCCCGTCTGGAAAAATGTTTATACTTGCTCAAGGTAGCTGCCTGCCTGTCTTTTCTCTTTTCTACAAAAATAAATCAGTATATCTGGCTTTTTTCCCCCTTCCTTCTCTGTACAGTCTGTATGTGTAAGTGTGTTGTCTGGAGCTTGTTAAGTGTCTGTGTAAATCTATGTGTCCTTTAGATCTCCTTATTCCTGCCTCTTCTGCCTGTTAGTCAATCTTTAAGTCTGTGCATCAGATCCAAAAAGCCTCTTCAGTCCTCTCCGGTCCCAGTGTACTGCCCCTCAGGCTCCTGTTTGCCTATGTGACGCTCCTGCCTGCACTGTCAGCCAAGCTCCGAATGCTTGTTCCCCTCTTCTCCCCAAATCATTTAAAAAAAACACACAGAGGAGGAGGAGGAGGAGGAGGAGGAGGAGGAGGAGGAGGAGGAGGAGGAGGAGGAGTGAGGGAGGAAAAAAGTTGAGAGACAGAGAGAGGCTGAGGGGAAAAAAGGGGGCAGTCCAGCCATGGCCGTGAAGTCATTTTTTTCCCCCCCTTCATCTCTCCTCCTCCTTTTCTCTCACCTCCCCCTCTTTCCCTATCTCCTTCTGAGAGTCTCACCCTCCCCCTCCTACTCCCCCCCACCTCTCCCTCGCTCCCTGTATCTGTCTGTCTCTCTGCTCCTGAGCGGAGTGACACTCGAACGTCATGCCTGTCAACTTGTCAACGTTCCCATCAGCAACAGGCGCCCGTGATCAACTCCGTATGTCCACACGTGCGCATCAGAACGAGATCAAACCAGGTGAGAGTGAAGAGTGGGATGAGGGGAGGAGAGTACACGAAGATGAGTCAGATTAAAACGATTTAAGAAGTAATATTAGACAGATGCAGGAGTTTGGCAGGAGGAAGGTCTGAATCCTCTATCAGAGTTAGGAAGCAGTTAAGTCTGCTCTGGATACATGCTTTGTCAAATCATCACTCTTTTAGGAGCTATCCTTTCCTCTCCCTCCTCCCTGTGTTTTTTTCTTGCTGTGTATCTTGTTTAAGAAATAAAAAAGAGGAGGGGAAGAGCTGCCCTTCTTTGCTCTTTGGATTTGTCTACGTCTTCCTGCACCACCAGGGATTCACACATACTCCTTCACTCTGCTGTTTTTCGACATCTCTTCGGTCTCTTATAGCCTCTCCCTTCTTTTCTCCTCCTCTCTCTGCTGTCGTGTTTTCCTTCACTGATTTTATCTGTAACCAAAACAAAGGCAGCCGGTGTTACAGAGGCACACCGCGCCTATTAAACCAAAGGCCTGAGATTTACAGCGAAGAGCTGGCTTCACAAGGAGCTGCAGAGGCTGGCGATGGAGAAAGAGTCGCTGCACAGGGGTGGATAGGAACAGGACAAGGGACATAAAATACAGAAGTGAGGGAGATAGAGACGGAAGGAAAAATGCACTCCATGTCCAAAAGTATGAGGACATTCATATAGAACAGCTCATTCCAAAACCATGGCCATTAGTCTGCTACTGTAACTGCCTCCATTGTTCAGGGAAAAATTCTGGAAGCTGGCTGAGGGGATTTGCTTCCACTTGGCCACAACAGCATTAGTGAGGTCGGGCACTGAGGTTTGAAGCGTCTAAAATTTCATAAATATTTCCCTTGATCAGATCTAGGGCTTCAGCTAATGATTATTATTTGGTCTATACCAGAAAATTGTGAAAAATGTCCACTGAAATATCCCAGAGCCCATCCCAGATTCACATTTCTTCAAATATCAAATTGCTTTGTCCAACAAACAGTCCAAAGTTTAAAGAAATTCAACTTCTAATCACATAAGAGAGAGAAAGGAGCTGAAACTCATTTGTGAGTAGCTGGAACTAATAAAAATTTGGCATTTTTACATGAAAAAAGACTCATCGATTATCACAGACTAATCGACTCATTGTTTTGTCATTAATCAGAAGGAAAAGGTCGAGCCCGAGCCTTGAAAAACAGACCCAAAAATGGCCACATAGTGTGTAGAAGGAGAGACAGATAAGGACGGAGCAATAAGAGAGAAAGTGGAGGAATAAAAAGCAAAAGGAGGGGACAGAAACAATAAAAAAGCAGAAAGTTGACAGAGTGTGTGTGTGTGTTTCCATCAGAGCCGTCCAGTGCAGCCAGTCTTATACTATTAGCCACAATGACACACAGCTCAGGCACACACAGTGTTTATTAGGCTGTATAAGCCAGGCTTTCATTTAACGGCACTGGAAACTTCTGCACTGAAGAGGTGGGAATAGAAAGTAGCGTCATACTGGCCAGATAAACTGACTGAGACACAAACACAGACGTATAGAGACTAAAACACACACACACACACAGTGACCCAGATCTACACACAGATGCAAATAGAGAGACACACACACACACACCCTCGCTCTCACACATACTGAAAGGGGGATGAGCACAGCTGTGACTTCCTGCTTTTTGGCACTAGAGAGCCCTCACCAGACTTTTGTGGGGGTCTCGGGGGAGACAGGGGGTTGGTGGATGGAGAGGAGGCTTGTGTGTGTGTGTGTGTGTGTTAATGGGGGTTGTGTGCTAGTCATACTGAATATTTAAGCAAAATCTGTGAGGGAGTATGACCTGTGTGGTATTGTACAAGGCTTCAGCGAAGATCTCTGCACATTTCGAGTGCAGATTTAATTACTTTGATTTGAAATTTCCACAATAAAAAAAGGGTCGAACAGAAACTTCAACTTCTACAGGGTTCAAATGTTCAGCTCATGGGGAGTGCAGCCACCTATTTAGCAGAGTCTAAACCATTTAAAATCCAAATAAAGCAGTGGAAATTGTCATTGTTGAGAGATATAAAATTAAACAAAATACAAAAAGACAGAACAAATAAGCCCTATGCTCATTCACCCTGCCGCAGATCAAATTTAATGCCTGCCTTTCTTAAATTCCAGGCAATTTAAGGCTCTTTTTTTAGACCTGGACTTTTCGAAAAACAAAAATTAAGACTTTTTAAGGATCTGTGGGAACCATGTGTACACAGGACGAAGGATGTGTGCAAAGTTTCACATGCTACGTTTGCAAATGTTCACACAAACACACGCACCGAACAAAGAAATGCTGGGTAGCAGATAAGGGTGCAAATCACTGAAGCTGAGAATAGTTTTTCCTGTGGTTAGCACTCACACATACACGCACACAAACTTGGACAAAAATACTATCTGGCCAATGGCAAAGTGGCTAAAATGTGTAATTCACTTTATAGTCGATCAAGATTAAAAAATGTTGCACAATTCTGGGCTGGAGACTGAAATTGAGTTGACTTTTTGTTATCTGGGAAGCATTAAAAATGTATAAAAGTCGTTACTCAGAAAGCGTGACGATACCTTTCCTGTCAGCAAACCACAGAGGCCCGAAAAGAGTTTCCACACTCTTCTTTCTCTGTAAGAGCAAAAACATTCAAGAGGTCAAAGATTGTACGCTCGCATTGGATGTCAAATAATCGCGCTCATACGCAAACACACCTGTTCTCTCACCTGTCTGTAATCGCCTGACAGCAGGCTGGAGGTACTCTACAGGTGACAACACATTCCTCGTATTTCTTGGTATTTCTGGCCTAAAGGATGAAGCACATATCTCAGCGGGAGGATGATCTTTCCATGACATTCCTTTGTGGCTCGACTTGATCTGAAATCAGGTTAAATATTTGTCTGAACACAAAAATAGTAGTAGTATAATAGTACAGAGATTATTTTGTTGAGTTGTTTGAGTCGATTTATCTATAAATCAAGAACAATTTTGATCATTTATGAAGGACAACACAACACACCTGCTGTTTTCAGCTTCTTAAAGGTGAGAATTCACTTATTTTCTGTTTTGAATCATGGTAAACTGCATACACTTTGGCCTTGGGGTTGCTGGTAAGACAAAACAAGGCATGCAAAGAGAGTTTCTGGGAAACTAATGAACATTTTTCATGATTTTTCTGGCATCACTCATAGAAAAGCCCCAGAATTTATTTATCTGACGTTAATTTCCAGATTAGCACTGATTCATCCTCACTTTGTGTCATAATGTATCAGCGGAGCTTCCTTAAGAAAATGGGAACTCCATTTCCCATGTGCACTTGCGAGAAGACGCACAGGTGAGCTCTATTTGAAGTCATCACAGGGTTTGAGGTCCATTTTGCCAAAAAATTGCTTTAATGAAGGTCTACAGACTTGAAAGTTAACTTAAACGTCGTTCAGTATATTTAAACACTCTGTAGTCTTATATTTTTTGTGTTCACAGTTGGTCATTAATGTCCCTACTTTGCTTTTAAACGGCTAATCGTCAGTTTTCCAAATCTGGACAAGCTAGCCGTTGACGCCGGTGTTTCGGTTTAACAAGTGGCCGTGTTAACTGGCGCTCTTTAGCCGAACGCGTTCTAACTATGGCACCCTCAGACGAATTCGGGCTGACTAACACCAGTTAACACGGTCACCCGTCAAAGCGAAACAGCTAGCTAGCTAACTTGTAAAACTTGGATTGCCTTTGCTGGGTCACTTTAGACTTAAATGGAAATGCTTTCTAATTGTATTCAAAAGCGAATGTCATCATTTGGAAGTGTTACAGAGTGTTTAAAACGACCAAATGGAGCCACCACAGACCCATAAACAACAAAGCGTTCAGCCGTTAACGAGCTCGTTCAGTTCATTTAGCTAACTTAACGGCTTTAATGACTTAATTAGCAGCGCCGGGCTTCATGTAAGCTCTAAAAAGTCTGTTTAACTGCCGAGAAATAAAATAAGACACTATTTGGAAACTTCACTCTTTTGTTGATTTTGCTATTTAACAGAATATAGTGTTAAATTAAAAGTTTACTTACAGTCAACCGTTCAAATGCTATTTTTTTTTCCAATCGACGCCATCACATCAAGTTATATTACACTGCCCCCTGCAGGCGGCGGTGTGTCATTACACTACACATATATACAGGGTGTAATGACGCGCTTTGGCCGTTAGATGGCGCTAAAATATAATAAAGTGAAGGTTGGCATGAAGCGGCTGCATCAACTCAATGTCTAACTATTAAAGTAAAAGAAAAAGTCAGATCCTTCACTTTTGTAGTAGACTTTTTCACAACAGCCGGTTGACAGGGTCAAAGCAGGTGCTTCCAATAAGCAATAAACAGGGAAAGTAGTTCATCTTTAATTAAAATCCATCAAGGTTTTGATGTAATTCAAAAATTGCACCAAAACTCAACATATTCAAAGCATTAGAGTTTAAAAGGAAGAAACAAATGATATTCTCAGTTGATCTGGATGTGCAAATATGTTTAAGTATAGTGATAAATCTACATAATCCAACAAATTTAATGTTTTTAGTAGACATAACTGTCAGTTTCATAATTATGTCTCCCTAAGTAAAAAAAAATCTGTGTTCTGCATTGTGGTTAAAAACATGAAGTAATCCAGCGAGTGTTCACTGAGAAGGGGGAACTGATAGTAATGACCAAAACACATCTGTTGAACATCAGGCGTCACATTTCAGACGTCTCCATAAATTGACTCAGCAGCTGGCAAAGCACTTTTTTTTGTTTGTGGTCATAACGTCCAATATTTGTAATATCACTGATTCCTGCAGAGCCGGGTGTCCATCCAGTAATGACAGAAATATTAAGAGCATGGTGATTAATCTGTATCGGATCTGATCACCTGCTGCTGTCATTATTATCACAGGAGTAAAGTGGTGCATTATCCTGCTGGTCTGAAGTTTGCTGTTGGTCTGCACATCGCAGGAAGATGTACAAGGAGTAGAGATCCTCTCTTCACCCCGCGTATGTGCTGCGTCATTTATCCTCTTTTTTTCCAGTTTCATTTCTGTGAAAGCTAAACAAATAAATCAGGTTTAAAACAATATGAATCTGTTCCTGCTGGCCTTGGAGAACATAAGTAATACATCTCACAGGCAGATGTGGCCAGCCGAGCTAAACACAGAAACAGCGGATTGCAGGGTTTGTTTGTGTGCTCAGTACGATCAGAAGGCAGCGTGCATCTAGTTTGTCAGCGAAGCCGTATGAATTTATATCTCTGGGTTTGTGGGTGACACAGAGGCAGTGGTAAAGAAAAATGGCTTTGTGTTTAGCTGACTATTTATAGCTGCACTCACACGCTGTATAAATATTTTATAAGTCCAAGCAGGCTGCAGGAGAGTGACGTCCTTGAGGTGGAAAATCGAACGCACACACTCCCCGATTTGTCATCTTGTACTGAATAGCGTCACACATCTTAATCTACAGCTGTATCACCACACGATCAGGCGGTCGTCCTGGAGAAGAGTGCAGAACATGTCGGGATTTGGCAGCCGCCAAGGTTACAATCGATCAATATACGGTTGTTTCAGGTTTTATAAAGATTCTTGTTGCCACGTTACAATAAATAAGGCTCACATCATGTTGCTACGTCCACAAAGATCCAGTCAGTTGTTCTTTGAGATTGGCCCCCCGCGGCAAGCAATCAATTATTCAGCCATCAAACAAAACCAGACCTGAAAACTAATTAAAACATGTAAATGTGCACATATTAGCATTCATAACGGGCACTGCGAACATGTTCTTTAACCTTCACATCCGCACAGTCACATCTGGGAGCTGATGAGTACAACAGCTGGCCGAAGGGAGTATGAGTTGAGCGGGTATGTCCTCAACCTGATGGCTGAGTGTGCATTCGTACAAAGACAGATAAGTGCACACGCGCGCTAAGGGCGAGGAAGGCGAAGGCGTCATCGTGGGAAAGGTCCACAAAGAGGAAAGGTGTTAGATTCCACAGCTCCACATGAGCGATGGATCATATAGTACAGACACACATCAACACACACTAGAGCAAACAGGAAAACATGCAAACACAGGCAGCCAGCATACCAACAGTCCCACTCGACCTCGGCCTGTGCTGTGAAACGAACCCGTAGTCTCATGTCACAACAAAGACCCATTCTTCACTTTTGATTCAAGACCAGTTAGAGGAAGTCGAAAGCTGCAGAGAAAAAAGCTAATTAGATCTTGAGTCAAACTACTGTTGAAGTATCCTTAATATTGTTTCCTTGTGTGTAGTTGTTGTGTGTCTTCTCACGTGTACAGTACGGGTGCGGATCCTTCCTCCAATGGGCAGCAGACATTTTGACTCGCCACGGCACGCAAAGCACAGGTGTCACTGAAGCAGCTGAACGGAATCCATCCATAATTAATGCTATTATTTGACGCCCACTGTGACATATCACAATGACCGACCGCTGACAGCACCACGGGTCCCTTTTACAACCACTGCGGTGCCGCCTCCTCCTGCCCCCACATCTGTTTCAGAGCAATCAGAACACTAATATGCACCATGTGCACATTATATAAACCGAAATATTAAAGTGTTTAAAGCTCTCAGACAGATTTCTGTTTTTATTGTGTTGTAGTGCAGCATCTAAACAAAAGGTTTTCTTTCGGATAACTGCCACACAAACCTGAGGGTGCGGGCCCCCGGGGGGGCACTTGCTCCATCTGCCCGACACACATCTGTACGTTTGCACTCTAAAAAGCAGCTGTAGGAAGTGCAAGAGCTGGTGACAAAGAGACAGAGGGAAGTCAGAAAGTGTGTGAGAAGAAGTGAAGAAGGAAGGACAAACGCCGAGGGTTGAAAAGGAAGGACAGGAGGAGGGGGGGGGTGTAATGCAGGAACAGCAAAATGGTGAGGAGATATAAACAATGAGAGCACAAAGAGGGGAGTGAGACTCTGTAAGATACACTAGGTGGAGGAGGAGGAGGAGGAGGAGGGGAGTGGGAGAGAGTAAGATGAGGAGGTTATTTCTCAAGGCAGCGTGAACTGGATTCAGCCAGACTTCCATAAAAACAGCCTCGTCCAGGCTGCAGCAGCAGCAGTCCGGGAGGGGCGGCAGGGCTGAGCGGGTTGGGGGGGGGTAAGAGGGAAATGAATACAAGAAATGTGCACACACACGCACACACACGCGTGCAAAAAAAGAGGATACTCTATGTGCTGCCTCATGTGAAAAACACCGCGATGCGAGCTTGTGTCTATACAAGTCATTCTCGCTCCTCACTCTGAAAGAGGAAGTTTGTACAGGAGATCTGCAAGAACACCAACACCCTGTGCTGTGCTGTGCTGGCTCAGCTGATCAGGATTATCCCTTGGTATTCTTAAGGGCTGTCTGCTGGTATAGAAAGATACAAAGAATTTAGAGAAATCAAGGCCAAGAAAGTAGCTTTGTTGAACTGAAATCTGTGTCACAGTTCAGACGTTTCTATTCATGCACGTCTTGTTTTTATATTAGCGAAACTGGATGTGACACAGTTATTTTTGGCATGTTTTGAACAGTTTACATTGCACTTAGATCGAGCAATCTGACCATCTTCTGTCCCAGTTCAACTCGGCCATCGTTCCCCTCTGAAAGTCAACAGTGATATTGAGGATCTGGATAAACAGAGAGCCGGATGAGGAGCATAAAGTTTGTCAGCTGTGCGATGCCGTTTGGAGGCGTGACGAACGATAAGACAAGATGCGGACAAGCTCAGACTGGTTTCAAGGATTTGAGGTGTACACAAGTGGAACACGGACGATTATATTCTAACACCACAACATGTTTTATTTATAGCAGCTGACCGGCCAAAAGAAAGTTTGTCAGGGTGCGTCTGAGTACCCAGGAGGGGAAGTAAACATTAACAGGAGCACTACAACAGCATAAGGAAAATGTAAACCGCAGTCTAACACAACTATATTACCACATATCTATAACTAACGCAACCTAAATGAACACAACAATAACAACAACAACAACACTGGCTCCTCGCATCAGAGCTGACCTTTAACTTGACTTTAAAGGGTCATTATTTTAAATGGCATTTCCTGTTTGGCGACACAAAGCCTGCCTCGTTTAACTCAAGTCTAGACGGCATTACAAGATAGCAATAAAAAAGATGGTGACGAACCTTAAAGCTTCCATTAATCGGACACTTTTCGGCAGCACGATAAGACATAAACGCAACAAGCAGCAACCTGCGTGAGTGAGAAAATCAGCCAAAGTGGCAGAAATCTGTCAGAAAGATGGCGGCAGCAAGAGTCACGATGTCCATGCTTTATATAAACACCATCCAGCAGACACGAATCAACGATAGCAGCCATGTCTTTTACCTCCGTTTTGGCCTCTACCACCTCATGAGGGAAACACGTAGGTCTTTAGCTGCTACAGCTGGTTTATCAGGAGCTTTTTTTGTGGGACTGGAAACAACATTGACGAGAGATACACATACATATCATCTTCCACATCTTCTCAACATCTCATGGATACTGAATAACAACAGACATTTTTCCCCTTCCCGTGTTTACAGATTATAGATTCTCTCTTCGAACCTAAAACCAGCCCCCAATGTGAACGAGTTTGTTTGGGTCTTGATCTCAGCATGTGTTCTCGAACACATTGTCCCAGGAACTCATATGTTTCTAGGGACATGGTAAACACAAGGCTCGGATTACCATCTCCACTCCCATGCTCGCACGCCCCCTTCACCGCTCTCTTCCTCCTCCTCCTCCTCCTCGTCCTCCTCTTCTTCAACCCCTTCTTTCTATCACCTCTTTTCCTCCTCTGTATTTTCTCCAACCCTCCCTGTGAATTCACACATTCCTCTCTTTCCCTCCAGAGGTCACAAACTTCTTCACTTTCCAAACATTTTCCTCCCGCTGACCCCCTTTTTCTCTCCCCTCTCTTTCTTTGCCCCCCCTTTGCCACTTGTTGTGAAACCCCCGTCTTGTGTTACTGAAAAAAACGTTTATAGATATACGGGTATGAGTCAACAGCATGTTATGCCTCTGAATGAACACTGTGCTCAGCCTCCCTCGGGATTGGAAGTCATGGAGGTTTCTTAGAAAACATCGGGGCGGGGACACATCCGCACCGGCGTCATCGCTCTGCTCCTTATTTGGAGTTAATATGCAAAGCAAAGAGTCCAGTACTCGTATGTCTAAAAACATGCTGAACAAAACATTTGCACAGATATCTATCTAACCTGAACAAACATTCAGTGATTTTAACTTCAGAAGCTACTTCAAATCAGGTGTTTAATATATATCAAGGGAAGTCATGTAAAGTCGTGTTTTAGGATACCTGGAGATGTTTTGGGGTCCCTGCCAACTCATACTAACTTGTCTTGTATTATGTTTTATGTCACCCTTTAGTCTCAGGTGACTTGCCCCTGGGTGATGAGCTAATGCCAGTGCAAAGTACAAGTCTTGGTGCTGGATGCCTTTGTTCTCCTGGCATCAGTCAACCTGTTTTACCAGAACCTGAATGGGCTCACACAGGCAGAGGATTGGGACGGTCATCAATCAGCAGTGGGCAAAGGCTCGTGCTGTTCAATGAACACAAGAAAAGGAAAACGTGATTTAAGAGAAGACAATAGCCAAACTGGACGATAAACAGCTTATCTTGCCCGTTTAAAACCATCACGGTATAACAATACCTCTGAGCCCTTTCATCAGATTTCATAATGGACTATCAACACCACCTTGATCAAATATGCATATAATTAACAGCTGTTTGCACTGCTTCCCAAATCAAACATCTCATTAACCGGCTCTCATATCCTTCGTCTGTCTTTGTTCTTCAGCTGGTAACAGAAACCTAAATATGTGAATGGTGAAAAAGGTTCTCCAGAGAAAAAAGATTTGTTCATTCTTTCCTTGTTTATTGTAAAGACCGCCACGGGTCATAAAAAGTGTACATAACAGTTGTATGTATCTGTCCACACACACTTCATCGTCTGTTCTTAAGACGTTTTTAAATTTAGAGCTGCATTACATAAGTCAAGAGCAGGAGTCCAAAGAAAACAGGTCTTCCGAATTAGACGACCGAATATGTTGCCTGTGTGCACCTTCTACAGCGGCACAGAGGTGCTTTCTGATCTGACTTCTCCTGATCTGACTCCTGGCAGGACATCATAAGTTTGTTCTGCCAGGAGAGGCTTGGTTTGGTTATGTTTATGCACGAAAATCATCATGGTTTACCGGTTAAAACGACCACTTTGCTAAGGGCACAGGACAGTAACAAACATGTGGTTAAAGTTAGCGAAAAATCAATGACCGATTGACCGATGGGTGCCGGTATAGATGGATTATTTGAGCCGATGATCCACGTCTTTGCTGATTTTTGGATTAGTCGAAGGCGGCAGAGGCAGGACGAACAACATTTGAGCTTCAAAACGGGTCTTCGGAAACCTGTTGGTGACGTCACGTACACGCCGTCCATTATTTAAGCTGTCCTCTATGAGCACTAGAGGATTGTTTTGGTGGTTTCCGCTGATTTTTTAGCATTTATTAGAACCCAGGTTTAGATTTTGCTTTGAGAAACACCCTCATGACATTTCTACTTCATTTCTTCTGCAAACACACCTACAGTCACGTCACGGTGGATGTTAGTATGTTGAAAGAGAGGCATCCTGTTTGCTTCAGTGTACAGTCAGCAGAGCTCGGAGCATTAGTGAGATGAACTTGTCACGGTGCTGGCCCGCTTCCATGCGTTATGCGCTCACTGTTTATCAGGAGGGATAAGCATAATTCTTCTCTCAGGTTTTTCCCAAAAATGGTGCGTCTTCTTGTTTCCAATGACAGTAATCTGTCTTCTTTCATCTCCTTCTTAATTGGCTTCTGCTACGTCTGACTCGACTGAGACTCTGACAGCTCAGGGCCATGAAAGATTTTTATGACTTAATCTCAGATTTCATCACATGATGACTATGCAGAAATGACTTAAAAATTAACTTTCGGTGTGTCACCATGGGCGAGATTAACAGCTTCAACATTCTGAATGTCATAAACCGCAAGTAGGTTATTGAAGAAAACCCTATAAAGCTCATTTTTAGTGCATATAGTCTGAGAGGAGACGTCTGCAAGAACTGGAAATGTTAATTTGATATACTGATTCAATAAATATCTCGACTGTGTGCGTGTGCAGGAACCTCCTTTTCTAGAAGCTACCGGAAATGAGCTAAAATCACAATTCTGGCTATTTTAATGGAGTAAAAACTCCAGACTTAGTAAGCTATGCTTACTCAATTTGTTGCTAAGAGTTAGAGAAGAAGGCCGAGGCCAGCAGCCAGTTAGCGTAGCTTAGCATAAAGACTGGTACTGGGTGGAAACTGCTAGCCTGGCTCTGTCTGAAAGTAACAACAAGGTCACTAATGAGCACATTGCCTTACTTTTGGACCGAACCGGGCTACTTCTAGTCTTTATGCTAAGCTAAGCTAACTTGCAGTGGCCCTGTATTTAACGGACAGATACGAGAGTGTCACTGATCTCTCTTTTTATATTCTTGGTGAGAAAGCAGATCAGCGATTTCCAGGAAACCCAACAGGAAACCAACACTTCATCTCACCACGGATGATCACGTGGTGTCTTAATTCTCGATGCATTTAACCTATTTTAGTGTGTGTCTTTATGCAAGTGGAAGCTTTATCGCCTTCAAACATAGATGCTGCTCTCAAAAGCACTCTGGAAAAAACAGCCATTACTCCTCGTCAGGTCCTCGTTGGAGACCTGCAGTCTCCCTGCGGTCTGCCTGCCTGGCACCACAAGCCATTAGCCTCCATGTTTGCATGTTATTGTTCCAATTTTCCAGCGACTGAGCAGCAAACAACCTGAAACAGCAGGGTTACTTATTAACACCCTTATCTGGAGAATCTCCATGCCTTTCACCACCCGAGCTGTCACCTGCCCGGGTGCATGCTATGTATGCTACGTATGTCTGTGTGAGTGTGCATATGTTTACATCAGCCTCCATGTGATAGGAAGGTGGAATGCGTGTGTGAGAGGCGAGGACCGGAAGAAGGGCTGCAGAGGTGGATCGGATCAAACCACATAAGGAATTGTGCATAATTTATACTGTTTGTGTGCTGCGTGCACACCCTCCACACACAGGTATGTGTGTATCGGAGGGAAGGTCCAGGGTCAGCTTTACCACAGCGATAAACTCCCAGTAACAGCTGACTCAGGACATGCCTCTGAACTTCAACTAGCCAAGCCACTTCCCTTTGTTCGTCTTCTTCATTTGTATTTCTCCAAATTGTTCACGCATAGTCTCACAATTTTAGGACAATGCAGCAGAACAGCGGTAACTGGTAGTTTTCATCTGGCTGGGTCGGTCTCGTGACCTCGGTCCAACTGATCACGTGTTACCGAAGAGCAGCCTGGAGGCGAAAGGCTGCAAAGGTCAAACTCAATAATGAATGAAGACGCTGTAGTAAAAGCCTGGCAGGACTTCACCAAGCAATCAGCCGCCGTCTTTCAGTGTGTGTACTTTCATACTATTCTGGGTACATAGTGGAAGTAGGGGACCGCCGGCAATGTGAAAAAGGCAGCGGAGGTAACGGATGGACCTGAAGCGGTTCTGATAAATGCCACAGTACGCAAGCTGTACATATGTTTTATATTCATATTTTGGCAGTCAAATGTTGACGCTAGCGCTCTGCCCAGTTGCAATTCAGCGTTGAAATGTTGTAATCAACGTTTCCACTAAGACACAGAGACATGAGACGCGGCAGGTTTGTGTTGATTATCTTTGGGCAGTCATTTGAACTCATGACTGGTGCTGCCCTCCGTGTCCATCATTTTCTCTGCACCCTGGTCTTTGTCCGTGTCTCCAGGGTTTTTGCACGCGCCCCCCGAGTCTTATCTCTTTGCTCAAATGGTCCAGTAAGCTGATCAAACACACACGCACACACACACACACATCCAACTAAACACAAGCCATTAATTGATGGGTATACCTGTGACCTCTGCAAATACTGACCCTTCCTTTGAGCTGTTAAGTGCTGACAGGCCACACGATGAGTAAAACCAGTGGAATATCACTGACTGCTGACATTCTCTGCATTCTCTGCTAAAGTTTGTTAAATGACCGTTCAAGCGATAGAAAAAGACGCGACTAGAGGTGTGTATTAGAACTGTAGCACATGTACTTTGTATTATTGTATTATAAAATTGAGAGTTTTTGCATCGGACCAAACACATGCATGTTCAAACACGAGTGATGTGTTTCTCTCCCTGCAGCTGTTATCTACCTTTATCAGACGGCTTCATCATGCCGTAATTAGAAATGATGCAATTAGAAGACAATCTAATCTAATCAAGCAAACGACGCCGAATGCACTTTGAAGCGTCACTGTGTCCGATCACAAAGTCTTTCCTCTATTGATCAGCGAGGAATGGCGAAAAGAAGACGGTATCGTTCGACATACGCGATAAATAAATCGATCAGCGTCGATATTTATGCGATTTATAGACAAATGCGGGGTTCACCAGATCTTTGAAGCAGCATTTCAACAGTCCGGGAAGATCAAAAGTCCAACCCGATGACCCAGACGCATGAGGATGTGTGAAGCTGGGTCACTTTGCACCTTAAATGTGGAAATGCTCTTTTACCCGTGGGTTTCATGGACTTTCATGCAGCTGTGATCAAGGAGGAACTTGCTCGTCATGTAGGATTGTCCCATATCAAACAGGAACACAGTGGCTCTCAGCCTCATAGTTTACTCACACAGTTTAATAGTGACCAGCTGTTTGAGTGACCGCCCCACGACAGAAGGAAGCTTTCAGAGGAAACTTTGACCCTCATATCAACCACAAGACACCGAAAGCAGGCCGCATTGTACGCCAGCAGAATGTCAACAAACCGGCCCACTGACCTGTTCCCTAATGGTCAAGCATGTGTGCTGTGAGTGAGCAGTGTTGCCACAGTGTGTACCCCTTCCTGCTTCACTGACCAGGTACATTTGGAGTCATTTTTGCACTGCATGAGCAAACTCTTCAGGTGACGAGAGCGTCAAAGGCAGATATCTGGGTCAGAGGTGGCCAGGGGTGCAGCTGAACACCGCCCGGGCGTGCAGGCCGTATTTTAGCGCAGTCAGAGTTTGCCGAGGTGATTCTGGTGACCTTGTTGTTCCGTCCACTCAGCGCCTTCTTGAGCGTTGAGATTAGTGGCCGGGCGTTATGTAATTCCTGCCTTTTGTTCTGCGCTGTGCCTATCATGAGTCAACAGTTGTTCAGGAAGGAGCGGGGGTCCCTCAGGTGAGCTCTCCTATGAAATCACAGCAGGATGCCAATAAAGCGGAGCGCGTTGAACATTAAGCTAGGAGGTTCAGCAGCTGGAGCATCCTCGAGGAAAGCACCGAATCCTCTGAGAAACCAGCTCATAGAGACAGTATAAACACAAGCAAATATGACAAAAAGAGTCATTATTGTACGTTTATTCTTTTGATATGAACCTTTTTGGGGGTTTTGGTTTCAACTGACAGATCAGCTCCTAAAAAACACCTGCAGACACGTCAGGAAAACGACGGGCGTCGAATATTTTCAACAACAGAAGTCAACTCTTTTGTCAGGGACACAGCTGGTACTTAGTAATCCACTCAGAGATGAAGGCTGTCTCTGGAAGCTTCACTATCAGCAGCATGGGGCTTTGCATGCAGGGTGGAAACCCACCAGCGGCCTTGCAGCATGCAGAGTGAGTAGTGTCATCTCAGCGTGTAGGCTAAATTTAGACTGCTGCTGCTGCTGCTGCATCTTGAATAATAAGTGTGAATGGGTGTGAGAAAGACAAAAAAAAAATCAGAGAGAGGAAGTGCAGAACGAAGAAGACAGAAAAAGGTTGCTGCAATCTTTGCTTAAGCTGCCTTGTTTGAATCTGCACGGGGCAGGAATTTGGATGAACAGCTGATAGTTGGGAGGTGAAGAAAAAAAGGCAAAAAGAAAAAGATATGGGAGGGTCCCGGAGAAGGAGGAAAAACAACCTCTGAGTAGGAGGCGGGTGGAGCAAGAAAAGGGGGCGGTGCTACTGTACGCATATGAAAGACAGCATGTATATTTACTCAAATACAAGCTCTCCCGTTCAAGCGCAACACAGGTCCGATGTTTGGAAAGCAGACCCGAACGACTCCAGGAGACATTTTCCGTCTGTCAGCTGCTCCAAGTGCTCGTTGCGCAAAGAGAGGATGCGTTTTGCCTCTTCAGCTCACACCTGGAACAAGGAAACAGTGAGAGCCTTTAGTTGTTTTTAAGATCTTTTTGTTATTGTCGGTGTTGTTGGGTTTTTTTTTTTTTTTGCTCAGCAGCCAGCAGATGCAGGAGCAGAAGTGAAGGACTAAGTTATTTCTTCGTGTCGCCTCGAATCCAATTGGAATATGCGCTTTTTCCTCGTTAACTGGACTTGATGTGCGTTTAGATTGTCACCCGGTAGCACCACCTGTGACACCGGCAGGGCAGTACAAGAGTCAAATTTGGTTGTCAACTGCGCCAAAGTCCTTGAAGAAACGTCTCAGTTGCAGCCGGGACTTTGCGCTGCGGACGCACTGATTTTTAAATCTTATACATAGTTTTGTTTTTTTCATGTTTTTGATCATTTTTTGCTGATTTCTGATCATCACCATTGTCACAAGTCGCTGACAGCGCAGCCCCGATCAACTTTCCTCATCACACCGAGTGGACGCGGTTTTACGCACAGATAGAGGAGACGCGCGGCGCGGCATCAGGTGCTGTTAGAAGATTTAAAAGTCCAAGCCATCAAAATGACGGACGGTCCGAGACAACGAAGCAGCACGGCGGGCTCCTCCAAGGATGCTGCCGGCGAGGAGTCAGGAGGCGGAGTAGCTCTCAAGAAAGAAATCGGGCTTGTGAGCGCCTGCGGCATTATTGTTGGTAAGTCTTCATCGTCGTCTCCACTTGAACTACATCTACCATGTGATTTTAAGGGGTGACTGGACCTGGTTGTAGAATCACCAGAGCTGAAGAAGCCTGTTGGATGAGAGGTGCAACGTCTTCATGGATCTACAACCAAGTCCAGTTACCCCAGATTTAACTCCACTCAGAGATCTGCCATATGGTGCAACCAGTTGTCTAAATACACCCTTAAACAGCTAAATATCCCACCTATCCAATACAGCCACACCACCTTTTAATAACCAACAGCTCATTTGAGATTAAGAGAGGGGGAAGAAACATGGAGAAGAGTGTGTGCAGCCACTTATAAAAGCTGCAGTGGGATCAGATTCCACCGTTCAATGAGGAACATGAAGTTTATGGTGACTGTGGCTGACAGACTATCTGCAGCCGTGCACCGTGCCAGCACAAACAATACACGAGGATGTGCTTACGGTCTGCAAACATTAAAGGTTAACAGCATGGTAACCTAGAGCCACGCACACACACACACACAATCTCAGCGTGTCTTGCATCAGTCTGGTGCTCTAACCATCAGCCAGGCCGCTGGTGACGGTGTCATCACCCTCCCCTCATCTCTGATGCTCAGTGGATTAGCCCATACTGAGACACCCATGACTCACACAGTGAGACGGCAGGCCGCTAACACGTGGACAGCCATAAATTGGCCCTGCAGCTCTTGTAATGGCCATAAAATACTAAATCCATAAGAGCAGATTTGATAGAGATATACAGCTGTAAAGTTTTACTCATCACGAGTCATCTGTCTCTAACTTTCATTCACACCTATATCGCTGGCTGGTTAGATTCATTAGTTACTCACGTGGAGTTACTCTTTTTTTTAAATGTATTTGCATGCATACTGTAGTAGCACAAAATATGATGTAGGCATAACTGGAGAGGTCAAGAAGCCACGTGTGTTCACACCAGGGCTGCAGCCAACAGTGATTTTCATTATTGTTTAACCCTGATGGCTATTTTCTCGATAGATTATGAATTATTTCGCCCATAGACTGTCAGAAAATAGTGAAAACACCTTAACACCTCGAGATTCATCAACAGTCCAAAATCTGATTTATTATGATAGAACACAAAGAAAAGCAGCAAATCATCACAGTTTAGATGCTTAAACTAAAGAACATTTCTGTTTCTTTAAGCTTGACAAATCTTTTAGATGAAAAATCACTGAACCAGTGAATTTTCCGTGAATTAAGTTGACTTTCTGCTGTGCTGCAACTGTTGAACTCGATTAAAAATGACTTAGATTGATCATTAGCTGTGAAGCTTAAATCATTCATGACCGTATCTGTTGGATAACGGGAGCTGAGTCACACAAATGCAGTAGCAGGGCCCTTCACAGGGAAGAGAGAGGCGGCGGCGGCGGCGGCGGCGGCAGTCATTTTCAATCAATGCAGACAACAAACGAGGAGAGATAAAACCATCAGACGACGGATCAATCGATACGAAACGTGGAGGGCCGGTCCGCTGAATGTGTGGGCTTCGCTTTTGACCTTGAGAGGGTGAAGAGAGGGGAGCGGCGGTGGTGACTCATTCATTCGTGCGTTTCCAGGGTAACGGGAGGAAAGAAGGGCAGACCGAGTGAGAGTGTATCTGTGTGTGTGTGCACGTGGGAATTCCCAAAAGAGAGAGGGACAGGAAGCTGGGAAAACAGGGGAGAGATGAGGAGCGACCTTGGCATTACAGTGTTTTTGAGAAGGCCGCGTTCTTTCTCAGTGTGTAACTCTCTCTGCTCTGAGTCTGCGAGGCCTAAACACTCATTCTGCAGCCGTCCAAGACGACACTCGTGTGCAAATTTCACAAAACATCTAGTCAGACTACAGACAGGCCCCCCCCCCCCTGTGCATGCTGGCAGCATCTTTCCTCTGCAGCCGCGCCCTGAAGTGCATCTGTGCAGCAACGTGTAGCTCCTTTAAATCATTTTATCGAGCGGCCTCACATGCTGGCAGCTCCGTGCCTCTCGTGCCCTCTTAGAGGATTTTTTACGGCCGTCCGGAGTCCATACCACCTCAGCCGGTCACCAGACTGTTCTTGGCTGGCTTGGGCCTTTTTTTTTTTCTCCTTTTTTTTTTTGTCCTTGACCAAGTCACCCATTCACGCTCGCTCAGCTCACAATGTGCAGGAGAAGGGGACGTGAAGTGAAGTCAGGTGACTCGTCTGATCTTTCTTCATTGTGAACGTGCCCCCGCTGGGTTTCCAGTGAAAAGGGGCCGAGTGCACCAAGGACATCAAATGGTTTTATGGCCTATTGTACAGGCATTTATTACACACACACACACACACACACACTCATATATAAACCTAGAAATGTGCAAAGCCAGGAATTAGGATTAGAAGTGTACTTTTGGCCACTTGGAAGAAGGCCACACCCTGATAATGCTGTTTTATTAGCTTGTCAGGCTTAAACATGTCTGAGCTCGACTCCAATCGATGTGTTTTGTAATTAAATTGCTGCGTCGACTCGAATTCGCATCACTCTGATTAAATATTGAGCTCAGTTGTTGTCTTTTTTTTTCAAATCGTGCCTCTCTTCAGCTGGCAGGCTAAGTAGTAACGACTCCAAACTCCTCCTTCCCCCCCTTTTTATCACGACTGCGAGCGTTCGTGTAGGTCTGCGCGGGCATGGCCGAGAGCCAAGCAGCAGGTTGCCTCAGCTTGATGGCTGTTTGAACGAGGATTTACCCCTGGAGGATATGCAAGAACTAATCTTACAGGGCTTAATAAAGGCTGATTAGGCTTATATCTTAATGCTGCACAAACACACACTTGCTTGTTAAATATTCAAAGTGTGCTGCTGTTGGTGGCGTCACGCAGGTCCTGACAAATAACTCCAACAAACTGCAATGTTTGCATGCAGGACGTTAGATAAACTCTCGATCTCGGCCTGCAGTGAAATCAAAAATACACAATCTCACCTCATTATTATTATCATTTTATTCCAACCTTTATTTAGCCTTTATCCAACCAGGCAGCAATAATAATGAGTACAGCTAGTCGATTAATCAGTCCGTCCATGGACAGAAAGGTTCATCAGCATTTTGATAATCAATTAATCATTTCCAGCTTCTCAATTGTGAGGATTTTTATTGGGTTTTTGTGTTTGTTAGACTTCAGTTTGAGCTTTAGATGAACGTAACAGGCGTTCTTCACCATTTTCCGACATGCCGTAGACCAAACGATCAACCGATTCATCGAGAAAATAATCAGCAGATGAGCTCATAGTGAAACAGCTGGTCAGCTGCCAAATTAGTAGCCAGAATAATGAATTGCAGATAATATAACATGAGACACAAAGTCAGGATTAAACAGAAACGCTCCGACTGCATCCTTTTAAACTGTAATAACCTTTATTTAAGACCTCAAAAGAACCTCAGAGGAGGTCCGAAATGGAGCCTCGGCCGGCCGCTGTCAGAAGACATCAAAGAAAGTCCAAGAGGAACAGAAATGTGCTCAGAGAGCATGTCTGAAAGCGAGCCCCTTCCTTTGTGAAACAACAATCCAGCAACAAAGCAGGATATCAAAATATCCTGCGGTAAAAGAGGCTGAGGCCTGCAGTGATTTGTAACAAGAGTAAGTTATGACAATGAGTCAGACGTGGTGATTCATGCTGCCGCAGATTTGTTTTTGTCCGGTGCTCCTCAAAATTGATGCAAACATGCAGTTTGGTTTTGGATCAAGGTCAAGAGCGAGCCAGCACTTTTAAAAAAAAAAAAGAAGTCGTGTTGCCCCTTGGCACAGTTGGAGACAAAAGGATGTAAAAAAAAAAAAAAGAACAGGAAATCTGAAGAGATTCCACGTTAGTCAGCATGTCGACATGTGCAGCCGTCCACGTGACCCGAGCGAGCGGCATGCAAGCGCACGCATTTTCTCTCTCCCCGTAAACCAGCGCGTTACGTTTTTTTACTTGCAAAGTTGTCGTCGCAGAAGCACCTCGGGGAGTTTGTGCTGAGTCAGCGCATGACTGCTCGATGTCAAAGGTCGAGACCTCCGCCGCCGTAAACATGTCAGCTCAATCAGGGGTCAGATGGTTTTTACCTTTTACCTGCAACGGGGAGTTACATAAGTTAGCTGTCTTCCCCACGTGCATGTGAGACATATGTTATCTGTTAAAGCTGAACTCATTTGCACGTCCTCTGCATGTACATTTTTGGTTTGGCTTATGGTCAGGTATTTAAGATCTGCGAAGGTCTGCAATGAATCATTATTATTTAATTTTATGAATAAATCAAGTGTATATGGTGGTTTAATCTGTCCTTTTCTTTATGGTTTCACCCACTAAACGTCAGTATGAGTTTTGAGCAGGCACACAAAGTTTGCAGATTTGTCCGTCTCGTCGGACAGGCTGAAACCAGCAAATATTTTACATTTCTTACATCATAAAAGGTATAAATGAGCAGGCATCTAGATGAAGATATAGCCACAAGTTATATATTGCAGTTTCTTGGCAGCTGCGGCAGGAAAAAATGACCCCCACGTGCAATTTCTGCACTCTCCAGGCAGAATGTGACAGTATCATTCATACCTTTGACTTTTGTACTGTAAAATGGCACTCAGCCTATAATCCAGTCAGCCTGTTATGATTCAAAACCTTCAACCTTTGACTCTGACGCCTTTTTTATCGCCTGCCCGGGTTCAAGCACAGTCAGCCGAATCCGATTGGAGGCTCCCGACCTCCGACCTCGGCTTTGTCACAGGGTGAATCTGTCCGGAGGCTCGGGCGGCTTCGTTTCATGTTGGACCGGAGCCCAGTCACCCGTCCCTCCATCTCTCAGCCTCCGTCTCTCAGCTCTCGTGTGAAGTGGCTGGCAGTCTGACGGTCATTGAACCAGTCAGGGCATTATTCTCCCCCGTCTGCATCTACCTCTCATCCCTCCTCCCTCTGTGCACTCTTTAACCCCGCTGTCTGTCTTGCTCCATCTCCTCATAACTCTGCTGCTAAGTCAGCAGATTACAGTGTTCCCCCTGCATCTCTGTTCAAACTGCTCTCTCTCGCTCTCTCTCTCTCTTTTTTTGTTCACTTTGTCAGCCACTTTCTGCTCACGGCCTCGTTCTTTTTCCTGTTCGCTTTGTCTTTTTCCTGCTCTGGCCACAATGCTGTGAGTGAAAGTCCCTCCGTAACTATAAAAAGTGGACTTTCACTCGAGTGAAAGCGCCTCAGGCAGCTTATTTGCACGTTTATCAGCTTGTTTGGAAGCAAACACCCATTGCTTCACCCATTCCTCGCCTTTGCGAGCCACCGAAGCACAGCTGTTGGATTTTGTTGTGCAAAAATGGTGCGATGTCCCTTTAAATACCTATTCTGCTTTCACCTGTGCCCATTCACACACATAAACAGCAACAACTTAACGCAACCTCTTTATCGGCCTGTAACCCGACTCTCTCTCCTTTTCTTTACCCAGGTAACATTATCGGCTCGGGTATCTTCGTCAGTCCGAAGGGAGTGATGGAGAATGCCAGCTCCGTCGGCGTGGCCCTGTTCGTCTGGATCATCACGGGTGTCATCACCGCCATCGGGGCGCTGTGCTACGCCGAGCTGGGTGTCACCATCCCCAAGTCCGGGGGAGACTACTCATACGTCAAGGACATCTTCGGAGGGCTTGCTGGGTAAGCGATGATCGTGAGACTGGTGACAGAGAGGTGCAATCCCACGACATCTGTAGGTGTGCAGGAAGCCATGGGTTTGTGGTGTTTCAGTTTGGGTGGGGTTTTTCTTTGGTTTGTCAACCAGTGAGAAATTATTTTGAGGCGTCATATTTTTGTACGTTTTTACAGACTCCCAGTTTCATAAACTCCCATCAGACGCTGGTCAAAACCATCTATAAAGTACTTGACCCACTTCTTCTCGAGGAAGGGGCCTCCCGAACAATTAAAGTTAATTTGACATGGATTTAGGTGTCTAGATTCCTCTCTTTATCCCGGTGGATGAGCCTGCCGATGTAGGTCAGGCATCTTGATCCAGAGCAGGGGGGGGGGGTCTTTTTCGCTCGTAGTGCAGAAGTTAGATGCAGTAAGAACCGCCGAGCAGTCGCAGGCGGTAGTTTCGCAGTGACTCACGGTTCTAAATGTCGGGTTGTTGTGGTTTTATGCATCACGGTTTTGGATTTCCTCTCAGCTCTTCTTCCATTCATGCATTAATAGTTGGTTTTTTCACCACCGACGCTTACGGTAAACGCTTGGGAACCGCTCTAGGTTCATTTCCGAGCGAAAACAATATTGTTTGTTAGCATAGATTTCACACACACGCTGTGCCTTTGCCCAGACTGTAAACACAGATTAGACCATTGTTTTTTCAACTATCGCAAGGATACATACAGTATATCAGGTTATTTTGGGAGGAGGAATTCAACCAGACAAAACAGCCAATGATTGTTTTTGTCCCTTTGTACAGTAGCTATCAATACACATCAATGAACTTCAGATGCTCGGTTTGAAGTGTTGGGGCCACTCCGTTTTTCCTATGCCCTCTCTTAAGGATAAATAAACCACGTTCAAGGCGTGTTTGCTTTTGTTGTCCTGCTCCTTTTATCCCCCGTGTGTGTGTGTGTGTGTGTGTGTGTGTGTGTGTAGGTGGGCCAGGTGGAGGTGTTTGCATGTGTGTGTATAAGTCCATAACTGCTGCAACGGATGTATGTACACGAACTGCTCGTAGAAAAAGGGAAGAGCTCGTAAAAGCTGTGTGCTCAGACGCACCTGGAGTACAAAGGCTCTTTTGTTATGTCAGACTAATATCGGTTGTGTTACGCCCAAAACGTTTGGTGTGAAGGCTACTATACGGGATGCAGGGAGTTATTGTATAGAACTGGTTGTCATCTTGGATTATATTCATGAAGATTATGTCAAACTTTTCAGTGCACGTGTTAAAGAGACCTTGCTGGTTTTTTAACCAAAAAGTCCAACAACTTTGGCTCCAGCCTCTCAAATGTGAATATCTGCTTGTTTTCTTAGCCCTTTGTGATAGAAAATGTAATATATTTTAGGTTTTGGGCTGTTTGTCAGACAAAACAAACAATGTTAACATGTTGATTTGTTCTTTCGGGATGTAGGCGATGATTCTGAACTGAGAAAATAATACAAAACAATCGTGCAGCTCTAAAAAGCAGTAACACCAACTAAATACTCTATTTGTATAAGTATTCACAGCCGTACGTACTACAATGTAAAGAAAATGGAAATTTACAGAAAATACAGTCGTTTTACGGTAGTACTCTGTAAAATTACGAACGTTATCTGTAAATCGACAACAGAACTCTTCTAAATGTTTTTAGGTGTTATGGCATTAACGACAAATTACAGTTATTTACCGTTAAAATGACAATAATTATCTGTAATTGTCCACATGTCCAACAGTTATGGTCACTGACAGATTTCTTTTTTTACTGTTTACGGTACTACGAACCAATATGTAACTTTTACAGAGCTTCGGTTTGTTTAATCTCTAACAATGCATCATGTAACCTGAGTTCGTCATGTGACTAGCATATGAGACCCAGTTAGTAACTCTACAGCTGTCAAATCGAAGTTGTGAAACAGCGTTTCCCTTAGAAACTTTGTGTATTACAGTATAAAGTTGCACCAAGTGTAAAAGTACAAACAAGAGGTGTTACTTGGTGTCCATGTCCTGCGTTATAATTTACATTTTTTACATTAAACACACACATTCCAGTTAGACACAATCCCGTTAACGCAGTCAGCTGTAATGATCCCTCTATAAGCTTTCAAAGAATTTCATGAAAGAGCTACTCGACTCGTCTCTCCTGCTACACGCTAACCCCTCCCGCTCTCCCTCGTCCCGCCCGCGTTAATGTGTTTGTGTAGCTCTGGTGACCGTCCGTGTCACCACTGAGCAGGCTCGCATCGGTGCGCGAAGATCATCCTGTAGCCATGAAAAAGATCTCTCCCACATAGAAATGATTGCATAAGATAAAAAAAAACATCAGTAATGTTTGACAATATTGCATCACTTCAACAGACAGGCGGGCTGAAAGGTCGCGTGAGTCACCTCAGTCACACCAGCCGCCAAAACTACACAAATACTAGTCCGGTTTCCAGTCGAGGGGTTTCTCCTCTGACAAAAAACTTTTTGGGGGGGAAATCACAAACGCCCGCACCTGAAACATGAACGGAAAAGAACAGAAACTTTTGCAGCAGCCGGGTTTCCTTATCACTGTCACTACTGACAGCGTGGCTTTCGGTTTTTCCCCCCTCGCTTTCTCTCAAGGGGCCGACGAGGAATTATTACTTTTACTGCCTGTTGAGTGTTTTCTTTCCATTGTTGGATTGTTTAGCTCACAAAATAGTAAAAAACAGACGCATTTAAATAGCTTGTCTCTCTGACAAACACACAAATGACAGAAAACAAAGAACAAGCGGAGAATTTTTTGACAAATGATTCAAATGGCACTTGGCAAGGAAAAAACTTCCTGCATCCCGCAAGCAGTTGAGACAGTCAATCGAAAAATAGTACATCTTATAGACAGGCTGGTAGAGGACTGTTCTCAAGAAACCAAAAATAACCGGCCTTGAACGTGAGAATAAGGATGTACCATGTACTTTTTGTGATATATTTCCTCCTGTTTATCACCTTACTGGCTCTCACATGCCTGTTTGTTTGTAACCGTGCCACCTTCTCGTCTCAGATTCCTGCGTCTGTGGATCGCCGTGCTGGTGATCTACCCGACCAACCAGGCTGTGATCGCGCTGACCTTCTCCAACTACGTCCTGCAGCCTCTGTTCCCCACGTGCTTCCCGCCGGAGAACGGCCTGCGCCTGCTGGCCGCCGTCTGCCTCTGTGAGTAAAACAGCCGGCAGCGCGTGCAGGATCACGGGACTTACACACCGTTAAAGTTATCGCTTAGTTTGGGAGTTTTCCTTCAAGAAATAGATTCATTCAAACTTGTTCAACAAGTACTTAAAGGATGAGGCGTAGCGTCCGTCACCTGTGTGTCATTGTCATGACGGATTTCTTAATTACAGGGATTTAGCAAACAGTCACGGAAATCTAATTCCTCTGCCTGCCTCTGTCTCTCTCTGTAATCAAATCATTCACTGAGAAACTGGTTTCCCTTGAATGTGCGGGAAACGCGCTGTGACAGCGCTCTGACTGGTCTGCCAGAGGGTGAGAAATGAAAGAGTGAGGCGCATTCTTGCACAGGGAGCTTCCAGCTGAGCTTGAAAGTGCGGTGAAATGGTACAAAAACAGCCATCTTGGCTCCGTCCAGAGGAGTTAGATGAGAGGACCGATGCCACTCTCACGTCTGACTGGTCAACACGAAGCAGCTTCAGCTTGTAGAAAGTGTAAAAAAAAACAAAGGTAGCGTTACCACAGTTACGTGTGGTGTGTGTATTTCCCGCGAAATAGTCTGGCACATGACTCTAAGTTACTCCTGTTCTGCAGATTAAACAATGAAGACATGACACGTGAAACATTGAGGTTTAGTGAGGTGTAGGTTTTGACACCTTTGTTTCCCCCCCGCTTCCTGTCTAAGTCAAGCTAAACGAAGCCAAAGCTAAGCTTTAGGTAGTGGTTGTACTTTCATATCGGCTGCACAGACATAAGAGTGGCATCTTCTGATTTAACTAAAGAAATGTGTTCTTTTTAAGAGATTATTCAGCTGAGGTTTAAGGGATTAAATACCTCATGAAAAACTAAAAAAAGTAGCAGCCTCTTGATGTCACAGGTTGCTCCAAAACTTGGTGATTTCGAACTTTCCTCGTGACCCAGTTCTCAGCTCAGACCGCACCTACTGTACATAGTTTGCATCGTGGAGACTGTAGAGATTTTTTTAAAAAGCGCGTATCGCCTGAAGATAGAGCGAACGGATTCAAAGTGCTCTGTGCGTGCACTTGTCGAGACAGGCTCAGATACTCAAGACTGCACTGTAAAAGAGTAAGACACAAGTGACGCAGTGGCGGTGCGGCAGCGAAGCTGTCTGTGATTTACAGGTTATTTAAAGGCGTCGCAGATCGATTTATCACTCTCCGTCTCGCTTCGCTGCTGTTTAACGCTCAGTCGGAGACGAAGAGATGGCAAAGCAGCTCGAGGAGTGTAGCACTCGGCAGCGAGAATGTGGAGACAAACGCTGCTGACACGACAGCGGTCGAGTCAAATCCCTCAACAAAGTTCGCACACACGGGCAAAATACCGCAGGCGGCCTGCAGACAGAGAGACAGGCGGGGACATCGAAGAAGAGTGCGTGTATTGTACGTGTTTGTGCAGCAATCCTTGTGAAGGATTATGTAATGAGAGGGTTTAATCTCACCTGTCAAATATAGATCCCACTTTAAGATTTACAAAAACCTGTCACGATCAGCGGAATGGCGAGTCCAAATATTCGTCTCATCCTTTTTAAAACAGTCCTTAGAGATCAGTTTGCATCCGAGACGACGTCCTGTGACATGCCGTTTGCTGGCAGATGGCCACAGTGGGCTTGGAAACCTCACTTTCCAAAGCCGTCACATTTGCACTCAGTGAACCAAGAGATCCACCGGTTGATCACCTCTTCACGTGGGATCTGAAGCTGGCCGCAGATCGTGCAGTCTATGCAAATCAAGTCTTTTGACGGCATTGCGAGAAAAACAGGATTCTCCAGCCGCGAGTTTTGCACAAAAAACAACTTAAGCAATAATAAAAATCTGCTCAGGTGGAGGTCTGCTCTGACATTAGAGGTTACTACTGGATGCGATAAAGCAAGTATTTGGTAGAAATGAGAAGAAAAGCTGAACATGTGCGAGAGAAGAGTATTTTGTGGGGTGGTTCGTGGTATAAAAAGTTTGGGAAACACTCTTTTGAAGAAAGTTTAGGAAAAATAGAAATGGCCGCAAGTTGGCGTCACCAAAAAAATTAATATTCCTTTGTACATGCATGATTTAACTTTTTTTGGGATACTCTGCTGCCAAACACACAAACACAAAGAGCACTTCCTCTTCGGCTTCACAGGAGAGCTCAACGATGGCAGAGGCCTGCATTTTTTTTTGTTTGGATTACAGACACGTTGACCTACATTTACCTGTCTCTCTTGGCCTACTTCCACTCCTGAAACGCCTTGAAGCTAAATGTGCTTAGCTCTGACAAAACCTGCCCGGAGTCACAACTCTCAGCCTGTTTTCAGCTAGAGCTCAGATTTTAATTGGCCGAGCCAGCAGAGAAATGTTGTTTCTCTCTCTCTGTCTCTTTTTCTCGTGTCGATGGACGGATGTTGTCAGGCGGCTTTCAGGGAAAAACCTGAGTCGCTGAGTTTGTGGATGTTTTTGTTGTTGTTGTTGTTCGGAGGGGGGCGGAGGGAAAGTGGGTGAGAGGTCAGCTGTTTCCCCTCAACTCTGACGACATCCTTGTTTGTTTCTGCACACATTTCTGCGACATCGGCAGAATATTGAATCCTTATTTAGCTGCAAGTCTAAACGCGACGAGATCCCATGACCCCCGCCGGTCGCTGGTCAGGTCTGGTCGCTTTTGATCTGCAGGGCAAAGGTTATCCAAGGTGTACCATTTCAAAAAACATCGGCTGGGATTCACCCCGGGCTCCGTGTGCAGGGGGTCATAACTCTTGCCGGTGTTTTTTGAGCAGGCTCGTAGTTAACTCAGCAGAGTTTCCACGCACACATTTTGTATACTCAGCTTACGGACAGCTGAGCGGGCCCCGCGGCTCCGAATGTGTCCTCAGGTGTTAAATCGCAGCCTTAACAATCAACAAGAAGCAGAAGGAGGGGGGAGGGCGGGAGGACACATGTTGTTACTATAGTGCAGTGTGTTGGTGAAAGATCACCCGGTGAGTAAGAGGTTTGTAGTCAGGGCTTCATGAGGATCAGTTCGCTGTATTTTAGCTTTCATTGTATGTTTGTATATAGTACACAAGTCATAAGCTCGCGCGTGTGTGCATAGTGTCTGGTTTCCTGTTTTTCTGTGGTGGGTGAGTACGAGCAGCAGCTTTCTGGGCCTCGCCGTCACCGCAACTCTTCTGTCTGCAGTCTCTACGGACGGGCCCACTCTTTGCTCCTGCATCTCGCACGGTACATGCACCTGCGTCTGCCTTCGTGTCCCGCCGCTCCGCCTCGGGAGTTATTTCATGCGATGAACTCCCCACAAAATCCCACAAGGAGTCAGTTATTTAATGGCCCCCCCCCCCGTTGGCCTGAACTCACTGGCCTGTCGTATCCAGCGGTGCAAACTCAAATCCATTATCTTCGTTAGATCAGCCGCAGGTTGAAGTGAGTTGAACATTTCCTAGATGCCAGGACGGGTGTGGAGTTTGATATGCAGCATTGTTAAGATGAACAAACAATCATTTTTTTACGATTATTTTTTTATCGCTATCAAACTGAGTGGGCTCGGGTATAGCAGGGTTATCTGTATCTGGTGGCTTATCAAATCAACACGCCCTGACATGACATTACTTAGTAACTGACAGTCAAACAGCCAAACCGCGTCAGAAATCCAAAGTGATCCATCAAAATGCAACATTTCTGTGATGTTTCACTGCATTTACACCTGCGCAGGTGATAAACCGAAGGTGTGATAGCATACATTATGAACTAGGAATCATTTAGTGATTTTACCCGACGACTAGAACTCAAACTTTAGCGTATTTCTGGGAGTTTTCAGGTCACATCCCGTGGTTCTTCATGACAGGAGGAGCTAGCTTGAATCGTTGAACCTTCAGCGGGTGCCGTACTTCAAAAGAAAACGGACGCGAGTTGTAAAAGATAACGGCTGAAGTTCATTGCGGCAGTCAAAGGTCGCCGCAGCGTTAGACACATCACGTGCGCTGACGTGAGGTCAGTTCACTTTCAGTCACCATGAAAACTTCAAGGCCGTTGACCCGGCTCCTTTTAGTCTCAACGGGTTATCAGTAACGCTAACCGGTTTCATAACTTCGTCGTCTCTTGGGAGTCTTACTACTACTACAAACGATACGGTGACGGTTCCTTTACGGAGCCCAATAAAACAGCCAACACATAAACCTTTATCTGTAATTTCACTCACAACTCGTCAGCACAGTCAGCACAAACTCAGATTGTGCAGCGAAACATGATTAAAACCGGACAGATTTGTTTTAAATCCAAGTGGATAGCCCAGAATCCCCGAAGATATCAATATGTCAGGCTGAACATCTGTTTAAATGATGCACAAGACGTGCAGAATCTAATCTGATAGCATGGAATAAGTTGACTTTAAGCCACTTCAGGGAAAACCAATGAGAAAACTGGATTTTAGGAGGTAAAATCAGCACTAACTCTGTTTTTTTTGTGTGTGCTTGTAGTGCTGCTGACATGGGTGAACTGCTCCAGCGTGAGGTGGGCCACCAGGGTGCAGGACATGTTCACCGCCGGCAAGCTGCTGGCCCTCGGCCTCATCATCATCATGGGCATCGTGCAGATCTGCAAGGGTAAGCTTAACCAACGCCGTCTGTGTTTCTGTGCTCGCTATTCGGTGCTTTCTCCGTCTATATGTGAAAGGGACAAAAAACCCGCTTGCGGTCATCGGGGACATCTTCAATCCTTTTTTTGGGACGGTATAGACTCCCCGTGGACGCTACAGGGTTCAGTGAGTTGCTGAGGCCCTCCACTATTAGCTTTCACATACGCCTGTGCGGGTTCGCTGTCACAACATGGATTAGGGCCAGTTGTTTCAGGGGGCCACAGAAAATAGGCCCTTGTAACAACAAAACGGGGATTTCTGTGCGAGTGTTTGAAGATAAATGAAGAGTTCGGTGGCTGATTTGATGGGAAACTTTAGGTCATATATGAGGGGGGGACCGTATGCGAGTGCAGAAATGCTTTAATGGTCTTTGAAAACATGCAACAAGATTTCTAAAGCTCACAGAGAGTTCCCCAAGCGGCGGTGTTTCCCAGCTGAGAGATCACAGGGGGTTTTACAAATAAGGCACACACATCTATCGCATTTGATGGTTGGGTTCCTCACAGACTTTAGTGGAAACCAGTTTCACGGCAAAACAACATCAGCAAACCTAAGAGGGGCCGATACGATCGCACAAATCAGCAAAGGAACAAATGAGACGCAAAAGAATGAAAAGGTTTCATCGAATCTTCTTCACTGTCTTCCCCACTTGTAGGAGAGTACTACTGGTTGGAGCCAGCCAATGCCTTCGAGCCTTTCCAGGAGTACGATGTGGGCTTGATAGCCTTAGCCTTCCTACAAGGCTCCTTCGCCTATGGAGGTTGGAACTTCCTCAACTACGTCACGGAGGAGCTGGTGGATCCCTACGTGTAAGGCACTTTACCTCGCTGCGGATAGAAAAACAACATCCTCACAATGCCGAATGGCTCGCCGCATCGGCGTATAGCTGATTTTAAAGCGGCTTTTTTTCCCCCAGAGATTAGCCGTTACATACAGACTGAGCTTCCGAGTTTAATCCCTGATCCTTTTTTTTCCTAAAGCTCCTTGAGATTTATTTAACTTGAGCATGAGAGAAATTCTCACTGTCATTCCCAGCGTCTGGCCAATGACCTAGATATACGTGTATTCATTTCCTCAAACAAACCCACGTATTTTTAATAACCTCGGTATCCATTAATACACC
This sequence comes from Nibea albiflora, assembly GCA_014281875.1. Classification (NCBI taxonomy): domain Eukaryota; kingdom Metazoa; phylum Chordata; class Actinopteri; family Sciaenidae; genus Nibea; species Nibea albiflora. The sequence continues at coordinate 8,104,682 of CM024809.1, forward strand.
TCCCCAAAGGTACAAGGTTTAATTTCCTACCTCAAATCCCCCCTCTCTCTCTCTCCCTCCTCTCTGCCTATCCTGCCTCCTCATCGTCGCTCTCTTTATCGTCTCCAGGAACCTTCCTCGTGCCATCTTCATCTCCATCCCCCTCGTGACCTTCGTCTACGTCTTTGCCAACATCGCCTACGTCACGGCCATGAGCCCCCAGGAGCTGCTCGCCTCGAACGCCGTTGCCGTGGTGAGTAGCCCCGGAGTGTGACGCAGAGGGACGTCATCCAAACACACACACACACACCTCGACGGCAGAATAACTCTGTCTCCCTCCAGTGATCCCCGCTGGTCACTGCACAAGTGTTGATTGCACATGATGAAGTGAGCATCTAACCGTCATCCAGCCTCTAACCTTCATCCTCCTCCTCCTCCTCCTCCATCCCAGACGTTTGGTGAGAAGCTGCTGGGAGTCATGTCGTGGATCATGCCCATCTCTGTGGCTCTCTCCACCTTCGGGGGAGTCAACGGTTCCCTCTTCACCTCTTCACGGTTAGTTGGCCCGGTAACGACTTCTAACCCTCGATCAACACTTGAATTGACTCCCAATTCAAGCTCACTGCCATGTAACGAGCTCTCTTGATTGTTCGGCTTGTTTCTGGTGCACATTTCACGCAATGTGGCTCTGAAACAAGCTTCTGTCATCCTCATCTTCCCTTCCAAACTTTTCTTCTTCATCATATACTGATGTAAATGTGCTGTGGATTTAACTACGCATTAACTATTTTTCCGTTACATTCCCGTCTCTCACAGATTGTTCTTTGCTGGAGCCAGAGAGGGCCACCTCCCGAGTCTGCTGGCCATGATTCACGTGAAACGCTGCACTCCCATCCCGGCTCTGCTCTTCACTGTAAGCACTCCCCTCGCCGCCGCGTTCCTTCGTGTCAACCTCAGACGTCAGGCAAGAAAACCTTCCATCTCTGACCCTCCTTTCCTTCTCGTTCCCTCAGTGCCTGTCCACCCTGCTTATGCTGTGCACCAGCGACATGTACACTCTCATCAACTACGTGGGATTCATCAACTACCTCTTCTATGGAGTCACTGTCGCCGGGCAGATTGTGCTGCGTTATAAGCAGCCCGACATGCACAGGCCGATCAAGGTTTGTTTTCGCTCCGTCTTTTCCACCATAATTTCATCGTTACATATTGTCTTTGTTGATTTTTTAATGATTGACGACTGTGTCCGCACGGGGTGTAACAAGTTGTGGTTTGGCTCTGTCTTACAGATCAGCCTGATATGGCCGGTCATTTACCTCATCTTCTGGGCCTTCTTGCTCATCTTCTCGCTTTACTCCGAGCCTGTGGTGTGCGGCATCGGCCTGGCCATCATGCTGACGGGCGTCCCCGTCTATTTCCTGGGAGTCTACTGGGACAATAAGCCACAGTGCTTCGACGCCTTCGTCAGTAAGTGAAGCTTAAACGAACGCTGGCTTGTGTTGAGACAGTTGCTTTTTGTTGCACCTTTCTTCTTGAGAAGATACCACTCTGGAAGTCTCCTTCCAGACTCTGCTCGGTTTTTGACTCCGTTTGGCTAAAATTTCTTGCTGCTCTTTTCTTCTCCTTCCAGATAAGATGACGTACTTGGGCCAGAAGTTCTGCGTGGTGGTTTATCCGGCCGAAACCAGCAGCAGTGGGAACGGAGAGGAGGGAGAGGAAATGAAGGAGGCCAGGTCTCCTCTGTCCAAGGGCGACGAGGACAACCACAAGTCAGCGGACTGCTAAAACGTCTCTATCTCCGGCACCTGCCCCCGAAATAAACAGACAAACGCAGAACGCACATGTGGGCGCGCGCGACACACACACACACACGCGCAAACATACAACACAGTTCGCCCACACACACACACACACACTTTGTCTCTGATATGTTTTTATTTGGTTTTTTCAGCAACGTTTCAATCAATCATTTCTGTGCCAAAACGTAGTTTAGAGTCACGCGACCTCAAACTTTTCCTGTCCAGGGTCTTTCAAAAGTGCAATAAAGAAAGGTTAGCACCTTCCAGCTCCTCAATGATAAAAACACATTGAACCGTTTAATACTTCTCATCGTCGTCGTCGTCGTCGCCATCGTCACACTGCTCTCCTCCTCTCCACACACTCCCTGCACACTCCCACTGTAAGAGGACTGACTGCAGAGTGATACGGAAACACACTTGTTCTTTGTCATCCATTCAACACACCAAAGCTGTATTTTGATTGTCGACGGCCGAAAATCAGATTCAGATCAAGTCATTTCATGTCGTGAAGTACACTAAAGTACTGTGTTTTATTTTGAAAGGTGACTGTGATTCCGAAAGGTTTTTTTTTTCTTCTTTCATTTTTTTTTTTTTTTATAATTGTGATAATTGTTTATATCATGTCGTTATTTTAGTTTTAATATGTTAAATTTAGTTTTGTTGATATTCATTTTTTTTCTATTCAAAGTCATATATACACCTTGACCTTTTTTTTTTCTTCTTCTTCTTTTTTTACTCTTGAAACGACGGTGAAAGCCGATGTGCGATCTTCGCGTCGGTAAAATGTGCTGGAAAAATTGTGCACAGCTCTTTGTTGATTGCCTTAATTAGAAAAAACATTCTGTATTTGGGTGCCGCTGCAGCTCCTTCGTGATGTTTTTAACGTTTATGGAAGAAACAGTGTCAGTTATGGATTTTTTCTTTTTGTATGGACACTACACAGATAAATAACCCATCATAACTGCAAGTCCAGCACGGACATACGGTAGATGACTAGAAAGGATAAATAGATACATAGATACATGACGGTTTTCGGTAACGTGCATATTCCTACACCGACACACGTGAATGCCTGTGTTTTATGGCAGAAAATATTTTTGTAGCTTACCATCTAGCTTTTTTTTTTTGTTGTTGTTATTGTTCTTTTATTTAGGATGTAGAAATAAGAGCTTTACATAAATTTAAAAAAAAGAAGATATTTTTGATTCATGCAATTCACTAGAAGAGATTTTAGTGCAATATTAGTTCAGGCACCAGCAAAGAACACGCACACCCACGTGAACCCATTTCTGTGTCGTCTGGTAATAGTTATGTATCTATACTTATGCTGTATATTATAGTAACAACACTCTTGCATACATGAACACACACACACACATTGTGTACTCTTGTACCTTCAGCCTTTCTATAATCTATTAGTCTTCTCAGGGCATCCCCACTGCCTTCTCCTTACGGACAGAAACTGCCTGAAACTCAACCTATCTTTGCTAAAAATGCCTGTACTGGTGCTTTTAGAGATTTATTTCCTCAGGATCTTACAAGCTACCCCCCCTCTCTCCCAGAAAAACAAACAGGCATTGACAGACGTGCATGAATAATTATAACTACCGAGAAAGTATCCTTAAAGTTAGGCCAGTATCGTTAACTGTAAGGTGGAACAGGGTGTCTTGGATGTCTTTTACAAGTACAATGATTGTGTTTTGTGCCTGTACGGTTATTGTGTATTTCCAGTATACACAGATGTCATGACAGACTGTATATTGTCTCTTAGTAAATAAAAAAAACCACTGACTAATGTTTGAATTTGTAATTCAGGGCCTCATTTATATTTCTATCTTTATGTGATCATGTCATTTCTAACATATATTAACTGACCTTCACACCTTTTAACACCATAAATGAGGCCTGAATGTGCCGCAGCTTTATGTGCGAACTGTGCAGACAGCAACTTCAGTTAAACGCTCAGTTCGCTTGCCGAAAATCTGAAGGAGGTTGAACTGATTTTGGATTTTTGACTTTCTTGCTGCTCCAAGTTCTCTGATAAGCTGCCACCTTCTCTTCCTGCTTTAATTCAAACCAACACTGGCCTTCAAAGTGGTGGAAATATGTCTTTATGTTGTACTGGTAACTCTTCTCCTAGGACTACATCATCTTGCTACGACCTTTCCTGATGATAATGTTATTTCTAAATAATTTTGTGTCTCTAATTTAAGTTGCTGTTTGCATTCTACCTACCACACCTAGAGGCATTTTTTGACTGACATGTCTCTCAAACGTCTATTTTTGTGTCATGAAAATGTAAATGTACATATCGGTGGTGAGTGTGTGACAAGAATAAAAAAGAAAGAAACACACGTGAGTGACGATTTTTAAGGATTTTTGCACATTTTAAAACGACAAAGAACGGCTCTTTTTTTTTTTCCAACATGAGTTTATTCTTCTGACAAACCGATCCACAGCATGGCTCACTCCTGTGCACACTAAAGAGGGGAGGAGTGGGAAGATTGCATCTCTGAACATACAAAGAAACTCAACGATATCCATGTAAACTGAAGCCGCCGTGAGACGGCGTCTTCGCAGCAAATGTGCAATCAGCACAAAAAAAACAAACAAATTACTCTTAAGAAATGATATAAAACATCATCCTACTGAATGGACACACTCAGTCTACTTATGACGCATGTGTAAAGCAAACTGGTACATGATTTAGGATCAGTGGCAGGAGGTTTTTACGGACACGCAACTTGTCCTTTATTGGAATAGTTCCACGTTTTAGGGAACACTTAGCGGCAGAGGGTTAGATGAGATGATTTTTTTGCCACAATAAGACAGTTAGCCTGTCCGCCCGGCTGTCTCTAAAGCTGAATAATGAATAGAAATCACCATTTATTTTACAAAGGGTTATGTGCTAGACTACTTCTTGGTTTCAGCCACCAACTAACTAGCTTCTCCATTTGGTTCCCTCGCGACGGCTCAGAGAAAGGAAATAGATACAAATTTGTCGTTACAAACTCATTTTCTGGGTAGATTCACAGGCCAGCGGTTTACAGGTCTTGGCTGTGCAAAGCCAGCTGCTTTCCTCTGCTTTGAGTCTTTGCGCTAAGCCACGGCTGCCAGCTGTTGTCTTATTTTAAGCAAATACGAAAGCGGCGTCCGCGTCAGCTCATCTAACTTTCCAGACAGAAATCGGACATATTCTCCGAAGTGTCAAACTATTCTTTCACGCATCTAGCTGAGCTCCACGGGAGAGTTTTGATATGTCGATACACCCAGCGGCCTCATTTAACGACACCGAGTGAGTTTGGGCGATTTGTAGGGAAGAGAATAAAACGCAGGTGATGCATAAAAATAATAGTTTGTGTCGCACTCTGAAAGCGAAGACTAAACCAAGGGTAAGTTTCCTTGAAGCGTCTTTAAGCTGCAGTGAATCTCTGTTTTATCATCAGAGGAGCGAATATAACCTCTGTGCTTACGCGCACAGTTGCAAATAAGCTAAATCTTCAGCCAAAGGTCTGTTAAATTCTAGAAGTAACTTTGCCTTTTCTGCCAGAGCAGCTTTAACATGTGGAGTGTCTCACCAGGGCAATGTTACAGTCAGGGGAAGTGTTTGCAGCCAACGCATTTCTAGCTGTGGGGAAGTGGCTGCCACGAGTAGAAGAACCGGATCTAACTCTTTCTACCAGTGGCTCTGTGTTGCCTACGCCGCCACCCGGGAGGTGACGCCGCAGCCGGCGGCTGTGTGTCTTGGGTGTATCCGCTCAGTGTAGGCATCACAAAAGAAGCTAAGGCATGTTTCCGAGCGACGGCTACAACGCAGGCTCGGAGTAGAGGCTTCTGGGAGAGTGGCGCGCCTGTCCTCCTCCTCCTCTTCCTCCTCCTCCTCCTCCTCGCAGAGCAAGAACCAGGTGGAGAACAGAGCCGCCCTGGATTTTATAGTCTGCCGCTGTTTTCTCATCGTTCCTAGGAATAGAGACAAAGGGAGCGCAGGGCAGTGAGGCAGGAGAAATATCATTTATTAAAGCACTAAACTTCATAGGTTTTATTTGTGACGATGCGAGGCGAACAATCGTGATGACACTGATGCTAGTTTGAGCATAACCCTGGTGTCTCGTGTAAAACTGGTGAGTAAGGATGGCTCGGCATACTCCTTTACTTACACTTAGTCATTTAGCTGACGCTTTTATCCAAAGAGACTTACAAAAAAGGGGAAAAATTAAGGTACGGGGGTGACTCGGACACGTGACTGTGACAGAACTAGAATGGGCTGGATTTAGGATGGTCCTCTCTGAAGAGCTGGAGGTCTTTGAAGGTAGAGAGGGACGCTGTGATCGCTGTGACCGAGCGTACTGGTGCCAGAGCAAGGCGTCGTTCGTTGGAGGAGGTAACATGTATCCAAAGCAGGTGGGTGCAGAACCAGGGACTGCTTATCATGTGACCTGAGGCCTGGCTTTTCTTAAGCTGCACGGCGATGATTAGAGATCAGCTCAGTCGTGACCCCTTGGGAGTCAGATTTGATCGTTCGGGTCACCTGAGCTCGGGTGTGGCTGATGGTCATCAGAGTCAGATGAGCTGAGGCTCAGCGAGAGGTGCTGTTGATAGGACAGCATTGCAGGTGGGGGGGGGGTAGATGGTGTCTAAAGCTCATACACAGGCCGTGCATGTTGTGTGGTTTAGTTTAAATAAAGGAAATCATCTTACATCTGTTTGCCACTGTAGATCAACCTCTGCTGCTGCGGGGGGATGCCCTCTTTCTCCTCCACCCTTTCTTTAATGCGCTCCACCTGGAAACGGAGATGGAAGGCAAACACGTTGCTCAATGACTCCAAACACACTGAATAACCGGTAAACACGAGCGCATGAAAATGCGATTACACACCTTATCCGTGGGCTCTATGTCGATCTCTATCTCTTTGCCTGTGAGTGTCTGAGATACAGGACAAATAAACAATCATGCTCGGGTCATGTTTTTTTTGAGACACAGCTCAGTGACTCATTGATAACATTCAATGCTCGGCTAGCCGGGCTAATCGTTAGCGCTCGCTTTGCCTTACCTTCACTTTGATCAGCATCTTTGCCGGGCTGTTTTGCAATCAAACAAACTGTGTCGTGGTTTAATGTGTCAACTGGATCTATTGATTTAACGAGCGGTGTTTTGGTGAGGACACTCGATATACCTCCCCCCTTTCCGATGGCTGCTTCCTTCTGTGTCCCCTCAAACCGCCTCCTCAACGGTTCCGCTTCAACTTAACTACGTATTTGACTTCATTCACCGTCGGGGGGGGGGATACCCCCGCAAAATTCGCCTTTAAAAATATCTCATATTTGCGTGAGTATCACCGCAATAAAACCAAAACTGAACCTTTCCCCGAATACTTAAAAAAAACAGCCCTTACGACGGTAAGGCAATGTGTCGTAAAGCGAGTCTCGCGTTTGTAGTTTTTTAACAAGCAGCGCTCGCTAGTTAAAGCCCTGTAAGGACTACAACGTAGATGTCAGTTGGTGTCCGCTTCCGTAACGCTTCCCGCGCGCACACACACGACAACGACGACGGTTGGGAAGGAAACAGCCGGCACAGACACACTTTTCTACAGGTAAATAATCCAATTTGATAAATATACAAGAAGCTGCACTTGTTGTTTAACTAGTAGAGCATTCTTCGGTTAACTGTTTACAAGTTTGATCAAATTAATTCCGTTTTTTTGACACTTTAAACCGATGTAACCTTGAATTTTGACGCCTGCTCCTGCTAAATAAGCGCCGCTCTCCTGGTGTCTGTCAGTAAATTAGCCTCTAAGCAAACACCAGCTATTTAAAGATATGCTTATTACATTTAAACACAGTGGTAATTACAGTTCTAGCTATTTCTGACATATGTTATGAATGCGTGAAGCTTTTAATGGTTTCCTTCCACTCCCTACACCATGCCTGCGTGTTGTTAATGACATGTAATGTCACATATATGTGTGTATGAAAGGAGGAAAAAAGTTATCCTGAACTTTGACCCTCTCTCTACCCCCTCCACAGGTACACTTTGGCCCCATTCCACTTTGTTTTTTGTGACTCTACCTGCACGTCCTGTTTCCAAAATGCCTCGCATTGAGAATGACATCAAGCTGGACTTCAAGGACGTGCTCCTCCGTCCAAAGCGGAGCACGCTCAAGTCGAGGAGCGAGGTCGGTACACACAGGACAACTTACTGATCTAAATAAATGCCGTGCTATCATGGACGAGCTGGGCACCCTGTTGACCTCCTTGCTCATCCCTGGGAGACATGAACATCCGCTTAGACACCTCAAAACTCAGCACACTCGACCTCCAGCTGGTCCGCAGATCTCCTACTCACAAATCTGGTATAAGAAACACTCGAAACTGCGTAAACCGTTAAACTGCAACCCTCTGCTCCTCCACCGAGGGCCACGTGCCCCGGCAACCTCCGCAACTTAACTCAAACCCACTTCTCCTCCATTGTCGCCCCTGCTCTACCTCCAGTCAGCACATTCTTCTCTCTGAAGGTTAAATGATCACCAAGCTCAGACCTGCTGACAGGGCTTGTCGCTTTACTCTAAACGGTTAAATGTACACTATACGAACCTTTCATGGGAAACTCAGAATTCAGTCCATTTTAGCGACGAACCACAAGCTGACCTGCGGCTGTAGTAACACATAAAACTGCTAGAATAAGTGTTTTTATTACGCTAATGTCTCTCCTGTCTTCGCCTCCACCAGGTGGACCTCATGAGGAGCTTCACCTTCAGGAACTCTAAGGGCAGCTACAGAGGGATCCCCATCATCGCTGCAAACATGGACACCGTGGGCACGTTCGAGATGGCCCTGGCTTTGCATCAGGTAGATCACACATGGCTTGAGATCTTGTTGTTGGGGTCAGCTAATGTTCATACAAAACTAGGTGAGCCTGAGTGAGCACTGTAATGCTTAATAATCCATATATTACATAGCAGACTGGTAGATGAGGACAGGCCCTACTGTCCTTGTTTACTTTGCCAAAGAGCAGATTAAAAACGGGAGGTGATCTAGTCTTAATGATCCCTGATCTGACGGGCTAATGTGTAAGATATTTTTATATAACCTTGCAAGGAAAAGAAACAATAAGATGAGTAGCACCTCATAAATGAAAGAAAAATCTACTCATATATTGCTTAATTTAATGTTTTCACCCGTCACTCTCTCACACTTACCCCTAGCTGCCGTTAGATGCTGTGAATCAGAGTTTGTTCTTCTCATCCTTTAGTTCACTCTCTTCACCACGATTCACAAACATTACTCCGTGGACGACTGGCTGGAGTTTGCGACGAAGCATCCCGAATGCGTGAAGGTACTCACAGTTAATGTTAATTATTTCAGGGAGATTATTAATGGCTGTGCTTATCGTAACACACCTCTCTCTTCTCTGTTTGTCTCCCAGAGCGTTGCGGTCAGCACAGGCACCGGTGACGGTGACTTTGACAGGATTTCAGCCATCTTGGCGGCGGTGCCCGACCTGCAGTATATCTGCGTCGACGTGGCCAACGGCTACTCCGAACACTTTGTTCACTTTGTCAAAGACGTCAGGGAGAAGTTCCCCTCTCACACTATAATGGTCAGTGGATGGCTGCCTTTAAACAACAGTATCCGCACGTGGAAGTGTTTTACGTGTTGATATTTCTTTGTAATCACTTAAACACTTTTTATTACCCTCAGGCAGGAAACGTGGTGACGGGTGAGATGGTGGAAGAGCTGATCCTGGCTGGCGCTGACATCATTAAAGTCGGCATCGGACCAGGTGAGCCCGCTAACTTCTATTTTCATGGATGGATATTTTCCATGTGGAGTACATACAGACAGGTTAAGTCACCTCTTTTCCTTTGCGTCTTCCTCGACAGGCTCTGTGTGTACCACCCGCAAGAAGACAGGGGTGGGGTACCCCCAGCTCAGCGCCGTGATTGAATGCGCGGATGCAGCTCATGGCTTGGGTGGCCACATCATCTCTGTGAGTGACTTTCCTCTATGATAATCCAGAATGTGTACACAGCTAAAGATGCTAAAGAAAGAGTTTGATTAAATGACTATTTATGAATCTACCTAAACTTCCTTTGGTTAGTACGTGAAATGTTTCATAGCCTGGCCGATGTTGTTTTGTGTAATTCAATCCTCTCTTCTCCCTCCAAGGCCAGTGTGACCGTTAGTTGAGTATTTCACCCTGAGACTGTTATCTTGTGTCTGCAGGCTCATAACATCTCTTCTCTTTCACACAGGACGGGGGGTGTACTTGCCCAGGAGATGTCTCAAAGGCCTTTGGTAAGTTTGAGTGTTTTGTTTTTCCATAATTGCACAAAGAATTTCAGCCACAGCTGGACTTCTCACTTTTTCTTTTTTTGCTCTTTCTGTGTGACTCTCAGGTGCCGGAGCAGACTTTGTGATGCTGGGCGGTATGCTCGCCGGCCACTCCGAAAGCGGGGGCGAGGTTATTGAGAAAAATGGCAAGAAATACAAGCTGTTCTATGGAATGAGCTCCGACACGGCGATGAAGAAGCATGCAGGAGGCGTGGCTGAGTACAGGTAGGAGTCCGTATTAATCAGTAACCTTACAGTGCGGAGGTGTGCACATAGTACATATTTACACTCTGTTCTTTTGCCTCCAGAGCGTCGGAGGGGAAGACTGTCGAAGTTCTTTACAAAGGTCCGGTTGATGTGACAATACGGGACATCCTGGGTGGGGTCCGCTCCACCTGCACCTACGTCGGCGCAGGCAAACTGAAGGAGCTGAGCCGCAGGACCACTTTCATCCGGGTCACCCAACAACTCAACACCGTGTTCGGCAACGACAGCTGAACGTCCGGCTCGAACCTGCTTCAGATGTTGAGGATAAGTTTGCAGCACTGCCTGTCTGATTCCCACATGTTGTTTGTGCACTGACCACACAAACAGACACGTGTATTAGTAATTGAATACTGCCATTTTAATATACTCGTTATTATTTTTACGGTGACCGTTCTTTGACTTGAAATTTCAATGCAATCTCAGCATGTTGTGTCGCTGACTTTAACAGAAATATTTTCCAGCACACAGACTCGGAGTCGCTCTACACTCTGAACGTTTTTTCGGGGGGCTGCTCTGTAAGAAACGAGCTGGAGCAAGTCTTCAGCTCTGTGCAGGTCTGCTGGCTCATCGTTCCAGTTGTTTTTTTGTTGTTGTCTTTTTTTAATTTTTGCATCTATGCAACTCTGTAGCTGTTTATGAACAATATCTCCAACATGTCTCCATGCTCATACATCATACTGTAAGCCTTCATCACTCACTTAAAATTATAGCAAACGTTTTTAATTCTTTAGAAAGCCTAAATATACAGTACATATATATATATATGCAGCTGCTGTGGCTATTTAGGAAATTGAACTGTTTTTAGAAATTCAATCATTCCATCACTCATTACGTTTTGCACTTTTAATGATTTGAATTTGAGATTTGAGAGTCTGATATTTAGTTTCCATGTTTTTTGGTGTCATACATTGTTTCCAGCACCTCCTACTGCATATGTTTCTTGCATAAATATGCTTGTAGGCGAGTTATATTTGGGAGAATTTATACATGGACCAGTATATGCTGAATGCTAGAGCACACACAGTACACTGTAATGAAATGCTGAATTCATAGCAGAGGTTTTATTATGCAGATTTCTCTTCTAGCTGCTCCTGATCAGCGCCGACGTGTCTGTGGGTTTATTGTTAGTGATGTGCACATTTAAATGAATTTATTATTCATTATAGCCTTTAAATTAAGGGGTCATTCAGTGTAATTAGCCTTGAAAGTTTTACAGCATCAGTATTGGGTATGGTTTTATTTCACACACAGTCTGTTCTCAGCACCTTTGTCTTCTTTCATTTTTTTACTGTCACGTTGGTGTAAAAATGGCAAAATTTAAAATTAAGAATCTTTTTTTTTTCACTTCATGTTTCAACCAGTCAATAAAAACATTCCACATCTTAAAACTTTTCTGGTTTTATTGTTGATCAGATCAGTCACAATGTGTATACGATATGACAGACATGAATTCCTTGCTCCATCATTCCATTCTGAATTAATTAGACCACAAACTGTAAGAGAGCAATGACACATTCACCACCAGTAGATGGAGACATACACCACAACACAAATAAGTAGAAACGTTATAGTCAAAACAGAACAACATTGTTATACAATGAAGCGAGAGACATTCATTTGCTTATAGTATGTGATATATATATTGAACACTAGATATTTGCACTCTATTTTCATTTGACAGCAACTTAACAATAATTATTAAGATTTAGAATCATGCAGTGACAGCAAAGAGACATTATTACTGTAGACATGTGTAGCCATGCACTTCTTAGCTTTGTATAATGATTAGCAATCATCAGTGAAGTCCCGCCAATTAGTGGAGCTCACAAACCACCTCTGTGGTGCACACCTTACCAATACAGGCCTTCACAGCAACAATTAGCCTGGTGAGAGTACTGGGCTCCTGCATAAGAGTACATCCTGTTAGGCTGCCTGGCATACATGTCATAGGGTTTCTGCCATTGTGGCTGGGACATATTTTGACTTTTTTCCACTACTTGAACAAAGGGAACCAAGTTCGAGGTGTCTAGGTTCATCTTAACTGTGATTATTTCTTCCCTCTGGTGCTCTCTGGTTCTGCTGAAGAAGGACAGTGAGGAAGCAGCAACGTTCCAGAACACTTCAACCATTTCAGGCCGTGCTTCATTTTTACCCTGACGTGTGAGTAATGCAGAGGAAACTGTCTGTTGTTCCCCTGCTGTGGTCATGCCAGTTTCCTCCAGCCCAAAATCTTGGAAATCCATTGTTGCGTCAAGAAAATCATGATACTTTTTCATGAGAGAGCTGAGCTGGTTATCTTTGCAGCACAGACCATAAACAGGTTCTCCCCTTAGGTTATTTACAGAGTCTTTGTCACATAAACCAATGGTCCAGTCATAGTCTTTGGAAAGGCCGATCACCCACCTCTGAACGTCAGGAGAACGGGTTGAAAGGCTACGATCTGACTGGGTACTGATTAAAGAGTGGCAGAACATTGTCCCAGCCAACTATTAAAGAAAACTGACCTTTTGTCTTTAGACAGTGACATGCCATGGCTCAAATTCTTTGGTTCAAACATCAGACCTGTACTAGTAGGATGAAGCTCCTGGTTCTCTGGGTCAACCAGAGTCATCAGGGATCCCCATAAGTCGTCTGCTTGCTTCACCATCTTTTCACCATTCTCTCTCATCTCCTGAACCAGTTTGTCACGATCTGCACCAGGCTCTAACCCTTTCCTCAGATCCACAGCTTTGGCCTTCTCCACATCCTGTCGCACCCGAGAATACATCTGCAGGAACCTGTAGGCGTCCTTCTCGTCCTGTGCTGCTTGCATGCTGTTCTTGCTGGTTTTTAAGGACGTCATACGAGCAGAGACTGAACTCTGGACACTGGTCAGGGCAATGTCACGCAGTTTAGTCACAGCATCAATGAGACGCACACTGGAGCGACCCAGCTTCTCTCTTTCACTCTTCTCCCACTTTTCCAGACTCACATCCTCATGAATCAGTTTTCACCAGTAAGGCCTGCTGCTCAGCATTGAGCTTCTCCGTGAGCTCTTTGTGGGCCGTGGAGAAGGTCTTCATATTGTGTAGGCGGTGCTGGTCTTCGATGGCAGCACGGAAACACACACACAGGTCATGTCGTCCAAGCAGTAGTACTCCAGGAGTTTGCCATGTTGAGGGACATTTAGTGGTGCCACATGCAGACATGGGTTCAGTCAGAGGATGGGTTTGTAGTAACACAGGAGTGGTCAGGTGGGCCTGAAGGTGCTGGACGCACATGGAGATCTCACATTTCATGCAGGTCTTCCGTGCTGGTTTCCTGTCCTCTATACACATATCGCAGAGGATGACTTGTGGGTCCTTTTGTATGTTGTCCGACATGTTTTCAGAAGCAGAAAGTCCTTGAATATATTTCCTTGAATATTATTCAGTGTTGAACAAAGTCCTCAGGAGCCTCCTTGTTGCTCCTTGTTGAGTCTGTTTTTGCAGAAAACTGAAAATGATGGTTGATTTTTGTTGAATTTAGTTGTTTGCCTGTTTCTGGTCCGAATGCTCTGTCACAGCTGCACTGCACACCAGTTTCGATTTCTACTAAACGAAACATTGAGGGGGCGGAGTTTACATGTGGCTGCAGTCCCTTATCTTTGGTTGGTTTGGTTAAGTCATGTTGTCAGGCAAGTTTTACCTCCCACATTATTACATGTTGAACAAAGTCCTCAGGAGCCTCCTTGTTGCTCTTTGGTTGCTTTTGGCAGAAATTTGACAATGGAAAGTCAGTTAGTTAGCTGCTTGTCTGCTGCTGCTGCTGTGATAGACGGAGCTGTACTCTCCAGCAGTATCATTTCCTGGAAAATGAACGTTGTGTATATGATCACCTGCCCATAATAAAATGTTTTATCACTGTCACCTTGTTTGCTATTGCTCATAAAAAGCCTCACCTTACCTTATCAGCCGACTGGCAAAATCTACACTCACCTGCCAACTAAAAGTAACACAGCACCTTCATGAAATTAACTGTTTTAAATATTGGAGTTTGTGAAACTGTTGATCATAAAGTTGGATCAGCACCTATGTAAAACTCTGCATAGATTTAATGAAGGTGGGATTTATTACAGGGCTGTTGTTTCAGACTGCAGACATTTCTAGGTAGGTGATGAGGTGGCAGTCAGAATTGTGAGATAAAAGTTGATATTATTAGATCAAAATGCATAATCATGTCATAAAAAGTAAAAATTATGAAAGAAAAAGTCAAAATGGTCATCGGTGTACGCTGAAGCAGATAAACAGGACAAAAAATACTGTCAAGACATTGCTGTGTGTTTAAAGCTAAAGGTATGAACTACAAACCACTGATTAGTTAATGAAGTGAATGATAATGTCGGTGTATTGTTGATACTACCGCGGAAAAGACGAATAATTATCGGCTAAAAAGATAACGGTTACTTAGCATGCTAGCCCGCCCCAAGCTAAAGTAACAATAGTGCGCAGCCGCGGTTCAATCGATCAGTGACCGTAAACTATCATCGTCACACGTCGTCGTTTGTTACCATAGAGACAGGTAAGTCAGCCGTGTTAGACGTTAGTTACGTAAATGACGTAAAGTTAGAGTTTAGTTCAAGTTAGCTAGTTAGCTAACGTTAGCTAACGTTACCCAAAATAACACGACTCAAACACCAGCGTTATTTCTTTAGTGTTCATTTTAAGTGTTTAGTGAGTTTAGTGTTATTACAAATTCATCACAAAAAAGCAGTATAGAAAATTAAAACTGATTCTACCTACTAAGAACAAAGAACTAAGATTTACTTCGAGTAAATCAACAAAACAAATTGATAAACAGCAGCAACATAATATTAATTTTACATCCTGTTTTATTTATTATTATTAATACATGACGTTTTGAGTAATCCTCAAGTAAGTCCACAATCGCCAAAGACAACCAGAAATATTAAAGGTATATCTACCATATAGTGTGAACTATAAATTGTAAACTGATTGTAGACAACTTGTGTTGTGTGTTCAGATGATTATCTTTTTTAATGAAAACGTCCCTCTCTGTTTATCTGCCCTTTCCAGCAGGCATTACCAAAGACGAGAAAGATGATGCAGACAGCTGATGAAGGACTCCCCATGTTCAGTCAAGAGACCCCTGATGCACCCGGAGACACTCCGACTTTATCAGAAATAAACATTGCACCAGCGATGACTTGCGACCTGTACCAGAACAGTGTGGTGTGTCTCCCCGTGGTCTCTGACAGTACGAGGGTTATATGGATCAACTTTAACCAGACGAGCCTACAGCTAGACAGTGCAATAGAGCTGCAGCTGGACAAGGCCTTTGATAGCTTCCCATACCTGACACAGGATCAAACGGCTGCACTGGCTCAGCGTTGCTCTCTGCACCCAGATCAGGTGAAGGTTTGGTTCATGGTACAGCGGCTCCGCTACGGCATCAGCTGGGACTATAAAGACATCAGGGATGTTCGGAAGAAGATCAAGTCCGGTTGGGGAAAGAAGGAGCTGAGAAAGGATGAAGGAGGGAAGAAGAAGAGGTCTGGTAGGAAGAAGGGAAGAAAGGTTAGGGAAGAACAGAGTGCAAAAGAGGGAAGCACTATGGGAGAAAATATGACAACATATCAGCAGGAGAAACCAATGAAGAAAGAGAATGACAGCAAAGTAGGAGAACCAGAGGAAGACAAAAGGAGAAAGAAAAGAATGACGACAGTGACAGACAAGATGGGAAATAAGACAAGGGTGGAGAGAGCACGAGAAACAGAAATAGGATGTGATGAAGTTAAAAAGAGAGTCCACAAAATCCCCCCAGTTGGAGACAACGCCTTTCTCCAGAAAGGCAAAAGCAAGCAAAGGATTACTGTCCACCCAAGACTGGCTGGCTCACAAGAGCCTTGCGGTGCCCGATGAGGCGCGGGATGCTCCTCCACTCAGCAGCCAAGCTGTCAATGTGCCTCAGGTCACTGACATCCAGACCCCAAATATGGAAAGTGGCTTGAAGGAGAAAGCAGAATTGGAGCTTAAGCTGAAGGGTGAAGCAGAGTCAGCAGACCACAGTGGTGTCAAAGTGATGGAGCTCGCGGAGATGACCACTCCTGTCGCTTCAGACCGTCGCCTTCGGAGCCACTGGAACACAAAGACACATGCGCAGCTGACGATGATGAAGGAGGCTTTCTCGCGCTGCCAGTACCCAGACAGTAAGGACTACGACCAGCTGTCTGTGCTGACCGGCGTCTCCCGCCACACGCTGGTCCAGTGGTACGGTGACATGCGCTATTACATCAAGGAGCGAAAGCCGGGCTGGATGACTGAGGAGCAGCACAGGCAGGCGCTGGCCAACATCAGGTACCGGCAGTACCTGAAGATGCTGGGAAAGATGGACGGCGGTGACAAAAACACGTCGAAGACTGAGCTTGACAAGGGTGAGCGCTGTGGCAAGTATGAAGATGTGCAGCTGCCTCCAGAGTAGAGGTACTGCCACAGGCTCTCTGACTAATATCCCAGTCAGGGGATGAAGATGGACCAAAAAGAAGAAGCGTTATGTGTGTTATTTAGGGTCAAACAGTTTGTTTTGTAGTTGCTTTTACACGGATAATACCTTTAAAAGTTCCAAGTTAACTACACCGTTGTGAATTTGCCACATCTTTGTTGTCACATTAGTTTTGTGGTTGAAAGCATGAACATCTGGGCTGATGCTTAAAATAACTCAGAAGACGCCAGTGTTATTTTTTGGTTGTTATATATTTGCCCTCTTGAGCTAGGGAAACAAAAGAAATCTACAATGAGCAGCACACTGTCCAAGCTCATGCCACTGCAGGAGATGATTATTATTATTAGAATTGATGCGGCACATGTAAACATTATCCAGTGACATTGGAGAATGCCATCTTATTTGCCAAGCCCGAATGTACGTACAGTCTTTTTTCAAAACGTTCAAGATGTTTTCATCGTCATTTAATAAACATTTTGATTGCTTCTTGTTCAAACACGACTCGTCTTATGATCAGGTACATTATGAAACTACAAAATGAAAGAACGTTTTTCTTCATTTTCACCTGGAATGTCAGCATAGAAACAAATTAACAAAAACATTTACAAGTGTCGGACATTAGGTAGAATATATTGCACAAAATAGAATAATTATATTAATAGCTCCTATGTTATTATTAAAGAAAGTTTATGGCACTTATCGTTTTGGCGCATTTGTAAATACTTCCTTAGGCTGTCAACATCTAAACAGCGGTTTCAGTTCCATCATTTTAAGCAGCACAACAATTAATCCAATGGCTTCCCGTTGAGATGCGAGTTACACCACGTTACAACTAAATGAGTGCCTTTTAGCTCCGTCAGTTCCAGCTGGCCGTGTACTCTCCCCTCTGCGGCTGCCAAAGCTCAGCGCCTTCGATAATGCGGCGGATCATGGAGGCGGAGGTGATAAGCAGGTGTCCAGCCGCGTGTAAGAGGGTGGAGGCCACACGCAGGGCTTCTCTGAAAAACAGGATGCAGATAAAGTGTCATCAGTATGATAAGTAGTTTTTTTTTTTTCTATCTCTGGCAACATATGTTGTAAAATCCGTCATTTCCCCTCCTCCTCTTGGCCTACCTGAGGATTTTCTTGGGCCCCAGACACTGAAAGTTAGCGCTCACGGAGTAAAGCCCCTGAAATGTGGCCTTCACACTGAGGGAGCCAAAAACATCCTTTGGACTCATCCTGTAAAGGTCAAAGGTGACGCGAGCTATGTCTCTTCCGGTCCGAGGCTTGATGTGGTCTTGAGATTTGGGCACAACTGGACCCTGGATGATGAGAGGCAGCAGTTACATTAAAAGGTATCACATGAATTCATATATAATAAATAAGATTTGGCTTCTTCGGTCAAAACATACCGACTGTTGCCTCCATGTCTGCCCAGGCTGCAGGGCCATGAGCATGGTGTTGTCGGGCAGGGTCATGAGGAACTCGTCAGAGTCTACCTCTGTGCCGTCATCCTCACAAACCAGAGACAGGGACACTGCAGACAGGGTCAGCAGCAGAGCCTGGCATACCTGTAACACAAATTCACACATTAATGTCCTCAATAGAGTCATTTTTATACACTTATACAGTTATTCAACAGCTTTTCTTGTATATCTCTATTATTATACGATACTGTATCACTGAATTATTCATCTTTTACAGTCACTCTCACCCTCTCTTTCAGCTCCTCCAGGGTCCCGGCTGTGATGCCCTTCCTGGTCTCCCTGTTGTGACAACACACCCTGAAGGGACGTTGTGGTGGAGACCACACTCGCTTGGTCACAGATCTGAAGGAAAGACAGAAAAATGATTTATTTATTTAATGAGTTGGATCCTCTGACATTTGGACTTGTGTCCCAGTAAAACATGACAACATGAACAATAAATTGAAGTCTAGTGGAACCCCTTGTCTTTGACACAAATTAGTTTTACTTTTGTTATTTTGATTATCTTTTATATCGTTGAATTTATCACTTATTATTTAAGTCTAGACTATATTCACTTGTAGGCTCTAACAGCCACACAGTGTTGTTCACATTGTTGATCAAGCGAAGGTATCATGAAGCAGATCAATACAATATTACAGGCCAAAAATGTATTCTTTACTTACTTGAGGAATGAAGATGTGGTATCCATGCTCGTTGGTCTTCTCACAGACTTATTTTAGAGAAGTGTTTTGGTTAGAGTCCGGGAAACAAATTGTAATGTATTGTCAGTACAGCTTGTCTTTGACCCAACAGCTGGACTTTGCCCCAAACCTGGTGATAAGTCAGATACAGAACAACACAGGGCAAAGTTCATCTCGCCTGTGAGAGACATCTTTATCTGACAAGCAGGAGAATATAATTAACTATGTCTGAGAGTTTAAATGGCACCTTTTAAATGAATATGTAACATAAATGATCACTTTTTATATTTGTTTTTTCTTTCTGTGACTACCAAGCAGAACATTTTACAGTAGGAAAGCATTTATCAGTGTTCTCTGGACAAACTACTGTATGTACAACAATGAAAGACGACGATATAAAGCAATTTAAAAAAGCAACATAACATCATAAAAACAATTTTAAAAGAAGTGAATTTTCCTAGTCCATTTTATATTGCAATAATATTATTTGCAATAAGTCTGGCTCTAATCCGTCTAAGGGATATGTATCTATATAACAACAACATTAATATCTTACAATATGTGAGGATACAAACTCGTATAAACGTTTTATTATCAACTTTTATTAGTACATAATTAATATTCGGTTCAACCTTAAAAAGCTCTAAGTATTCCACCTTAAATATTTTGTTTTTAACCACCATAACACTTTTACACTGAGCTTCGCTACTTCCTACATCATATCCTGTAAACAACTTTGGGCGCGCTTGCTTATAATGTTTCTCAGCGCCCGCGCGGTCGGAGTTTCTCCTTCGAACCGATGCTTTTTAACGCCACCTTCCTTAAGCACCGCCCCTTCGGCACGCCCAACGCGAAGACGCAAGCGCTCTCCTATTATTCCACTGAAGGCGGGAGGATGAGAAGCGCAAGTTTTGCCGCGAGTGTTGTCGGTAGCCGTGTTTGTAACGGTTAAACAACGGCGACGACGCCGCCGTGTAGCGATAGCCGTCGCCCGAGTTGGTAAACATCATCTCAGCTTTGTTTTCCTAAATAACTTTGTGTCGGTGAGCAGCTAGTTTGGCTTTTTAAAGCGCACTCGAAGGAGCAGTCTGTCTCGAGTTGCTAAGCTAACGGTTAAGTTGGTGTCTGTAACGTCAGTTTTTGGCCGTTGCCGAGGTTACGTGATTCAAGGGAATGGCCACAAAAAAACCAAAAGACAGTGGTGAGTATAACAGCGCATTAAAATAGGATGTTACGGTTTGATATCGACAGCCTGTGAGTTGCTTGAGGTGTTAATTATGGCGTATCTGACAGCTGATGGGACCCAACAACAGCCGCATGTACTCGGATTACTTCCCGTGGGTGTACCGTAACGTTTGTTTGCTGTCATGTCAACAGATGCCAGCCTTCCCTTTGCCGCCCTCCAGCTCCTGGCCCCGCCTGTGCGTCTGGTGTCCGCAGCCCTCTGGAAAGTGATGAAGCAGAGGGACGTGATGCAGTACGGGGTGGTGGAGGAGTTCGTGACATCGGCCTGTGAGACAGTCCCCGGGCTGCTCACCGTGAGACACCAGGGCAAGCTGGCCCTGGGGCTGAGAGGACGGGTGAGTTTAAAGATGCCACACCTGTTAGAGCGGCTCACAGTACACAAGGTGGATGAGAAGTAGGTGCCTGCAAAGGCAGAGTCCTTCTACTGCGACCCGGTTTTGACTCTGGACTGTAGTCTTCCCTCTGTCTCTCCCCGCTTTCCACAACTACACTTGCTACACCTGTTGATACTCCCTTCTGATCTGCTCCAACCTTGTCACACATGTAGGTCACTTGGGTCTTCTGACCAGGCCTTACTAGCTCCTCCTTATGTTCTGCTGTCTCTGTCTTAATCAAACTGACCTTTCTCGCTGTATAGTGTCTGTTAAAGCACTTTGTGCCCTCGCTCTGTGAAAGGTACGATAGTAAATAAACTTTATTTTTATTAATCAACCATCACCTTCTTTTCAGTTAATCTTGGAGCTGTGCTTCACGCAGCCCGATGAAAAGGTGATTATGTCACACCTGGAACGGATCCGAGCTCCTGCTGCTCTGTCGACCTCCTCAGCTCACACTATGGTAAATTAAAAGCTACACACATTGACACAGAACTAAATGTCACAATATTTTGGACTCTATAAAAAGAATAATCTGTCATGTGGATATTACAGCTAACCAGATAAACCTTCATTCCTTAACTGTAGTACAAAGTGTATTTTTTTTGTCTCCTAGAAGAGGGATGTGAAAATTCTGAAAACAGTGGAAGGTTTCCATTCATTGGCTCTCACGCTGCTTAAAGACCCAACAGAGAGAGAGCACTTCTTCAAGGTGAGTCCATCTACTTCCTGCGCTCACAAACAAACTAAACATCTCTGCTGTGACTGTTGCTCAGCTGATGTACGCAGGAATGACCAAGGCCAAGAATTCTTCTTCTTCTCTCTTCTGACAGGAGGAGTTTCCTGTGGATTACGGTCCAAACTTTGACCAGGAGCTGGAGAAGCTGCTGTGGGAGTTTTTGATCCGACTGGACCAGCTGCTTCCAGTTCCCAACCTAGCTCAGGTAGTAAAGATGCCCTCCGATTAAGACTGGAAGAAGCTGGTTGTATGTTAGCCTCTAATGACTTTAACTGATGTGTGTCCAGACTGTGTCGTGGCTCAGTGATGCCCCTCCTGTCCTGGAGGAGTGTGCACGTGCAGCCACTCAACCCCAGCTCCTGAAGATCCTGCTCGAACATCAAACCTGTCTGGGTCATCTGGAAACTGCAGGTTAGAATTAGATCACTTCTTGTTAGGAGGACTGGGGCATTTTTAACGTAGATTCCTTATTATTCCCGTTATCCACGTGTTTGTTGTTTTTACAGCATCCCTCCCTCCAAACATGGGAGACTCCATCTTGACTTCGCTGTCTCTGGCACCCTCTGGAAGAGTGCCTTCAAAACAAGCAACAGGAGCTGCTGCATACCCGTCTAACCACGCACATGCGAGAGACGAAACAGCGTTTATTAAACCGGTTATTGGGCTAATATCTAATGAGAATGTGCCGGTCATGATCTCTGCCAATAAAAAGACGCTGGACCCAAAAGAGAAGTTCACCGTGCTCAAACAGAGACAGAACCCCGAAGATGTCGGAGCGAAAGAGGGCGGAGAACAAGTGGAGGAGGGAAAGAATGCCTCAAGAAGACGCAGCGGAGCGAAACGCAAGCGTCCTGACAGAATAGAGAGCGACTCCGATGAGGAGGAAGAGGTGCGGGGCACGATGAGGTCTGGGGAAAGGACGATGAGCAATAGTAACGGCGCCGGCCTGGAAACCTGCATGGACCAGCTGGGAGTCAAAACGCTGCACCTGCCGGAGGATCCATCCCTCCGCTCCATTTTTGTGTCCTGTCTGAGCAGCCAACCCACAGTTGTCGTTGAAAAACTGACGTTGACCTCGTCTAGCACTAACAGGACTGGTAGAGAAGGAAAACCCTCACATACGAATCAGCATAATCAGAGGAGGAGGTCGCCGGTCAAACCACAAAAGCCGGACTTGGATTTTCATGGCCTGGATGATAAAGAGTAAGAGACATGGAAATACAACACCCATGATGCAAAGCATGCTTTATCCCTCACGTCCAGTTTGTACTCGGCCATGATCTGGTTACATAATGTTTTGCATTTTATTAAATAGCTTCCTGTGTCTTTTTAGTTAAGTTGTAAATGTTTGTGTCAGTGCAGTTACATGACAGAACCAGACATTTTAACAAGCTCATCCTTCAGTAGTTGATATTTCATACATAGACTTATTTTAAATGAATCAAATAGAAAGTTACTTTACACATTGTGACCTCTCTGCTAGCATTACAGACTGTGGTTCAAACCCTACAAATACAATAAAAACAACTGCTTTAGTTCAATGTTTCTGGTTTCATTTGGTTCTTCTGTCTCTCTCTGGAATATTAGTGATCATTTTAATATGTATGTATTCTGTATTGTCTTATTTAAATGTATTTGGCTTCATCATTTAGATTGGGCTGGTTGTTTTTAGACCTTTTAAGCAAAGGTTTGATTATCTTGTTTCTACTTGACAGAAATCACCCTGTGTTACCGAGTATAAGCAGCTCTCTGTCGCAGCAGCGGATTAACACAGGTGATTTTTAACAAACCATGCGAAGAAGATCAGCAGCAATGAAGAAAATCACATGCATCGATTTTAGTTAAACCATGTTTACTTTTCCGTTTAGAGACACTGATCATTCCGGGAGATGAAGACTACGTAGCGGACTCTGAGGACGAGGCGACGAAGAACTTCAAAGGCAGGGTATGTACTCTGACAACACGAAGAATCAGGGACAGTGAAAATGTGTTTTAACAGATACATAGTTTTGAAATGTATCCTATAAATTCTAAATATTTCCTTAAGCCACTTTGGCAAGTCTTTGTAGTGTGGGGTTTATATAGCCTCAGACTGACTCATCAGTGTTTCTAACTGACTCTGTCTCCCTCAGCTGTTCATGAAGCGCTACTACAAGACCAAACACGGCACTTATGTCCCCACACTGAGGGAGTACTGGAAACCCGGGATGACGCGGCGAGACTTGCCGTCTGCTGGAAGCAAACGCAGATGATGACATCATCACAGAAAAGCCCGAAAAATAAACGGCAACATTTCTCTTTCTCTCATAATGTATTGTAGCCGAATCAGGTCGGCTTTAACTTGAATAAGTTACAGAAACATTCCGGTCAGAAACCCTGAAATGTATTGTAACTAATCATGGGAACTAAATAAACTTTATTTTAAATTGCTGCTGCCACACTTTGCTTTGACTTTTATAAATATTTTAAACCCATAATATGCTAAAATAATAATGTTTTTGATGTTACGGTCACACTTTGTACATTATTTTGCATTTCATTAACTGTGCCTAAGTGTCATTTAACTTGTATGAAACACATTAAACACAAACTGAAGCGATGTGTGATCTGATGAATAGTTTCACCTTCCACAACTGGGTTTTGTATTTACATCCTGAAATGTCTCACTGAACTGAAATCTTTCTTTTTATTTAGAAATTCAATGCCAGGTGAGTACAAAGACTTTCAGGATGACGTTAACTGGATAAATGTTCACATCTTGATTAGAAAACAGTGACCCAAAATCTTCAATAACTGGTTACAGCTCTCATATTATGGTGTCTTAATCATTAGTCTAGTCCAGCTTTCAACATCACTTCAGATGAGTAGTGGAGGTAATAAAAATATCACAATCAAATCAAATATCTACACAAGAACACACGATTAAGTGTGCAAATCGGAGATTGAGACTTTAGAGTCGACAGCCCATCCCTCCTGTCACTGTGATGGTCTCTCCCGTGATGTAGGACGCCTCCTCAGAGCACAAGAAGGCAATCACTCCGCCGATTTCCTCTGGCTCTCCAACTCTGAAGAGAAAATGTGAAATATTCATAAATCATCCACGTACGTGTGTGAACACAGTACGGTATTGTGTGAGCTGTACCTTTTAATGCAGAGCTGCCTTTTAAACTCATCCATGATGTCTTCATTCTCCCATAACTGAGTGAATAAACAAAGAAAACGTGACTCAAGTGAAACGTAAATGTGTCAGGTCGAAGACAACGGATTGTTTGAGAACAGCGATCTCACCGCAGAGCTGAAGCGGGTCTTGATAACTCCAGGTGCCACGCAGTTCACTCTTATGTTACTGTGAGCCAGCTCAGGGGCCAGCGCCCGGGTCAGACCCAGCAGTGCTGTTTTACTCACACTGTAAGGACCCAGAGCCTGCAGACACATAAAACTGTTTTTATGTCTTTTAAAATTAGGATGTTTGTCGATGCATCTAGTCCAGCATGGACCAAAGTTTGAGCTGGAGAGGTGCCAGTTCACCTCCCGAGCACTGCCGAGGTGCCCTTGAGCTTATCCCAGCTGGTTTAGAGCGAGAGGTGGGGTACAACCTGGACAAGTCAAGGTTCAAACCAGGTGTGAACCACTGCACCACCACAGCCAAAGACACACATTGCTCTTACTGTGCAAAAACAAATGAATATTAACAAGCAAAATATGTATTGTTGATTAAATTCTTCATCTTTCTGGCACGCCCTTTAACCAATGTAAATATGTAAATATGTTTGAGATACATGTTCCACTCATACTCTCACTGACCTGCATTGGTTGATATCCAGCCACAGACGACACAAACACCACGTTTCCCCCTCTAAAAGAGACATAAACAAAACTCTTCTGTAATTAAATGCACCGTGGACAGTTTTATTGTATTAATGCCAGTTTGTTTTCTGTGTGTGTCATCTTTTCCACTCACCCCCTCTTGACCATATGAGGCACCACCAGCTTAGTCAGGAGGAAGGCCGATTTCACATTCACAGACAGGATCTAGAAGGAAGTGTGAAATAAATAAGAGGAGGACGAAGAATAGCGTGTCAGATACAGGAGCTTCATATGTGTACCTTGTCCCAGACGTCCTCCGTGGAGTCCATGATGTTTCCAAAGAACGGGTTCACTGCTGCGTTGGACACCAAAATATCGATGCCCCCGCACTGATCCAGAGTCTGCTCCAAACGCAGAATATGAATATTATTGAGGTTGTACGTACCCCATAATTATAGGCATGCAGCCCAAGCGGGCCTGAAAACGGTATAATTCTGGTTGCTAAATAAAAACATTACTCACCATTTGAACCAGTTTTTCTCGGTCCTCTTCCTTGCCAACATTACAGGTGGTCCCGGTCACTTGGATGTTCTGGCTCTGCAGCAGTGCCACAGCCTCATCCACGTTGGCCTGCCGTCGGCTGCTCAACACCACGTGGGCTCCTCTTTTTCCCAGAGCCTGAGCCGCTGCGAGACCGATTCTGAGGAGGAGACGAGGAAGAAGAGCATCTCTTGAGTCTACAAATAGCTGCTTCATCGGCACAGTAGATCGCCACACCTGTGTCATTCTTACCCAGCTGTGGCGGCAGTAACTATGGCTACCTTTCCAGCAAGGCTACTTTGAGACATATTTCTTTGGCCAGCAACAGTGTTGGTCCTGAGGCACCTGAACACACTCTTCAACATCACCTGTGAACAGACAACAGTCACTGAAAGTTATTTTCATGAAAACACAGTGTAACTAGGGCAGAGGTCATCTGGACCCTGACAGCAGCGGTGCACATGAGAGATCTGAATGTGTGAACTTGAGAAACTACAGTTTGATTAGTTACTTAAACTAACAACACACTTATTGATCCACTGTGAAGCAACAGGAATGATAAATAAAATACTTTTATCACAAAGGCAAGCTCGAGCAACTTTATGCTACATTGTATAAACAACCAATGCAAGCATGAAAATGCGATCAAGAGCTTCGTCTCACCCTGCAGTTCATGCAAAATTGAACATGTGGTTGTGAAGAAGCAGAATTTGTCAGAAAACCCTCAAAGTGTGCAACTTGGACCTTGATTACCGACGATTCATGTGTACGGACAGCGTTTTCCGGGTGTAAGACAAGCCAGCTGTCAAAATAAAAGCACCCAGCAAACAGCCCAACGCAATTCCCGCTTATTTAATTGAGTTGTACAACCCACTCCGTCCAAACAATCACACAATTTATTTAGGGGATTTGTATTTTTACTGTACCGACCGATGATAGCAGCATTACGAGGCGTATTTGCTGTTTTCTTCTCAGTTTTCTGATTACCGACTACATTCTCACGTCCTTGAACGCACCCCTACAAAAAAACGAGCCAATCACCGAGTCGGAGTATTCCGAGCTGCGCATGCGTACACGACTTCACAGCAGCTGGATTGGTCTAGTGATGTGTCGTGCGCGAACGAGCCGATTCTTTGTAGCGAATGACAAGAGTCCGCTTAGGTCGGCTGGGAGAGCCAAATCTCCTGCCCAGAAATCAAGCAGGCAGGGATGGGACTTTATTTTGGGGCCAATCAAACTAGGCTCATACTATTATTTGGACATTATGTGGCGTTGAGTGTAGTGGTATGGGCCCGGTACACAGCTAAAAGAGTTGAATCTTTGAAAAGAGCTGGACTTCCCATCACTACTAAACGCCTGGCGCTGATACCCCAATGCTTTTGATTTGTATGTGTACACATATATTATGTATATATTCAATACATCCTTTATACTGAAGCATTCGAAAGGTAAAAATAAATACATTTTCTAATATCAATAAATTGATGCAGCCAATGGTTTTGTGTTTGAAAACTCACTGAAACAGCCCAATGAATGCACTAACTTGCTTGTAGAACCACTCTGCTACACAAATCAGATAGAAAGACCTGCAGAAACTTTTAAAAAGGGACAGCTGTCCATAGCTGTCCCTGTTGGATGGACAGTTTTCGTGTGTCTATGAAGGTTGTTTGTGGCTTGGCTTTTGCAAAATTCTACATTCTGCCTTTGTGTCTTCAAACTCCCCCTGCCATGAAATGTAACCCCCCTCGCGGGAGCGCCCACAGGCTACGAGAGTCGGCTCGTTGAACCGGCTCGTTCACGGGCGACACATCGCCACAGCGGACTACATACAGCAGAGCGGGGAGGAGGAGGAGGAGGAGAAGGAGGAGGAGGCGGGGGGCGGAGATAAACGTTGTTGTCATCGCCGAAGATGATTGAACGCCAATGGCCACAGATTTTCACGCCTGAAAAGAAGTGATTTTACGAATCATCGACTGTATGAGAAAAAAAACAAGGTAATATTATTTATAACGGCTGCTCTGCGTGCTAACGTCGGTGGTTTCAACCGGCGGTGCCATTGTTGTTTTCAACTTTAGCGTTAGCAGCGAAAGGCTAACATTATCTCGCTGGTGTTAGGTGGACAGGCCTCGACAACACGGCTAACGTAGCTATAGCCGGTGTTCCGTATTAACTTGTGACCATGTTAACTGGCGACCTGGCAAATGCGTCTGTGGTTGTCGTAGATACGACAGATGTTGAAAACAGCAAAAAGGATGATGTAGCTGTGCTCGTAGGCGCCTCTTTGTTTACTTTCTTACCCGTTAACGTTGCAATGTCAGAGAAACAGACCTGGCTCATCCTTGCAGTCTTATTTGTGTGACTACATCATGTAGTCCGTCTGGTTTGAAACGTCGCCTGTGTTTGTAATCAAGAAGAGAGCAAGTTAGCTCTTCCTGCTCTAATGCTCTAAAGTCTCTAATTACTCTCTAATAAAAAAAAATATATATATATATTATATATAAATAGATATATGTAGGCAGAAACCACCTTTCATTAACTGCATTTGGCCTTCAATCAATTTTTGGCAGGTGAAAATGCCCATTTTGTATTGTAATGGTCCTTTACAAGAATTCCAAGCTGTCCCGTGAGCTCAAATCTTTATATTATGAAGCTCTAGAATCAGATCAAGTCATATTTAGGCAGAAATCACCTTTCATTAACTGCATTTGGCTTTCAATCAATTTATGGCAGGTGAAAATGCCCATTTTCAGCAGGTGAAAATGATCCGGCTCACAAAAAAGAGACGGTTCATTTCAAAGATCCGGCTCTTAGAACCGGATCGTTCGCGCACGCCACATCACTACCACAGACGCGCTTGGCGGACGGTCGCCAGTTAACGTAGTCACAAGTTAACACGGAACACCGGAATGAACTACCGTCTAGCACAGGCGACGCTCACACGCTAAGCCACAAGAGACATATTTGATAGCGAGGTGACGCCGCTTATTTATCTATGTGATAGCTAAGCTAACGGTAGCTCTCTCTGAACGGGCTGCGGGTCAGCGTAACGTTACTGGGCGTGGAAAGGGGCAGACAGGTTTTGTCGCTCGCTTGCTCGCTCGGCTCTCATTTCACTTCACACGAGTACGCGGTGAGCTAGCTGTCGTCGCCGTGTGTGTGCTGCATGAGCCGGGCGTGAGAAACAGCCTGTCTCCTTGCGGATTTTTACAGGATCCCTTATGAACGAGGCGGAGGCGACCCAGAGGAGCCCGGACTTTACGATGCGTCCTGCCCAGACCCAGCTGCGCCGCCGCTGCTGCTGCTTCTGGCGACCAACACATCCATGAGCACCACAGCTGATCTTAGATGGATGACCCCGACCCTGACCGGGACACTACACGAATTATAGTTTCTCTTGACTGAGACTTGACTAAACAAGCAACCATGTCCGTCTCTGTGAGTATTGTCTCTTTTGTCTGAATGCATTTGCATGTGCTGGTTGTAATGGTGTCACAGTGATGCAGAAATGTGGTTAAAGTTAACTTGAAACAAAAAAAAAAAATGTATTTTTAGGTGTATTTACCTTCTATATATGTTTATATATGTGTCCTCATTGCCTCCATTACTGTTTTTAAGGGGGTCCCACATGGCTCAATGGAGCCTGGTTGTCCCCGGGGGGTTGGTTTAGAAAATGAAAGGGGGGGGCCTGACTCTTTGGCTTTGGGTTGGCAATTAAGCCCTAAACAGTAAGGGACAGATGTGCCTCTCATCCCCTCCCCCCCTCCCTCTCATCTCGCTCATTACCATTAAGCTCTTGTGTCCATTTGATCATTGATCCTCCCCGACTGTGCCCCTCTTTCTCTCTGCCCCACGATTACGGACACAGCTGTGGATTTTTTGAGTTTGTCGTGATGCTAGGGTGCATATTTATTTTCTCCCTGTCCCCCTCTCTCCCTCCCTCTCTCTCTCTCCCTCTCTCTCTCTCCTCTCCCTCTCTCTTTCTCTCTCACGCAGAGTTTTTACGAGATCTTCCCTATTCACCCCTATTCACTCTCCATTCACCAGCTCTAAACAATCGACCCTTTTTATCCCCCTGACTTGGCACCGCGACATCAATGTAGTTGTTTGTTTGTGGTGTGCAGATGCGAGACACCAGCCTGTGTGAATTTAGGCTGTCGATTAAAACACACTCTCATATGGCCATTTCTTGTTTGTGTGCGCGTGTGAACGAGACGCTCCGCGTGTTTGACGATCTCTTCTCTTGTCTCGCCCTCTCTCCGTCAGACGGTATTGGCAAAGGCACTGTTTGACAACACGGCAGAGAGCCCGGAGGAGCTGGCTTTCCGAAAGGGAGACATCCTGATGGTTCTCGAACAGGAGCAGAGTGGCGGGCCGGGCTGGTGGCTCTGCTCCCTGCACGGCAGGCAGGGGATCGCCCCCGCCAACCGCCTTCGACTCCTCCAGACCGCCCCACCCCCGGGTCAAGACGCCCGTCACGAGGACGCTGTCTACTGTCTCCCGGTTCCCCGCTGGCTCGGACTGCTGTCGGCGGTAGCGCGGAGGACATAGACGGAGTGTATCGTTCCCCGCCAGCCGTGGGTGAGGGGCGAGGAGTTGGAGCTGGCTCAAGGCCCGGGGAGCTACGCAGAGTCGAGGGCGGGCGTCCACGCTCACACTCCAGCTCCGGCACAAGGCCCAGGCCTGACTGGGATCTTGGGGTGGCGGGGCGTCCACGCTCGCCCTCTCTGAGAGGACGAGGCACAGAAATGACAGGGACACTTTATCAGACTCCAGTAAGCCCCATGCCTTCAGCAGCTCAGCTTGCCAGGCAGCCAGGAGGTCTCATGGCTCCAGAATCTGTGTACCTCGCCCCCACTGGAGTTCCACGGGCTGCTGATGAAGCAGAGGACACTACATATCTAGTCCCTAGAGAAACACTAACAACGGGACACTCGGAGGACTGTTACTTGGTGCCAAAAGGTACACCGCTTGCAGGTGACGATGTTTACCAATCGCCAACAGGAGGAGTTTTGGCCACCGCTGGCTGCTCTAATGGCCCCTCCGTTGTAGCTGGAACACCCAGCACCCCCCAGCCTAAACTGAGCCAGGACACCCCTGGAATGTACCAAACACCCACCCCCATGGGAGCAAGCCTTCACAGGACTCCTGCCACAGTTCTGGCCCACCAGCATCCATCTTCATTAACTCCTGTGCAAGCATCTCCTAGACCACTTCTCAAAGGAGTTCCACCCAACCCTGCCGTGGCCAGGGGCAAACCCGGCATGGCCTGTCACCGGGGGTCCCCTTTGCTGGTCCGAGCGGGGCAGATCAGGGTTCCCGGATCACCAAATTTTGCCCGCAAACCTCCTCCGCCGGCACCTCCAGTGAGGGGTGTCACGAGGAAGGACGCGGCCCCGGACTCTGCCTCCAAACCCACGGCTCAGGTCACTCCCGCGAGCCTGCAGCAAGACGTGGACAAACCGAGGGGAACTCCTCAGAGCAACGAGGAAAGGATGAACAATGGTCTGGAGAAAAGCAACAATGTGCAGAACAAGACCGGGGAAAATCAGGATTACTCAGATCCTGTGGACGATCAGGTTGGTGACGGCTACTTGACTTACTGAAACAGCTGTTGTTTATCTGGCAGCATTTGCAAGTTTCATCAAAGTGTTTGGGGGAAAAAAAAATACAAATCCTGGGTGATCGAGACATACAATAAACTATTTGCTTGCCTCGATTAGGTGTATGACACCCCGCCAAGTGGCAGGTGGCAGCGTCCTGTCCCATCTTCCCTTGGCAGCGATGACGGCATCTACGACACCCCTCGTAGTGTCCCACCACAGCTGGATCCTGAGACAGAGGTAAAGACAACAGATCGTATGAGTCGAAAGATAGACTTGTCTTAATACTGATTACAGATAGTGTATATAATCTCCTCTCACATTTATACCTTATACAAGTACATGCAGTTTTCATTTAAACAGAGGGACTTTGAACAGCATCTACAACGTTCATGCTTTCCTGCAGTGGACAGTGCAGCTCTTCCAGTTTTCTCCCAGTGAAATGATAATCCCTGTAATCCCTGCCAAAGTCATTATTGACCCCAAAAAAAAGTCGCTGGGAACCGCGGCAAACCGTCGAATTCATGTCTGTACAAGCGAAGCGGTTTCGGCAGCACGAGATGACAATCAAACAAACACCCTGTCACCCATTTCTTCCCACATTCCACCATCCGTCTGCGTCCCTGCCCCCCTCCGAGGCGAGGCCACACCTGTCTCTGTCTGCTGCGGGGAGCCTGTCTATCCAGTCCCAAGTGCTGCAGCTATTTTTTTCTCGGTCACACCCATCTGTCAGGGCCATGCCAAGGCCATACCATCGGCGCCCTGCCCCCCTGGTGGTCTCCCCTCCTTTTAATGTTGCTTAAATATGTCTGCCAGCTGCTGGGTCGTGTTTTCCTCTTTGCCTGGGATGTCTATGTGGACTGCAGCCCCCCCCTTGTTTTGGCACTTAGCTGTTTAAAGGGACAAATGTGTCTCGGCCACTTAAACCAGTTCAGTTTGATCGCCGCTGTCAGGTCTAAAGCTTTGTAAACTCACAGCACACTACATTTTATAGTTGCAAACCATGACTGCCTCATAGAAATGATCATCCGTACATGCAATCATATGGTGAACGACGTGCATGATTCCTCTGTCTTGTAGGTCTATGATGTCCCCACCATCACCCTGAATGTGTCCGCAGCAGACATCCACCCTGATGAAGTCGATGACGATGTATACAGTGTCCCTACGCTTCCCGGCGTGCCTCTGGGCCCAGGGGAGTCGATCACCAGCCTCTGTAGCGAGGACAGCATCCAGGTTGGACAGGTCTATCGCGTCCCCAGCTCCGAGAAACGGGCCAGCGGCGGAGGTCATAACGGGGACCTGTCCGAGCCCGATTGTGGCATCTATGACATGCCTGCTCTGACTTCCGAAGCGCTCCCTCACTCTTTGTCATCATCCTCCACCTCGACTCGCCGCCTCTCCGTCTCGAGTAACGGCTCAGGTGACGTACAGTGGAGAGCCTCGCTTTCCAACCTTGTCCACTCGGTGCTGAGCACGCTCTCCTGCTCGGCCTCCACTCTGTCGTCGCGGGACCTGGCCACCTCGCTGGCTGAAATCCTGTCGACCTGGAAAGCCAGCCATTCAGATGACCCCCCGCCGCCTCTTCAGCAGGCCTGGGCTCGGCTATCGAACCTTCTGGCGGAGCTCTCCGCCGTTGGCGCCGCTCCTCCATCTGAAGGACAGTTGTTGAAGGTCCAACGCTCGCTTGAGGAAAGCGCCCTGCTCTTGCAGGCTCAGGGCCGTCCCCGCCTGCCTTCCCAAGAATCCCTCTCTCGCAGGCCGTTGCCCGCTCTCCCGGTGCCTGACGGTAAGTCGTCAGGAGGAGGGATGGGCTCCCGTAAAGGTAGCTGGATCCAGGAGAGGCCTCTGCCACCAACCCCTCAGCCTGCCTTCCCATTACCTCCCACTCCAGCGACCGTGACGCTGACAGTTGGGCCTGTTGATGGAGAAGACGACCCCAGCAATGAGTACGCAGGGATCGGCCTGACTCCCATCCCTGCCCCACTACCTACGGGGGACAGCGTTGGATACGTGAAGCTGCAGGTCCGTTGATTTATTGTTCTACAGTATCATTTCTACCTTTTGCTTGTAACTGTTCATATGATTAGATTTATAGTTGCAACACAATGAAACGTGGCTTTTAAACGTGTCTGGAAAAACACCTGAGTCATCTGTCCTTTCCACATTAGGGTAAGCCCGAGCCGCCTCCTGATACCATGACTGAGAACGGACAAACACAAACTATCACTGCAGAGCAGAGGGTGAGTCTCTTCCTCTGTATTTTTTTTTTACCTACGTGGACAAATTCCTCAACTCCTGCAGCTCGCAGGCTGTTGAAGTTTTTGTTGTACAGAAACACACGCAGCGAGTCTACACAGATAAGTCATTGATTCGCTCTGTTCACGGCGTGCCCTGTTTACTAATGAGCACCGTGACTCATTAATCCCGCTTGCAGCAGCTCTTTGCCTCCCGCCGTGGCCCGAAACCCATCGACAGTCTACGCTTGCCGTGTTTTCTCAACGCCCCCCTGACTTAATATCACATTAGGCCCTGTTGATCTCTGTCTCCTCAGTCTGTACGCCCATCCATCATGTGTGGAGAGTTTTTCGAAACCGACATCAAGGCCTGCACCTGGAGCCATGAGTCTTACATGTACATAATCAAATATTACAATCCCTTATTGTCTTGCGCTATCCCTTAAGTCAGTCTTGCCTTCTGCTGCCTGAGACTGAGGTCATGTTTTATCACTCCGTCTGCATTTTTTTCCCCCCCTTTCTCCACTCCTTGCCAGATTCCTTGAGTTGCGCCATAGACGACAAACAAGAGGTCACTTGTCAATCTTAAACAATCTTGCCTCACAGAGACTGGACGCTGCTGCGGGACAATAAGCGACAGAATAGCAGAGTCATTCTTCAAACAGTGCCACTTGCTGACGTACTACTGTATATGTTTGTGTCTGACTTTCTTTGACTTCAAAGTTCAGTGTAAGACTTGTGTGCTGCCTTACATGGAAGCAGCCACACACCGTCAGCGAGAAGAGGCTCACTTGCGTTTAAAACCGCGTTGTCCGCTGTTTTCTTTTGTTTTGATGAACTTAGCACGGCTTTCCCCATACAAACGCTCATTTCTTCTTACCCCGTTACAGTTGACTCCATCCCCTGCTCTCCCGGTGTCCCTCTCCCTGGAAGACTCGGAGCTGCTGTCTTTTTACTCCTCTCAGAGCCTCGCCCACCTGTCCTGCCTGGCGGATGCCATCGACGTGCTCTTCAGCAGCGTTCAGGGGAACCAACCGCCCCGCATCTTCGTCGCCCGAGGGAAGAGTCTCATTGTGACGGCACACAAGCTCGTGTTCATCGGGGACACGCTCTCCCGCCTTCTCACCTCTGCCGACCTCCGGGCCAAGGTATGCAAAGAAACCCCCCCCCCCGATGCGTAACTTGTTTGTGTGAAATCATGAGAGGAAAGATACAGGCATAGACAAACATGTTTTCGTCTGTCTTAATAGACAATAACATTGCCTTTTCAGATCACAACTTCCGGGGGACGACTCTGCCAGGCCCTTGAAGTCAGTTGTCGTGGCAACAAAGGGCGCCGCGCAAAACTACCCATCAGTATCCGCCACCCAGGAGATGGTGGACCGCGTCGCCGAGCTCTCCCAGCAAGCAGCCGGCTTCTCCACTCTGCTCCAGCGTCTGGCAGAAATATCTTCGTGATATTATCGCTTGCGTAAAAACTCTGTTTACACCACACCTATATTTTCTCTCTTTGAAATGCCTTATTTGTTGTTAGACTCTTTCGTGACCTTTTTTTTTTTTTGGTTTTCTTTTTGTTCGAATGCGAGCGAAGCTAGCGAAGTTTGAATGCTGGAACAAGTGTTTTTAACCTCGCTGCAGCTGTTACTAAGCTGGGTTTGGACTGTGTCGGTGCTGTCCTGCAAGTGTGTGTTGGTTTGCCTTTGTTTATATACTGACCTCCGTGCTTTGATGCCAGGCACACGTGTCTTTTTGAGTGTTAACTTATTGAATATTTGAAGCCCCTACCATGGCTTTGAGTGTCTGTGCGGACTGCTTATCTTGGGAGCTTTGCTTTATTGTGTTTGCCATATTTTCTTCCCCTTCACATGATAGCCACTTTTCCTTCCTTCCTCTATTTATTTAGCCATCCCTCCCCTTTCTCCAGAAATAGCCCAGAAGGAGACCTTACATCCTGGTTCTGACCTACTTTTTTTTTTTTTACTGTGATACTTTGAAGTCTTTTTGTGATTTTCATTGAGAAACTGTTGAAGCAGCACACTGAGTGTTTGGGGGGCTTAAAATAGGAGAAGTGGAGTGGGAAGTTTGCTCGACTTCCATCCTTAATCTGTGCAACTCTGTGTTGTGTTTTGTGTAGTAGCCATTTCCACTAGAAAGCAAAGATTAACTGCAGTACGGCGCGCAATCCACTCCGCGAGGATTACAAGGAGCTTCTCTTCTTCTACATCTGATCAGTTTACTTAATAACTGAGAATCGATGCAGTGACAGAAAGTGATTGATGGTGGCGATGGGTGAGAAATTGCCTCATCCTGTTCTTTCCCACAGTCACATGGTCTCCTGGCAATAGACGAGGAACCTGTTCTCCAAGCTCACCTGTCTCCACATGCCTTTTTATGCTTGCTTTTTCACTTTCCCGCAACGATGATCACGGCTGTCAGCAGTGCTTATCTGCTTTGACAGTTTCAAGTCACAAACTAAGGAAACTAAGGTCATAACATATCATATCACCCGGCATCAGACTGCTGCGGTGGACTGGAAGACGTGGACTGGAAGCTGAACCAACATTTACACTACAAATCTTCATAAGTTAACACGTGGCCGGCTTCATCCTTTCTGGTGCTCTTCGAAGTCGGATCCTAATACTTGATCCGTGTCGTCAATCATGTTGCTTTAACCTTTTTTATATTCAAGTTTTATTTTTCCGATCCAAATCAGTATCACCGGGGCATTGCATAATCATCCTCTCTGCTGCGTGGCTCAGTTTAAATCATTCTTTGAGCAGTACTCCTGCTTTTACATTTTCTCTGTTGCGGAGCCACCTTGTGGAGGTTTTGAAGTATTACTTAATGAATACCCTGCCTGCCAAAAAAAAACAGGCTCTATAATGTATGTATGTATGAAGAGAGCATGACTGGCAAGTAACCTTTAGCTCTATATTTATTATTGTCAGTTTTTAGGTTCTTTGCTTTCCAGTTTGCATGGCTTTAATTTGCTTACATTTTTATATATGCACACATCCCACACCAGGGGTGACTTTACTGGGTAATTTACAAAGTTTCTTTTGTTACAGTTCAAAAAAAATATATGGCTGTATTTTCTTTTGTACAAGAACATTTTTTTTACACTATGTGAACTCATTTGAGTTATCGGTTATCCACGTTTGCTGAGGTATAGAAGTGAACCTTTTGACCTTTTTCCTCCTACAGTAAGCAGACCTACACCTCTTTTACTTAACACTACATTTGATGTCTGTCTTGTACTCCTGTTCTCAGAATGCACAAATACATCTTTTTGCAATTAAACCATGTGTTTGGATTATTGATTGCAGCATAAAGCTGTCATAAATCATCTTTGCCAAAAAATAAATGGTGCGTTTTCTACTTCTTTTCAATAAAAAAAAAGAAACTTTAATTTTAAGACAATAGTTGTCTTAAAGTTGTGTTTAAACGGTTAAACTGGCCCAGTTTGTTGTTTTAACAACTGTCAGTGCTGTTATGTGATTCGGAACAAGCCGAGCCTTTCCGGAAACTGCCGAGCTGTGACGCCGAGCAGCAGCCGTAGCGACGCTTGTTGGAGTTTAGACAAGCGGAGGGAAGCAAAATGGCGGACGAAGATATTACGCTTGATGGAAAACCTCTACAATCGCTCCGAGTAGCGGATTTGAAAGCGGCGCTGGAGCAAAGAAACCTCCCGAAGAGCGGGCAGAAAAACACACTCGTTAAGCGGCTGAAGGGGGTAAGTTTCGCCCGTGTTGTGGACGCCTTGTCGAGTCTGGCTAAGTTCAGCGGTAGGCGAGAGACGGCGGGGGTTAACAGTAACGTTAGAGGCCGTAACGGTGCGAGGGGGGCTCGGGAAGCGGGAATACATAAGTCGCCTAGCACACGCTTATTGCACGCGAACAACAGTTTTTGTTGGCGGTTATTTGTAACTGACAGTGTGGCGAAACTGTCCGCCGACGGACTTACACACTTAATTCGCAACTACTCGCGGCGCACCGTGTTGCACACAGTTGAACTGTGCACCTGTCAAGTCGAGGCCTAAGCTGAGTGTAAGCAAGCGAACAGCCGCACATAGTGTACAGTACACGGCCGTGCCCGCGCTCCCCCTGTGTGTATGTGTGTGTGTGTGTGTATTACGGGGGCGCGCATCGTGATGTAAACACATTTTTTTTTACACACGAGCTTCACCAGCTTCAGATTTATTATAAGTTATTTTATATTTTTAAATATCAAAACATTTATATAACACATTCAGCCTATATAAACGACCATAAATTACACCGCCAGGATTTTAGATATACTGAGGTCATGAAGTTCCCCCTCCCCCAAGAAGAAATGTTACCACACATCTAAAACAAATAAAGCCTGAATCTTTATTTATTTTATCCTCATCTGATGTTTACTGTATCAGCTGTTCTCCTGTAATATTTGTAAAATGTATTAAAGCCTCCTCACGCTATGCTGGTGGAGAAATAAGTCATGAATAATTTATTTATTTGTCATTTTGAGTCTAACATACTGGAATAATTTCTGATAGATGACTGTAAAAACATGGGGGGAGAGTAATGGAGTGTTGTAATTGCCTATTTTTGCAAATTTAAATAAGATAATATAATAATTATGTAATAACTATATATGTAGAGTATGTTGATTAAACGAAAAGAGCTGTGCTGCGTATTTATTTGCAATGTGCAAAAGGATATTTAAAATGTGCACAATGATAGTGGTGCAAAATAAAGATGTTATCAAAAGATTTGCACTTAGTCAGCACATTTTGCGTTAATTTAACTTATTAACTTATGAGATCGGAGGCCCAAATTTCCAGAAAAAAAAATATAGAGATTATGCACTCAGTGTCGTCAGTTTCCACCATCATTTGCATACAGTCAAAACACTTACCTGCAGCCACGAACCAAGCCTTTCTAAAGTGTGTAAATAAGGCTGCGCTGGTGGCACTCTAGGAGATGAACACACTGTAACTAGGCTGGGTTGGGATCCTTTGAATGTAAACTACCGATACTCTAACAGAAACAGTTGATCTTACAATGAGAAAAAAGTTGACAGTTTTCTCTCAACTAGTGACCTTTATTTATTTATTTGCATTTAAACACGACATCTTCATCCTCTAGAAGGTGCCTTGGTATTGTGAATTATCTGGATGTGTTTTGCCCCCTTGTTTACTGTTTGTGACTTATGTCAAAAGCGGTTAGTTCACCAAAACTATCTCATCGTGTTCACAGAAAGATGTAAATGTGCTTCTAAGTAGAAATGGCCAAGGCAGCCGACTCACTAAATCATCCACCGCAAAATGTATGCGATAACTATAAATCCTCTTCCTTGTTCCCTTCAGGCTCTGATGCTGGAAAATCTCCAGAAGTCGTCGTCCTCTCACAGTGGGCTGCAGCCCAACTCACAGGTACGAAGAGATTTTTAAAGATGCATTTCTTTAGCTTTTGTCGACACATGTCTGCATGTTTTAAGTGTTTTAATCAAGCACACTCCTTCAGATCAAATCCATAAAATACTCCCTACGAAGGTGAATTTTTCCTGCTTGCTTTGAACTTTACACCGGAGTATAAGTATTAATGTTTTGTGTGCTTTATTGTGTTGTAGATAGGTGAGGAGATGAGCCAGAATAGCTTCATAAAACAGTACCTGGCCACACAGCAGGAGCTCCTACGCCAGAGGTTGGAGAGAGAAGCTCAGAGAGATGAAGAAGCAGACGGTATAACAGAACGCACACACACACTCAAACATCAGGCAATAAACACATTTATGTTGTTCATTCAAATTCCCTAAATGTGTTAAACTGTGCTCCATTCAAATGTTGTTGTTGGTTTGAAACCATTGGATATTAATCCTCCCTTTGGTGCTGACCTTTGACCCCTGCCTCGTGTCCGTCTCTGACAGAAAGCCCAGCTGTGCCAGAGGAGGATGAAGACCATTCAGAGGACAATGACAGCTCCTCCTACGTCCCTGACAAGGTCAGTAACCTCCACCCACTGAATCCTGCTTGCATCCTGCTTGTATATGCCTCAAAACATGTCACTGACTGTACACCAGTCATCTTGGCTTCTCTCACTTTGACTCCCATTATTTTTGCCCAGCAGCATCGCTCCATGCCCTCCCAGCCCTCAATGTCCAGGGCGGAGGAGAAAAGAGGGGAATCAGTCATTGGCCACTCGCTGATAGCAGGCGACCCTGGCATTGGCCCTGGCCCTACCCTCCACCCACATGAGTCCCTTGAGGCTCCAGGAGCTAGGATGCAGAGATCCACCTTTCATCAAGGACACAAGGAGCCACCAGCCCCCTCTCCTCCTCGCGCTGTCGCCTCCCTGTCAGTGCGCGTCCTGGGCCAGCCAGACCGCCAGGGGTTGCCCCCAGCCGTATCCCGAGCCCAGGAGAAGGAGGGCACCGCACCAAGTGAACCAGGATCAGCTCACCCTGTCCTCCACCTTAGCCGATCTGCCGGGGTCTCGGCAGGAGGTCATGTCCACGAGGACAATGATGAAGATGACAGCGGTGACGATGAAAGCGAGGATGATGAAGACTGGGGGCCCGGTCCTGGTGGGGCACGAAGGGGGAACAGAGCACCTCCCCAGCCGCAGCAGATGCCCCTCAGCGTGCCATCAACAGTGGCAAGATCTAAACGCAAGCTTCAGCTTCCGCAGCACATCCCACCACCACAAGCACACCACACCCCAATGCAGCTGCGCCACCCCACTCCTCCTCCCTCTCCACCTCCTGATCTATTTCCCCTACCTGACACTCCCAAGCAGAGTCCACCAGACACAGACGACCAGGAAGGAGAAGGGCCCTGAGGCACGTGGTTCAAGAGGGGCGTCTTTCCCACCCTCCACCTTGCAGAGGCAAGACTCTGACTCAAGCTCTCGCTCCAGCAGTCCCGAGCCTCCTGTGAAGCGCAGGCCAGGGCCCCTTTCTCTGCTCGTACACAAGATGGAGTCCGAGGGGGCTTTCCGTGCAGGAGCGGCCACCTCTGCTGTAGATATGTCAGGAGAGACAGCACGCTCCACTGCTGGGCCTGCCACTTCCAGTGAATCTCCACTGCAAAAACTGGACAGAAAGAGGCTGCAGGATAACAGAGAGATGGAGGAAGCTAAGCGACTGAAGGAGGACAGCGAGAGAGAACAACGGAAGATAGAAGAACAGGAGAAAGAGAAGAAACGCTTGGAAGAGGAGAAGGAAAAGGAGAGGAAACGACTGGAAGAGGAGGAGAAACTGCGGCAGAAGGAGCAGCGGGAAAAGGAGAGAAAAGCGTCAGGAAGAGGAAAAAGAAAAAGAGAGAAAACGCCGGGATGAGGAGAAGCAAAGAGAAGAGAAACTGCAAAAGGAGAAGACACAGAAGACAGCCAGCAAAGACAAGGTGGCTGCCGCAGATTCAGGTTCCTCATCAGATTCTGATTCCAAATCGGACTCCTCGTCACGCTCATCACAGTCCTCCTCCTCTTCCTCTGAAGATAAAGCCCGCCCTGCCAGCCATCTGAAGGTTAGTGATCAAACTGATGTGGGTGTCATTCATTCTCTACAGCAGCGATAGACATCTTTCAACTATAGTGATTGTAAATTTGGTGACATGCAGCGTCACACTCAGCACTCAGAGACTGGAAGTACTCCCGTGTGCTTTAGGTTGATTGAGTGTGAGCAAAGAATCTTGCTTACTGCAAACAACAGTCCTGTTGTTGACTTGTATTGAAGTGCACTTTAAAGTGAAATAATCTGCTATTTGTTTTTCCTTGCTTTTACTTTGAATAACTTCACAGAAAGCAGACCAAGGACAAGAAGCTGGCGATGAGAGAAAGACTATCCTGAGTAAAGAGGTAGAGAAACGACACCTTTCAAAAAGGTCAGTAACTGTCATTAAAACACGTTTCACCTTAAAAGCCCAGTGTGAGCGGTCAGAAATTGAATATATGTGTGAGTGTTATTAGCATATTATCACCTCAAAACTAGAACCAAACCAAACACTGGCTCTAGACAGAGCCTTATTCAGCTAAACCTTCTATATTCTCTCTATTCCCCTCTCTGGATATCTCAGCCTGTTTTGGCATCGCTGCCGTGGATGATTATACATCACATTTCAGGATAACTCTTCATAAAGAAGCTGTTAAATTAAATGAGGTGATGGAACTATATAGACAACGTGAATTAAATCACTGGCTTTTTTTTTTGCATAGCCAAGATGATTATTACGTTTCTAGATGTGTGGTCAGGCTCCTGCACACTTTGCTTTTATTAACTCTCAGAGGAAAAAAGCAAAAGATGTAACAGCAGTCATGTAGCAAACAATTCCCAGTGAAATCTGTCTTAAAATCTGTAAACACATATCCACATTTTCGCTTATCATATCAGCTAGTGTAAGGTAAATGAGAACATGGTTTTGTTGTGTGATTATCACCAGGTAGAGGTCATGGATTAGTCACATTTATGTAGAAAGGACCGTGTCTACGGTGAATCAGGTGAATAAACTGATGTGCTTTGGGTTGTACTGATGTGTGGAGTTTGATTGTTCTCCCCGTGCTACCCAACTCCTGATACAGGCTGTGGTCATCTCACGACTCGATTACTGTAATGCCCTCCGGTCTGGCCTCCCACCCTGGATAGTGAAACCTCTCCAGATGATCCAAACGTGGCAGCGCGCCTGGTTTTCAATCAACCCAAAAGGGTACATGTTACTCCGTTGCTGAGTGAGCTCCCCTGGCTACCTGTAGCAGCCCACATTAAATTCAAATCGCTAATGCTCACCTACAAAGTAGTCTCTGGCTCTGCACCCACCTACTTGAATGTCCTCATACAGGCATACGTTACCTCCTCGAATGAACAACGCCTGGCTCTGCCACCTGTATGCTCAGAGCAATCCAAACTTTTCTCGTCTGTTGTTCCCCGTTGGTGGTTCCTACCAGATCAGGGGCGTCCCGCTCTACCTTCAGAAACCTCCTGAAGACCTCCAGCTCGTCAGAGAGGACCTCCTCTCCAACACTACCAAAAACCAGACATTCTAAATCTATTCCCTCTACAACCATCAGTACTTATTGCTGCACTAACATGTCCTTATCGCACTGTATCTTGTTTCCCCTTTTTTTGGAAGTCGCTTTGGATAAGCATATGTGAGCCGTTGAGTGATAGAAAAAGAAGCAGGCCTCAGAGCGCTCTGAATCGTGCCTGGTCGCTATCGTTACCGTTACGCTGCGCAAGTGACCCAGACGTCACTGAGAGAATCATTTCTCAAAATAAAAGGTTTTTCAAAATAAAAGATTGTCCATACTCAGATAATACATGAAACGGAAATAATTAATTATTTCTTGTGCAGCCCGGTACCAATTGATTGACGGACCGCTGAATTATGAGAGGTATAAGTGGTCAAATGAAGAGCCGTTTGGGGAGCCGAAAGAACCGACTCTTCTTGGTGAGCTGAGTCAAATGATCCGACTCCATAAAAAGAACCGAACTTCCCATCGCTACTTTCTTGTCAGGCGCTCAATGCGGCAGCCCCACATGCGGCGTGGCTGCTGCTGTTTCTCATGAGGGAAAAAGGGGTCCTTTTACCGCGTTGCCCTCTACTGTTGTCTCGTCGCTGGCACTAGAAACTGTATTTATCACTCAGCGTGGCTCCTTAATGGGACTGAATTAAATTTCAGGCCATGTTTCGGAATGTTTGAACGTCTTTCCGAGCTCTTATTTTGGAGATAGAGCTTTTATTTTGAAATTCTGTGACCGGAACACGTCTTTTTCTTTTTTTCCCCCTCCTCTCACTCCGGCTCACTTGACACTGCTCTCGCTAGCCAACATGGCCGTCATGCATGCATTGCATCCCTGATACCGACGCAGTGTGCACGGCTCTTCAGCAGTACAAACAACCGCGACACCGGATTTGTTTTTAATTCCGCCGTCCCCGATTTGAACCTCACGTCCGACCGGAGTAACCCATCCGCCGGGGAGCGTTATCTCTTATCCTCCGGGGGGGGGAGTTCCCTTTTCAAGGCCGGTCATAATGCTGTCCGAAGGCAACAAAAACGGGTAAGGAGTGAGCCAGAGGGCGACTCAAGGCTTCAGGTTGCTGCTTGTACTTTTACACCCCGGCGTGTCGTGTCCTGTCGTAAAACTGTCGATGCTTGTTTGGCCTCGCAGCTCGTTCCCACCTATTAAATATCATGTCATCAGTTCACATTGGCCTGGTTATGAGCGTGGTACACGTTCGCCCATGTGAGGAGGAGTATCCACCCGGGGTGGGGACCATCGGTGAGAGCCTTTTGTTGAGTGGAAGGAGCAAAGAGGTGGTGGTGTTAGAGGAGGTGGAGAGGGGGGGGGGTTGTTTCATTTTTCTAAAGGAGGGGAGAAGAGGGTCTCCTTTCTGTGACCGGTAACCCCCCCTTCTCCCCAAAATAGCTTCACGTTGAAGGAAGACATTGATGAATAAATAATGGGGCTCAGATTTCATGGTGTGATGATGAGATTCATACAGTCAGTGATTTCATCTCCTCCGTCTTTCATCTTGACCTCGGCGTTTTCACGTCAGGTAGCCAAAATATTTCATTATTTCAGGCTGTAACTGCGGCGCCTCGTCAATCCCACAGAAGACTATATTTGTGTATTTTTGGGAGGGGGTGGGTGGGGGGGGGGCTTGTAGCTGTTAATGATCTCACTGTTGTCAAGGGAGATCATTAAAGCAGACATCTGTTAGCTGTACAGTCAGTGTGAATGGGCCCTTATGGTGTGATATAATTCTCCCAGCTGGCATCAGCGCTCACACCCTCGTCCCCGTGGGAGCTGACTGCATGTGAGATTTGACCGGTGACGGTGTTTTGGTTCACTTTAAAGAGTCGATTATCGGCGATTCGGCTCGTTCTGTTGAGCTGCCATGAATGAGAGTCGGCGTCCCGGCCTCCTCCGCACTTTTTGAGAAAGTTTAACCAAGAGGTAAGGTGTTTATTTTGTGTGACTGTGATAGTGTTATCCCGGTCCGAGCGGTGCTTCAGCGTGGTTCCTCATTCTTAGTCATATTAATACAAAAGCTGTTTGAAACGCAGGGCAAGACGGATGTTATGTGATAAGCCAGACATCACGTAGACACACAGCTAGTCACTCATTATTTCGTTCAGTGATCATTACATCACCCTGGCCTTTCCTTCTTTCTTGATCCTGCCGGGTTGTATTTCCAGTTGACATCTGTCTCCCTTTATAGCCTGTGCAGGTGCGTCTCTGGCTTTGCCTGAGACTCACACACACACATACACACATTGATATCCACACCTAGGGCAAATGAGGAGAATCTGTGTGGTGTGGAGGAGGGGAAAATGTCCTGTCCTCCTGCCCACACTCCTGCCAGTGACTAATCTCCAGAGAAGGAGGTTGAACAGGCTCTCCTAACACTCTGGGTAGATTTCAGTAGT
This sequence comes from Nibea albiflora, assembly GCA_014281875.1. NCBI lineage: Eukaryota > Metazoa > Chordata > Actinopteri > Sciaenidae > Nibea > Nibea albiflora. The sequence goes on from CM024809.1 coordinate 8,149,637, forward strand.
ACAGAGACTAACATTACAGGCCCTCCCTCTGAAAGAAACTTTGCCAGTGGCCGTGTTGCGTGTCACGGAGAACGAGAAAGGCTGAGCCCGTGTAAGTAATTACTGCCAGGTTAGAGAGGCGCTTTCACAGTTATTGTTATCAGACTCGGATGCAAATAAATAAAGGGCAACGGTTTTAGGTTGTACTGAACCAAAAAGAGTCTTCCGAGGGTCTGACCTGCGCGCCTCCTCCATTCATTGCTGCCCCATTAATCAATAAGATTATTGACAGAAGATTCATTTCCAGTTTCTCAAATGCAGGAATGTGCAGCTTGCCCTGCTCTTGCATCATACCAAGTCGGAGCCGTAACTGATGAAAACTGATGAAAATGTTACCACTGAACTAGAGATGGGATATAGTGCAGGGGCTGGTTGGTTGGCGTTAACACTTGGAAATGAATAAAAGCACCAATCACTTATTTGTTTGCTACTTTTTAAAACATCTTCTAATTGTATCGCTACGAGTCAAACAATAGAGGAGACCGTGCATCGTGTTAGAGAGAAGGATGCTCGCGGACTTTGATTCTCCCACCTACAGGGCGCTAACTCTGTGCCTGTGTCATCACATGGAGGCAGCGGAGGAGACTTTTTGATAACACTGGATGGGGAAGTGGAGGTGGGGCGGGCGGGTGCAGCTAAAAATATAATGATGACATCTGCTTGGTTTTTCGCTCTGTCTTAGATAACAATGGTGAAATAAAACAGCCCGTGGAGAGGAGCGTTAAGCTGTGTGAGGTCTGACTCATTCCAGCTACAAAGCTCGGTTTTTATTGGCCGAGTTAAGAGTTGTTTTTTTTTTCTTCTTTCCCCCCAATAATGACCCAGTAGTGCACGAGATGAAGACCACACACATGGAGTCAGCTGCGACCGTGTGTCTTAGACTATGAGTTAGTTTGAGGTGTGTTTGTGACCCTGGGTGTCTGTTAGCTTGTGAGTTATTTATAGCCGGAGTGACCCAGATCACAGCCCTCCAGCACCCTTCCTCTGACTCTTCACAGTGTTTTCCTCTGTCTTGTCTGAGACATTGTTTTTGTCCAGAACGCCTTCGATTATGGCCACGATTAATTTGATTTGATCTGTGAAACATCGGATGAAAAATGCCCTCCACCGTGTCCTAAAGCTCCAGATCACGTCATTAAACTGCCTGTTTGTATGCACCAAAACCTAAACATGCTCACTTAAAACCAAGAAAAGCATCAAGCGTCTCACAGTTGACAATCACTAGCCCAGTCAGACGAGTCACTACTACGTCAGCTGCTCTGTGATTCATGACCTGCATGATTTTAGAGATGGATTTAGCAAGTGCAGGCAAAGATAACAAGCTTATCAGCAGGTGAGAGCTGGTAACACCCGACACTCTCACTGACCAGTACTGACTTCTCAGACAGTCTTAACTTTGTTTTCTTCCCCCCTTTTCCCCCCCAACCGTTTCTCCCTCCCTTGCAGGGAGGTGTCGGAGCCCAGCGCGGCCACCGTGACAGAGGTGGAACCGGACTCGGAGAGCTCCATGGCCCAGCAGCCACCCTCCGGGGCTGAGCCAGACAACAACGAGGGCCACCTGGAGGAGGTAAGGTCGCTTAGAGCGTGGGGGGTGCCTGCGTCTTTGCTGTGTCTCCCACTAACCTGCATCCTCATTCATTAAAAAGAAAGCATGGGTAGTTGGCAGAACGAGTAAAGAGGGTCACTTAAAACCAACACAACCCCGACGTTTGGCACACGTGGAGATTTTATACTTTGCATCCTGTCGTTTTAGACAGTTTCAACCTTTAAATGTTCGACAGATTACTCAGTTGCAGGTGAACAAACAGGGGTTGAGTTGGAGTTAGGGGGTCCTGGGGTAAATGGAAATGAACTAATCCCTTCCATCTACGTTTAATGCAACTAATATTTCATAACCGGCTCATTCTCTTAGATGATCTCTCACACACACACACACACACACACCTCTTATTTGTCCGGTCCCTGCAGAGAGATGTTAAGTGTTGCTGTCGCTGTAATGCTAGCAGTGATGTTATTAGTGTGTTGAATTATGCTGCAGAAAGTGCATGCGTCTCTGTGTATGTGTGCGTGCGTCTGTCTGTGTGTGTGTGTGAGTGAGAGGGAGGGAGGGAGGGAGGGAAGGAAGGAAGCAAGGAAGATCGCACAAAGCCAATTATTGATTGCTGCGCGCTGATCGGCCTGCTGTGCTCGGCTCGAGTTTTGCATGCTGTGTGTGTGTGTGTGTCCGTGTCGCACAAATAGGCCACTAACATATAGAACTGTTGCTGTAAGCTCGTTACGTTGCTGCTGTAGCCTTCGCTTCTTTACTTTTAAGGCATCCAGCTCTTCTTATCTAGAGTAATAACTCATTTATATTTGCCGGTGAGCTGCTATGCGATTGAAGTTATTATCAGCATGTGTCTCTCTCTTTTTGTACTGTGTGTGTGTGTGTGGGTTTTGTTTCTCCCCTCTTGGGTTTGCATGGATAATGGACCCTGACAGTGTGTGTAGAGATGCATCAGGGCTTGTTTCTGCTGTTTCTTTCACCCTGTTTTCATTTTCTCTGCTCTCTCTCGCTTGCTCCTCTCTCTCTCTCTCTGTCTCTCTTCTCTCTCTCTTTCTTCCCCTCTTTGTCCCCTTACTTTCCATCCTTTGCCTTTGTATCCCATCATGAACGCTTCTCTCTCACTATATATATTTATGGTGTGATTGCTGTTTAAAACCCCATTGATTGCTTTGTTATGAAGGTGCCCATGCCTCTTCCATTGCCCCTAATGGTACCTGCTGCGTACTACTACTACCACCACCACCACCAACACCACCAACACCTCCTCCACTCCTCCTACTCCTCCTACAACTCCTGTCCCGCTATGCCCAAGTGCGTCGCTGGTACCTGAATTAGGCCCAGAGTCTGCAACCCAGTGGCACTGAGTAAAGCCCGTGTCTGCAAGGCCTCCCTTGTAGCCCTCCAGTGACGCGCTGAGCCAGCAGGAACTGGAGCTTGCACCAGACCACCGCCGACAGCAGTGGCAGCCATGGTAACTGCAGCAGCACGCAGTTGTCATGGAAACCCAGCCTCAGGGGTTGGAAGGCTGCTCTGCTGATCTGAACCGGACTGGACTGTACCGCGCTGTGCGGTGGCGATGATGAACGATGGGGTAAAAACGGGAGGGGAAGGGGAGGGCATGCAACGCTCTGCATCGCCTCCCTCCCTCCCTCCACGCCTTCCCCATCTTCCATTTTGAGGACGTGCACTCTGTCACACACGTGTCGTCCTCCAACATCCACGCCTGCATCCTCCAAAACAGCAAAGTGCGGCGTCAGAGAAAAGGCAAACTCTACAGCGCTCCAGTTTGGTTTTTGACTCCACCTCCAGCCCCACACTGCCCCCTGCCTGTGAGGTGGAGTTATGACGTTTGGACTGAGAACCCTCTGCAGTGATCGAGGCGTGAGCGTTTATACGATCACTGTTCAAGCTTTAAAACGCACTCCAACTGTGAGCAACTGAAATAATCTGCATGGAAGTGATGATTACGGGACTTTTTTCTCTGGACTGCTACTCACATATGTGGAACAGTATTGTGGGTCGAGCTTGCGAGCTCTGCCTTGACAAGCCGGCCTCCTAAAAGCGACTTCCGTTATTCAGCCGCAGCACTTTAAAGCAAAGTGCGTCACCGTGCTCGACGTTTGAACGAGAACCGTTCGCCTCCACTGTAACAGAAACTTTCAAAGGACATAGCGGCAAGGACGGGTAATCCGACGCACATCGAGCACCAAGAAATTTTTTTGGTGGGCGCGCAGTGACATTAACGTACGCCGAGGGCTGGATGTACTCAACAAATCGCCGCCCTCCTTTCCTCTGCAGACACAACTCCAGTGACTCGAGTCTGGATGTTTTGCCAGGGAGCCTCCACTGTTTGTGGACCTGCTGGCAGATGGACAGCTGCAGTTGTCCTCGTCGCTGCTGTTTGTTTATCTCTCCATCCGTCTCGTGGCTACACCCACGACTTGATCCTTGCATCTCGACATTCATACTCCGAGCTGCTGTCCATCAAATGTCTCATTTTGTGAACTTCTCTGGATTATAATTTTGCAAAAAAAACATCCTCTGGATTACTTTTGTCCACCGTTCAAACATTGATGAGATATTCAACTTGTGCTAAAGGTGCAAAACAAACTCAAGAACTGTGCAGCGGACCTTCTGGAAACCTCACGAACTCAAATCTCTTGGACAACAAACACTTGACATTTCACCCTCCCCCCCTCCACAAACTGTCACAGAGGCTTTCAGGACAGTACATTTGAGAACACGGACAACTCTGGCAGTTAAAGACTTTTTTTTTTTTAACTCGTCAGATGTGTACATCACAGATCATGGACACTTAACAAAGCATACGTCAACCCTCCCACCCCCCACCCCCCCACGTCAGCATCCATCACTAGGCAATTTGAGACGCCTGGCTCCCCGCCCCGCCCCGCCCTGCCCCCCCCCCTACTCAAAAGACTGAAACGTGACTCTGTGATCAGCAGTCAATCAAGAAAAGTCCTCCCCAGCCCCATTCAAGAAAAAAGTCCCATCCAGTGATCACTTCCTGCCTGGCGGCTAATCGGCACACTCAAAACGAGCCCCGCCCTCACTCCTCTGCCTTCTCTGATTGGATCCTTGTTGCCTAGATACAGTACACACTGTCGTGCGGTTGGGCCATAGTCGAGCCAGTAAGGAATCAGGTGTCAAATGGTACCAGGAAATGACTTGTGATTATTCCTCTATTTAAAATGTATAAAACATTTTTTAATGGATTAAGTGTAAAAAAAAACAAACAAAAAAATCTCTTTCCTCAAGATCTTTTTTTGTAAATAAGAGGAATGAATTCATTTTTTTTGAACTGTCACGTGTACTGCAGTTTTAATTAGATATTTTGATGACAGAGTTCATCACACATTTGACTTACTCTGTTGCTTTGTAGTATATGTGTTGTTAAGCATGGTAAACGTTAAACTGCAGCACAGATTCTGACAGATCTTTGAGTCTCCGGCACTCCGTCCTCCACCTCTGCTCCACAGAACTCCTCCGCACGAACAACATTCAGCGCCAGTCGACCACAACGCTTCAGCTGTGTGCCGTGTTTTCAGTGTTCAACGAGCGCCTGGAGAGCGTTCACGCCGCAGGGAAAGAGCGATTAAATTGCAGCTTCACATTTTATGATCTTCGGGGTCTCGTGACGTTCATCTTTACCTTTTACGACATTGTTATGTTAGCAACAATCCCTTTTTGTCGCACTCGTGAAACTGCGACAACTTTGAAACCATGGCAAGGGGGAATTTGCCCAAAACAGTGAGGTAATTAAGGCTGTACTAATCACTGAGTTTGAAGTAGAGCACTCTCTTAGGACGTCAGTACTCGAGTACTCGAGTACTACTTCAATCTACGCACAGATAACAGTTTCAGTCACACATCATTTGCACTCAAATCACATTGGCCAACTTGCATCACCCTGGGTGCATTAGGCTTACTGTGCAAGTTATTTGAACATCTTCCAACATGTCGTGCAGTCTGTGCAGCGCAGAAAGATTAGACTGCAGAACGGCATCGCTTGGATGTTCATTTTAGACATTTTATGCATGCACTCAATAATTTATAGTGAGTACTCAAATATGGAAACTACTTAAAATGCCTGTCCATAGCTGGGAGGTAAACAGTCACAGACATAAGCACTCCTCCTCTAAGAGGAGATAAATGCAGCACAAATGAGACGCGAGTCTTGTAAAGTGGCAGGATCCACTCAGACACACTGACACACACTTTGCCAGCCTCCTCTATTCTCAGAGTCCTCTGATGGACGTTATCTCACCTCACTAAGATACGACCCAGTTTGAGTTTCATGCAGGGCCCGCTCGCGTCCTAATGCACTCCGTGTACTTCCCTTGTCTCTAGTCCGCCGCACGCACACACACTCAAACAGAGAGTAGCGTAATGATTTATCGCAGTGTCTTTGAGCAGAGGTGGAAGGTGGAAATGTGTCTGGAGTCTCTCTTTATCGATCAAGAACCCTCTCCATAATGTGGTACAATTGGAGCCTCCAGGCCTCTGTTACTTTAACCCCCCGCTCCCCACCCCTCCTCCACTTTTCCTGTTTCACCTCTCCTCTGTTGTTGCCTGATCAGGTCTGGACTCTTGGTTCTCATCTCGCCCCACGCCCCTGGGGTTTCTGTATGTTCTTTCTGTCTCCCTCTCCTTCCAGAGCACCACTCCTAAGGCTTTCGCTGCTCGCAAGATATCCCTGACCAGTGAGTATACCGGTTACATCTTTCGGCCTACGCGAGGACACAAGTGGAACGAGGAAAAAAAGAGTGCCCGACTCTTTAGTATTTAAAACCCGGAGTATATTTCCTCAGCTGCAGATTGTTTCCGGCTTAAAAAAATAACTAAAACATCCATAAAACAAGATATAGAAGTGTGTCGCAGTACAGCTGATTAAAAATACTTTAAATTATTGATAAAATAAAATGAAATTTAGTGCTGATTTTGTCCAGAAAAAGCGACATGCTGCAGCGAGGATCCTGTTCATACCTTTACGCTGATCACAGCACCCTTTATGGAAGCTCACGCTGTATTTATCTCCTGCACACTTCCTATTATTCTTCATTTTACTGCATACTGTGCTTCCCATAAGCTCCGTGTGTGAGGAAACATCTCAGAATAAAAACCACAAGACTTGTAACAGCGTGCTGAATATTAAATTAGAAGACCTATTTTAGAAAGTAGTTTCTAATTAAAGCTCTATAAACTTAAATTAGTTACCGACACCCTTGGTAAAAGTATTTCGGTTAAAAGCCGTGAGCTTGTCGTAACCTGTCACTGAAGTTCTGGACTCATTTTCGCTCTCCTCTGTGATGAACCTGTTTTATTGACTCGTCTGCAGGCAGTAAGACGTCTCCAGCCGCCACAGACGGAGGAGCAGGGGATGCGGAGACGGGAACCGCAGCGGGGAGGAAGAGGCGGTGGGGCTCCAGCACGTCGGTCACTGCTAAGAAGCCGTCCATCAGCATCACCACTGACTCACTGAAGGTACTGACACAGCACAGGGCCCAGGTGTCCATGCAGGCGTGGGAAAAGACGAGAAATAAATGTGATGATTCAATGATTTTTGGACCGGAGCTGGTATTTCTGGCTGCAGGCCAGTATTTGTTGACTATGTTCATGCCAAGAAGCAGATTAACGCCTCTGAAGTGACAGGGACCCGGCTCCTGGAGAGAATTTCATTTTCCAGGGTGAAAATCAGCCTTTATAACGTACTTATCTTGACAAGCATTGGTTTGTTTACAGCTTCCCCAAATCACAAGATGTCCTTCCAGCTCCGCGTTAATGTTCTGAAACTCGCCTGTGAAATGTGATGTGTTCAAAGACATCACGAGTGAGCTGGGAGCAATTTGGGAAACACACGTGGAACAACCTCTCCTTACTGCATATTAGCTGATAGATGTGGTTCAAATATTAAAAAGCTCCTCTACCTTCTCTTGTCCCTGTTTTTTTTTTTTTTTTTCTTCTCCTCCTCCATCATCTCTCGCTTCGTCTCAGTCTTTGATCCCTGACATCAAAGTGAACCAGGAGGCGGTGGTGGAGCTGCACCCAGAGGAGCTGCAGCTGTCTGGGGACGAGGAGAGCTTGGACGCCAGCCGGGGCGAGCAGGACAAAGGCCTCAAGATCAGACGCACCGTCACACAGGTCTGAAGAGGCGTAATGTGTCTCATTAAAACCATGATTGATTAAAGAAGCTCACTCATTTGTTAGTGTGTTTTGAGCTGTCCCATTAAAGTTTTTCCCCCTGTGATTCCTCCGCAGGTCGTCCCAGGTGACAGCCAGGAGAACGGACAAGCGAACGAAGAGGAAGAGGTGGAGAAAGTGGAGAAGGAAAAACAACGCAGGACTTCCAGAGACAAGAGGAAGAACAGCGTCTCTGAGGAAGCCTCGGAAACACAGACCTCTGTCAAGCTCGAAGGAGAGGCAAAGAAAGGTGAAACAGCCTCAGTGAAAAGTTTATGGGTTTTTAATTACTACAGATTATTGCTCACGAATCTCTTTGGTGCTTTCGCTCTTCCATCGTCCCCTCTGGCGGCACTTCTCACCTCTTCATCCTCTTCCCCTCAGTTACCCCCAGCGAGAGTCTGGTGCGTCGCTCCATAAGTCAACAGAAGTCCGGCGTGTCCGTCACCATCGACGACCCCGTCCGCACAACGAGTCAGCCGCCGCAGCCTCAAGCCAAAATCTCAAATATCATCCACGTGACCAACCTGGTGGGTTTGTAACTCTGTGAATTACGAAGCATATAGGAAGTTTTCTTCTGAGTCTGGGAACAGTCGAAGCCTTAAACTTTCCCCCGTGGACTAAAATGTTGACGGGGAAAATGGTTGCACCAAAAAAGTCCAGCGTTTCCAAATGTACTCTGCTGGCTTCATACATGAATGAGGCCCATTGTGGTGATGCCAGTGGCAACCACATCACCATCATTCCCATAATTAGAGTCAGGAACACTTACCCAGGTATTATGGCTGTAGTCAAGCATCACCTTCAGATAGGGGCACACTGCATGACTAAACAGACTCTGACAAGACTAGACATTACACATTTAATGACTAGCATTTGCAGATTTTTTAAAACTTGCGTCATAGAAGCGAGACTCAAACTCGCACGTAGATCAAAGGCTACCAGGTTCCTAATGCCACCCGGCCTCGCTAATCTCAGGAGAACCGGAGCTCTCAGGCTGCAGTAACTCCAAACAAACCGTGTCTGTAATGCCCAGCGCCATTTTATGTTTGCCAGAAAATGAAGCGACTGGATTTAAAATGCAGAAACAAGCTTTGGAAATGAGTGAACTCTGGCCTGCGGGAGGCGCCAGAGGAAAGACCATGTTGTTACCTGTTGCCATTTCCGGACGTGTCTGCACGGCTGCTGGCAGTCTTCATTCAAACTAAAATATGAGCCTTAAGAGTTTGAAATCAACTTCTGTTATCTTGACGCAAGTCAAGATCGTCTCTGCTCGGCTCTTCGCGGTCGGCCACCATCGATCCGTGTTCCTTCTGTATCTCACAGGTGCGACCCTTCACCCTGGGCCAACTCAAAGAGCTGCTGAACCGGACGGGCGTCGTGATGGAAGAAGGCTTCTGGATCGACAAGATCAAGTCCCACTGCTTTGTCACAGTGAGTTTTTTTTATTTTTATCATGTTGTGTTGAAGCGATGTGTCCGCCGATCGTGTCATTTAGCTGGAAATGCTGAAATCTGCCAGGCTGTCGATGCAGCTGCCAAAGCGACCCATCTGAAGTATGTTTTACTAAATGCTGTTAAACGTTTGGCGCCGTTATCGAGCACGCTCACTCGTTTCCACCTCAGAGGTAGGAGGCACTGATGGTGGGAGTACTGTGGAGGAGTATTGATATAAAAATCCTCAGTAGATAAGGTCTGTTTTCACAGGAAGACATATTTGATCTCGGGAATGGATAGAAACATTTGTGCGATTGTCGTCACCTCCCATCCGTCTGTCTCCATCTGTTCCTGCCTTACTCAGTCCGAGCTCTTATTTTTTGCAACCGTGTGTTGCTTTTAAGATGTGATCACACTTTCAAAGTTTCCTCTTCGCCTGTCCTCCGCAGTACACGACCACGAAGGAGGCTTTCGCCAGCAGAGCTGCCCTCCACGGGGTCAAATGGCCTCAGAGCAACCCCAAGGTCCTCAACGTGGAATTCTGCGAACAGGCCGAGGTAATTACACGTCGATGACGCTGAAGCCAAAGCTTAAAGTTGCACATTTTAAATGCGAGTGTTGAATCATAGGTGACTAGTGCTGTCCTCAGGAAAAAAACACGAGGAATCAAATATTAATAGGTTTATTTTTGGAGCCGTTTCAGATGAGCAGCCTCGTACTCAGGCCTAAGTGGTGTCCAAGATATTTTTTTTAAAGCGGCAGGCATCACCACCATAGACCCAGACATTTAGGAACAGCTCCCAACACAAAGCTGCATATTAGTTAATAATCACAACAAACTTTAACATCCTGGTCTCATTTTTTATGATTTTTTTCCTTCCTCTTGCAGCTGGACTTTCACAAAGGTGTGCTGAAGCCAGAGAAGGACGAGGAACCCGCTGCCCAGCCGATGGCTCCTCAGCCCCGGCTTCCCCCTCTGATGCCCGAGCGGGACCGGGACAGAGAGCGAGACCGCGACGAGACAGGGAGAGGGAGCGCGACCGGGACCGTGAACGTGACCGCGGCATGGGAGGAGTGCGGGACCTGTGGGCGGACCGGGAGAGAGAGATGGAGCGCCGGGAACGTGCCCGCGGCGAGCGGGAATGGGACCGGGACAAAGTCCGGGAGTTTGCAAGGCCGGGAGAGGACGGACAACGATCTCGCTCCAGAGACAGAGATCGGAGGAGGAGGGAGAGGGCCAAGAGCAAGGAGAGGAAGACGGAGAAGAAGGGTAACGAACACACAACGAAAAGCATTTGTTCTATTCACATTGACTCACTGAATTATATATAACTGCATGTCTGTGTGTGTGTGTGTGTGTGTTTCCTAATTAGCAGAGAAAGGAGACGAGCCTCCGGCCAAACTGCTAGACGACTTGTTCCTCAAGACCAAAGCAGCTCCGTGTATATACTGGCTTCCCCTCACTGAGGAGCAGGTTGGTCTCACACGTCTTCTCTGCCACAATCGGTGTTCGAGTCTTATTTTCATCTCACTAAATTGTTCTGTGTCCACCAGGCGGCGCAGCGGCTTTTGGACCGCACAGAGCGGCAAAAGGAGCGCGAGCGAAGGCGCAAGGAGCAGCAAGAGGAGGAGGACAAGAAGCGCGAGGAGGAGAAGAAAGAGAGGCTGAAGGGCCGGGAGAAAGACGGCAATGTGGCGGCTGAGCGGCGGCGGAGGAGCGGCCGGAGACAGAGAGAGGGACCGCGGCCGCGACAGAGAGGGAGACAAGAAGAGGGACAGCGGACACCGGCCCAGACGTCCTTCGGCGGGCGCCAACGCCGGACGGGGCTCCCGTAGTCGTAGCAACCCCAGGGACAGACGCCGCTGAGGGCCGAGTGGTTACGGGGAAAGCTGAAGAGGGATCGGAGGGAAGGGGGGGACGCGGCCTAGCGGCGGACGCCGCAGACAGGAAGTCTTGGAAGGGGGAGTGTCTCCACTCGCCTCTCGCCTCAAGTTCAGGACTTGTGTCTGCTCCTCGCTACGCGCCCCTCCGTGCTTTAATTCGTCCATTTCGACGCCAGCGTTGTCTTCCGCCAACCCCCCACCCCATCCATGTCACACAGAAATGTTGATTACATGTTTCGTTAATAGGAAAATGACGGTTCTTCTAGCTCCAACCCCGCAATCTTCTGTTCTCTCTCTCTCTCTCCGTCTTCCAGAAGCAAAACTCAGTCCTCTCCCTCCCGTAGAGAGCAGCGTTCCTCCTCATCTCCGTCGCGTAGTGCTGTTAATTCTCCTCTGTTGAAGAAAAGAAGCAGAGAAGGGTGGTGTGTGTTTTTTTTTTTTTTGTTGTTTTTTTGGCTCGCCTCAGCATTTTGTCCCACTGAGGTTTGGGAGCCCGCCTCTTTATTTTAGTTCTGCGGGTGCAGTTCCTTCCTCCTCGGAGCCCTGTAATAAAACAAGTCCAAAATAGATCCCTGACCTTCAAATATTTTCTAGGATCAGTTTTAGTGTTCTACTCTTCAGCACTGAGAGTTCCTTTTTTTATATATATATAAATATACATGTACGCAACTAAATCAAACTAAAGAGAGGAAGTTTTTATGGATCATGTTTTGTTTTTTTTTTTGTTCCAGCCTTGAAGGGTTGTGTTGTGTGCTACAGCAGGTGATGTTTGTGCGAGTAATAACCTTCATCTCTCTCTCCCACGAAGATACAACCGGTACCCAAGTCTCAACACTGTAGCCTAGAAAAGAGTCCGATAGGAAGGAGACGGGGGTTTTTTTTTTTTTTAACGTGTTGTTGCGGTTAATGCTGGAGGCGTCCGCGTGACGAGCTCATCTCCAACTGGATGATTTTTGGAGACGACGACGATAATGTGGAGGTTTGTTCCGGTCGTGATAATGGGAAGCTGACCTTCCCTGCACTGGAGTCCCTCCTCTGACCTGTCAATCATAAATATATTTAAGGAGGTAAAAAAAATTAGAAATATACCTTCTAATAGTTGCAATTTTAATATCTTTAATTTTATGTTTTTAGTTTTGGAAACAGTTTTGTTGCTTTTTTTTTTTCCTCCTGCAAGTGCTGAATGTACTGAGAACTTTAAAAAAATAAATTTAAATTGGTTACCAACTTTTCTGCTTGTTGTCACTTCTCAAAGGAATCATCAAGAGCTCGTCTGTTTAATGAACATATGAGAAATGTGAGGCCCGATGCTTGTCAGCAGACCGTTGTCTGAACACGAATGAAAATATTTATTACAACAGAAATTACAGTAATGTGTTTTCCCCCCCAAAAAATTTTACAGATTCACGTAACAAATCTTACAGTAAAGTTAAATTTAAGTGCAAAATGTTTGCTAGCGATAATATATGTACAAAACAGTTTTAGCAAATAAAAAAAAATAAAAAAATCCCTTGTTCTTCTACAGCAAACAGTAGCCACGTTGGGGTAAAAAAAAAAAAAGCAGTAGTTTCTTTCCCATTCCCTTATTACTAGAGTACAGTAATAGTACAGCAGGCAGTACATGTGACTGATCCAAGTCAAAGAGAAAATGAAAGTGAATCAGTGAAGTGTCTTAATATCAGCAGTTTCAAAAAAACAAAAAGCACGAGAACGACAGCATGTTAAGACCAGCTTTTTTTCTGACACACACACACACACGCGCGCGGCCGCGTAGACGCCGGTCGATCAGTGTGTGTTGTGAGGGGGAATGTTGTGTGTGGCGCACACTCTGCTCATATGACAGGAGTGGCAGAGGAGATGAGAGTCCAGAGGGAAGCACTGCGAGCCGGGCTTATCAGAGAGCTGCTTGCCACACTCCTGGAAAAAAAAGAAAAGAAGAAATGTAGATAAGGACAGGAATGCACACGGAGGAAGTGAGGTCAGCCACCGACGCACGCACAAGTCAAATCTCTGGAGCTGAACTGCGCCGCATCTTTGCGGGAAGACAAAATAAAGTCACTCACCTCGCAGTGATAGCACTCGAAGTGATAGTCTTTGTTCATGGAGACGACCCTGAGGATCTCCTCACTGCCCTGAGACACGGGGACACGACAGAGGCAGAAAGGTCAGCGTTTTGACAGCGTTTGACTCATTTTCAGCAGCGGCGTGAATCACCAGGAACAAATGCAGTTCCTCTTTGTCACGCCGGTTGCAAAAGTTAATGGAAAACCACACACGCACGTTAAGTGTTCGCAGTGGTCATTGAGACCACGCCCACAGAATTCTCACCTCAGTAGGTAAGATGGGTTGTAAACAGGCAGCGCACTTCGGGGCAAAAGTCCTGCGGGACGACAAGTGAAAGTTTATTTACAGCAGGAATCAGCAGCACTCGCACAGTTGAGCAACGTCTTCGAAAGAGGCCGGGATGAGTAAGGGACATTCTTCAGCTCGGACCGACTTCCCTTTACACAGGAAAAATATAGATTCATGCCGAGCTGCGGCACAACCTACGAGCCGGGCAAAGTGTTTCAGCGCTCACTTGTTGTAGTCCGCCACGCAGTAGATGTTGCTGTGGTGGTCCACGGTGAAAGGCACCCCATCCAGAGCCTTGGAGCACACCACGCAGCGGAAACAGCCGGGATGGTACGAGTTCCCCAGAGCCTGCAGGATCTGAAAATGAACCACACAAAAGAGAAATGACCCCGGATATGTCTACATCACATTTATCTACATCTTTTATTGTTCGACTGGCTTCTTATTTTGCATTTTGACATCGTACAAATCCATTTACAGCCATTTTATAGCTCATAAATTCTCCCGTAATGTTTATCTCGAATTTCAGGGTGGTTATCGCTACATTCTTTGGCTGGAGGTCCCTCTTAACAGCGTATGAACCGCTCTATCTGTAATTTTACAGCTGCTCGATCGCCAATTGCTGTTGTACCAACATCCTTTACTTTCAAGTCAGTCATCAGACCAGGAAGCGGTTAGCGACGGTCGACTGAACAGCTAGAAATTATGACAGAAATGCTCAAAACTTTGAGACCTTTGAATCGATGCCAGCGGCTCACGCGGGCTCACTGTGAGACTTCTGTTTATATATATTATGGTGCCATTGCGCAGTTCAAATATGGTAAAAAAGTTTTTGAGCTATCGCGACGGAGACTTATTTCTTTATTTATCAAAAACCCAAGGCAAACATTCCAGTGAGAATGTGCCGTGGGAACCCGAAGAGGAGCCAATGGAAAGACGTCACCGAATTTCTCTATCCTCTGGAGGAGGAGGGGGGGTGGAGGGGTGGAAAGAAAGAGGCATTCTGGGAACACAGTCACGCAGGAGAGGTTAAGAGTTGGAGTATATTCCCTTCAAATCTTACATAAGTCGTTCTCACACACACCACACACACACACACACACACGGCTCACCTGTTCGAGAATAAGGTGGCCACACACGCTACACTTCTCAGCGGCAGCCTGGAATCCTGAAAACTGTAATTACAACAAAGAGATTACCATTAGTGGAAAATCAATCCTCTGACTCTCAACTGTGTGTGTGTGTGTGCGAGCGCGCGTGTGTGTGTGTGTGAGACGGATGACAAAACACGCCTTGACCTCAACTCTTACCATGTAATCCTCTTTACAGTACACAGAGCCACTGACATTGTAGAAGTCCTTGTTTCTCAGGGTGCGTCCTGCAGAGGGAGAGGGCAGACTCGGCGTTAGCAGTGAGCGCTGTTTGGTAAAGGTGTTGGTGATGGGGTCATCAGTTGTGTCTGTCTGTGGGGGGTGGTGGAGGTGGAGGTGGGGGTGGGGGTACTCACCACAGGACACGCAGGTGAAGCAGCGGGTGTGATAGAGGCTATCCAGAGCCTGGCAGGCATTATCCGCCCCGTACACGCCTTTCCCGCACTTCACGCAGGTTCCTGCCGGGCACAACAGATAAAACAAAGGCGGACACAAGCGTGCATTTAGTTCGGGAGCTAATCGCTCGGCGGCTCCTTAGCGCTCCGTTTGCGACGCATTCCGAGAGGCTGTGTCTGAAATCCAACTCCACACAGAGTGTCAACACTTGTAAATCCTCTCGTTCGCACCACCTAGGGGATTTTCACACAGTTAAAGCCCGGCTGCCAGTGCCGGCCCCCGTTCGCTCACCCACTCCAGCGTCTGCGCTGAAGCTCTGTTATTAAAAGGGAAACTCCACCGGATCTGACTTCTTCTGGCAGCCGCTCCAGAAAATAGACGACTCTTTCTTCTGGAGTTTTTCCCCCCCTTTAAATTTGACTTTAAACCCCGCAATTGGAGCAATTTGGAGATTAGAAAAAGCTTACACTCTCCCCCCCCGCTGTAAGGAGCATAAACCAGCACAGGAAGCAGCAATAAAATTAGTAAATTACAAAAGAATCTCACTTTTACTGCTTCGTTCTGATGATCACCTGATGGCAGATTGTTTTATTTCCGTTTAAAGTCAATGAAACAAAAGTTATTTCAGCTCTGGTAAAAATGACTCTAGATCAACATTAGCCAATCAACCTCTCCAACAAAAATACAGTTTAGTCTAAGTACACGTTCGGCACTAAATGTAAAGTGGAAAACTGGTGTGGTGACCCGAGCTGCAGCGTTTCTGTGATCTATTTAAAGGGTCTGCCCGTGTGTGTTTTTTTTTTCTCCCCCTCCTTTCTAATGTGGCTGAGGGAGTGCCACACAAATCGAGAATTCCTACACTCTTGGACGGTCCCTTCGATATTTAGGAACAGGCACGAGTCTCTGCCAAAGCCAGGGAAACCGAGGACGGCCAAACTGGAGGCTTTTTAAATTTACCGTCTGGAGGAAGCAGCTACGTGTGGAGAGAAGTTGGGAAGGAACCTGGTTTAAAGTGACCGGGATTTCATTCCTTTAAAAAAAAAAGGATTAAGGCTTAAAAAGGGCAGAAAACTCAACACAGATACAAGAAATGTCAAAAAAAATGAGGCCTGGCAAGCTGAAGTTAAACGTTTGTACGCTTCTGTGCAACAGTTTTACGATTATATTTTTCATTTCTACTTTCTTTTTAAGCGCGAAGCGTTTTACTATGCTCAGCAGTACACTTTAATATAGGCGTGTGTGTGTGTGTGTGTGTGTGTGTGCCGGCTGAGCTCAAAGCGCGTCTGTCCTCATGGCTCAGAGCTTCTGATTTCGCTCTAATGGCTGAGAGGAGTACAGTATTGTATGTCCCCTCCGGGCACACATACCTGAGCAGAAAAACAGGCTACAGCACACCGCCCCTGCACACGCCAAGGCAGCAACACACACACACACACACACACACTCATGACTCACACACACACACACACACACACACACAGAGTGCGTTACTGTGGCCTGAAGTCACTCGGGGGAAACACACCCTGCCACAGAGAAACAATATACACACATAGATTCATCCAGCCACCGTAACACACTGCTACACACACACACACACACACACACACACACACACATCCTGAGCCCTAATCTTCTGTGACTCACAGTAATGGTCGGAGCTGTGTTTATACGGCACCGTGTAATTTGCGTCTGAGTGTCACAGCAGAGTTTTGCAGTCTGATGGCCGCGTGGACGCGCTGCATTAGCCCCTCTGCGCGCGCCGCGCTGTGGCAGGCGGGTCAGCTGACGGGTCAGCTGACTTCGCTGGATGTTTTGGCTACAGGTGTGAGTGCACGCAGATCTGTGTTCCCCTTCCTCTCCTCGGCCTGACATACCTACCCTGTCTGGATCAGTTTCTCGGAGCGCCTTGATGCTTTTTTCGCGTGCTCCGGCCCTGCGTGTCTCTACAGGTCCCGATGCACCATCCATCCATCCATACACGCTTTCAACTATTAATCTGTCCGTGCATCCATCCATCCATACAACCCTTTCATTTAGAGAGAAACCTGTGATCTGACACCAGGCAGTGAGCAGGACAATAATAACACACCGAGGGCGGATGCTGGGTGACCCGGCGCTCTGTTATGAACGCATGGGATGCCGTGCACGAACGGTGACGGCGCTGGCTCAAATAAGGGGGGATGTGATGTTACAGTTCAAGCCTGAAAAACATTGTTAAAGTTGAAAAAAATGAAAAACATCTCACCAAAGAACTCCTGGCGGTTCTCTGTGGCCTCCCTCCCACCGCCGACTCCCGGATCCTCCTGAGGTTTGACCGGCCCCCCGGCTGAGCACAGCCCCAGCGTTGACGTACTTGGCTTGGAAAGAGCCGTCAGCATCAGGCCGTCCAGGAGCCCATCGCCTTGCAGCGCTGCATCTCTCAGTAGGAGACGGGTGAGCTCTTCCTGGTACCGGGTGCCGGGCAGATCGGAGTATCGGGCCCGGTCTCCCATCACACCCCCGTCTTTGCCTCTCGTTCCTGGCTGCTGCTCTTCCCACCACTCTGGGCCGGCCTGGTAGCACGCCGCTCCTGGACTTCCAACAGCAGGTGGGTAGGAGTGTCGGCTGTCGTAGGCCCCTGGACGCACCCCTCCGTCCAGGTATTGAGTCCAAGCCTCCACAGGCGTCACCCCAGCCCTACCCGGAGCACCATAACCAGCCGCACAGCCCCCTGTCTGCATGCAGGGGGCCTGCTGCTGCGGAGGGAGGCCTCCAGAGGCAGAGTAGCGAGAGTCGTAGCCCAGGCTGATGCCACTGGTCCGATTGCTGCTGCAGCGGCTCCCCATGGGGCTACCTCCTCCGCCGCCGCTGGCCGTGCTGGAGGCGAAGCTGGACCTCGGGCTGACCAGCACCGACTCCTGGAATGATGGGCTCGGACTCTGGGTTGGTCCCGGAGGATAAAAGCAGCCTCCTCCGACGCCTCCTCCGGTAACATCGAATGTGCGGTGTGGTGGATGAGACAGGGATGCAGGCCTGGTGCTCTCCCACAGTTCGCTGCCCGTGCTCAGGCGTTTGTAAAACAGAGCCTCCTGCAGGGAGAGGCGTTTGTGCCTCTCAGGCTCGGACAGGTAGCCGGGCTCTGCCAGGCTGCCATCACCACCACCACCACCTCTGGGAGCTGACCCATATCCCGCGGCGGCGGGGTATGGCGGGGGAACAGAGAGAGGCGGCGGCTGGGAGAGGAGCTGCTGCCGTCTGACCAGCTGCTGGAGCTCCAGGGAGTAGCGCCGCTGATTGAGGGACGCCTTTGAGCCAAACGCTCCCGTGGGGTCGCACTCTGGACCCAGACCAGACTCGCGCCTCGGGTGGAAATCGACGCCTTCGCCCAGGTACCAGGACGCTCTCTGCTGGGGCGAGCGGCGCCTGAGCGGTGCCAAGGTGGAAGGGTGAAGCGGCTGCTCGCCATCTGGAGGTAGGGCAACCCGCCGTGGAGGAAGGTGGCGGCGGGGTGAGGAGCTGAGAGGGAGGCATACCCATCCCTCCTCCTCCTCCTCCGCCTCCTCCTCTCCCACTCGCTGGAACACATGCATCGCTTGAGAACTGGCCAGGTCTCGAGGGCGAGGCAGCTGCAGAGCCGGGAGCCGGCGGCAGACCGCTGCCCCCACCGCTGCCTCCGGAGATGCCAGCGTTGGCGTTGCTGTTATTAGAGTTGTTGGCAGAGTCGTGTTTTTTCTTCGAACTGTTGAATTTCACACTGCCCGAGTCCGTCAGCTTTAACTTCTCCAGTAATTTGCTTATCGGCCTGTCCATGATGAAGCCTGATCGCGGTTCTAACCTGTCTGGGCAAAGTCAACTCCCACAGCTCCCCTTCTTCTTCTTCTCCTTCTTTAATACAGTGTGGGCAGACACACAGCAGAACAAAGATGTTCAAGTAAATCACTACAGCTAAAAACTGGCCTGGAAACCTTATATACACACACAATAAATACCAATAACGGATAAATAAAGACCTTTTTAAGACATTTCAGGGTGGTTACATGACTTTTAAGTCCTCTGAGTCATCCGGTTTGCCCTCATGTGGAAAATCCACAGGTACATGTAGGCTGTGGTGAGGAGGGAGAATCCATCGGAGTATTGAGACACTTATTTTTTTCTTTCCTTCCCCCAAGTCAAGGAGACATAAAAGGAAACATACATCCAAGATCACTTCGGCGTGACCTATGGTCGTGGAGGGCCTCCTTTGTGGACCCTCATGCGGCTCCTCCACATCTGCATCTTTTTAACTTAAAACACACGCCGGCCTTAAACACACTTCGGTAAAGTCGGTGTATCCTGTGAAGTGTGTGTGTGTGTGTGTGTGTGTGTGTGTGTAGGGGGGGTTATATATTTTTTAAATAACACAAAGCGCAGATGCAGCCTGGTTACCACCACCGCTACCGCTTCATGTGGGTCCAGTGTAGACAAGAAAATAAATCCGTTTGTGCACCGATAGTCGACTCACCCGACTTCTGCCATTCATCTCAGGGCGAAATGAACTCGGCGTAAAAAAAAAAAAAAATTAAAATGGAAAAAATACAATTTAAAAACTCAAAAAAACACACACACGGCACTCGCTGGACTCCTCAGTCCGTCCGTCCATCCGCCTGTGCTCGGCCGCTTTTATCATTCCTCTCCCGGGCGACTCGGTGGAATAGTAGCGGAGAAGTTTGGAGAGGCGGAGAAGGAAACGCGGAGAGGTGGAAACTGGTGCTCCGTTAACAGTTACATCCCAAACAGACCGGCGGCCGGACGGCTAAACGAGTCGCTGGTGGATAAATAAAATCCCTCCCCGTGTGCACTGCACGGTGGACAACTTTGTTTCTTTCTTTCTTCCCCCTCAATAATTACTTACCTCCCCCCTCTCTCGCTTTTTTTAACGCAGGCGTCAAGCTAGCTACGGCGGTGCGAGCGACTTCCGCTGCCGCTTTTCAAAATAAAACCCTCCCTTCTAACGGTTATCGTCAAACACCCTAAAAAATCTCAATCACCCCGCCGCAGAGGGGTCGGCTTCGCATCACGTCGACGACGCGCTCGCGTTTGATATTTAAACACGCTCCTCTGGGGTTAAACGCGACCCAAACTGGTTGCACGCCGAAAGCGGCGCCCGCGTTTGGCTCTTATTTTGAAGGTTGGATCGCGGCGCGACCGTTACTCCGCTGCTCCGTCCGTCCGCGCAGCTTGACGCGAGCCGTGTTCCTTTATCAAGCAGCGGCGGCTCGTTTCCCCCACACACCAGGCCGGCCGGGACACCTTTCCACCAGCCATGGCTGTTTCGTCATTCATACGCAAAAACTCCGTCTGATGATGTGCCCGCTCCGCCGGGACCTGCTCGTCAATGAAACAACTTTTAGTGTAATGCGACTCACTCAGTGGAGTTTTCCTCCCAGAGCTTTCAGCCACGTGATCTCGAGTGAACAAGTGTCAAACCAAAATAAAGAGTTTTCTGCCATTTTAAATCCAAACTCCAGCCCACGCGAGGCTGTAGCTACCACTGAGGTCAAGGCTGAAGTATTTTTGGGATAAAATGTGTGTTTGTGTGGGGGGAGTTTGACAGTATCCAGAAGTAAAAGGAGCAATGCCACAGTTTGAAAAATACCACAAGTAAAACTACTGCATTCAAAAAAGTAAAAGTACACAAGTATCACCACCACAACAACCTTGATAAAGTACCAAAAGTACTCGTTATGTAGATTTCCTATAGCCTATCGGTGGATTAAAGTATGTAAACTACTTCATGTACTATCAAGTAGTTTACTATATCATGATATATCATAATCTCTCGGTTTTAAGTAACTAATATGTTGAATAGGATGTATAAGAGTACAGTGTAAAATAGCATAAAGTGGTGTTACATTATTACATTATATCAGTGGTCTTTAAATGTGTGTTTAAACAGATTTTATGATACTGTTGGCTATTAATAGATTAATAAAAGTCAAGTAAATTAAGATTATTTATATCTATACAGCACCTCTCTATATCAGCTATCAACGTGCTTCATAATAAAAGACAAGACAGAGAATATGTTCTGTTTATACATCTGAAGAGTCAGAATAAATGAATAATTTGACTTTGTTTTTAACAGAAAGAAGAACCTATAGCAACACACCCCCTATATACTGAGAATAAACGCACCTCAGATATAAACGGGCCCATCAGGAGGTCACATTGTCATATTTTCTATGACTTAAAGTGTACTTTTATTAGGCAGGTGTGTGCACACATACAAAAAATGGGAACACGCCACTTTAACCACCTACAACTTTAAAAACAGCTTAAAACATAAATAATCATATGTAATGCATAGTATAACACCATGATATGGGTAGCCTTTTATTTGCCCTGTGCTACGTTTACTTGTACTTTTAGTTAAACAAAAGACCTGAGTGCTTCCTCAAACACCGCTTTGGCAATTAAAGTCAAACCGTACAAAACTGCGTCGTTTCGGCCGACGGCACTACTTTATTATACCACCAGCCTGTGGAATGCGCGGAGGGACACGGCGCCTGGAGGTGGTTGGCGAATTTTTTCGGCGTGTCTGACTTCTCCAAGGAGGATACAGGGTAAACATCCCGCTACTATTTCAGGACTGGCCGGTATTAGTCAGTCCGGATTCCGGCTGTTTGTGGCAGTTAACGGACGCGCCACAAACACAGCAGACCCTGTTAAAGTCTAACTCTGTTTGGATAGACACGCTCTATATCTGCCCCTGGAGCACCCCACCACCACCACCACCCCCCCTGCATACGGAGCCTTTCATGGCCCCTGCGGTTCACCGGAGTCCCTGCAGCAGCCTCTAGCGTTTACTTCACAAGGCTGCGAGTGGGAACTTGTCCGAAAAGCTAACAGAGAAATTCTTCTGGGCTTAGTAGCGGAGCAATTCATACAAAAACAATACTTTGAAGAGCTGCGGCTGGCTGTGTGGCTCTGTCTGAATGACTCCTCTCCTTCACCGCCTCACCTTAATGTTTACCACCTGAGTGCGATTTATGCAAGTCGTGCAATTAGATTAGGTTTAATTCTTGTGGAGAAATGTGACCCTTTCTTTTTGTTGCTGTTGACCTAATTTTCACCCAAACTTAAAGTGTTGCATTTATATCAAGTCGAAGGACTCATGAGAGAGGTGTAACTTTATTATGAATGGGCAAAAATCACCTGAGAGAGGCCAAAGTGTAGTTTAAGCTCATTGACTGTAGATCTATGCATGCTGTTTATGCATGACTTTAAGCCTTAATATAATCTGAACTGGTGAATTCTATAAAAAAAATTCAGGAGCTGCAGTTTTTGGTATAAAACCCTAACCCTGACCTAACCACACAGGCTTCTTGCCTAACCCTAACCGCCTCGTCTCTGGAGTTCTTCAGACATCTCGGCTACATTCCTGTCTTTGAACCTCGGATATCCTCGATCTTAACGCCTCACCGGTGACTCTAACCGCCTAGGATCTGAGCTATGATCTCATCTTTAACATCCTAAGTACCGAGTTACTAATCAACATTACTCATCCTAAAACACAATATGGATTCACCCACTTGTGGGCGAGACACTGCCCACCACCAGCACACATCATCTCAGACTGACCAGGGTTTTGAGGAAGATTAGCCAACACCAGCAGGAGAGCAACCAAACCGAGTATGTGGTTGGAACAACTCGGGGACCACTTCCCCTAAATCTGAGGGGGTCACAGGGTGAACGAGGATGTAACAAGACAGAAAATAAAATACTATTTCACTACATTTTTACTATTTTATGCTGATATTAGGATATTTCACTTCTTCAGACGTCTAAAAATAGGCAGTGTTAAAGAACTGTTCACTACACATAAATGTTTAGAGAAAGAGTCACTCTTTCCAGTGTAAAGCTGATGACATCACCATGACATCATCAGGGGTTATTTTCTCAGGCTTGACGAAGCTAGTCCAGACGGTCAGGTGACATTATAAAAACAGTTTTTACGGGCTACTCACGACTAGTCACCTGGATTTGTACACGTGAAACCAGTCAGTGTGCTTTCCAGGAAACATAAAGTACAACAAACTGCAAACAAACACACTATTTATGATCCAGAAAAACAAAAACTTTTCACTTTCTGTTAAAACAGAACAAGTCCAGAGTAACTAAGAGCACTCTCACCAAATCTGGATCTCATCCAGAGTCAGAAAACTGGACTGTAGCCAGTGAGCAGGCTAGAAATGGGTGCTGAAAAGCAACAACAACAAAAAAGAACATCAAGAGCTAAACATCTCCAGAGGGTGTAATTCATCACCTTATCAGATGCCTTTGATAGGCCAACATTGGCGACAGCACCCATAAATTTGATAACAGAAAAAAAAGGTGTGCGGTATGGTATGGTACGGTATATCTTTCTCTTTCCACCTGTAGGCAACATCTGTGCACATTAAAGCCAGGTTATAAACAAATGAGAACCAAAAACCAACCCTACAACCCTATACAAATCCAGACATATTCACATAAAAGTGAGTAACCAAACCTCAATCATAATGCTGTGTGAATTATATATAAATAGGGAGTGTAAACGTGAGAGTTGAACATCACTGTCTGACAGTAACTCTGATAGGGTGTCCATCTACATGACACGACCACAAAATAAGCTCATAATGAAGGACTCTGTTCAGGTGAGTCACACAATGATGTGACAGAGCACCTATAATGACTGATTTCTATTGGAAACAGTGAAAACAGTGCTCAAGCCAAGATGTGATGGTGTTTTGTGGCATGACATCTCTTTATTCAGAAAAATCAAGACATATATAAGCTTAATTAAGACAATAATCAAAACAATATTCGCTTCTGGTGAAAGAAATTTAGTCCATTTATAGTACGCTTATATTTCATCTTATTTTATTACTTTTACATATTTCGTTTTATTAGAAGCTTTGATTTGATTGCACATTGTTGATTATTAAAAAAAAATAAAAATAAAGAGGGAACAACAACAAAAGCAGGAAATTAACGTGAGATTTAATCCGGATTAAGCTAACAATTCGGAGCTTTATTGTCTTTATTATGTCAGTTATTGTTCCACGTCATTATAATATATTGTATCCGGATCTTACCTTGTAAATACAGGCAGGCCCTCTTAGTGCGCCTCCAGCGCCGCCTGGTGGCCAACACACAGAACTGCATGCAGACAGCATGGCGGCCCCCGTGAGGACATTGTGCTGCTCAGGTGAGACAGAGGTTATTCGCTAAATAAATCGTCCGTGAGGCGAGTTACGACCTGGAAGCTGCTTGATGTCTCCTCGCATCAGTCGCTATCTCTGTCACAGCTGTCAGTTTGAGCTACCGCCGTGAACACAGTAGAGGGCGAGCATCAAGGCTAACGCTAATGCTAACAGCTTCATTTATTCTGACGCACCGAGCACAAACACGAGCCGTAAACACTCCCTCACGCGTTGAATACGGATCTGTGTCCGCTAAACGAGCGTGTCTGTGTAGTTCAGGTGATTTAAGAGGCTGTTTTTTTTCTGTCTTTGTGTTGTTTTTGTCAGCGTTGAGACTCTGCAGCAGGCAGTTCAGCACAACATGTGGAGTGCAGGCTGGGAATAAGTGGAGGAAAGAGTAAGTACCCTGTCCTATACAAGATTATATATTTATAATGAAACTATGCATCGGTAACTTCACCTCCTAGTGATGATGAAGGCGGCTTTAATGAGCCCACACTGGGGAAATACGCCTGTCACAGCAGCTTGTGTACACAAGGTGGATCAGAAATGAAGTGTACGGCTGTTGGTTATGTGTTTATGGTCAGACCGTGACTTTCTTTAAACTGACACTGAGGTACAGCACGAATAATTAATTTTGTACATCATGACCGGGTTAATCTGCTGTGAGGTAAGTCCTCCCATCGCTCTGATTTTCATAATGTTTATCTTTGCTTGCAGACATGGACTCGCCCGAAGCGGCACAGAGTACGGCCCTCTGACAGACCTGCCTGACTGGTCGTTTGCAGGTATTCTTACTGTGTTTTAAAATGTGGGAACACGGATATCAGGAGGTCTGTGTCCATGTAGAGCAAACTTACATTCAGGGTATCTTAGCGGCTATTATTTCCCTTCTCCCTTTCATATTTTCTCATTTCCTGTTTGTGCGTCCGGACAGATGGAAGACCAGCGCCTCCACTGAAGGGACAGCTGAGGAGGAAGCAAGAGCGTGAAGTTTTAGCAGTGAGTATCACAACGCGCTCGAGCATCCCGTCCGCGTTCGAAGCCTCATGCTTTCTGCCTTGTCGCTCTTCCTCGCAGAGACGCATCGTGATGCTGAGCTCGGAGATGGACCGCGGGATAGAGGCGTGGAGTGAAAAACAGGAAGACGCCCGAAGACTGGAGGAGCACAAAAAATCTCTTTTACTGAAACCTAAAGGGAAACTCTTAATGAAGAAAAAATCTCTGTAGCCGCGTCGACCTCCCTGTCCTGTCGTGGAATCAGCCCTTTGAATGATTATATTTATGAGGACTTGTGTGTTTCCTTCTGCTTTTTCCGCCATTGATTTCTGCAATAAATGTTCCTGATTTATGATCATGGATTTGTGTAAATCTGTCCGGGAAGCGAGCGACCGCTTCAATGTCTCTCAGCTTCCACTAGAATGCAGCATTTCTCTTTTCTGGAGGGCAGCGCGGAGGCTGAAACGCCATTTTGTCTGGTGTCGGGGCTCAGAGAGAGGACTTCTGTTGGACAGGCAGAGGAAGGGAGGAGCTGGCAAACATAAAGTAGCTCTGATTCAGGGCCTTGCTGCTGTGTGTATATATGAGTGAGTGAGGGGTTCACACCTTGGCATGCCGTAGTAAGTCACTGTTATTACCTGAAATACATGACAAATGATCGGTTAAGTGGAGAGAGCCAATAAAATACATACACATGAGGCAATAGTCACAGTTTTAGTAGCAGCTTTAAGATGACTGAAATATTTGCTGATGTTCTGGGACACGAACGCAACATTTTGGCTCGTGTGGAGCATTTTTCTCGGGGCATTTCCACCGACAAAGAGGTGGAAAAAAGTCTGAATTTGGAGTGTGCCGCTGCGAAGGCCGCTGCCTGGAAAGACGATTATCCGGCTGCGGCCAAGTTGGCAGAACGTTTCATCCCGTAGAAAGCGATATTTGCTGTTGCGTCCACTTTTGAAGCTCAACCGAGCCGCGGAAACACTTGTCTTTCGCATCATCTGATTTCAGAAGCAGGAAAGTGTAAATCAGCTGCATGACAATCTAGTCGAGCTGTTCTGGAGTGAGGGGGGGGGGGGGGGGGGGGCGGGCTTCACTTTTTTGTCATGTGCGTCTGTGGTGTGGAGGGACATTTTGCAGCTGTGCCTTTGTAAAGTCAGCAGTAATTCAGAGTGACTTATAAACACACTATTTACAAAATGAGGTAAGCCTCTCCTCCTCTCTTTTGCCCCCGCTCTCGCCCTCACTCGTACTTATTGCTCCCTCCATCTGCCTCTTTTTTCTTTCTCTCCCTCTCTCTTTGTCTTGTTGCAGACTTCAGCAAAGCCCCACTGTAATTAGGGCTGCGAGCCGCTGAGTTGCAGATTCTTTTCTGTGGAGATGGGAGTTTTCTCCCCCTCCTCTCCCCTCCTCCCCCCTCCTCCTCCTCCTCCCTTCCTTGTCTTAACTTTTTTCATGCAGTTGACCAAAGGAGCTGACTGCTTGTTGTGTTACAGAAGTGTGGGAGGACGTTGAGCAGACCACGGAGGCTGCTGTTAGAAATGTCAAAGCGGTTAACGAGGCGACCTTTTTCATTCACACACACACACACACACACACACACACATCCTCACACCTGGACCGTCAAAGAGCTCCAACTGCAAACCCAACAGTGAGAAGTGTAGCTCCTCACTCTTTTCTCTCGACCCACCATCTTTTCACATCCTGCTTTCTTCTTCTGTGAATGTCTTTCTCCTCAACAACCTCTCCTCCGACCCCCCCCCCCCCCCCCCCCCCCCCCCCCCCCCCCCTCCCCAATCTCTCCCTCTTCCTCTCTTCCTCGTGTTGTTTTGGTTTTGGGGAAATGAGAACCAGATGTTGCTTATTGTGCAAAAGTCAGCGATGGAGGACGGGAAGGGAGGAAGGGTTGGTGGGTGTTTTTTAAGGGGGTAGGGTGCGTTAGGTGAGGTCAGTCTGCTCAGATGGAGGGCGCAGGATGGGGATTAGCTGACAGGCCGCTGTAGTTTCACCCACAGACCAGAAACAGGGAGGGTTTCCTGGCACGTAGGACCAGGACTGAAGGATGAGCAGTGCCACCGGTGCAGAGTTTGGAGGGGGGGGGGTTGCTGAGGGTCTGATTCAGCAACTTGTTCCCCAAGACCGCTTCCTGACCTGGGTGTTCCTGCAGTGTGGGGTACCCTGGGATAACATGTTCGACAGAGTTACACAGGCTCAACATTTTGCACTGTGAGTGACTGTATGAGAACTGGCAGCGCAGGGCTGCAATTATCTTTGTTTGTTGCTAGTTGGACAGTAAACCTCGCGGCTTCTTCGGTAGTTGGAATATTTGTTTGGTTTTTTGCTCTGCGCAAGATAAATTCGGGATTTGAAGTAGGCTGGAGCCTGTGGAAGGGGAATGAATACTCATATCATCAGAAGAAAGAAGTGAACACAAAGTACCGCTTCACAGTTTACTTTTCATATTCAGTTTTTGGACTTATATTTGATTATTCTTCCTATTTAAGTGAAAACTGCTAAAAACTCACCTGAAAACTCGAGCCAGAAAGGTTCATGGCTGGCTTAGTGGACACAAATGTATCATATTTTATAAACGTATTATTTTTCATGTAAAATCTTAATCTGAAAAGCAGTAACTATAGCTGTCTGATAAATACCTCTGGCAAATGGACCTCATAATTGCACTTGAATACAGTATTTGAGTACGAAACGAGAAGATGAAGACGGAGGGAGAAAAAAAAGCGGTGTCAGAGTTACATTAGAGAGTGAATGGTGCCATAATGTAGGTCACCCAAACAAAGTCTCAGGTTGAATTGCAAGCAGCTGTCCTGGCCACTTCCTGCCTGGCATGGAGACGGAGTGCTGAGCCCGATGGTTGTTCCTGCACCGCCCCAGCCAGACTGTACGAGTTCAGCATTAAAATGGCTGACAGTGAGAGAGAGAGAGAGAGAGAGAGGAAGGAATAGGAGCCAACATGGCTGCCAAAGGTCTCATCTGCGTTCATGTCCGTGACCCGCAAGACAAGGCGGGGAGCAGATGCTTGGCAGATAAAGCTGGTAGCACCTCCAAACAGCATCCAGATTACTGCATGAAAAGCCTTGTCTGACTCAGTCGGTGGAATTTCCTCCTCCCCGATACTGATCAGCAACATCTTTTACAACATCAAACATATCTGGCTCTTATCTGTCTCCTCCTCTGTGCGTCTGCCCATCAAGATAGCGTCATCGCGGCAATCTGACAGTCGCAGTTCTCCAACAAAGGCAACTATATGTTTGTTTTTTTTGATTCTCCTAGAAAAAAAATAAAGTCTCGAGAAGCTTCCTGAAAATGCAGTTTGTTCATAATTATCAGGAGCATGGAGACGCTGTTAAATTGGTAGATTACCAGCTCATTAATTGAGAACGTTGGATCCAAACCTGAGGGTACGCAAACAGAGAAAAGTCGTTGACCCGTTCCCGTTAAAAAGCTTCATAATCTGTCTTTATTTTCTTGCCATTTACTGGGTGACCTGCTTTGTTCGACCTGTTCGTGAAACCGAATCCATGTGAGCGTTGTTTTATTTTTTAGTGAGTCAGAACTGACCCAGACCATTCAGCAGCATTTTAATAATAAAATCAACGAGCTACTCAGCATTGAACGGCTTCCTGTCGTTCAGATTTTAGTAGCTCTTCCAGAGTGTTTCATCTATAAACACAAGTCGAATGACCAGGAAACGTCCCATGAAACTGTTTAGATGACCTGTTATGACCTGTGAAGTAACTATAATATATAATAATATCAATAATAATAAGTTGTTTGTGCACGAATTTCCATTCAGATCCTCTTTCAGGAAGGTAAGATGCTTCAGCTGTTGTTCTTCTTCTTGTTTCCCTGCACAGTTCGGCAGCACAAGTTTCTCTCGGAAGATGGATTAGTCAAAACAGTGACTGTGCCTGAGAGAGACCCATTGAAATAAATGGAAACGCCAGGTGACACAGAGAGAGAGAGAGAGAGACAGTTTGGCCAGTGGAGGAGGAAAGTGGCTGAACAGATGGGAGAAGGAAAAAAATAGAAAAGATGGAGACAGTCTGGTTAGTTTACACTACAGTCACGCGTCCACAGCAGTCCAGGAATGCCTCGTCTACTGTCTCACTAACCGACATGCAGAAGAATAGCTTCAGCCTGGTCTGTTCACATTCAGTGTGTTATAAAGTCTGCAATAAGGGAAGTCTTTTTTTTTTCCTCTGTGGAGCAAGAAGTAGTGTTTTACCTCAGGGCACTTCGTGGCCAGCTGTAAAAGGAGTACTCAGATTGTTTACTGAAGTAAAAGTACCAATACCACGCCGTGAAAATACTCCAGTACAAGTACAAATCCCGTAGACTTTGAGTTCAACACTTGAGGATAAACATTTTACCGCAGTTCACGAAGAGTAATGTCACCGTCTCCCGTTAAAATATCTTCTTTGTCACATTAAAGAGCCGCTATAATCTCAGGTTTGCTGACCCCTTGTGGTCAGACGTCTCGCCAGCGTACTTCAGGGTGCGTCAGTACACTGTGACATCACTGCGCACTGGACACTGCAGCTTCAACTAGTTGAGATCTGGTCAAAAACGAGATTAAACTTGTATTTTAAAGCTGCTTTTTATACAGTAAGCACAAAGTTTTTTATTTGCAAACAAGACGGTAAAGGGTTAAACGTTTAAAAGTTTCTAATTTATAAAACGTGTCCCGGAAAATGTCATTTACATTTTTCAGAGACTAAACTGTAATTGCCCACAATTTTTCCCTTTTTTTACGTCGGCGGTTGTTTGTCTTGATCTCGTGGTTGACCGCGGTTGTTGTTGTTTACCGGTGCACACACACGATACATTCCCAGCATGGGAAGAGTTAACGCGGAGAGCACGAGGAAAGAGCAGAGGAAGAAAGAGCAAAAACAGACCAGAGATACTTGTGGTGAGAGGAGGAGTGGTTTGAGACTGAAGCCTCATAAAAAGAACAATTTTGCAGTGGGTGAGGAAATAAGAGAGAGAGGGGGGGGGGGAGAGGGGAGGGAGGCTGCTTGCAAAAGAGGGGAAAATATCTCCAAGCCTATAAAATAATTACTGCCCTCCTCACTTCTCTCACCTCTCCTTTAGTTCACGTTTTCACAATTAATTTTAAGAGCTGGGAACTTCTTCTTTTTGTAGAAACCCTGAAGAAACCCTGTAGAAACTCACACACACTCAGCACACACTCATGCAGAGTGCAGCCGGGTTTGGGCCGAGAGCTTCAGATGTTTCAAAAATACCAGATGCTCAGTTGGAACGCGCTCCTCTCAAAAAAATGCGACCGTTCCATCATTTTTTCCGACTCGTTCCTCGGCACATGACCCAGCCAGCTCCGAGTCCAAAACCACAGCGGTGGTGTAACTGTATCCAGACTGCTCCGTCTGCGGCCCTCCAGCAGGGTCCTCCTCCACCTGGTCTGGAGGTCAGGAGGTCAGGAGGTGAAGACACACCGCAGATACCGTCACCTCGTCCTGTTTGTCGTGTCTTAGCTCAGTTTAGTGCGTTATAAAACGGCACAAAGATGTTTTTTTTTTAAACTGTGTTTGCAAGATGAATTTTCAGATCCTGAGATTTGTTTGCATGTTTTCATCCGTTGACTTCATTCTAATGTGCAGAGATTGTTGTTTATTGAGTAATACTGCAAGAAGAGTAGCTGCTGTCCATCTGAGAGGTCCAAATGAACAATAAAATAACAAAATAAACTTTAAGATGTAACTTCTTTAACTGATAGCGGTGTCTTTGGGCATTTTTATCCTCCACAAAAACAAGGGACGAGAGGAAAAAGGAAAAAACAGCAGATGTTAACCTCTTGTGCAATGATGAAATCGTCCCAAACAAACTTGTTTTCCAAACAGGAAGAAATACAGAGCCACGCCTGGCTTTTCAAAATAAAGTATGAATACAGCACGAGTGTAACGGACAAAGACCGTTCGCTCACAGCGATTCTTCAGTTAATTAAACTCAATTCTGATCTTCCCACATTCATCACAAGACCGCAGCGGTTTAGAGTTAAGAATAAAGTGTTAAAGATCTGCACAGGAGGAGTGTGTGTGTGTGTGTGTGTGTGTGTGTGTTCAGATACAGACGAGATGACGAGTTCATGAAAGAATGGAGAAAAAAATGTTAGACTGTTTGTAGAAAATAGTTTAATTTCACTTCATCTAATGAAATACAAAAGTGAAAACAGGCAGGAAAAAAAAAATCTCATTCCATTTTATTGATATGATCATCATTATAAATATCATTACCATTATCATTGTTATTAACTAAACGAATTCACCTTCAATTTAGATTTGTGTAAAACAAAAAAATAAAAGAAAATCATCGAGCACCATTAAAGTTCATAAATAGCATTACTTGTTATTCCGTGCCATCATCTGTCTGGGTCACATGATCCGATCTAATTCATCACGCGCTGAGCGTAAACTGGGATTCATTTCCACCATTGTCACGTTATGCCTCTGTCCAGCAGGACTCCGAGTGACAATGCACAAAAGAAAAAAAGGAAAAAAAAAACTTTACCAGGAGAACAATAATAACAATAACCATACTTATAATAACAACAATTTCCCATAACAACGATAATAATTAAAAAAAAATAATAATTGCACCGTATTTGTTGGACACTTGTACCGCTTTTGGACGAGCAGCTCCGCTCGTATTCGACAACAAATGTACTGGAATGTTTCATCCGTGAGATAAAATCACTTTTTTTTTTTTTTTTTTAAAAGAAATATTTTTCCCGTCTGACTGCTTGCACTGAAAGAAAAGTTTGTTTTTTTTGTACCACAAGAACCGTCCGTGCACGTTCAAACGTCTGACACCGGCCGACACGGACGCTGTGCGTGCGAGGCGTGCTCCGTCGAATCCATCCAAGGTGATCGTAACTCTAGAGTTTAGACAGGAGAGAATCCTCTTAGTCGTAAGGCTAGGCATCGCTGTTTAAGTGTTGTTTTACATACGGAGAGTTTACTTCACTCGGAGAAATATGACAAAAGATAAAGTTCTCAAGAAATAAGGCCGGGAAATAAAATAGCAAACAAAAGTTTGTTAAATCTGGATCTGCTTGATCAAAATAATACGGAAGCAAGGTTATAAATCTGACCGGACGTTCAATACCAACTTGTTCTCTTCAGCTATGTGCAGGAGTGTGAGGTCTGACACCCAGCCCTACTTTAGTGGTAGAGAAAGAAATCAAAGATAAGCAGGAAACGAGCCAAACTTTGCCAAAAAAACGATGGATTCAACAGCACGAGTAAACCCCCCCCTCTCCCTTCCCCCCTCCACCACCACCAACAGGTTTTTTTGGGCATGAAATGTATTTCAGAGACGAGAACACGGGTTTCAAAAATGAGAAATGAATCAGACAGCAGTTCAGCTGGAGTCGTCCAGTTAAAGGAGAGAGGAGAGGCGGGAGGAAGTCGCTGATGATGATGATGATGATGAACATGATGAGTCTCTTTGTATATTTCCCTTCTCTATGTGAGATCGCGGGTATGCTGTTAATCTCTGCACACAGAACAGTACATGTAAATAGTTAACATACAAATACACATTTTCCTGATTTTCAGTTTCTAGGGCCTTTTTTTTCTTTGCTCTCTTCTGTGGCACGTACAAACCACCCAAGACTTAACGCACCGTCCCCCTTCTATCCCCACATCTCTTCTGTCTTCTCTCCGGTTCCTCCTCCTCTTCCAAATCTTCCCCCCCGTCTCAGTTTCCGTCTTCACCCTCGGCCCTCGTTCTCTCTCTCCCTCTCTCTTTCTGTCCCTCTGTGGCAGTCTGTCAGTCACCCCCCCGTCGCTCCGTCTACACCTTGTCCAGGAGGGATCTCTGGCAGTACAGGAGGCGCCGAGGCGTGCCGTACTTCCTGAAGAACAAAAGCGCTCCCAGAGTGACCACGACCAGCACCATTAGGAGGAGAGGGATCACCACGGCCACCGGACCGGCGCCGCCCTGCGATTCTTCCACCTCGATGATGATCACCTCCTCTTCCCGGCCCTTCTTGGGCTCGTCGCCGTCGCAGCCCATCCAGTCGCTGAGCACAGACTTGGGGTAGCCGCTCTCCACCTTCATGTACTGGTTGTTGAACTTCCAGTACTTGTTGGCTTTGTAGAAATAAGTGTAAGCTGAGGAAGACAGAACGTTTCATGAGTTCGGAGTTTCAGCTCTGGGTACATCGACAACACTGAAAGCAAATCCTGAAACATGAGCAACTGATCTGATCTGTTTGGCTCTAAAATCGCACGCTCAGTTAAATGAGGCGGAAAACTTACATCCATCCTCGCTCATGATGGTGGCCTTGATGTTATCTGGTGCGCCGCTCCACGTGCTGATGGGCTTTGGATAACCGGCGTCCACGGTGCGAGTCCTCTCGTTGAAGCGGTAATACCTGCGGCAAACGACACAAAGACGCGGGACGATTAAAGATCTACAGCATTAAGAAGCCACGTCCTAACGAAACCACTCAAACTGTGCAGCAGACGCGGGCCGCTGCAGGCGGACAGCCGAGCTCATTTCCTCGGTGTGGGCGTTTTAACAATCTGAGGAGACATTTATATTCAGCAGGGCAGTCTTTAAGGCTGGCTCTGATCTTTTAACTGTATTTGGACTGGATTAAACAAAGAAGACTTCCCGTTTCTCTACCAAACTTAGATTACCGCCTAGCATTAAAAGACGAACAAGCAAACAGAAAATTGATGCAGCAGAACCAGAGACGCCTTTTTTTATTTCATGGGCTGTTCCCCCCTTTCTCCCAAAACCTGATGCCTACATTACCCACAATGCAGTATTAAGTATTAAAATCAGCGGGAAATATTAGTGAGAATATCTTTTTTGGAGGCTAGCCAAAGAGGCCGATGGGGTTGACTCAGCATTTCCAAAATCCTCCCGACGATACAGCTCGAGGCGTCTCAGCAGTTTTTTTGTTTACGATGTTGAATGCGTAGCTCCTCCTCTCTCTCTCTCTCTCTTTTGATTTTCTTAATCTAAATACACGCACGAGTGCTAAAAAATGCGCTGCTACATGCGTAAAACTGCAGCTGAATTTAAGACCCGAAGGATGAAGTGTGAGTCAGAGGACTGAAATGTGGGATGCTGCCCTCCAGCTCACAGATACGCACGCTAAAAGCACAAGTAGTAACAGGCTGAGACAACTCGATAAAAATACGAGCAGCGTAAGAGATTAGATCTATACACGAAGGCTGAAAAAACACTGTTTTGACAGGTGTACAATGTAAAAGAAGCTTAACGTCGGCAGTGAAAACAGATCAGATGACACAAACTAAACCCCGAATAGACGGACTCACTGGGTGCCTCTGAAGAAGTACGTTTGTCCCGTCGGTGTGTAGAAGAGAGCAGCATCGATCTTGTCTTTGGGTAGACCGTCGCCCAGGTCCTTCAGGCTCTTTGGAGAGTCCTTGTCCATGTTGGACTCGCTGAACACCCAGTACCTGTCACCTGGAGACGGAAAGACGAGGTGGAAAGAAGCGATCAGACATCAAAGAAGAACAGTGGTAATAGTTAACGCGTGATGTTCGTCACTCCGGCGGCTGCAATCGTCGTAAATCTGGTTCCAATCTAACCTACCCTTGAAGAAGACAAATTTCCCATCATCTCTCTCGTAGGCGGCGTTGATGTTTGCGGGCAGGCCTTTCCAGAAATGACTGATGGTCATCGGGTAACCTGTCAACACCTTGTTGTTCCGCACACGCCAAAACCACTTGTCCTGAAAACACACACACACACACACGCGTACAGATTAGAAATACAGATGAAAATCTCAGGAATCTTGATCATCTGAGAAAAAGAATGCGTTTCTTTGTTTAATCGTAATAAATTGAACATCTTTTGGGGTTTTTCAGACCTTTTCACTACTTTTTAAACATTTTTAGGGCTAAAAGTTTATCGAGAGATGATCTGTCAGTCAGCCGTAGCCCTGTTTTATATCATTCATGAAACGTTACGTTAAAAAGTGTCAGAAAACAGCAGAGTTTGTTCATTTTTATCTCTCTGCTGAGCTGCCACACATCGACCATCCTTTCAAAAATATTCAAAAACATCTATCTGGAAGGTTATTTGTTCGAGTTTTAAAGCAGTATTTGTGAAACGGGCAGTTCAGTTCAAGCTTGCAGAGATTGTTAACTTTCTCATTTAATCGTTTTATTTTGAAGGAGCACTAGTTTGAGGAGCTAGGACGAGACAGACAAACAGAAGACGTGCTGTCACGTCATGTCAGGAAAAGCACATGTGTAAATAATGAAAATGACGACGGCTGAATTCCATTTAGATGCCGTCACGTTGTCACGCTCTCACGCTGTCGTGATTTACTGCTGTGGGGAGAAAGTCTATAATTTGGTCTCTTGAGGAAAAAAAAAAAAAAAAGGGCCCTCCTGTACCTTAAATACAAACTTTTCCCCTCTGAGGATAGCGATGGTGTCAAAGTGTCCCTCGCAGATGTCTGGGCCGTGGTCTGGGCTTGACGCCTTCGTGGGTCGAGGTGGTGGAGGGGGAGGAGGGGGACCCCCAGATTTGGTTCCTGTGGGAGAGAAGTCGTGAGAGAGGAGTGAAAGGGTTAACGTGGAGGAAGACCACCCAACATATTCAGACTCACTTTGGTCCGACTAAAATATCCCAACAACCCTGAAGGGACTTGCGCTGAAATTTAGGTCCACACATTCATTGTACCCAGAGGATACGTCCTGCCTGAGATTCCCTGACCTTTCACTTTTGGGTTAAATCTCCTGATTCTCCTTGGAGAAGAACTCACCGTAGATTGTCTGGATGCCCCGGCGGTCGTCGTCTGGGAGCTGGAAGTTTTCTGTATCAAACCACTGGTAGAAGGGGGCCATGATGGCAGAGGGGTTGTTGGAGTGCTCCAGGCCCAGAGCGTGACCCAGCTCATGCACGGCCACCAGGAAGACGTCATTACCTTCAGAGAGAGAGAGAGAGAGAGAGATAAAAATATAAAATTCCTTTAAACTGTTTCTCAGTTTCTGTTTCTTCCAGGATCTACAGTTCATCGTCTCCTCGTCGCTCTCTTACCTCCCTGGTCGGTATTCCCTGTTGTCCACGGCTCGGCGAGGTCAAAGTGCGTGTCTCCTCCGATGCCGTGTCCGGGGAAGTAAGCGTGAGCCAGGAAGCCGCCCTCGCCGTCGAAGGGCGTGCTGTCACCGTGGAAGCCCTCCGCGAAGGAGAGCATGATGTCCGCGAACTTGTCGACCTTGTCTCTGATGTGGCTGTACGGGATCTCCCTGAAGGTGAGCGGGATCGCGCTCTCCCACACCTTGAAGGCTTTTCGGATGGCTTCGTTTGTGGCACGTTCGCCGATCTTAGGGGTGTAGTTCTGTATGCTGTGATGATGGACAGAAGAAATGTTTGAAGCATTATTTAGACTTTAGTAGAATATTTGATTTCATAATACAAGAGCTAAAATGATGAATCTATTAATTTACAACAAGTTTAATCTAATATTTTTTCTTTTTTCTTGGTTTTCTATGATACAAAATACGCAATGTTTGACAAACTAAACAAGCAATATGAATATTTTGACTTGGATAGGAAATTCTAACATTTTTCAAACAGTTTATTAATCTGGGAAATAATTTCAAGATGAATTAATAATAGAAATCATCATCAGTTGCATCATGAATCACATTCAGATGTGAAAAATGAATAATAGTAGGCATGTACCTGAAGGTCACCTCAGTCTTGTCCCACTTCAGCCCCTGCACAGCGTATCTCTTCCTCCTCAGGTTGGTTTTCAGCTGCGGGCCGAACTTATCTGGGACGCCACACCGCGGCTTGCTCATCGCCCTGGCAACAGCAGCATTTGTTTCGTAAAAAAAGCAGCCTCGCTTTCTTAAACTGTGTCTTTCAATCTCGGGTCATCACACGATCTGGGAATAATCTGAAGGACTCACTGTATCGTGTCGGAGTCTATGGAGCCGGTGACAGTCAAACCATAAAACCTCTGCATGGCTGATATCGCCGTTACGATGGACTTTGGTGAGCGGATGGCCTGGGCTCTGAAATCACCTGGAGGCAGGTAGCCATACTGCTGCAGCCAAGCCTGCAAGAGACAGAGAATAATGATGATGTATTTTATTCAGACATTCATTCATTTGTTCGTTTGTGACACGCGTTTCCTTTTCCTCGAGGTCACGACATCAAGAAAGCGTCACAAAATTAATATAAATAAAATAATATTTTAATGTGATACAGTTTAAATACTCTCATAAATAAATAATAAATATCTTCTGCAAAGTTTGACAAATTACACAAACAGACATGCATTCATTATATTCTCCAGAGGAGTGATGAATGAGTACCTGAAGTAATATTACAGTGTTTACTGTGGCACCCGGCATCATTACATACGTAATGATTATTCTGTTTTTAGACACGAGCACCTCCAACAGTGATGAGGATCTGCTTTAGCAGCTGGATAACCTCACAGTGTTTGTGATGCTGAGAGACGCTCTGACTGAAAAATATCAAATACATAGAACGTGAGAAGGATTTGTACCGCAGCACGGGGGTTGTTTTGTTAACAAACGACTAAGTTTGTATAAAAATGTGTGATTTTGCGTTGCAGAGGTGATCGTTTCTCACTCAAGTTCAAGGAAATAGAGATAATAAAGCATCTAATCAGGCCGATAAGATGATTATTTGTTCTTATCTCGAGTTACAAGTGGCAAAATCAAAATCTCAGGACACCTAACCCCTGAAAAACTCCTTCATCTTAGGCTGCTACACTGAGTGTACAGTGTTTTGCTGCGTGACTCCATATTTCCACATAATACAAACAACTAAAAAAAAAACATTAATCAGCTAAAATACAGTGATAGATCTTTATTGAAGCCGTCGTTTGGAGTGTTGCAACACATGATTAACATTTTACTTGAGAGGTTACTCAGTCCGCTCTTAGTCAGACTTGCCAGAAACATCACGAAAACACGTCGGAAAATGTCAATGTCGACAAGAAAACAGAAGACGGCCGGCCACTTGTACGAACCTGCGGGTGTTTTTCTACTTCCAGTCAACCTTCTGAGCTTGTTTGGACCTGCTTGGCTGAGCTCAACTGTATCATGCAGATTGCATGGTGAATAAGGGTGACAAAGGGTGGATGCATGTGGGATTTTGTATGCTAAAACCCTCCAGAGCAGCCAACGCCCCCCCCCCCGAGGTAACTCGGCGTGTTAACTTTATTGTTGTTTCTCGTCGGGACTGTGACATAATCCCGTTTATGAACTCTTAAAAACCGAATCCTCGCATGCCCCCTCGATTTATGCTGAACTTGTTACGGGAAACTTTGTTGTGGGGTCATAAGGAGGAACTGAAAGCCAAATAAAACACACAATCCTGCAAACACTGATGTCATCTCAGTCACGATGACCCAGAAGTCTGTCTAGACTATCGCAGCCAAAGACAACTGGCGGTCAAAACGCTGGAAAAAACAACATTTTCAGCAACATTTGGTTTGCTCAAAGCTTTAGTTTAAGATTTCCCTGCTACCGTCTGCCTGTCCTCCTCCTCCTCCTCTCTCTGTCTGCCCTCATGTCAACCAAAACCACCACTATTTATCTTTACACATGAAAGGCCAGCCTATTCTTTCCACTGCCTGTCGCTGGTGGTCTAAGACTCTCTTTAAAAGAGGGAAACTTTGACAGGTTTTGTGTTGATGGTAAATGTAGTCAATTGAAACAATAAATTCCTCCTTGTGCGCTATATCGACCAAGAAATAGCTGCTGAGATCGGTTTATCTCTCTGCACCAGAACGAGATTGGACACACGCAGCGACGTCGTTGTTGTCAAAGAGGAACTACAAACCCGGCGGGTGGGCTTGGGTGTCAGAAGCTCACATGCAATGCATCCTGGTACATGTAGGCACAGGTGGCAAGCAAGAGAGGTCAGTTTTCTCGCTCATCAGGGCATATACGGAAGATTTCATTCAGCCTTTTCAGCCTTTCATCTTTCTTCAGTTGGTTCTTTTTGATATCTGGCAGTCAAATATTCATGTTTAATGAACAGATGAGCTTAGCTTAGCATAAAGACTGGAAACAGGGGGAAACGGTTAGCCTCAGGCAGCCACAAATGACAATTTATTACTTACAGTTCTACTTTCCAGTCATTAGACGATGATTTCACGCAGTTACATCTAATTTGTTTGATTTCCACAGTGTAAAAATGACACACTGTGGCTTAACACAGGAGTGTAGGTGTGACGGATCTTAACGCTGGGCGTAATTAGTGTGCTTTAGAGGTAGTTAGGCAGAGTTTTACCATTAGACAGAGCCAGTCTAGCTGTTTGACCCCCTTAAATGCATCTTGAACCGCGTGTGTTTCCAATCGCGCAGAGAGTCAACGCGCATCTCCATCCCCACCGCGGATCCACGTCGGTGGAATTACCCCGAATTCTTTTGTTAGCGTCATCTAAACCTCAGCTATCTCTCTTATTCCACCATCAGAGCTGTTTTTCTCTTCAAGCCTTCCTTCGGCAAGTGAAGAGGAAAAGCAGTGAGGGGGTGAGGGGGGGGATGGAAATGTAGCAACTGCATGGGCAGGACTACCTGGCCTTATACTGCCTGGGCACACACAGCTACTGTTAGTACTGTGGTGGGCAGAGAGGCCGGAGAACAAGGTTCACTTATGACGACCTGCGGAGGGGCGACTTATCCCCCTTCTCTCCATCTCTGCTTGTCCCCGCCTTACGACTTCTTCAAGATCTCTCTGGATTATTTAAGCATCCAGTTAATCTAATTTATCTCCTGACTCTCTCAATCTGCCTCGAACAACCAACCAAACTGACTTTCTCCGCCTCTCCGGCTGACTGCTGCTAGTGTGTGCTGCGGCTCCACTGTGGTGACGCGTCTGCTTCTATAAAAACACTGCCCCGAAAAGTCTCCCCCACACCGTCAAGACCTCCACTTCTCTCCCCTAGTCCCGAAACTACTCCGCACACCACCACCACCTCCGGTCGGGACGCCAGGTATCCCGACATGCACCCCTCCTCCCTGGAACTCCCAGCAGCCACCATCAAAGCTTCTATTTATTGAGACTTGTACATGGCTGGTATTGTTGGCCTCGGGGGGGAGCTTGGTAGCTCGCTACACGGCCATGTGTGGTCAAAGGGCTGGCTACTGGTCTGGTAAACACACTCCCGGGTCTGTGCAGTGTGTGTGCGCAGTGACGTGAGGTCCAAATGTATAATGCACAGACACTGAAACGCAACCAGCATGATGTAAAGTTGATGGAAGAGGTCGTTTTGGTGCAGCTGTGTGATGTATGCATGTTTTTTGTGACCGTACTGTGACCTTACTATCCAATGTAGAGCTGAAAATTATTATTTTTTAATCATATATGAAACATTTTTAAAGCTAAAAGGGAAATATTTAATTATTTCTGCCTTCTAAATATAAGGATGCGTGGCTTTTCTTATCTTTATCTTTGGTTTGGATGAGTTAGGCGATAGGAAATGTGATTTTTAACTTTTTCTGGCACCCAAATAATCAATAAATTAACCAAAAAACAACCCACGGATATAGGTGTATCGTCACTTCCACAAATAATTAGATTTACCTCTGAAAACTTAAAGTAGTAAAGTCAAAAACACGTGCTTTTTCTGGCAGATCTTTAATCAGTTGCTTAACAATAATCATTAGCTGCAGTGCTAATATTAGACACAAGATGTTTATTGATAATCAAGCTGATTAAAGACACTTTAAACATCTTAAAACAGAAGCAGGTGCGGTTCTGCAGGTCATACTGATACTGCAACAACATTATGCCTATTATTCGTACTATTAGGTCTTATACAAAAGCATTTTAAAACGTCCTTCATCTGGGCTGCATTCATTTATAAAAAGGGGCCTGGGGCAACATTTAACCCTCCATTCCTTTTCTAACTTCCTCTCTGGTTTGCTGTGTGGTAGTTTGATTGTAGAAAAACTAGACCAGCGCTGTGGTCTATAATCTGCATGTCTGCATGTGTGGTCGAAACCTTGTTGGTGTTTTGTTTTTTTTTTTAACCAATACAGACTAAATAAAGCTTTGGATGTAATTTCTCCTGGTTTGGTGTGTACTGGAGAGATATTCTGCCAGATCAAGTACAGCAGCACCTCACAGCAAAGAAAATCACTTATATCCGTCCAGCATCAACGATTTAAGGATGTGGTCGGCACGCAGGGGAGCAGCAGGTGCGTGATGTCACCCGTCACAGGACATGCGTGTGCCATCTATTGTTACACACTCTGACTCACATTCTTGTGAATTGTCATTTGTTTTCCGGATGGACTAGAAAAAGACACAACACTCACAAATTCCTGGTAGAGCTCTAAACAAAAGGAGAAGTGCTGGATGTGGATTTTAAAAAAAGAAACTGTTGAAAAATTTTGAGAGGAAGTGAAACTGTGTCTGCGTTTGAACATCTATCATATGGATGTTTGAATGCATCATACAACATTTACTTAAAGAAACGAGGAATTAAATGGGAGTTTATATACAGCGTATTATACACTTAGTGGCACAGCAACATGTCTGTTAAACGCTTGTCTTTCTGTGTATAGCAATGCTGCCAAGTGTCAAAACACCATTTGTTTAAAGCCGCCTCTCACTGCTTTTCACGGCTAAATCTCGCCGGGGCGGAGGCAAGAAGATGGACAAGGCGAAAGAAGATGATCTGAAACGCAGAGTTACATTAGCGCAGGGGAGGTAAAGACATTAGCAGGACGGGCAGTAAAAGGAGCGGGGACAGAGAGAGAGAGAGAACGAGGGGTTTGGAGTATGGCTGAATTTAAATATGAGGGACTGAGTCAGTTGTTCCTCTCGCGCGCTGCCAACGGAAAAAACTGGGAATTCTGCTCATGAGTGGCTGAATCCCACATTGCCATCATTTCTTGGCGCCTGTGACCCAGTTAGCACCCACATCAGCGCGGCGCAATCGTTTTTTCTTTCTTTCTTTCTTTCTTTACATTTCTACTGGATGAAACGGGTCAGCGGGGCATGAAACCAGCCCATAGTTTCATCCTGATCCACCGGAGCCAACGATAGGTGTAACATACAGCGTCTGTCTGCAGCTGGAGGGATGAACACCTGCAGACAGTATTGGAAAGTAACTTAAAGTTTACTTCACTTCCCAACAGCAGAAATCAGCTCCACTTAGACCAGTTACAACATTAATCTGATGGGCATTACTTTCTGATAAACTATACTCAGGCATTATTTATACTTATTATTTGTTAATTATTAAGATTATAGAAGCTACAGGCTGTTAATTAAAAATCTGATTGGCTGGCTAAAGAACCAGCACCAAAACCTGCATAATGAGTACTTTTACTAAACGATGAATACATTGTGTTGATGCATGTAAACGTTGGAATGAATCAGGACAAAAGCGGTGTTATGGTCAACCATGTGAATTTTGTTATGAAGGTTAGGACGATCTCTTCCAATAACTGTTGATTGCGCAATGACTTTTATGAGCTAATATATTCGTTTAGATGCAGATTAAAAGTATAAAATAGCATAAAATAACAATAAAATACTCTTAGTTACTTTCCAGCACTGCCTAAGAGGTCTCTGCGTCTACCAGCTGGTTGGCCAAATCTTAAAACTAGACTTTGGTTTGTCACATCCGGCCTTCAGCTTTAGTCATAACCAACCAGCTGAGCACCTCGGACTGAAGACTAAAGATGAAACTGATGGCAAAATGTCACGTTGGAAACTTTCCTTCTTTGAAGTCCTCTACGGTAACAAGACGGAGCTTTTTTTTTTGTGGGGTCCAAAGCTAAGCTCCTTCTCTCCCCCCTCGCCTTGAAGCCCATCAGTTTCTCATTAAAATCGGATCCAGCTGATTATTCTGACATTTTCTTTCAGCGACAGCCGCTCCCTGTCAGAGCAGCGCGCACCAGATCTCGAGCAAGGGGTTTTTCTTTTGATGCTACGTCAACATCCACTCCAGTCGAGATAAAGTGAATCTAACCCAGATGTATTTTGACCAGATCTGCTGGGATCACCAGACATGTGTCTCCAGATGGCAACGGGAAATCTCCAGATTTTTTTTTTCTTTTTCCTTTTTTCATCCAGATACGGAGAGATCCTGTTTTAGACGCCGTTGTTTTCATTGCTGCCCACTTCCTTTGCCCGCAGAGTTTGAGTTTAGTTAAGCAAAGAAAGGTTAGACAAGGCAAAATCCGTGAATGAAAACAGATGCCGGAGGCCGCAAAGGTACTCGAAGAAGCTTCATTTCCAGAGAAGAAGAAGAAGAAGTCTTACTTCTCTATTGGTGGAGCTTCTCTTTTAACTCTGCGTGGATTAAGTGGGTTTAGTTTGTCAGGGTGAAGTCAGAGACGGATCTTCAGATGTTGACCAACGCTGATAAACCACAAAATTCCTCTAGTTCTCAGACTCAGTTTCTCAACCCCCGAAAATCCCATAAAAGGAACTTCATCGACGTCAACTAAACATTTATGTCACTCACTGTCTTTTGTTTTCTGCCTATCCAGTTTGGTCTGATTTCCTCACACGCAGACATGTCTACCTCTTGATCACAGGGTTCAAACACAGCTCCCAGGTGATGTAATCCCTGACCCATATCATTAACTCTTATCCTCTTTCTACATCAGGACTGACTGCGGCGTCTGACAGCACCGCGCACGAGATATACATCAAGACAAGACGTCGACTCTCCTTCCCCCGGCGCTGTTGGTTTTTGGTGATGTTAGACGTATTGTCCTCCAGCTGCTGGAGGCGACGCTGCTGTAAACAGATGTGTTTTCTCACTCTGTTTACAGACATTCATCACCGCGCCGGTGCGCTCGCCGCAGGAGGGGAGCTGCCCGCGGCCTCTTATAAACTGTCTGAGCCTCTGAGTTA
Source organism: Nibea albiflora (assembly GCA_014281875.1). Classification (NCBI taxonomy): domain Eukaryota; kingdom Metazoa; phylum Chordata; class Actinopteri; family Sciaenidae; genus Nibea; species Nibea albiflora. Next base: position 8,193,735 of record CM024809.1, read on the forward strand.
TCCACCATGTCTGGCTTTGAGTCACACGCCAGCGACTTGTGGTCAGTGACTAAGGTCCTCCTTCACTCTCCTTGTGCATCCTGTCCACCCAGGCTACAGCACAGACCTCTGGGTACCTTATGTTTGTTTTCTTTTTTTTGCTCTGTGAATCAATTTCCTGTGACAGCTGATGCATCCTGTCCTCTACAGAAACACCTTATATCGACACTTCCTGGCTGCATCACTGGATGTGACTAAACCCTGATGCAGAGCTGTAAATACTCGCATACTCAAACATCCCAGTGACCACTGCCTACAAATGTGAAAGGGGGCTGAGAGCAGCGGCGCCCAGGGAGCTCGTACCCAATCATTTACAGAGCCGCACGAGACCTGACGACAAAAATATGTTGTTTAGTCGAGGGCCAAGCTGCACTTTAGTGTCTCCGGGCCGGTGGGGTTCACCGTCTGACGCCTGAGGCCTCCAGTCTCCCACATGGAGCGCCTCACGTCCAGCTTGTTGTGCCGTCTACACAGGCAGATGAAAACCATTAACCCCCCCCCCGCTCACCCAGTCCGACCAGAACAAAGCAGCTCAGCTGAGGTTTCTAAACTGCCCCTGCACGGCTGGACCCCCCTCCTCCTCCTCCTCCTCCTCTTTCTCCATCTCCTCCTCCTCCTCCTCCTCCTCCTTCACAAGCCACAAGAGTTAAGACCCATGACATTTTTTCCCTCTGGATGAAGTTTCATCTCTTGTTACAGTCTCTTCTCTTTTCAACAATTCTCAGTCAGGACTGTTTGGAGGTGGGGGGGGGGGATAAACGTGAGGGCAGCATAAACAGTTCCTGCCTTGCTGTGGCAAGATTAGACAAACTCTGGTAAACATTAGAAGGACGGCACATAAATCAATAAAACTATAACTCCCTGTGATGATTGAATATAAACACAATAAAACACATGAAGACGTTCACGTGCAGAACGCTATAAATCATGTATAATGCAGGAATACTGGAGGAAAAAATGTGACTGGAAACGACTAAAATAACATTTAAACGTTTGGAAAGTGAAGTTGTTCACACATAAAACAACATTTTAAATGTGTCATTTTGCATCGTTTAAAGTAGATAAAATGTGATTTTCCATTAGGCTTACCTCTGCTTTTAGTACATTTGCAGTGACGGAGGTAAAACCGAAGCAGCAGAGCCCACAGGTCAGGGTGAGGAGCTGGGGCAGCATTCTTCTTTCTGCAAACTGCCCCCCCGGAAAAAAAAAACAAAGTTTCAACACAGCTAACTAACTTTCTACACAAGTCCCTGCCGTCCTGACAGCAAACAGCGAAGAAAAAAATCAAAATAAAATCAGATCGATGCTCCTTTAAGCTTCTAAAACGTGGCAGAGCACTTTTTCTGCTTTCCGCATGGAGACTTTGAACGCACCAGATAAGTTTCTCTGCACACACACACACAAAAAAAAAGCGACTCCAGAGAAGTCAGAGCAGCAGAGTCGAAAACACCGAGCAAACTGCGAAAATCATCCGGCGTGTGTGTGTGTGCCTGTGTGTGTGTGTGTGTGTGAGAGAGAGAGACAAATGCTCAGCTGGTGTTAACTAAAGCTTCATAGTTTGGCTTCTCGTCCCTCTGGTAGGATTGTCTGATGCGTGTGTGGACGTGGTCAGAAGAGAGAGAGAGAGAGAGAGAGAGAGAGAGAGAGAGAGAGAGAGAGAGAGAGAGAGAGAGATTTTCCTCTGGGTCCTCCTCCAGATGTGCAGACGTCATTTTGTTTTGCTGAGCAGCTTTATCAATAATGCATGAACGATACAGTGCAGTTACCAGAAGGTGGGAGAAGATTTTTTTTTTTTTTACCAGTAAAAAGTGTTAAAAGTTATTATTATATTATTATATTACTATTATTGAAGCATGAATGTGTTTATTCACTCTCCTGTGATTTTATTGTATCTTAAAGTTGCAGTGTGTAAAATTTGAGTGTATCTGTCGACAGAAATGAAATATAATATTCATAACTCGTGTAAAATTCGTGTCAAAATCACCTGAAAAGAAGAAGTGTGATGTTTCTGCTGGCTTAGAATGAAACTTTCATATCTACAGAGGTGGAAGAGTGAGTGAGTCCGCCATGTTGAACCGCTTTGTCTGTGATAAATGTGTCTTTAAAATATTTACAGGTGCAGGATTTAAAAAGATAAACACAGTGTAACACAGATAAGAAGTTTCCAACACGAATTAATGTTGTTTATTTAAATAAATATGGATGAAGATACAAATAGAGTCTTGCAACATGTCTTAAATACCTTTCTTTCAAAGCTAAAATGAAAATAAAAACACTCTTCTTAAAATAAATAAGCACAGTACTTCAGTAAAGGCAAACTACTTAGTTACTTTAGTCTTTTTTTTTCAGTTGCCACATTTTTATGATTCATTGCTAACTATTTTGGGGAACCAGAGCTGATAGAAATCATCAATATTTGACTCATCGGCCTGATAAATTAAAGAGATAAACGAGTGTGACACATGGAAAAAGTTTCCAACATGAATTAATGTTGTTTATTTGAATAAATATGGATTAAGATACAAATATTAATCCCGAATACTTTCACTCCCAAAGCTGAAAATGAAAACAACATTAAGTAAAAATACTCTACTTCAAATAAATAAGCACAGTACTTAGTTACTTTCGTCAGTTCTTATGAATTGAACCTGAAGTTTGCGTGAAGCCACACTGACACCTTGTGTTAAAAAACAAACATTTCACCGCATGATGTTTCAAACATCAGCGGCCCGGTGTGACTCTACACGAACCCCTGAGCGCTCAGGACTGTGGACGAAGCTGAAGATAAACCTTTAATCTTTACTATAAACGTTTATAATGTAAAGTTTTATGAATGGGAGACTAACCGTTAAGCCACGCCCCCTCCCCCCCTCGTGACGTCGCGAGCTAAAATATACGGAAGTGGTTTCAGAACTTGTCAACAAGAGAGGCCGACTGACATGGTAACGTACTCCGCTCCTGCCCTTTTCTCTTCTGTTTTAATCGCGTCAATGTGTCGTTACCGGCTCTGCTGTACACGTAGCGATTCGCCTAAGCGCTTAACCCCCCCGTGTGGTGCCCGGTTCCGTCCTTTTCGTGGCGTCTGTGCCCGAGAAAAAAGCGTCTGAACGCGGACAGAAGTCAGGATGTTAGCGGCTAGCTGTTAGCCGTTAGCTCAGCCGGGACTGAAGGAGGCGAGCAGCTGCTGCCCGCTGCTCCCTCCTACAAAGCGAAACTATGTCCTAACGTTGTCTCGGGGACCTTATTTAAACTCAAAGGGGACAAATGTAGATATTAAACGAGCGAAACTCGACATCCTCGCGGTTTTACTCCCGCTGGGAACGAGAGAAAGACTTTGAAACGGTTTGTTTGGCGACGGTTTCATCTCGGAAATGCTAACACTTCTGGCGTCATTGTTGAGCAGCTTATGGGAAGGAAATCACCGTGTGTGTGTGTGTGTGTGTGTGTGTGTGTGTGTGTGTGTGTGTGTGAGAGAGTGTGTGTGTTCAAGATTAGAGTCACATGTTTTCCTGCCTGGATATACACAGTCAACAATACAGGATTAATTATAGACACACTATTTTTTGGGGGGGGACTAAAGCTGATAAAATTCATCAGTATTTGTCTCATCGGCCTGATAAATGTTTAAAGGTGGAGCACTTACATCAATAAACAGGTATAACACAGATAGGAAGTCTGATTCATGAGGCTGTGTTGTTTATTTGAGTTAATGCAGATTTAGACAGAGACTGACAGGTTAACTTGGGGATGTATGGACGGTGGACCGGTACGTTGGCACTGCCGAGGTTCCCTTGAGCGAGCTATCGAACCCCCCTACTTGCTCCCAGGACGCTGCGATGTGTGGCTTCCTGTCAGCCCACTGCCTTTCTCCACATTTGCATGTCTATATTTGTGCGTGCGTGGCTGTACTTTGGGTAAAATGCGTGTTTCTCCCATCGCTGGTTAATCTGCTGCCTTCCCCAAGGTTTGACTTAACTTTTCCAAATCGTTTGCCTGGAAACCAAATCTAATTCAACGCTCATATTACATATTAAAGTAACAGCTTTGTCTGTGTTAGCTGGCTTGTTTTGTTGTCAGAGTAATAACACTGTGAGTCTTAAACCACCTCTCATCCGCCCTCTCTTCTTTCTCTTTGCAGGTGAAGTCTTCCTGAACAGAACCTCAAAAAAAATGGCGCTTTTCTGACATTGTTCGCCCTCCGACCCGCTGAAGTCTTTAGTTTTTAACCTTTTTATAGTTTGCGACACTTCAGGGGAGAAGCGTTACCACGATGACAGCCGCTCACAACCTCTGCGCCCTGCTCGTGTTCACCATAACAGGTGAGCGAACTCACAGCTTTCGTTATCTGCCCACTTTAAATGTTTATCAGACAAAGGTCGTGTTTGCACGCCTCGTATCGTGTGACGCTCGCGATCTCTGACGGTGATAAAAATACCTGCCTGACTTCGCTGTGGTTTTGTTTTTTTTTCCCCCCCGCAGCATGCAGCCGTTTGGAGCCTGGCCTCTGCTCTGGTGAGGAGACAAACTACTCAGCACTTTCATGTTGTGACCGTGAATGTCATGAGAGGACTTTGTTTTGCTCTGCTGGTGTAATGAACATTTAAGTGAAACGTGTCTTTCAACACTTTGAACTAACCCTTTCTCTTGCTGTTTCCCAGTCCGCTGTGGACATTCCTTCCAAGTGTTAGACAGTCAAGTGGGACAGATCAGGAGCTCTGCTTACCACAGCTGGTCCTACGGCTTCGGCTCGTCCTGCGACTGCTGGGTCATCAAGGGTTCGGAAGGAGAACCCGTCGTTCTCAGGTGAGGGCGCCGAGGGAATCTAAGCAGAGCTTAACTTGTTTCCTAAATAACACCCTACAGTGAAGAAATAAAATAAATAACTTTAAATTAAACCTAAATCAGATTCTCTCTGGAGTAATAATACACTGAATCGAGCTGAATGTCATGTAAATATCAGAGAGTTTTTGTTGCATAGCATCAGTCCTGTCCAGTCCTGTTCTCTGGTGAGGGTGGATGTTATGAGGGATAAGAAAAACAATTGAGAAACTGTTCATGGATACGATAATCAGACTGGAGTGAATCCAGTATTGCAGCTTTAACAGACCCAGGCAGAGGCATTAAAGTGTCTCAACCTTTGTCTCAAAAACGCTGCTTCCTCTCTGTCTGTATTTTCTTCTTGGTCACTAATTGTACTTCAAACCTCCTCGCAGCTTTTCCCAGTTCTCCGCGCGGTGTCGGAAAGAATGGGTCTCCATAAAATCATCAGCGGGCGGCGAGCCGGTCGTGCTCTGTGGCTCCAAGTTGCCCCAGCCGTTAGAGTTTCCAGGAGGAAATATTACAGTGACGCACCACTTCCTCCCCCATCAGTTCCCTGTCTCATCGTTTCTGCTGAACTATGCCAGAGGTGTGTTAGCGTGGTGCTCTTCCTCCTTAATCATGTATTGTTTAAACGTTCATAAAGTGCTCATGTCCTGTTATTAAACATGGCTCTATTCCATTCTGCTTCTACACATCCAGACTCTGGCGAATGCCCGGTAACGTCCTTTGAGTGCCTCGGCGGCCGCTGCCTTCCTCTCTCTTGGCGCTGTAATGGCCAGGTGGAGTGTCTCCACGAAGGCGCCGGCCTCGGCACCGACGAGCAGGGATGCGATGAAACCCCAGAGCCCACAAGGATTTGGCAGCAGAGAGGAGGAAGAGGACAAGGCTGAGTCGGCCCGCGAATCGCTGACTCAGACGGACATAAGGTGGTAGATAAGAGGCCCGAGAGAGATCCTCTGTGGGAACTGCTGAATGACAGGGAGAAGGAGGAGGCCCAGGTGGACCGAGAGCAGCTGCAGACTCGCAGAGGGCTCGCCGTGACGCCCACTCCCATTCAGTGGCCGTGCGGAGGGCTCCACCAGACCTTCTATGGGACCTTCTCTCCTCCAGCCATCCGGGGCCCCGCACTGTTCTGTGTGTGGACCCTGGACCCTCAGGACTCGAGGCCGCTGAGACTGGACCTGCAGCAACTGGTGCTGGGGCCCGGGGATCGACTCACTGTGTACAACAGAGAGCAAGGCAAAGGAGACATTATTAAAATTGTGAGTTTCTAATTAAGAAACGTATCAAACATTCGTTACAGATGATGTAATCTCGTACATTTTAGTAACGCTTGTGTTTCTTCCTGCGTTTTGACAGATCACCAGCGCCTCCAATTACAAATCAGTCCAAGTCGAGTCCCATACGGGCCTGCTGTCGCTGACGTACGAGACTCTTCCCGGCTCGGAGGGAAGCGGCTTCAACGCCACGTTCCACTGTCGGGAGCTACTGCCCCCCCTGGGAGGGCCGCTGCGGGGGAGCGGCGGGAGGCTGCTTCACTCAGGAGCAGCGCTGCGACGGGAAGTGGGACTGCCCCGAGACGGGGAAGGACGAGCAGGGCTGCCGGGGCTGCGCTCCCAACCAGTTCGCCTGTGGGGTGGCGGGCCAGAGAGCGGTGGCGTCCAGCCATTTTCCCAGCAGGCCGGTGTGCTACCCGGTCACAGAGAGATGCAACTACCAGCTGTACTGCGCCGACGGCAGCGACGAGAGGGACTGCACCGTGTGTCAGCCGGGGACCTTTCATTGTGATAGCGACAGGTCGGTACGACAGAGGGCAAACCGTCTTCCTTCAGAGTTCACTTAGAGGCTGTCTGACTGCTGTCTTGCTTTGTTTGGCCAAATGAGCTAAATGGTGTGTGTCCTCACAGTGGTCGGGTTAGTTAAGCACCAGGGCTGGGTGTGTCTCGGTGTGTGAGTCAGAGGGTGTGTGCAGAAATGTGATTGTCTGAGAATTTCAGTGGATATTTCTCAAGGACGAGACCTAAACTGTGTGTTTACAGTTGCTTTCCAGTAAACTGTGCTTAATCTCGGGGGTGTAATGATATGATGACAACATTTGAATGCAGCTTCACGTGAAACTGAATCTCGAGTTCTCCCTGGGCGCTCTAACACACACACACACACACACACACACACAAATGACCCATTGTTCCTGCACGCAGGTGCGTGTTTGAGAGCTGGCGCTGCGACGGCCAGGTGGACTGCAAGGACGCCACGGACGAGCTGAACTGCACCGTCATCCTGCCCCGCAAGGTCATCACCGCGGCGACGGTGGGCAGCCTGGTCTTGCGGGCTTCTGCTGGTCATCGCCATGGGCTGCACCTGTAAACTGTACTCGCTCAGGACCAGGGAGTACAGGTAACCGTCGTCGCTCCTTTTCCATACAGATTTCTAGAGATCTTTTCGTGTGTGTGTCTCAGAGTGATGCCTCCGCCAAGGTTTGTACTAATGAACCGAGATGATGAGTCACGGGTTTGTTTTGCTTACTACCGGCTTCGGTTGTTGCCAGCACTACCAGACAGCAGCCCTCAAACACAGAGCAGAGCCTCCAACAACACAAGCAGGACACTGTGTACTTCTCTCTTTATGAGAAGAGAGAAACAAACTGTGAGCTTCCCACATTGTTTCAGGCAAAGTGGGTTACGTCATGTGTGCTCCTCTGAAAACCAGCTATGAAAACACTGAGTGTCATCACAAAAACAATGTGTAGCATAGCTGCAAAAGAAATACACAACGAAGGACTGTGCTGGCAGCTCTGTGTGCGTGCCAATGCATCTAAACGTGTCTGTTCTCCGGCAGCTTGTTTGCGCCAATCAGCCGCCAGGAAGCCGAGCTGATCCAGCAGCAGGCCCCGCCCTCCTACGGTCAGCTGATTGCCCAGGGAATCATCCCCCCGGTGGAGGACTTCCCCACGGAAAACCCCAACGAGGTGAGAGGAAAGGAGGGAACCGCCACCAGGATGAAGTTTTTATTTATTTGTCTGATGATCGATAACTCCGCGATCGACTTAGTGGCGGTCTAGACTAGAGAGTCAGTCCTGCCTGTCTTTTTTGGGCTTAGCTCAAATGCCGTGGCCGAGTCAAACACTTCCCCCTGAGTTGTAAACAACCGGAACAAATCATTTAAAATGCTTCAGAGTTGGACTGAAAGGACAGAGTATGAAAACACGTCCTATAAACTGAAAATGGGGCCGCCGCCGTTCGATTCATTCACGGAGAATCGAGGCCGCTCATCCCTCGGCTCTTCAGCCGCGCTGTTGTCGATAGTAGTGCTTGTTTTTTTTCCTCTGTCTGCAAGTCATGTGCTCCGCTTCAGCAGCCTCACTAATCCCCGGGAGGCTGCGTGGGCTGAAGTAGGAGTGTTAAGATAGAGCTAATGTGCTGTTACCACGCAAGTTCACACTGAGGTGCTTTATTATTAGTTCCGCGAGGACAGCTGAGGTAGCGAAGGCGGAGGGATGAGCGGCGTAAAACAAAGCCCGTTCTGTCTGATGGGACTCGTTCCTGTGAATGTTATTTATGGACTGGATGGTATTTTAACTGATTTGCTCTTTCTCCTCCTCCTCCACGTCAGACCTCGTCCCTTTCTCTGAGGGGAATACTCCAGCTCCTCCGTCAGGACGCCGCCAACTCCCCGCACCGCCGGCGCAGGCCCCGATTCGTCCGCCGAGCCGTTCGCCGCATGAGGAGGTGGGGCCTTATCCCCAGACCTCCCTCCAGGCCGAGTCAGGCGTCAAGCGCCGGCCAGCAGCAGTCGGACGCCGCTCCTTCTGGTCAGGACCCGGCCCACTCCACTCCCACGAGCTCCTCGTCGGCCGTGGAGGCGGTCAACCAGCCGGTGCCGCAGAAGCTCGGCTTGTTGGCTCAGACAGAGCAGCGGCAGCAGCAGCAGCAGCAGGAGGCGCCGCCGCCTCCTCCTCTAACGCAGCTCCCCGACGCTTCCCCACCTCCACCGCCGTACGCTCCCCCGGCACCTCCCGCGGACACTCCCCACACTCCCCCCGTCGCCGTCCCGCCTAGCAGCCCCTCTCTGGCCTCCATCTTCCACACGCTGGGCCTGAGCATCTCCCTCTTCAGAGCCTCGCCCTCGCCCTCCACCAACTCCATGCCCCTCTCCGCCTCCCCTTCTTTCTCCTCGTCCTCCTCGGACGACGAGGTGCTGCTCATCCCGCTGTCTGAAGACAACACTTCGGAGGATGACGTACCCATGCTCACCTAAATCCCCCCCGCCTCTTTCACCACCTACCCCGACACCCTTCCTTTATCTCCTCTACTCACTGATTAAAAACTGAAACCCAGTCTTTCCACGTTTGTTTGAACTTAAGCACAGGAGTGGCCCACGGCGAGACTCACCCTCACTGTGCAAGTCTGGTGCCTTTTTTTGAAATCGCTTTGAGTTGCATTTGACTTCTGGAAACAAGTATTTGACCTTTTTTTTTTTTTTTTTTAAAAAGAAGAAGAAGAAGACCTCCTTGAGAAAGTTTTAGAAGAAGCGCATGGGCGACGTATGTTTGATAGTAAGCGCAGGTGAGTATCGGATGTGCACTTAATGAATGCGAGGCTGCACATTGAAGGTAAACCTTTGCACAGAAGAATCTTCCCTATCCAGAAACTGAGGCAGGCGACTGTCAGGTTTGAATGATTTAGAGTTTTTAAGACGTGACACGATGTTTGTATGACTGCAGCCGCGTGAGTGCATTCGCATTTTAGTCTTAACGTCGACAGCGGAGTGTGTTTGCAGATTGTGGATTGTCTCCACGCACTTCTGCCACTTGCATCCGGTCTCATGTTATATCACAGATAATTCTAGATATATATATGTATGTGTAAAAGAAAAAGACGAGAAGAATCATTTCCCCTATTTAAGTGCCTTTTCGAGGAGTTTCCTGTAGATGGCTCGAGGAGATTTCGATGATTACCCGAGACACACACACACCGCACACCAAAACACACGGAGGCACATGTTCTTTCCTCGCATCATAGCACGCGTCGACACATCAGTGGCTTTATTATAACGTGACAAACCAACAAACAAAAAAAAAAGAAGCATGTCTACTCTGCAAGCTGGCAATAACAGTTTGGGACCCCTATTTTAGTGCACATCGATTGCAACACACACACATACATGTGTACCCGTCTCAAGTGAATGTATGTAACCTACAAACGTGTCAAAAGACAATCTCTTTGGTGCCTGATCTTTGGATGTGTGTGTGTGTGAGTGCGTATGTGTGCGCGGGAAGATGAGGCGCTCCGGCGGGCGACGAATCCACGAAATGACCTCAACTTGAACCCTCGCTGCGGCGACTCGATCGCATCCTGTCATATTTTGACACAACAGACTTTGTGGTGTGCCATTTGTATTATTGTACATTTTTTGGGTGTTTTTATTTCAGATTCTCTTTTTTTTCTTCTTCTTCTTCTTCTTCCTCTAAGTTCTGTTTCGCTTCGTTGAATGTATTAGGGCCGACGTGGAGTAAGCCAGAAGTTTTAAATTTGAGATGTTACGACGTAAATAAGAGAGAAAGTGATTTTATGGTTTATTAGGGTCAACTTCACTGTATATAAGTAAAAATGTGGCTGAGATTAAAACGATTTGCACTTTTAGGTGTCGGCTTGCCTTCTTTTGTTTCTGTTTGTGTGTCTGTGTGTGTGTGAGGCAGCTGATTTAAATACTGTAAGGAAACACACCCTCGGTGACGGATGACAGGCGTTGCATTGTGCTTTGTATTCAAAAAGCTGTATGGAAACTCACACACTCCTGAGAGAGCACTCTTCACTGCTCGCTCTGGTAGAGAGGCAGATCATTCCTCCCGTGCGCAGGATAAAAGGCGAATGCAGACAAATGAAGCAGTTTGCATGGCGGTTGAGGATCGAGGCTACGCGGGTGGACTGAGGTTGCGTTCTCCTACGAGGTATTTATCACGAATATTTCGGAGCTGGAAATCGCTCCACGTTTAACGGCTGCTCCAGCAGATTCATGACTTTGTCATAGGAAAGTCTGTCCAGGCTGACCTTTGATTCATCCTGTGAGACGCTAACATGATGATCTTAGTGCTTTATTTATTTTATTTCTGTAGATATCGCCTGTAAAAGAAGTCACACCATGTGTTATATTTTAGTTGTCCAATATAACCCTTTCCATTCGCTACCGTCACTCCAAATAAGCAACTTGATTGGAATAATCCCTAAAAAGTGTGTCTGCAACCTCATATCAGGCCTTTGTAGTAAGATGTCGAGCCCTAAGGGAAGCTGTGTTGCTTTGAATCAACGTCTCGTGCAGCGTACTAAAGCTCCTCGTCCAAAATGTCCAGCAACTAATCATCATCGTCCTCGCTGTGACCCTGAAATAGGTTACAGCAGCTGTAATTATGGTTTTACCTCCACCCCAGAGGCTCTGGGTGGGGATGCTGGCGGTAATGATCATGCTGCTGGAGTTCCCCGGAGCCCTGCACAAGTGCATCTTTGATGAGGTTCAGGCTCAGTCCAGGGTGGTCCGAGCTGCAGACAGCCCACCCAACGAGCCCAGACTCAGAGCGCGGGCCGGGAGACGAACCCATCATCCGGGGTGGAGGTCATCACCTCCGCGTGGCCTTACGCTGAGGCCCACTCCTGCCTCTCCACAGCCAATCAGGATCCGGAGCTGGATTGCGAGGGAGAGCAGCAACCTATCGGAGGCCGAGCGGAGGAGGCTGGAGGCGGCGGTGGAGGAGGCCGTGAGGACGGTGTCCTCGTCACTGTCAGGTGAAAAACAGACCAGGCACACTTGTATATACACACAGTACCATGAACCATCACAAGCTGTTCACCTTTCATCAGTGAACAGAGCGCAGGGCCCGCTGCTGCTCAGCAGAGACGTCAACAAGTACTGCAAGTTTCTCTGGAGGAATTCGAGTACCGCCAACTACAACAGGTGTGTACGGCAAACATGGCGTCCTGAGGTTAATCCCTTCTTGAAAACAGAGTGTGAATATCAGTTAGAGTTTTCTTTCATCAGGTGTGGTCGAGCCAACAACAACTACAGATCTGAAACCTGCTTGGATGTGACCGTAAGTATCACACTGAACTGTTTTGCCTCCCACGAGCGTGTTCTTGCCGTGAAATTAAAAATATGTCCCTCATCGTTTGGCCGTTCCTGTCATCAACAGATTCCAGACGATCATCTGGCCGGATGTGACATTTACCCGGAGGCCGATTCTCCTCGTAGGACTGAGCTCCGAGCTGAAGGTGCCGGAGTCCCCGACACGGACTTCCTGTTGTACCTCCACGTGCAGGACACTGATAAGTGTAGAGCAGAGGTAAAGATCCACGGAAAACATTGAGATCTTCGACTGCACGTTGGAGATATTTCCCAACGTTGGATTACTAATGTCCTGTTCCCCCTTTCAGCCTGTGTTGGCCTACGCTGTCCACTGCCAGACAGACGTCCACGGGCGGCCTGTGGCTGGCGTGGTGGTCATCTGCAGGGACAGGCTGACAGAAGCCAGGTACAGCCACCAGGCTGCTGTACAGGTATGATTAATAACATTCATGATGAAGCTTCTGCCAGTTATGAATTAAACGCTGAATCGTGCACGCTCACCTGTTTTCCAGACTGTGATCCACGAGCTCTTTCACGCACTTGGTTTCTCCAAACATCTCTTCCACACCTGGAGAGACTGCTCCTCCGCCTCCCCAGGTCTTTAAACACTTTAATACGTCGCATGCTTGTGTTGTTTTCTGTAAGTTCAACCAAATATCGTGAGTCTACTCCACGTTTAAGCACATTTAACATCACATGCACGGCTGCAGAGGGATCTGGCTGTTCTCCTCGAGGCAAAGTGACTCACGCCGATGGGGCGGGCCACATGAGGATTTACACCCCATCCGTCATCTCAGCCCTGCAGAAGCACCTGGCATCCCCCGACCCTGAACTAGGAGGGCCGCTGGAGAACCTGGTACCTTTCCGGCTCCAACTTAAAGCTTCTTCGGATTCATCCTGCGCTCTCCTTTCACACTTTTCTGCCTTCACAGGATGCACCTCCGGGCCGAGCGTCCTCTCACTGGGAGTCCAGGGTCCTGCGGGGCTCCATCATGACGGCGGTGCTGGAGGACTCGAGCGCAGTCCGGATCGACCCGGTCACCTTGGCCGCTTTACAGGATACAGGCTGGTACACAGTCAACCTGAGTCAGGCACAGAGTCTAGTCTGGGGAGACGGTAAGGAAAGTTGTAGATAATAATCCTGACTCGTGTCTTAACGTACGCAGGAGAACAACTTGATAATAACCGTGTGTTTTGTAGGTGAAGGCGCCGTGTTTGGTTCCCTGTCGACCTGTCGGGACAGATCCTCGTGCTTCTTCTGCACTGGCAGGTACGTTCATAATCACACATTTGTCTTCTGTAGCACAGCTCATGTTTTCAGGTGGAATGTGGGTCACTTTTTGTCTTTTCATTCTCCCGTCTCAGTGGATTTGGATGCCATTATCTCCACCTCCACAAGGCGGAGTGCCAGACTGATCAGTACCTGGAGGGATGTCGAGTGTACAAGCCGCTCAAGAACGGGGTTGGCTTTATTTGTTTCCATTAAATGCACGAGTTAAGTTTATTTTTACTCATTTTGAAAAGCTTTATTTCTACAAAACGACTAAAATAATCTGCATCCCCATTTTTCATGCGATCACTTGCAATCTTTGCCATTTCTTTTTGCCGTTGCAGCATCATGTTTTCCTCCTCTCGTCCTCCAGAGTGAATGCTGGAGGGAGGAAAACAACAGGCGGACAGCCGAAGAGGACCGGAGCGGTGAGATCTTCGGCTTTGACAGCCGCTGCTTCTTCTCCAGCCTGACCAGGCGGGTGAGCGTGCAACAGAACGACGGCGGCTCCGCGGAGGGACGCTGTTACAGACACAGGTGTGCTGGACCAAACAGGTACCAGATCAAGGTGTCTGGCTCTGAATGGGTGGACTGTCCAGCAGGGGGCACCATTCAGGTAACAGTTTGCTGTAAATCAAATAAAGTGGAGATACTGAAAATACTCAAGCTGGCCACTATTCAGAATTTGTCTTCAGGGATTTAAGTAATATAAAAATAGATCTAATTTAAAATGTAACCACGTTATCTATTCTGTCTTTGCTGTTTTGACTCTCAGGTCAAAGGGTATCGGGGTTTGGTGTCCTGCCCTGACAGGAGGTTATGTCTGTACCCTGACGTCGCTCCTCCGTCAGACGACGTCTTTCCTGCTTCTATCAGGTGAGTTTGACTTTAAACAAGCGCCTTCTTGCCTTACAGGAATCTGTAACTCATACTAACATGCTGCTTTCTGGTCAGTGATCAAACATCAGTCCAGAATGGGACCTGGTCGCTCCTCTGCATCCCTGCTGCTGTGTGTCTCCTGGCAGCGTTCATGGTGTCTTACAGGAAGTGTCGCTCCTGCAGGATCAGGATCCACGCCGGCCCAGAGTGACCCAGCGATGTGTAGCAAACACTGCCTTTAAAACCTTTGTAATGTAATGTAACCTTTGTAAATAATAATAAAGAAGCTTTTAGATGGACTTGATGGATTTTAATGTGAAAGAACAGTTCCCTGCACCGCACCACGATAAGAAGAGATACTAAAAAGTGTGGAAGGTGGACTGACAGCTGGAGAGGTGACAGATCAGATCGCTTTGACACTAAGTCAAGTTGACAGTCGTGAGAACAACAATGAGAATCACGACTAACGCACAGCCGAAAACGACGAGGACAATGAGGAGAGGGTTCTTCTTGAAATTCTTGCAGAGTTGTGGAGAATCCTCATCTGGAAGGGAAAGTAAGGCAGAAATTATTTTCCTCACCGAGACAAGACAAGCCAAAATCTGAATCAGAATGCTTTGTGTCTTTGTATCTTTGTATCTGCGCCTCTGCCTGAGTGTCGCTTACTGGAGTGGCTTCTGTCTTGTCTTTGATTGCGGAGATGTTGAGCATCTGTCCTGGTCATGCTGGAGCTTGAAACCTTTTTACGTTTTGCATCGCCCACACACTCTGTGTGTGTCTGTTCTAGATACAGACTCGATACGCCTGATATTTACTTCCGAAGGACTCGATGACGACAACAGACGTCTCTCTGACTATGGAGTCCGACACATGTCACTCATTCATGTGGTTATTAAAGTACCTGGTGGAGGATGTCCTTGTCACTGGACAGAAACTGGTGGGATGGGTGACAGGGACGGGAAAAATAGCAGTATGGACAAGCTCGCGGACTTCAGGTGTCCTGTGCACTCAAAGAAACTCAAGAAATGAATTGTTGAATATACTTAAACCAGTTACGTCAACACTTTCCGGGTTATGTTATATATCATTAAATATCATTATTAAGAAGGCAATAACTGACTCATGTTCAACCGTGGAGACTGTATTATGTAACTGTAACATTATCTGCTCAACTTGGATTTGATTAATAGGCCAATGTTCATTTGACTAAACTGAAAGTCGACAACATACTGTTTTTTTGGCTTTGATGAACTATGTTGATTAATGACAACGTAAAGATATTTCATTATACTTATTTAGCTTACTTATGTACCTACCTGTTGGATCTCCATTACTCAATTAAGACTAATTAAACTACCCCTTGTAGTGCCAACTTAACTGACTTAAATAAGTTAAGTTGAAACTTATTAATCATGTTGTACGCACAATGAGGAAATTTTTATATTTCTCTGATTAACAACAGTTTTATCAAGGCCAGCACTCGCTCACTGTTATTGTTTTGTCATAAATTGTCATTTATGACCTGGAAACAGGCTGTTTGACCTTTGTGAAACATAATTAACACTTTGCAGCTCTGAGACTTGTCATTTATGACCTGAAACAATCTGTCCTTAGATCCTAAAAAGTGTTTAAAAACATGTTTGTGTAGAAAAATGACTGTGAACATATTGCTTGTTTGATTCTTGGTCACTGGGTCTGTTATTTTAAAGATAAAATGTAAAGATATATTAAAAATATGCAGTTCTTATTCATCTCAGTGACTTTGTTGAATATTAAATCACTTTTCCAGACTTAAGACTTCATCAGTGTCGTCATTGTTCGCTGTTATTTTGGGACTGAACTTTGACTCTGCATTGTGTGTTGCATTTAAAAGTGTCCCCTCAACAACAGATCTTAAAGTTTGGACCAACAACACGCAGGACTGTAGTTCACAGTTATGCTGTAACAGATAATAATAATAATAATAAAAGAGACAGACGATAACATGATTCAAAAACTGAATAAATGACAAATATTACTCAGGTTAGACAACAGTAAGAGATAAAGATGAGTTTTGGTTCAAGTAAAAAATCTGGTGTGTGTTTCTTTAATTTTAAAAACGAAAGTGAAAGTGTTTTTAAGGTCATCGGTTGAACACGCAGCTGACGGACCGTCGTGAGAGAAGCATCACGTTAAGAGCTCGGCTGAAGCTGCAAACATACAAACAAACACCACAGAAATGGTTGTGACGGTCTTCATACGTGGTCTGTCTGGTGACATTTTCGAGATCAACCTGTGTGACACCGAGGATCAGTTTAAGAACATCACAGTGGAGGAGCTGAGGAGGCGGATAGCCGAGAGAGAGGGAATACCAGGTAAAACCACATTCACGATTAAAATAACCACCTAAATTAACCACCATTAATCGTGTAAATTTTTATGTTTCCTATATATAGGCTGAGCGTAATTACCGTAGATGCGATTGTAAGTGTGGGTGTTTGTCTCTATGTTAGGCATGGGCAAACTGTTCCACAAAGGGCCGGTGAGGCTGCAGGTTTTCTTTCCAACCAAGCAGCAGCACACCAGACCTGACTCATTTAATCAACTGATTGGTTGATTGGTCAAACTGTGTGCTCTTGGTTGGTTGGAACAAAAACCTGCAGCCACACCGGCCCTTTGTGGAACACTTTGCCCATGCCCGAGTCTATGTGATGAGCTGGTGACTTGTCCAGGGTCCAGCCCCACCTTCACCCTCTGTGTGTGTCTGTTCTCGTTGTAGATGATCAGACACTCCTGATATTTAACGGCACACATCTTAAGGACGGCAGACGACTCTCTGACTGTGGAGTCGAACACGAGTCAACCATTCATGTGACTGTAAGGCTGCGTGGCGGAGGTCAAGTTGACGAACAGGAAACTGGTGGTGAAGAGGACGAAGCAGGTGGAATGGGTGACAGGGACGGGAGAAACGCTAGTATGGATAGACTTACTGACTTCAGGTGCCGTCTGCAGTGATTTCAGAAAAAAAACATCAAAACCTTAACAGTCTGATCAGTCAAGTTACAAGTGAAATAAGTTTGGTCCACTGAGTCTTCAAGCTGGCTGACTTTGTCCTGGTCTGTCCTCATCATGAGTTGTTACCGCCTGGGTCCAGTTTCACAAAGACAGACTCTGACTGTGTTTTAGGTCTAATTAATTGTCAGACTTTAGACAGACGTAAATTCATCTGTTCATCCGGTGCATTATTTTGCGGCAGCCCCTGCGTTATGGACTGCCGGCGTGGAGACGCGCAGCCCCCACTGAAGTGAATGGAGAGGCCTCTGTTTTTCCCGGAGTGCCTGATCCTGTGTGAATCCGCGCTTACAGGGTCGATTTATCAGGAAATTCATTGTTCAGTCTGTATTTTGTGAAACTACACTAGACTAATCTATGGTCACTGTCAATGTTATATTATGTAATATTAAATCACTTTTCCAGACTTAAGACTTCATCAGTGTCGTCATTGTTCGCTGTTATTTTGGGACTGAACTTTAGTGGCTGTTTGGTTCAGACATCAAATAGACAGTCTGCAGGACTGTAGTTCACAGTTATGCTGTAACAGATAATAATAATAATAATAATAAAAGAGACAGATGATAACATGATTCAAAAACTGAATAAATGACAAATATTACTCAGGTTAGACAACAGTAAGAGATAAAGATGAGTTTTGGTTCAAGTAAAAAGTCTGGTGTGTGTTTCTTTAATTTTAAAAACGAAAGTGAGAGTGTTTTTAAGGTCAAAGGTTGAAGGACGGACTGTTGTGGGAGTGAAGGTCATCTGTTGAACACGCAGCTGACGGACCGTCGTGGGAGAAGCGTCAAAGTTTAGAGCTTGGCTGAAGCTGCAAACATACAAACAAACACCACAGAAATGGGTGTGAAGGTCTTCATACGTGGTCTACGTCCTCATCGGATCATAGAGATCGAGCTGTGTGACACTGTGGATCAGTTTAAGAACATCACAGTGGAGGAGCTGAAGAGGCGGATACCCAACAGAGAGGGAATACCAGGTAAAACCACATTCACGATTAAAATAACCACCTAAACCTCAACCCATTAATCGTGTACATTCTTTATGATAGATTGTTTCATGTATATGCTAAGTATAAATATATACCGTAGATGCGATTGTGAGTGTGGTTGTTTGTCTCTATGAGCTGGTGACTTGTCCAGGGTCCAGCCCCACCGTCACCCTCTGTGTGTGTCTGTTCTCGTTGTAGATGATAAGATACGCCTGATATTTAACGGCAGACAACTTGAGGACGGCAGACGACTCTCTGAGTATGGAGTCGAGCACGAGTCAACCATTCATGTGGTTTTAAGTATCTGCGGCGGACATGACGTTTACGGACAGAAAACTAGTGGTGAAGAGGAGGAAGCAGGTGGAATGGGTGACAGGGACGGGAGAAACAGTAGTATGGATAGACTTAGTTGCTTCGGGTGCCGTCTGCAGTGATTTCATTAAAATCATCAAAACAGTAATCTCAGTCTGCGCAAGGATCGATGCAGAGGATCTCCTGCAGCCTCACAGATGGACAGCAACATGTTTTCAGCTTCACCTCAACGGTCTGATCAGTCACCAATATGAATTGAAAGGCCTGATCCTGTGTGAATCCGCGCTTACAGGGTTGTTTTATCAGGAAATTCATTGTTCAGTCTGTATTTTGTGAAACCACACTAGACTAATCTATGGTCACTATCAATGTTTTATGATTGATGTTTGTTTGTCTCTTTACTGTTGTATTAGCTGATGTGTGACCAACTGATGTGGCTGCAAACTCTTAGCACACAGGAATGATTTGTAATGACCTGGAAACTGTTTGACTGTTTGACCCGACAGTCTCTGTAAAACATGATTAACACTTTGCAGCTCTGAGAAAAGCTGCTTCTAAAATGTGTCCTCAGATCCTAAAAAAGTGTTTAAAACAACTTGTTTGATTCTTGGTCACTGGGTCTGTTATTTTAAAGATAAAATGTAAAGATATATTAAAAATATGCAGTTTTTATTCATCTCAGCAACTTTGTTGAACATTAAATCACTTTTCCAGACTTAAGACTTCATCAGTGTCGTCATTGTTCGCTGTTATTTTGGGACTGAACTTTGACTCTGCATTGTGTGTTGCATTTAAAAGTGTCCCCTCAACAACAGATCTTAAAGTTTGGACCAACAACACGCAGGACTGTAGTTCACAGTTATGCTGTAACAGATTATAATAATATAAAAGAGACAGACGATAACATGATTCAAAAACTGAATAAATGACAAATATTACTCAGGTTAGACAACAGTAAGAGATAAAGATGAGTTTTGGTTCAAGTAAAAAGTCTGGTGTGTGTTTCTTTAATTTTAAAAACGAAAGTGAAAGTGTTTTTAAGGTCAAAGGTTCACGGACGGCCCGTCGTGGGAGAAGCATCACGTTAAGAGCTCGGCTGAAGCTGCAAACAGACAAACAAACACCACAGAAATGGGTGTGACGGTCTTCATACGTGCTTTGACTGGTAAGACGTTAGAGATCGAGCTGTGTGACACCAAGGAGGAGTTTAAGAACATCACAGTGGAGGAGCTGAGAAGGCGGATAACCGACAGAGAGGGAATACCAGGTAAAACCAGATTCACGACTAAAATAACCACCTAAACCTCAACCCATATATCGTGTACATTTTTATGTTAGACTGTTTCATGTATATGCTAAGTATAAATACATACAGTAGATGCGATTGTGAGTGTGGTTGTTTGTCTCTATGTGATGAGCTGGTGTCTTGTACGTCCAGCCCCACCGTCACCCTCTGTGTGTGTCTGTTCTCGTTGTAGGTGATCAGATACGCCTGATATATCACGGCACAGAATTTGAGGACGGCAGACGACTCTCTGAGTATGGAGTCGAACACGAGTCAACCATTTGTATGGTCCTAAAGTTACGGGGCGGCCATGAAGTTCGTGATGAAGAGGAGGAAGCAGGTGGAATGGGTGACAGGGACGGGAGAAACAGAAGTATGGATAGACTTAATGACTTGAGGTGCCGTCTGCAGTGATTTCATTAAAATCATCAAAACAATCATCTCAGTCTTCGCAAGGATCGATGCAGAGGATCTCCTGCAGCCTCACAGATGGACAGCAACATGTTTTCAACTTCACCTCAACGGTCTGATCAGTCACTGAAATGAATGGAAGGCCTCTGTTTTTCCCGGAGTGCCTGATCCTGTGTGAATCCACACTTACAGGGTCGATTTATCAGGAAATTCATTGTTCAGTCTGAAACTGCACTAGACTAATCTATGGTCACTATCAATGTTTTATGATTGATGTTTGTTTGTCCCTTTACTGTTGTATTGGCTGATGTGTGACCAACTGATGTGGCTGCAAACTCTTAGCACACAGGAATGATTTGTAATGACCTGGAAACTGTTTGACTGTTTGACCCGACAGTCTCTGTAAAACATGATTAACACTTTGCAGCTCTGAGAAAAGCTGCTTCCAACATGTGTCCTCAGATCCTAAAAAGGTGTTTAAAAACATGTTTGTGTAGAAAAATGACTGTGAACATATTGCTTGTTTGATTCTTGGTCATTGGGTCTGTTATTTTAAAGATAAAATGTAAAGATATATAAAAAATATGCAGTTTTTGTTCATCTCAGTGACTTTGTTGAATATTAAATCACTTTTCCAGACTTAAGACTTCATCTCAAACCCCTAACACTGAAGGCAACATGGTTTGTTCAGCTGACAAAGCATAATAATGCACACAATGCAATTGAAACCATATGAAAACCTAGGAAAGCAAAAAACCACCACAATAAAGTGACTGCATCCTGTATCCTCCCTGCCACTGTTGTTTAAGACAGTGACTAGGAAGCTGTCACGTGACAAATGAACGAGACCGATCCCAGAACGAACAAGAACAAGACCACTAATTAATTATGATTTCATGAATGAATAATGTATATCGTATATGACAAGTCACCAACAAATCAGTCATTTCCCTGTAGCTGACCTACAGCTGTCACGTGACAAATTAATGAAAGAACTATCTGTATGAACGATCCATAGGCCTATGAATGAACTGTTGCGCTTACTACTTGTCACACAGCCTGAGTCCTTTGTCACGCAACAAATGAACGAGGTCCTGAGGACGGACGCACAGTTGAGTGAGCTGATATTTCTGTTTCCTGATTAAAATGAACGAATCACTCGCCGGGAATACTCGTTACTCCCGAGTCATACAAAAGATTTGTTCGTAGCGAACGAAAACCACATTCACGATTCAAATAACCACCTAAACCCAAATATCGTGCGATTTTGTTTCCTATATATAAGTATAAATATAACCGAAGATGCGAACGTGATTGTGTGTCCATGACCCCCCCTCTCTCTTCCTCTGTGTGGGTCTGTTCTCGTTGTAGAAGATGACATACGCCTGATGTTTGACGACAGACAGCTTGAGGACAGCAGACGACTCTCTTACTATGGAGTCAAGCACAAGGCAACCATTCATATGTTACGAGAGTTCCGCTTTGGAGGTGAAACAGGTGGAATGGGTGACAGGGGCGGGAGAAACGCTAGTATGGATAGACTTGTTGACTTTGGGTGCCGTCTGCAGTGATGTCAGGAAATAAAACGTCAAAACAGTCCTCTCAGTCTGCGCAAGGATCGATGCAGGGGATCTCCTGCAGCCTCACAGATGCACAGCAACATGTTTTCAGCTTCACCCTAACGGTCTGATCAGACTTTGGTCCACTGAGTCGTCAAGCTGGCTGACATTATGCTGGTCTGTCCTCATCATGAGTTGTTACCATCTGGGTCCAGTTGCAAATTAAGCTCCCTCCAACATAAAATATGTCTTCGGGAATAATTTTAACCGTTTTAGGGACGTTTTATTGGGAAATTCAGTGTCCAGTCTGTATTTTGTGAAACTACACTTGCATCAAACTGTTCTGAGAACAACATTAAGGCTGAAAATATCAGAAATGTCTTTGTCAAACGGACTCCAGGTCAACACTTCAGGATTGTTTGACACTACACTTCACAGTGTATAATATACACTGCTCCAGTTCTTCTGTTAATACCCTTTGCTGTGTTTGCTACTCTCTCCTGCCTTTAGTATTCATAAAAAGTATTAAGTTCATGAAAAATCATGTATTATTATGTTTGTGGTCATAGAATATTATTTAAATGCTAAAAGAGATATTTAAAATACGTAGTTTTTATTCATCCTATTTACTTTGCTGGATATTAAATCACTTTTCCTGACTCATCACTTTATCAGTGTCGTCATCGTTCAGTGTTATTTTATAATTGTATTATTTAGTGCTCTCAATTAGTATCACAGTGGGCTTAAACATGAACTATATTCATACACAGTATTTCAGAACATGCTAAATAAACCATGTGAGAAATGCTGAGCTTTATATTATTTATTTATTTTTTTTGTCCTTTTTATGCCTTTAATGATAGGACAGCTGAAGATAGACGGGAAGCAGGGGCAGAGAGAGGGGGAGAGACACGCAGTAAATGGCCGTCCGATGCGGGAGTCGAACCGGAGCCAGCTGCAGCGAGGACTGTAGCCTCTACACATGGGGCGTGCTTAACCCACTACGCCACGGGATCAGTCTCGTTCAAACTATTCAACCATCTACGTCGGGCATCACGGATTAGCGGACTCCGGTCCGGATGGCTCTGTCCGGACCGCGACCACTGGCGAAATAAGTAGTGTTTTCCCCATAGAGCGGTTTTGAGCGCACATAGAAATTTACCGCGGGCGCTGCTACTATAGTCAATCCGGTAAACTCGTGCCGGTAGCCAAGGACACCCTGCAGGGAGAGCAAGGCTGAACGCAGACATGGCTTGTTCTAAAAAGAGGAAAGTAGATACTGGAAATCGTTGTTTTAATGATGAATGGACAACTAAATATCTGTTCATTCTCCCTGCTGGCAGCTCCAAGCCTGTTTGCTTAATTTGTTCCGAGACCGTGGCATTGATTCAAAGTGGGAACTACTTTTATTTATGATAAGAGATTGAATATGTGTCTAATATCTCGCAACTTAAGTAAAAACTTAAACAATTAGTTACTTTTTAAAAATGTGGCCATGACCTTTGCTCGGACCTTCTACTTGTAAATGTAATAACCGGACCTTGGGGACTTTTAATTGAATACCCCTGCTCTAAAATCAAACCAGTGAAACACAGAGTGGATGACTCACATGTGAAATATTCACAACACTTAAAAAATAATTTGGACCAAGCTAGCTCGCTTCCAGCCAGCTAGACTTACCTGTGACTCACCTGTTCGTTGTTCCCTCGATGCTCGTCCGTGTTGAAATCGGAGAAATTTGACGGAAATTCACGACGAGAAATGAACGCAACGCAACGCAACGGACGGGTTTGTTTGGTTTGTTTGTTTGGTTTTTGAGTTTTTGAGTTTCAGTTTTAGGTTTGTGTTTGAGTTTTTGCATACCTCAGGTTGAGCCGGGGCTCGATCCCACGTCTCCACGTTGGCGGTCGGCGTCCTTCCCCACTGGACCATCTTCAGTACCGATGAAGCAGAAGAACCAGGATCAGACTGAGGGGAGGAATCATGCTGAAGATTCTCCTCCATCAGTCCTGATAGAGCTGCTGAAGAACATTTCTGTTCTTCACTTTGTCTGTCTCATCATGGAGAAGGAAAACCACGTCTCCATGTCCTTTTGGACCACATGGTCCACTGAAGCTGCTCCTCATGGCCTCCTGCAGCTTCACTGCTCCTCATGGTCTCCTGCAGCTTCACTGGTCCAGTGGGTTAAGCACATGGCACCAACTTCCTTTTTAATCCAGAAGTCGTGAGTTCAAATCCCGCTCAGAGCAGCACTGAGCAGAAGTGAAGGTGATGCAGCGTCCACTCTGTTTTCTGTATTCACGTTTGGTCGTGTTCCTCAGATCAACCTGAGCGGACAGAAGACGAAGGCAAACAAAAATAAAAGCAGGTTTGGTCATGTGATCGTCACATGACGTCTGCTGTCAGGATGTTTCCTGAATTCTCCTTCAGGGCTCAAGACAAAAAGTTTCACCGTCCTCCTGATCCACATTCAGCCGAGAACACGCTTCATCAGTCAAACTCTTCATGCACACCAGGAGAAGTGGCAGATTTACTATTTTTATCCGGGTGGAGCTGGTGGAGCTGGTGGAGCTGGTGGAGCTGGAGGAGCTGGAGGAGCTGGAGGAGCTGGAGAAGCTGGAGGAGCTGGTGGAGCTGGTGGAGCTGGAGGAGCTGGAGGAGCTGGAGGATGGAGGAGCTGGAGGAGCTGGAGAAGCTGGAGGAGCTGGAGGAGCTGGAGGAGCTGGTGGAGCTGGAGGATGGAGGAGCTGGTGGAGCTGGAGGAGCTGGTGGAGCTGGAGGAGCTGGAGGAGCTGGAGGAGCTGGAGAAGCTGGAGGAGCTGGTGGAGCTGGAGGAGCTGGTGGAGCTGGAGGAGCTGGTGGAGTTGGTGGAGCTGTCAGAGTGCAGCGAAGGCTTCAGGTTTGAGCTCCTGATGTTTGTGAACAGAGGCAGCACTGATGAACCAAACAGCCCGTCACACAGTCTGAACCGAGACTGAACCAGGTCTGAACCGAGTCTGAACCCGCTCAGATCAGGTGTAAATGGACCGGGCTGAACTACAGGTTCATTAGCACTCTTCTGTGCACTCTTTGTACTGTGACTGACCTGGCTACTGCAGTACCAGTTTTAACCACTAGGTGTCAGCCTCTACCTTCTTTTGGACAGTGTTCCAGCAGTGTGGAAGTTTGGGGGAGGAGGAGGAGTCCATTATTCAGAGGACAGAAACATGTGAACTGTGTTTGTCCACAAACACATCATGATCAGGTGTGGCACTCAGAGACGTCCTGTCAGGTCAGACTTGGGTTGTGGGTCGTAGCTCTTCAGGTTCTTCAGGTCTGTGTCACTGCTTCACTGTGATTGGCTCATTTTAAGTAAAAACTTAAACAATTAGTCACTTTTTAAAAATGTGGCCATGACCTTCGCTCGGACCTTCTACTTGGGCAAAATGTAATAACCGGACCTCGGGGACTTTTAATTGAATACCCCTGATCTACGTAATGAATCCGAGGATAACATGATTTCTTTTGGCTTCTTTTATTAACAGAACAATGCTGATAATAGCTTTAATTGTGTAACAAATTTCATAAAACACAATGGAGTACAATGTTCTCCAGAGAAGTCTGTATTATTTCCACAATTACAGATGACAGATTTGACGTTTTCCTGTTCATACATTTCCTGGCTGTTATTTTTGACATGGCGTCACGTCAACAACAGATCCTAAAGCTTGGACAAACCACATGCAGATGTAAGATGCTAGTCATAAATACCTTCATATATAGTAATATCTTCAAAAAGTATGTCTCTGTGCCACACAGGTATGGAGGTTTGTCTGGGAGCCACACCAGCGCTGCAGGGGATGAAGTAAGAGCTCGTCTTCATGCACTCAGAAGTCAGCTTCAGACACACGAAGCAGAACTCAACCTGACAGCGAGAACAGATGATGTTCTTACAGCCCGTCCTGTCGTGCTCCACCCTCTGACCGCAGGTGGGGCAGGCCCGGATGGAGGGACATGCGAAGACCCCCTGCACCTCAGGGAAAGTGGTGGTCTCGCAGTTCTTGAGCAGCTCCAGGTCGTGGTTGATGCAGCCGGCATTGTCGCAGCGGTCAGATCGAAGGCCTGGACCTTTCCACTCCTTCAGACACTGCCAGCAGAACTGGTAGGTCTTCTTCTGGTCAGCTGTACATATGGTGCACTGGACGCACAGGTTGGTGAGATCCATCCTCTCCACACACGTTCTGCACTGTGGACACTGATGTAGAACACACACACAATATTTAAAAATCCGTCACTTCAATCTGCTTCAAATAAAAATCATCCCACTGGAGCGCTTACTTGCTGGATTTCAGTGTACTCAGCAGCAGCCAGACGAGCCATGTTCTCTTCGAAGTATTGCATTTCCTTGTCAGACAAGTCAGCCAGTCTGCGCACCTCTTGGTACGACCACACTTTATTGCAAAGCGTGGTTCCCTCCACCACAGCGGGGCATCTGAATTTGTAATTACCCTTAAAACAGCAAAGATGAGAGGATTAAACAGACTCACTGCTGTGTTTCATAGGGAAACGACTTGAATTTGCCAGTAGGTGGCAGAGTAGGCTTGGAAGAAAACTAGTTGCAGCTGATAGTCTGAGGTCCGCTTTTGTGTGGCTTTGTGTCTCCTTCCCAAATTTAATCCGATGGCTTTGATTCAAACTTGTAAAAATGTTGTTTTCATGACAACAGATAACTCATCCAGCTGGCTGCGACACCACTGTGTTAAAGAATCAGGAGTGACAGCGTGGCCGCAGGACATCTCTGCTTTGAGACAGCCGTCATCGTCATCTGAAACCGAAGTACATTAGTTACACTATGTGGTGAACTGCTCGTGTTTACCGCACCTGTCTGCCCTCACGCTCAGTGAAACAGGAAGAGAGTCTTACCCAATGGATCCAAGTCGTCCTTCCTGTCGACAAACTTCAGGGTGGTGTCCAGCGGGTCGTAGCTCTTCCCCACCTCTTCCTGTCCCTCGATGCTCATTGTGATTGTCCTAAGTGGAAGAAAACACTTAATTTTCAGACTTAATATCATAAATAATGAATAAACAATGTTTATTCTCCTGACTTCAGTGAAGGGCACTTCAGAGGGGTGCCATTTAACCTGTTACACCTGTCGGCCCAGCTGATAAACGTGATGACTCATTGAACTGACACAGGGAATTTCCTCCTTGTGCATGTGACATACATGCATTTACAGTAAACTATGATATCATATTAAATTATATTAAACTATTTAAGTCTGTTGGAGTCACCTCTGGCCTGTTTATGTCACTGAAATGTTTAACTTGTTACCTGTTTAACACCTGTTCGTAGACTCATGAAATATAACAACAGTGAAGAGACAGTGTGACTCCAAATCAGTCAAATAAACATCTGGACACATTTGAAACCAGTGACACTGCACAAAGTTAACTTCATGTACACTCGATGAACAGATGTTTGTCTCTGACTGATCATTTGGATGAACAACAGATTCATAAGATGACTCTCTGTCTTACCTCAGTGGCGCAGTTTGTCTCTATTTGCACTTTATTGTTGCGCTCAAACCGGAAGAAGTACAGCAACTCCTGAAACTCCAGGCACTGAAACTCTGGAGGATTCACTTCCTCACACTCAACTGGCACCGATTTTGGTGAAGTCTCCGGGATCTGCGTGTAATTCAAACCGAGAGGTCCAGATGTGTGTGTGTGTGTGTGTGTGTGTGTGTGTGTGTGTGTGTCTTCCTCCTTCGCGCTCTCGCTGATATCGAAAGTAAAAGCAGAGTCGGTCTCATGATGAGATAGGCTGCGCGGTGAGTACTGTGTGCTTTACCCTCCCATTTAGCAATCAAAAAGTCACATGTGTGACTGGAACTTATGGGTTATAGCTCGCTGGTGTTGGTCGCTTTGCTGTCGGGTTATTGTAGCTTGCTTTTGGCACGTTAAAACCTGGATTTGACGCGCTGCGTAATGGAGGACTGAGGGTCTGCGCGTGTTTCCATAACACCCCAAACACAGCAGCCTGTGCTCATTCAGGCTTCACTCACCGCTGTGTTTGATGCCAGATGATACATCGATCTATGTTCGGCTCATTCATGCACATGTGGAGCTAAAGCTGACCCTGAAAGCCCCCTTTCATGAAAACGGCCCCCTTTCAGCAGGATAATGTATTTCAGGGACAGTTTGAGGGACACAACAGTGAGTTCAAGGTGTTGACTCGGCCTCCAGATCCTCCAGATCTCAGTCCAAATGAGACTTACTGAAGGATCTGCCAGATACCACGGCACATCCTCAGATGAACGTGGCGCTAATTTAATTAAGTTTGATTGAGTTTAATCTGTGATGGTGTGTCATGTTTGGGTGTGAAGAGTAAGCAAGGACTACAGCTGTCAGAGAAACGTGGTGGAGGCAGAAAAAGTGACAGAAGTTTTAGATGTTCAAGTGGTTCGAGGTCGAGTACAGAAACTTTTAAAAGGTGCAGAATTAATTAACAGAATATTTCAACCTATTTTAAGTCTGTACTCACCAACAATGCACTGTAGAAGCCTCCGAAGAATCAAAAATACCTGCAGATCAGTGGAAAAAAGTCATAAATGAAGATGGTGCTATCATAATATTGATTTATATACAGTTTACATGTGAGAAGTATATTTCTGACACCGTCAATGAAATGACCTCCCTGCCATTACTATTAACAGATGTGAGTCCACACATCTGGAGGGAAGATATCGACGTCAGTATGAATGATGACCCGCGTCGAAATGTTCCGAGAGAAACTCGACCGCTTGAACATCTCGGGTAAGTGACATGAAATGAAGCGGCTTAAGCGCGTGGCTCACGCGTGATTTAAAGATAACCTGTTTTTACCTGTCTTTAGATTACCACGGCCTGAACAGTCCGGGCGTGACATGCTATCTGAACAGCGTGCTTCAGGTGCTTTTCATGACCGAAGACTTCCGGGAGGCCGTGAAAGGGTTCGTGACCTCAGCTGCACTTGGGTTACATTTTTAGAGAGCTCAGATCGAATCAGGAGGTCTCACGAGTTCTTCAGAGTGTGGCTGACGGCATCTTGGCAATCCTGCCCCCCCCCTGCTAACAGACAAGGCCTGCCTCGGCTCCACCGATGCTTCAACGTCTTTGCATGTTTTTGGATGAGTTTGAAGCCAGCGGAGGGGCGACAGGGACTGTCAAGATGGTGGCAGCTACACCCTGAGCTCTTCAGACGCCTATAGGCGACGTCACGTGGTCTAAACATGACAAAATACCTGCATATATAATAAGGACAAAATGTTTAATGAAGCCGCGTGTGCCTCTGACTGTGCCACAGGGGCTCCCGCGAGGATTCAACAGCCATCGACGAACATCTGAGAAGTCTGTTCTCTGATCTGGAGAAAAGCGCGGCCAGAACGCACGGCATCGCAAAAAAGCTGGGCATCACAAACGGTAAGTTTGGATTCGATACATCAGCGTTTTACTGTGAAACCTCTTCTTCTGTGTCTGCTCACTCCTACTTTCAGTATACGAGCAACGCGATGCTGCTGAGTATTTCGAGAAGATCCTGTGTCGGACCAGTCCGGAGGCAGCTAAAGTAAGGACACATTGATTGATTGCTTTATTTATTGGTGGCAGTGCGTCTTCATCAACACTTCTAAGAAGGTTAATGTTCCAGGGTTACGTCAACAAACAATTTGACTATAACTAAACTAAAAAGCTAGATTATAAAATGTGTACCAAAGTAGCAAGAGAGAAAAATAATAATAATCAATAATAATCACAATAATCAATGCTCTAAATAATTCTAAAAATTGACCAGCCATTAAAGAAACTTATATTTTACATGTCTGATTTGGATATTTATCTCTGGGTTCCACTGGTGACAACAGACGCAGATACAGGCCGATACAAGAATCAGAAATCTGGATTATATAAATATACAAATTATACTTTTAGTATGAAACACAGACTTACTGCACAGGCTTGAAAGACGGCTTTAAAGCGTTCGTAGCTCGCTCCTCTGCAGAGAATATCAGCTGTCATCAGATTGGACTCACAACAGTGGATTCACACTTTGACCCAGAGTCCGTAAAAACGTCCTTTCCTGGTTCCTTATTGTTGATTTGTATGATCATAAATGCACAACAGTTTCCCAACAACGTGGCTCCTGCGTCATGAGTATAAAATTAAAGGTATGCCATGTACACCTGTGTCTAGATGTTCAAGGGAGAGCTGAACCACAGGACCACGTGCCACAAGTGCATGTGCAGGAGCGATTCCAGGGGTTTCTTCTGGATGTTGCCCCTCCCGGTGGAAGACTCGAGTCGTCAGAGCTACAGCGTGGTACTCTGCTTTCCTTTAACGAAAATAAGAGTTATATATGTTTCGAAAATGCCCCAGGAAAGAATATAAGGTTTAATAAATTCACCGCGTTTGCAGGAAGAAGGACTGAAAGACTTCTTCAAGGGGGATAAAGTCTGTGGGGACAACAAGATATACTGCAACCGCTGCGCTCAAAAGCAAGATGCAGACTTTGTGAGTTTTTCTGGTGTGCATCAAAACGTTTACATGATTTCTCACACACGTACTGTAGATGATGCCACCGTCTCCTGTTTTCATTGTGTATCGAGGGATGTGAGATGACGCAGGATCCGGAGGTTCTGACCCTCCTGCTGAAGAGATTCACGTTTGACTACAAGCGCGGACGTTACGTCAAGCTTCACTGCAAAGTGGACGTTCCCCAGGTGTTACACAGGCGGGTGAGTAGCTGCAGACTGTTTTGATTGACTGAACGTTTCTTACACGTTGTGACCTTCCATTTCGCTCCTTTCAGGACTGCGACTACGACCTCTACGCTTTAGTGAGCCACTTTGGTAATCTAACAGGAGGTCACTACACGGCACAAATCAAATCTTTTGAGACTCAGGAGTGGTACGACTTCAATGACAGCGTTGTTAAAGGGGTAAGGAGGCTCGACTTTCTCTGGCCATTCCGGTTTCTCGCACAGTTTAACACGTGAAGTTACTGCCGTGTAATTTTCTATACTGCAGGTCAAACCACTGTTTGGAGTCGGCGACAAGTCTTTGAGGTCTTCCACAGCTTACCTCCTCATGTACAGGAAGGGTAAGTTTCAAGACAAACCTTCCTTTTTTCCCAGTAGCATCATAACGGATGCTCATATTAATTAAAAATAAATGTATGACTGCAGATTCGGCTGATTTTAACATGTTAATTGCTGCTTTTAGAAATAAAATGAAAGGCATTTGCACTGTCTGTTTAACTGCTGAGATCAGAAACAGTTTTTCAGTAATAACCTCCAGATTTTCTCTTCAAAGGGAGAAGAAACCCCCCAAAAATCCCTGAAGGTGACCAGGCAGCTCTCGGCGCATATTCAGATGTCGAGAGTGAACAAATATACGAGGAGGCAGAGAGAGGAGCTGCTCTTGTTCCTCGTCATCAACTGAAGGATGAGATCTGCAGCGGGGGAGAAAGCGTGAAGCGCTTGATTGGTGATGAATTACGGCCACGCCAGACAGCGGGAGACGGGTGCAAAACGAGATGGCAAACACAAAGACCCAATTCTGCGAAGCTGCAGAAGCACGAACGGCAGAAAAAAACAAGTGTGACCGACAGAAGTCTCACAAGAAACGGAGTCACACGTGCAGAAGCAGCCGCGGAAGTAGGAACAGGAGGAAAGAGTGGGCAGAGGAGAGAGGCTAATGTGTATGATGTGAAGTCATTGCATATTTCCTGCAATGGCCGCTCTTATTCTCCACGTCCGTATTTGACAGGACACTCGCAGAGTCGGTCTCACCCGAATGAACCCTCTGAGTCAGAGCATTCAGCAAACAGAACATCTAGCCGTCCGAAGAGAGACGCAGAGAAAATGCGGCACGCTTTGACTGCAGACAGCAGCTGCAGACCGGACCCCATACAACGCGTGACGAAGGGAGAAAAAAGTCCCAGAAAGAAAAACGCTGCAAAGAGCAGGGACGAAGTCAGAAGAGAGCCATGGAGGAGTTGAAACAATAAGGATCACGTGCCTCTTTAAATGAACCGTGGTTTGCTTTTGAAATGTTTTTATGACTTGCATTAAAAGAGTGTTTGAATGCAGCTTTCTGTGGGTCCTGTCAGCCATGTTTTGTCATGAATAAATATCTTGCTTGGTACAGCGGGTGGATAAATGTTCAAAGTCCAGCTCGCTACATGCACCTCAGTATTTGTTTAAATCATCATACAGGCTGGACAGCATGTCTTTATGTCAGTACTTATCTTGAATATGCATATGTATGACGTCATTTTTAAGTCCTTGAGAAGGGTGAAGATGGAATTTATAAAAAATGATCTGCATTTCAAAACCAATGTACTTTAAGATAGCAGTTTTTAGGTTCCCTAAAAAATGCTCCTGTACTCCTGTAGTCTGTGTTACTCTGAAGGTGAAGCAAGGACCAAAAGATGACATTTAGATCGGACACCTGAAAGTTCTTATTAATGGTGCTGAAAACGTTGTGGGAACGTGATGGAAGGACTTAAATAGGACCAAAAGCACTCTAGGTTTTTGGTTTTTAGGTCTCCTAATGGTTCCTGTAAAGGGTTCTGCAGTTTTTATGGGAATGTGGTGCGAAAGACGTACTGTAGAGGGAATGTAACA
The DNA here is from genome assembly GCA_014281875.1 of Nibea albiflora. Taxonomy (NCBI): domain Eukaryota; kingdom Metazoa; phylum Chordata; class Actinopteri; family Sciaenidae; genus Nibea; species Nibea albiflora. The sequence continues at coordinate 8,226,110 of CM024809.1, forward strand.
TCCAGCAGTGATTCCCAAACATTTCCCCTCACCGAGGGAAACCCCTGATTAAGTGACATGTTTCAATTTCTATTTAATTCACAATGATGCTTAACTGTGAGCCGGACGAGCACAGACACACTTCTGTGTTTTATGGGAGGAATGACTACAGGTATAGGTTTTAGGGTTAGAGCTATTCCTGCTGTTAAAAATTAACAAACTTTCCCTACATTTGCCTAATGGTATTAATGATGTCAGTATTATTTCCTTCACTGCCATACACTGACAGACACACAGTCCACAGAGCGGCATGATGACGATGGCACGGATCTTGCTGGGTCTCCTGTATCTCGCAGGTCAGTTTATTCTTGGATATTTTTTTGTGTCTGACTGCTTATTGTTGTGTAGAATTTATAGAAAATATTTAGAAAAACATTTATTTTTGTGTAGAAATGACAGCCTGCGTGGCGTGGAGGAAGTTTTCATGTCTCTCACTTCGGTAAAGGAATTGTAAATATAATCTAAAGACCAATGCATCACGCAGTAAGCAGGGTTGGGTTAGGTTTTGTTACTAAATCAATCAGAGGGTCTGTGAAGTAAGTGAATAATCTGTCGCGGTATTCCTTTGGCCTTGAACAGCTGAGATGAAACCATATGAGAGGATCAGCGGGGGTTGCCATAGACGTTCAGGCCCTGATTAAATCCTTAACAATGTATTTTCTGAGCTTTTAATGTGTTTTCATGTAAAAATCTAAATCTAAAACAGTATTAAACTTTTAAAGAATATTTTAAGTGGTATTGAAGTTAATGAAGAGGTTTGATGAACTCTTTTTCAACAAACCAAACACTTGTTCCCCTCACAGGCTGGTGCATCTCCACGTGTCTTCTCCGTCAGTACCACTATGTTGCAGGTCCTTTGAATTGGACTGAAGCTCAGACCTACTGCAGAAAGACATACACAGACCTGGCCACCATCAGAAGCCCTGGAGAAATGAGCCAACTTTCCCGCACAGTTTCATCTGCTGGTGTCAAGTCCGATGTCTGGACTGGTCTGTACCGTAAAATCGACTGGAAGTGGTCAAACGGCTACAGAGGGGACGGAGCTGAATATAAGAACTGGAACAACAATCCTAATAATGAACCAGACCTTTCCGTAGCTGGTCAGTTCTGTGTGTGCTCTCAAAGTGATGGTGGATGGTGGGATGATAAGTGTGATATAAAATATCCATTTATCTGTATTACAGGTAAGGATAGAGCGATATTAGCGTGTTTTGATCTGTGAAAAAATGATTCAGTATGTGAACTCAAGAATTCCCCATTTTAAAAATGCAGGTACGGAGTCTGAATTTGTTTTTGTGAATGAAAATATGAATTGGTCCGATGCTCAGAAGCACTGCAGGGAGAACTACGCAGATCTGGCCACTGTGAGGAACGTCACCGAGAACACCAAGATCAGGATCCTAGTGCCGAGTAAAAAGTGGGCATGGATTGGTTTGTTCAGAGATCCTAACATGTACTGGTCTGACGGGAGTGACTTCACAGATCTCTCAGTCTCAACTAAAGAAGTACTTGGCTCCAAGAGGGTCATATGTGTTTTTGCAACCATGAAGAGTGCGGAAAAACTGTGGTTTACTGGCTGCGATAAGAGATTACCATTTGTCTGCTACAGCGCCCCTCCACCTGGTGAGAAAGAAAATACTGCACCTGCTCGTTTACATGCATGAATTTGGGATCATAAAAGTAATCACACTGTGTTTTCTTCTTCTCTGTGTCTAAGCACCAGTAAAGAGGCAGGTGGTGAAGCTGAGGATAAAGTCCTCTGTGGACCTGAATGACCCTGACGTGAAAGCAAACATGCTGAGAAAGGTGAGTGTCTAAACTCCACGCTGACACACTGACCCATTCATACACATGTAAAGTAGTTACAAGGAAGCTTGCAGCATCAGAGGTGTCAACACTGTTGCCAAGCAAAGAATCACTCAGGCGTGGATACATGTGTGTTCAGTGTGTCTGAATGGCTGCCGTTGTGTTTCTCAGTTGCAGGACAAACTGAAGAAGGAAGGAGTGAGTGGAGTCACCCTGAAGTGGAGAGAGCAGCCTGATGGGAAAGTCTTCCACAAGGAGGGAAAAAGAAAAAAGACTGAGCTGTGAAATTAAAATCTTCTGCACCTCTGCTGATCTGTAACCCACGGCCAATGTTTGCTCTATATCTAATACATACAGCACACTATTATCACTGCAGAGTGTTTAACCTGAACCCTGAATTCATCCTGTAGACTGTCATAGAAGAGTTTTGTCCCTAACCATCAATACTACTGAGTGAAGTGTGTTCATGAAGTTTAATCTTCTTCTAAATAAAACATATATATGAGATGTGACTTTGGCTCCAAGTTTACAGTTTGTGAACCAGTCTGATAAAACCACATGAACACACAACAAACTAAACCTACAAGGAGAGGCGTGAACATAGAGCAGGGGTATTTAAATATGTTGGAAAATAGTTGCTGAAAATGTGAAAGTTAGAGGTTCAAACAGTTTTCAGTGTCAGGATTTTGTGGGCGGTCCTTAAAGGGTGGCTCGATGACACGCTGAGGCCACCCTGAGCAGAGAGACGGAGATGAATCCATCTCAGCTCAGAGCGTTTCAGAGTTAGTCGAGTCATTTTCTGAACTCAGCCGACACGTTTCAGTCGCTTCAAAATGGCTGCTTGACTGCTCCTGGTAGTGGGCGTGGCTTCAGCACATTGAGCATCACCTGATTTTGACACCTAATTTCATAAACCGGTTGATATTTTTAACCATTCAACTTTAGCAGGGCGGTTAATGACACTTTTTCACAAACTCAGAACACTTATTTATTCTTGCTTCATACGGATTTGAAAGAAGGTCAGTCTTTGAATGAATTCATACTTAATGCTGTGTGATATTCATGTTTTTGTCTAGTTTTAACAATCATTTACAACAATTTGACATTTTACCCTACCAACGCCGCCAAATCTGAGACACCAACATAGTGTATGTCAGAGCGGCTACAGCAGCTAGACCAGTCTGGGCGCCTGGGCGATGCATAAGCAGGCGCGGACGTTTCATAGAGGGGACCAGTGTACATAACAGGCGAGTGAAGACATCCTGAAGTGGGAAGAAGAGCCTGATGGAGATGGTACATGTGCAGAAAATGCCTGGCTGCGTCCGTGTTTGCTTGTGCAAATGTTGCTGCTGTATGTATGACAGTCCTCATTTTGGCAATAAGCAAACTTGGACATGAACTAATACATGTCTTTACCTGACATCATCCATCACAATCCTTCCTTTCATAGAGTGCAACATATCTGTGATCCTTTTCGCTAACACACAAGTAGGGTGTGTGTTGACTTACATTTGCCTGAAGATATCTATATAATTCCCTTTTTTGTGCCACACACACACAGACAGACACACACAGTCCACAGAGCAGCGCGATGATGGAAAGAGTCTTTCTTGGGTTCTTGTATTTTGCAGGTCAGTTCTTTGATATTTTTTTTAAATGTCTGACAACTAATTATTTTATAACTTGCTAATACGGGAATAAATAAATATGCCACAGGTCTTGTGACATATTTACCAAATGTCTGCTTTTTTGTCAGGGTCACAAGCCCCATAGAGGTTTAAGCACTGGTTTAATTCTGAACAGTTTAGAGCTTGTAATGTGTTTTTAAAAATAACAAGTCACTGTAAATGTCAGATAAATGCAGTGGAGTACAGAGTAGCAGGATATGGAAATACTCAAGTAAAGTTGGAGTATTTACAGTACCTGAGTAAATGTACTTTAGTTACTTACCGCCACTGCAATCTGCTTGATAAGTGACTTTGGCGTCTATCAGCCACATTTTACTGCTTCAAATGACAACCGACCTGGCAGAAAAAAAATAAAATAAATAAAAAAATAAACTTTATAAAAACTTTTTAGATTGTATTCAAGTTAATGAAGATCCAACACTTGTTCCTCTCACAGGCTGGTGCATCTCCACATGTCTTCTCCGTCAGTACCACTATGTTGCAGGTCCTTTGAATTGGACTGAAGCTCAGACCTACTGCAGAAAGACATACACAGACCTGGTCACCATCAGAAGCCATGAAGAAATGAACCAACTTTTCCGCACAGTTTCATCTGCTGGTGTCAAGTCTGCTGATGTCTGGACTGGTCTGTACAGTAAAATCGACTGGAAGTGGTCAAACGGCTACAGAGGGGACGGAGCTGAATATAAGAACTGGAACAACAATCCTGATAATGAACCAGACTTTTACGGAGCTGCTCAGTTCTGTGTGTGCGTTGGAAATGATGGTAGATGGTGGGATGATGGGTGTGATAAAAAACATCCATTTATCTGTATTACAGGTAAGGATAGAGCGATATTAGCGTGTTTTGATCTGTGAAAAAATGATGATTCAGTATGTGAACTCAAGAATTCCCCATTTTAAAAATGCAGGTACGGAGTCTGAATTTGTTTTTGTGAATGAAAATATGAATTGGTCCGATGCTCAGAAGTACTGCAGGGAGAACTACGCAGATCTGGCCACTGTGAGGAACGTCACCGAGAACACCAAGATCAGGATCCTAGTGCCGAGTAAAAAGTGGGCATGGATTGGTTTGTTCAGAGATACGAACATGTACTGGTCTGACGGGAGTGACTTCACAGATCTCTCAGTCTCAACTAAAGAAGTACTTGGCTCCAAGAGGGTCATATGTGTTTTTGCAAACCATGAAGAGTGCGGAAAAACTGTGGTTTACTGGCTGCGATAAGAGATTAGGATTTGTCTGCTACGGCCCCCCTCCACCTGGTGAGAAAGAAAATACTGCACCTGCTCGTTTACATGCATGAATTTGGGATCATAAAAGTAATCACACTGTGTTTTCTTCTTCTCTGTGTCTAAGCACCAGTAAAGAGGCAGGTGGTGAAGCTGAGGATAAAGTCCTCTGTGGACCTGAATCGCGCTGACGTGAAAGCAAACATGCTGAGAAAGGTGAGTGTCTAAACTCCACGCTGACACACTGACCCATTCATACACATGTAAAGTAGTTACAAGGAAGCTTGCAGCATCAGAGGTGTCAACACTGTTGCCAAGCAAAGAATCACTCAGGCGTGGATACATGTGTGTTCAGTGTGTATGAATGGCCGCCGTTGTGTTTCTCAGTTGCAGGACAAACTGAAGAAGGAAGGAGTGAGTGGAGTCACCCTGAAGTGGAGAGAGCAGCCTGATGGGAAAGTCTTCCACAAGGAGGGAAAAAGAAAAAAGACTGAGCTGTGAAATTAAAATCTTCTGCACTTCTGCTGATCTGTAACCCACGGCCAATGTTTGCTCTATATCTAATACATACAGCACACTATTATCACTGCAGAGTGTTTAACCTGAACCCTGAATTCATCCTGTAGACTGTCATAGAAGAGTTTTGTCCCTAACCATCAATACTACTGAGTGAAGTGTGTTCATGAAGTTTAATCTTCTAAATAAAACATATATATGAGATGTGACTTTGGCTTCAAGTTTACAGTTTGTGAACCAGTCTGATAAAACCACATGAACACACAACAAACTAAACCTATACAGAGAGGCGTGAACATAGAGCAGGGGTATTCAATAAAAAGTCCCCAAGGTCCGGTTATTACATTTTGCCCAAGTAGAAGGTCCGAGCGAAGGTCATGGCCACATTTTTAAAAAGTGACTAATTGTTTAAGTTTTTACTTAAAATGAGCCAATCACAGTGAAGCAGTGACACAGACCTGAAGAACCTGAAGAACTACGACCCACAACCCAAGTCTGACCTGACAGGACGTCTCTGAGTGCCACACCTGATCATGATGTGTTTGTGGACAAACACAGTTCACATGTTTCTGTCCTCTGAATAATGGACTCCTCCTCCTCCTCCCTCTCCTCCTCCTCCTCCTCCTCCTCCCCCAAACTTCCACACTGCTGGAACACTGTCCAAAAGAAGGTAGAGGCTGACACCTAGTGGTTAAAACTGGTACTGCAGTGGCCAGGTCAGTCACAGTACAAAGAGTGCACAGAAGAGTGCTAATGAACCTGTAGTTCAGCCCGGTCCATTTACACCTGATCTGAGCGGGTTCAGTCTCGGTTCAGACCTGGTTCAGTCTCGGTTCAGACTGTGTGACGGGCTGTTTCGTTCATCAGTGCTGCCTCTGTTCACAAACATCAGGAGCTCAAACCTGAAGCCTTCGCTGCACTCTGACAGCTCCACCAGCTCCTCCAGCTCCACCAGCTCCTCCAGCTCCTCCAGCTCCTCCAGCTCCACCAGCTCCTCCAGCTCCTCCAGCTCCACCAGCTCCTCCAGCTTCTCCAGCTCCTCCAGCTCCACCAGGTCCTCCAGCTTCTCCAGCTCCTCCAGTTCCACCAGCTCCTCCAGCTCCACCAGCTCCTCCAGTTCCACCAGCTCCTCCAGCTCCACCAGCTCCTCCAGTTCCACCAGCTCCTCCATCCTCCAGCTCCTCCAGCTCCACCAGCTCCTCCAGCTCCACCAGCTCCTCCAGCTCCACCATCCTCCAGCTCCACCAGCTCCACCAGCTCCTCCAGCTCCTCCAGCTCCACCAGCTCCTCCAGCTCCTCCAGCTCCACCAGCTCCTCCAACTCCACCATCCTCCAGCTCCACCAGCTCCTCCAGCTCCTCCATCCTCCAGCTCCTCCAGCTCCACCAGCTCCACCAGCTCCACCAGCTCCACCCGGATAAAAATAGTAAATCTGCCACTTCTCCTGGTGTGCATGAAGAGTTTGACTGATGAAGCGTGTTCTCGGCTGAATGTGGATCAGGAGGACGGTGAAACTTTTTGTCTTGAGCCCTGAAGGAGAATTCAGGAAACATCCTGACAGCAGACGTCATGTGACGATCACATGACCAAACCTGCTTTTATTTTTGTTTGCCTTCGTCTTCTGTCCGCTCAGGTTGATCTGTGGAACACGACCAAACGTGAATACAGAAAACAGAGTGGACGCTGCATCACCTTCACTTCTGCTCAGTGCTGCTCTGAGCGGGATTTGAACTCACGACTTCTGGATTAAAAAGGAAGTTGGTACCATGTGCTTAACCCACTGGACCAGTGAAGCTGCAGGAGACCATGAGGAGCAGTGAAGCTGCAGGAGGCCATGAGGAGCAGCTTCAGTGGACCATGTGGTCCAAAAGGACATGGAGACGTGGTTTTCCTTCTCCATGATGAGACAGACAAAGTGAAGAACAGAAATGTTCTTCAGCAGCTCTATCAGGACTGATGGAGGAGAATCTTCAGCATGATTCCTCCCCTCAGTCTGATCCTGGTTCTTCTGCTTCATCGGTACTGAAGATGGTCCAGTGGTTAAGGACGCCGACCGCCAACGTGGAGACGTGGGATCGAGCCCCGGCTCAACCTGAGGTATGCAAAAACTCAAACACAAACCTAAAACTGAAACTCAAAAACCAAACAAACAAACAAACAAACCAAACAAACCCGTCCGTTGCGTTGCGTTGCGTTCATTTCTCGTCGTGAATTTCCGTCAAATTTCTCCGATTTCAACACGGACGAGCATCGAGGGAACAACGAACAGGTGAGTCACAGGTAAGTCAAGCTAGCTGGCTGGAAGCGAGCTAGCTTGGTCCAAATTATTTTTTAAGTGTTGTGAATATTTCACATGTGAGTCATCCACTCTGTGTTTCACTGGTTTGATTTTAGAGCAGGGGTATTCAATTAAAAGTCCCCAAGGTCCGGTTATTACATTTACAAGTAGAAGGTCCGAGCGAAAGTCATGGCCACATTTTTAAAAAGTAACTAATTGTTTAAGTTTTTACTTAAGTTGCGAGATATTAGACACATATTCAATCTCTTATCATAAATAAAAGTAGTTCCCACTTTGAATCAATGCCACGGTCTCGGAACAAATTAAGCAAACAGTCTTGGAGCTGCCAGCAGGGAGAATGAACAGATATTTAGTTGTCCATTCATCATTAAAACAACGATTTTCAGTATCTACTTTCCTCTTTTTAGAACAAGCCATGTCTGCGTTCAGCCTTGCTCTCCCTGCAGGGTGTCCTTGGCTACCGGCACGAGTTTACCGGATTGACTATAGTAGCAGCGCCCGCGGTAAATTTCTATGTGCGCTCAAAACCGCTCTATGGGGAAAACACTACTTATTTCGCCAGTGGTCGCGGTCCGGACAGAGCCATCCGGACCGGAGTCCGCAACTCCGTGATGCCCGACATAGAGAGAGAGAAAACACACTCAAGTTAAGTGTATAGCGTAGGCAAGTTAAAGGACCCGTGTGCAGGATTTTTAGCGGTGTAGTTGTTAATTGCAACCCCCTTGCCTCATGCCCCCCTCCAGGAGTAAAGGAGAACCTACAGTGGCTGTGAACAGTCACTTTTGAAAGTTGTCCAAGTAAAGATTTTTTTTAAAAACGCTTCAGATTTTTCCCCTTCAAAAAGCTTTTACAAACATACTTCTAAATAGACCCTTTCTTGCACATGAGCGCTAAACATTGCTTAACAAATCTATAAATAGAAGGAGAAACTGATTGCGCGTCAATATTCCAGCCACCACGACAACAAAAATGAGTTTTATGTCACATGCCTACCATCATTATTAATAGGCCTACATGATGGAAACTGTAGTTATTCCATGGAATTCAGCTGAACATGATTAACTACTCAAAGTGACCGGACAAACTTTAGTGATTTAACTGGATTTGGGTGCAGGATGCAGGAATTCAGTTACATTTGGTGGCATTTCTGAGATTTCTTTCAAAATACATCAAATATGTTTAAAAATAGCTACTGAAAATGTGAAAAGACTTTGAACTTTAAATTTTCTTCCATGACATCACCCATCACAATCCTTCCTTTCATGGAGTGCAACATATCTGTGATCTTTTTCACTAACAGAGAAGTAGGGGGTGTGTTGATTTAGATTTGCATGATGGTATCTCTATAATTCCCTTTTTTGTGCCACACCAGACAGACGCACACAGTCCACAGAGCAGCGCGATGATGGAAAGAGTCTTTCTTGGGTTCTTGTATTTTGCAGGTCAGTTAATTCTTTGATATATTTTTTTAATGTCTGACAACTAATTATTTTATAACTTGCTAAGACGGAAATAATAAATATGCCACAGGTGAAGTAAAAAAACAAAATCAACTAAACATACATAAAATATCAGAGTTTAAAGTACTTTCATTTGACTGATCTGTTATTATTTATGACATAAATAGACTATGATGACTAAGAAAGTCACTGTTGTAGCATGGCTGGTAAATCTGAGAGTTTGTGAGTTGATTAATGTAGAGGAAACGGTGAGAGAGGTTTAGAGGGGAACTGTGTCTCTTGTGGAACTGCTAACAACCTGTAAATATATAAAACATGACAACTACAACTGAAACGCCATCTGCTTTTTTGTCAGGGTCACAAGCCCCATAGAGGTTTAAGCACTGGTTAAATTCTGAACAGTTTAGAGCTTGTAATGTGTTTTTAAAAATAACAACTGTAAATGTCAGATAAATGCAGTGGAGTACAGAGTAGCAGGATATGGAAATACTCAAGTAAAGTTGGAGTATTTACAGTACCTGAGTAAATGTACTTTAGTTACTTACCGCCACTGCAATCTGCTTGATAAGTGACTTTGGCGTCTATCAGCCACATTTTACTGCTTCAAATGACAACCGACCTGGCAGAAAAAAAAATAAATAAATAAAAGCAGTCAGCTGCTACAGGTAATAGCCTCGTTAATTTGTAAAATTACATTAATAATAAACTTTTTAAAAGCTTTTTAGATTGTATTTAAGTTAATGAAGATCCAATGAGCTCATAACAGACTGTCAACAAACCAAACACTTGTTCCCCTCACAGGCTGGTGCATCTCCACATGTCTTCTCCATCAGTACCACTATGTTGCAGGTCCTCTGAATTGGACTGAAGCTCAGACCTACTGCAGAAAGACATACACAGACCTGGTCACCATCAGAAGCCATGAAGAAATGCACCAACTTTTGCGCACAGTTTCATCTGCTGGTGTCAATGTGTCCGATGTCTGGACTGGTCTGTACAGTAAAATCGACTGGAAGTGGTCAAACGGCTACAGAGGGGACGGAGCTGAATATAAGAACTGGAACGATTATTCTGATAATGAACCAGACTTTGCCGCAGCTGCTCAGTTCTGTGTGTGCGTTGGAAATGATGGTGGATGGTGGGATACTAGCTGCAGTCTAGAATATCAATTTATCTGTATTACAGGTAAGGATAGAGCGATATTAGCGTGTTTTGATCTGTGAAAAAATGATAATTCAGTATGTGAACTCAAGAATTCCCCATTTTAAAAATGCAGGTACGGAGTCTGAATTTGCTTTTGTGAATGAAACTATGAGTTGGTCCGATGCTCAGAAGTACTGCAGGGAGAACTACGCAGATCTGGCCACTGTGAGGAACGTCACCGAGAACACCGAGATCAGAATGATGATGAGTACAACGAATTTTGCATGGATTGGTTTGTTCAGAGATCCTAACATGTACTGGTCTGATGGGAGTAACTTCACACATCTCTCAGTCTCAACTAAAGAAGTACTTGGCTCCAAGAGGGTCATATGTGTTTTTGCAACTATGATGAGTGAGGGAAAACTGTGGTTTACTGGCTGCGATAAGAGATTAGGATTTGTCTGCTACGGCCCCCCTCCACCTGGTGAGAAAGAAAATACTGCACCTGCTCGTTTACATGCATGAATTTGGGATCATAAAAGTAATCACACTGTGTTTTCTTCTTCTCTGTGTCTAAGCACCAGTAAAGAGGCAGGTGGTGAAGCTGAGGATAAAGTCCTCTGTGGACCTGAATCGCGCTGACGTGAAAGCAAACATGCTGAGAAAGGTGAGTGTCTAAACTCCACGCTGACACACTGACCCATTCATACACATGTAAAGTAGTTACAAGGAAGCTTATCAGAGGTGTCAACACTGTTGCCAAGCAAAGAATCACTCAGGCGTGGATACATGTGTGTTCAGTGTGTCTGAATGGCTGCCGTTGTGTTTCTCAGTTGCAGGACAAACTGAAGAAGGAAGGAGTGAGTGGAGTCACCCTGAAGTGGAGAGAGCAGCCTGATGGGAAAGTCTTCCACAAGGAGGGAAAAAGAAAAAAGACTGAGCTGTGAAATTAAAATCTTCTGCACTTCTGCTGATCTGTAACCCACGGCCAATGTTTGCTCTATATCTAATACATACAGCACACTATTATCACTGCAGAGTGTTTAACCTGAACCCTGAATTCATCCTGTAGACTGTCATAGAAGAGTTTTGTCCCTAACCATCAATACTACTGAGTGAAGTGTGTTCATGAAGTTTAATCTTCTTCCAGCTAAAACATGTATATGAGATGTGACTTCAAAGATATATTGTTCCCCTGTGTATCCTGGTATGTGTAGTGTTTTGTGAATCCAGGTGTGCCATCCGGTGATTGGACCCCAGTTGAGGAGGCGTGGTGCCGGATCCTGCTTTGTGTTTGATTACTTTGACTGGGCAAGGTTTGTTTTGGTTCATATTACTGGTTATACCAGAGAATATTTCTGTTAGACTCGTTAGTTTAGATTTGCTGTTTCTGATGTGTGTTGCGTTATTGATAATTAAATTTAGATGGTGAGGTTTTCCTTCCCTGTTTTGTTTAACGTAGGTGAGACAGGCTCTGTTTTTTTAAACAGCATCCATGTGCTCTTAGTTCCAGCAGTACCTCAGCTCCAGTTGTTTGCAATTTGAACTTTCATTGAATAAATACCTTCAAACACCTCGGTTTCATGTTACTTCCTTCTACCTCTAAGTCTGGTCGTTCATATATTTAAAATATGATGTTCCTTTTGGTAATTTAGTGACTTTGTTGGATACTAAACCACCTTTCCAGCCTGAAGGCGTCATCAGTGTCGTCATTGTTCGGTGTTATTTTGGGACTGACCTGTAGAGAGAGCTACAGCTCCTCTTGACTGTATCAGGTTTGCATGAAACTTAATGGCTTCATTAAAAACACTGACACGACTCTCATGATCTGTTATATATATTATATATATATTATATTTAGAGCAATATAACTGGCCTAATAACTTAAAAAAGATAGCAAACACTCACTGTTTAACGGGCGATGGTCTCTTCAAAGCACTGAAACTTTTCACTAAAACTTTTGTCAGTTCATTTATATTAAAACTTTGTCATTCAAATAGATGTGAAATGGATTATTATGATAGATTACCATCAATAAAATATCATCGATATACCTTCATGAGTTTGTTTGTCTTGTTTGGTGCGTGTCACGTGTTTCTGAGACGAAACTGAAAGTGTGTCAGTCCCTCTCTAACGCCAGAGCCTGCTGACAAATCCGAACGACACCCTGAACTCAAGCAGCTGAACCCGAGAGCATTATTATGACTTATTCATAGCTACGCTTCATGACTATATATCTAAAATCTATTTGACATGAGTCTCTGTTACTACCTGGCTTACATTTAACTGTCCAACATGCATAAACTGAACATCAAACAGACATGCTGCATTCATGTAAAAGCAAACTTTATTACTAACAGTATAATTATATTGCTGAGCAGAGATTAACTGTAGTGACATAACAGCAGATATTTTGAAGTTCACAGTGAACAACGGGTCTATAAAGCAACACAACACTTAATCTAACAAATAAAGCTAACAGGAAAAGTATCATGCAGAGGGCTGGAAGCTACGTCATGAGTATTTTAGTTTCTGTGCCACACAGGTATGGAGGTTTGTCTGGGAGCCACACCGGCGCTACAGGGGATGAAGTAAGAGCTCGTCTTCAGGCACTCGGGAGTCAGCTTCAGACACACGAAGCAGAACTCAACCTGACAGCGAGAACAGATGATGTTCTTACAGCCCGTCCTGTCGTGCTCCACCTTCTGACCGCAGGTGGGGCAGGCCCGGATGGAGGGACATGCGAAGACCCCCTGCACCTGAGGGAGGGCGGTGGTCTTGCAGTTCTTGAGCAGCTCCAGGTCGTGGTTGATGCAGCCGTCATTGTCGCAGCGGTCAGAGCGTGGAGCTGGACCTTTCCACTTCTTCAGACACTGCCAGCAGAACTGGTAGGTCTTCTTCTTGTCCGAGGCGCAGATTGTGCACTGGACGCACAGGTTGGAGAGATCCATCCTCTCCACATAGGTTTTACAACCGGGGCACTGTTGGAAAGGACGTGAGGAACATTAAAGGATGAATTGATGAAACACATTAAAAACACTGACACCACTCTCAGATCCGTCTGTCTTATAAATATTTAGAGCAATATAACAATTTCTGCTGGCCTAATAACTTAAAGAAATATATCCAACACTCACTGTTTTGACATCACAGTATTGTGTGGCAGCCAAACGGGCGATGGTCTCTTCAAAGTGCTGCATCTCCTCAGCTTTCAGCACTGCCAGCCTGCGCACCTCTGGATAAGACCACACTGCATCACACTTCTTCAGGGTGCCGTTCTTTAAAGCAGGGCACTTAAATTTGTATTGGCCCTGAAATTAAAAGAACAGTTCATGTTATCATGCCAGTCAAAAATGGAGACGACTAGGAGAGGAGGACACATCACATCTTCCGTCTTACTTAAAGCACACTGCGCCATGCAATGTCTTTAACATCTTAACTGGTAAGAATGAAACAAAACTGAACTTTTGCATGAAAGTCAGTGCGCCACTGCTAACCTGAGGGAATATGTGCATCAAAATATGAAACATGTTTTCCAAAATGTCTTTTATAGAAGAAGGAGGGCGCTGTTTTTAGTGGTGGTTAAAAGCAGCGGCGTAAACAACGAGGAGACTTTATCCAGGTGTAAAGTAGTACCTGATCGAGCAGGCTGCGACACCACGCAGTGAGAGACTGTGGGGTGACCGCATGACCGCAGGACATCTCAGCTCGGAGACACAGGTCTCCCTCCTCCGGGGCTGAGGTGCACAGCAACAAGAACAGACAGTGAACTCAGAAGTATTCTATATGACAATAAAGTGAGGTGTAAGGCGACTTAATTAGGGTCGCCATGAAACCATTACGCGAGGTAATTAAAAAGAAAAATAAATGAAGAATAATTTTTGGTACTTACGATATGGATCCAGATCATCCGGCCTGTCGACAAACTTCAGAGTCGTGTCTTGTGGGTCGTATCTTTTCTCCTCCTGGCCCTGAGTGCTCATCTTGTTTCAGCCCTTCTTGTCGTCTGCACGGTGAGCAGCACTATCTGAGACAGGGAGTGTGTCACATTCACGGACTCCACCAAGTATCGCACTTCCAACTTTCGCTTTGCCCCCTTTGCGCTTACAAGAAATCACGTGAACGCAGGACTGCGTGTCGTAATCCCTCATACATAACATGCATAACATCTCACGTCACTTCACTTTATGGACTTATTATTTGTCGTGCTATTTTTTTTTAATGCTATTAATAAACTGCATGCAGACAACAAGAAACTGGCTTGGTGAGATGCCAAACAGTGCTGGGATATCAGGTGCTTTCCACTCATCATTTCAGCACACTATGAACTTAAGGAAATGCATTCGATGGCTTCAAGTCACGTACAGCTAGTCTGTGTTGCAACAAAAACTGTGTTCAATATTGATGAAGCCCATTTGTTTGCCCAAATCCAACAGTGAAAATGAATGCAGTCATTTTGAGTTCATTAGCACTATTACATAAAACTTTTGTCAGTTCATTTATATGAAACTTTGTCATTCAAATGGATGTTTGCAAATTAAATATCAAGAAAGTATATCATTATGATAGATTCCCATCAATAAAATATCATCGATATACCGTCACGAGTTTGTTTGTCTTTTGTTTTGTGCGTGTCACGTGTTTCTGAGACTGAAACTGAAAGTGTGCCGCGGTCAGTCCCTCTCTAACGCCAGAGCCTGCTGACAAATCCGAACAACACCCTGAACTCAAGCAGCTGAACCCGAGAGCAGAGCAGCAGCTCCGGCACTGACAGCACGGACATGGGCAAAATCTACCAGGTGGTGGTGATTGGACTGAGGGGGGAGAGGATGACGGTCGACCTGTGCAACACGGAGGAGCAGATGAAGAGCATGACAGTGGGACAGCTACGGAAGAAAATAGAGGAAAAGGTTCCCACGGGCGTAGGTGAGATGTGATATATGCTGAGTCAACGAAGGAGCTGAATGTGAAAGCTGGTGTTGTTATGTGTTGCATGTATCTCTTTAAAAGCAGCTGACTAATGTTATTGATGCCAATGAGCAGAATCTTTAAGGTTGGTTGACGTGAATCTACTTTATATGTTGTTGGGTAGACTCCTTTGCTCATAGCAAGTCCTGGCTGTGAATTTCAAGTCCACTAATGAGTGCAATACTAACAGCACACCTACTTTTATTGTCAAGTTATCTCCATTTAAACATGCAAAAGAATGACGCTTATCTTAACGCTTGACGCTTAGTACAGTGCGTGATAATTTATACGTAGTTGCTTAGTTACCAGGTTTTTAGGGGCGTAGCTGCAGTCACTAAACCACTTCTTACCATTCAGGTTCCACCATTACTCTTCAAGCCTACAACCAACTGAGAAGAGAATCCTAGAGAATAGATGCAAGGACGAGAACGTGTACTTGAAGTGACATATATTTGTTTGGCTTTGCGTGACTGTATTTCTGTTCATTTTCTGTGTATTTGTGTGTGTGTGTGTGTGTGTCTTAATATAGGAGACAACGCTGTGCGGATGATTTTCACAACCGAAGGTCTGGATGACGACTCTAAGCTGCTGTCTGATTATGGAATCCAGCAGATGTCTGTCATTCAGCTGGTGATCAAAGTTCCTGGAGGACTGACAGCTTGACAGAGACCATCTCCTCCTACAAGGCGTCACGTTCCCTGCAGCCTCTACTGCCTCTGCCACCACTGCCACTTCGCTGATCTTTAGGAAAACTCCTCACTCTGTTTATAAATCTTCACCGTGTGGGCGGTTTTAAAGCATTCATCCTTTTACTGTCCGCGTGTTGCGGTTCTGTTCTGTCAAAAAATGTTAAAATAAAGAAAAATCCTTTCTAAGACGTCGTCTTTGATTAAGTGTGCATGTATCAGGAGGCCTACACTGAAGCCACATCAACAGGACAGACAGAAAATCTCACTGATGTTACCTCTAACGTTGAGTTAACTGATGACCCCTGACCAAGTGACAGATTTCCATTCATATTATATTTATAATAAATAACAACAATGGCAAATCCTAAATATTATACCAGAGATGACTTTTCTTTGTATTTGTAGGCAGCTTTTAGACAATTCTGTCTGTATTATGTTCAAATATATCTTCTGTTCAACGTTTTACACTGTAAATTAAAGAGCATCAGGTCTCTGAGTGATGATCCATGGGGGGCCCCCATAACAAAATAAATAACAGATATGATTCAGTATGTAAAATCAGCTCCATAACTGGTCTAATTAGTTCATTTATAAATCACATTAAGTTGAATAATTCAAAACAAAATCAGTAATCAGTCAAACCTTTCTCAAAGATCATGTTTTAAAGCTCTGCGAGAATTAACTTCGATAAAGAAAAGGCCTTGTGGCAGCTTGAAACATTTGTTGTGCATTTAATAAAGAACCATTTGTGCATTAACATTTAATCTTCCTTGTTAGACTTGTTGCTGTCGTGCTGTTCGTGAGGACACAATTTCGGACACACCCTGAACGCACCATTTCAGTAAAAGTTGCGACCTGCGACCAAGCGAAAGAGAAAGTGTGCAGTGAAGTGTTTTATTTCAGAAGAGTCAAGAGTTCGTGTGTGTCGACAAAAAAAAAACACCACAAAGCGAGATGAAGACTTTCCAACAGTCTACGGGAATGTCTTGAGAAGTGAGCGTCTTAAAGCTGGAGGTAGGCTCCTGTTTCGTCTTAGTTTTGTGTTAGTGATTTATTGTCAACAATAGATTCAACAGCTTCAAATTAATTGCAGCTGGCTGCAGTTTACAAGCGGACTGAAAAAACGTTGTAAAGGAATCAAAATGAGTTCTTGGGGAAACACCTTCAATCCAGGTAAGATATTTACTGAATGTTTCCACAGTGATGGTGTGAGGACAGCTCTGCTTTTTAAACACATTATTACCAACCTCCTCCCAACAGTTAAGTACCATGGCTTAATAAACCAAGGAGCAACCTGCTACCTGAACAGTGTGCTGCAGGTGTTGTTTATGACCGAAGACTTCAGAGAAGCTGTGGAAAGGTTTGTCACAAAGTCCAACTTTATGTGATGTGTTCAGAGTTTGTGGTGCACCTTTGTATCTCTCATGAACACTGTGTCTTAACTTTGCACAGGGACACCTTTGAAAATCCTGACCATGACTGTATTGATCGACATCTTTCATCCTTGTTTGCTGATTTAAAGGAACGAGAAGCGTACACCTTTAAAATCACACGGAAGCTGGGCATCACCAGAGGTACAATATGTGTGAACACACAGAGCAACACAACCTTTGAATGAGCTACCTGTGAACAAAACCTACTTTAACACTAGTAACAATCCAGAGTTGGTGTTTTTCTGCTCTTCCTCTCTCAGTGTATGAACAGCAGGATGCTGCTGAGTACTATGAGAAGATTTTAAGACTGATCAGGTCTGGAGCGTCACAGGTAAAGACGTCAGCAGTATCAAATCTGTATGTTATATGAAAAATACTTGTTTCCCAGTCTCTGTATTTTTGTGCTTTCAGATCTTTTGTGGACAGCTGACACATAAGACCGTGTGTACTACATGCTCTGCAAAGGCTGAAGATCATGCAGCATTTTGGCATCTCCCTCTTGCGTTGGTGGAATCCAGCTGTGACTACAGTGTGGTAGGCATTTTTTCCAAGAGATATGTACTGCAATACATACTTATGCAAAATATCATCCACCAACATATAGCATTAAGTATTCTCCTAAATTAATGGAATGACCTAAACATCAATGGCAAGCCATCTATTAGTCTAGGAGACCAACATTAGGTTCCTTTGACCCCGGTCACAGTGTTGAGATAGGCTGGCACCTGCTCTCCTCAAACAAAGCCAAGCAACTAATACTGCAGAGGACCTCAAGGCCCACACGTGACCCCGTGTAACCTAAGGATAGAAAACTCTACAACAGTATTCATAAGGTTGAATGCACGTTGTTTTTTTATTAGGTACACGGCATTGCGGACTATTTCAGATCTTCAGAGTTCAGCGGAGACAACCAGATGTACTGTGAGCAGTGTGATGCCAAATCTGATGCTACTATTGTGAGTAATGAAAAACCATGAACTGACTTTAAAATGACAGCATGAGGTGGCTGATTACTGCATGATGATACATGTTGGGGATCTGTGTTTGAAATTTAGAAATGTGTGATAAAACATCACCCAGACGTCTTGATGCTGCTGTTGAAGAGGTTTGAGTTTAACTACAGTTACATGACGTACGTCAAAATCAACCGTACCGTGGTCGTTCCCTTCACTCTTCAGATCCCAGAGGTATAGATACAGGATATTTTAACATTTCATCAGAACAAATTTCTTTTTCATTCCTCGTCCTAATGTTTGTCATGTTTAACATTGGTGATCAGAATCAGACGTATGAACTGTACGCTGTCGTGGATCATTTTGGAGATCTTAGAAGTGGACATTACACTGCAACGATCAAAGATGATGAGAGATGGTACACGTTCGATGATAGCAGAGTCACACTGGTAAGACTGATCACTTAAACTGTTCTTAAAAGTTACAGTTTAAAGAAGAACCGACTGATGTTTACTTGATACTTTGCATCAACAGAGTGATTATCAGCCATTCCAGGAGGATAACTTTGAAAAGTGAGTTTTAGTTTTTCTTTTTAATCCCACTGACCGTTTGATGTGATTATTTCTGAAACAGGTTTTCACTGGAGTCTATCCACAGGTGTATGCATGATCATTTATTTGAATAAACCACATAAACATGTCAAAGGACTGTGTGTGTAACTGCAGCTTGTGCACAGCACAAAACCAAACAGCACCAAGGCACTTTTGTTGTATTTGAAAATGACATCACTTTCTTTTCACTTTTCTCTCCCCAGATCCTGCAGTGCATATCTTCTGTTTTACAGAAAAATCAGTGGTAAGATTGGCAAACATGTTCATTATGCTCCCTGATGTGTGACATGAATGACTGCATCAAAATGTTTGATATGTCTGCCTGAATTTATTTAAAGCAACATAACATAGAAATTGTTTTTTTAAAAATTTTATTTCACATATCGTTTTAAATATGGACAGTTTTAAATGTGTAGTTGTTATGATTGTTGACAAGCAGCCAGTTAATGTTACGTACTAGCTGCCCGCTGAGCCCAGTTACATTGGCTCCGGTTCTGGGCCGACACCGGTTCCACTCACCATATGAGGTGCAGAATGGAAATGACAGAGACACCCTTCACTTGATTATACGTCAGTGTAGCATCAAAATGATTCAAGATCTGTTACTTTAGAGTAGAAAAGTTACACAGTGTTGTTTTAATATTGTACTTCCCTTCCAGTGTCTGCTGCAGATACTCAAAACAACATGGAGGTGTCTACTCCTGAAGTCATCCTGCCTGCTCCCACTCCTGTCTATGACCAGTATCAATATGGAAAGATGAGAAAGAGAGAGGAGGCTGAGGAGGAGGGTAATGCCACTGTTGCTATTGACATAAATGAAGAAACAGGAATTAAAGACAGTGCTGGGTCTACAGAAGTGGGGCTACCACCTGATCTCTGCAATACACTAAAGAATCAGGACACCAAGTCGTACAATGATCATGAGAGCAACGAGGAAACAAACAATTATCAAGATGTTAATGCTAAAAAACAGAGAGATGAGGAGGATGTGGGAGGAAGTGCACAGGCTGGTGAGCAGGCGGAAAAGAGAGAAACTCAGCTTGAAGAGAGTGTCGAGGTTCAGGAAAGAGACAGTGGAAAACAGAGGCCAGCAGAAGCTGAAGTCAGTCACAGGCATGAAAAACATAATGTTAAGAAACAAGATGAGATGAGCGATATACAGTGGAGAGTAATGAATCCAAAAACAGACATAGGTGGAAAGACTGAAGATGATGAACAGCCAGAGAGGAAGGGAGAATCCTATCCTGACAGGGCTGTAGGGTATCAGGACAATGCAAGAGAAGGTCTGCGGGGTACGCAGGAAGCTGGACAAGATGATGATGTTAAACCTGTTAGTGTGCAAATGGAAGGAAACACTGGAGAAGGTGAAAGATCATCAGAGGGAGAAAAGCTCTTTGAGCTTCAGGACAATAGAAGAGAAGGTGACAGTGAAGAGAGCATGCCAGGAGATGATCAGACACGTAAACAGGATAACAGCAGAATGTCTAACATACCTGAGCAACAGAGACAGGATAAGATATATGTTAAGGAACACAAGGATGGAGATGATAAACATGTAGAGGATCAGAACAATGAAGGTAACATTAGACAGAACCAACCAGAGCAGAAAATCAGTGTTGTTAGTGTGAAGAGACAGACTGAAGAGCAGGTAAATACAAGAGAGGAACGCATTCGAGACAAAGCAGACTCTTCTCTTAGACGAGCAGGATCTGCAGGAAGCAGACTGACAGAGAACCAGCAAGTTGGCGATGATGAAAAGACGAGACAACATGCTCCACCACAAGTAAGACCTGCAGATAAAAGACATGGCTCAAAGAAGTCAAAAGTACATGTTAAGATAATTGAGGAAGAAATTAGGAAAAATCGTAGTGGCACAGTGACGGACCACATACAGATAGAAACGGTTGAGGAATTCTCACAACAGGGCACTTTGTCAATGGAATTTGACAATTTACTACTGGAAAAGCCAGAGCCAAAGAATCGTGGTATCAAAATTCCCTCTGGAAATCATTCAAATTCCAGAAAACAGAGCCGCCTGCAGCTATGGTGGGCACAAAGGAAAAGAAAGATGCAGATGAGGGGGAAAAAAAGAAAACACAGAAAGGGGAAGAAAAAGAAATCCCCTGGGTGTTTGTCAATGTTTCAGAGCAGCCAAAAAAAGAAAGACGAGACTTCAGAGTCCGATTAAAACAAATACACACTTTGTCCAGGACAACACAAGTCCAGATATTTGACTGCATGTTGCCATGGAGATCCACATGGTTGTATTTTAAATCGATGCTCGCTCTCTACTTGTCAGAGATCAGTTACGAATCGGGCAGGATGGACGCACTGAATATTTTACCTTTGATTTCTTTTTGTTATTTCAGTCCAGTGGTCAGTTGATACTTTAGAGTTCTTCTGTTTGTTCGGTGTTGTTGTTTTTTCTTTAACAGACCTTACACTTTTCTTGTTTTTGGTTAATCACTTCCTGTCTGTGTAAATAATATCAAATGTCAAAGATTGTTTTATATTAAAGTGCTGAGTTGTTGCATCAGTCTGTAAAAGAAAGTAATGAAGAGCAAGATCACATTTATGTTGAGTTCATTTAAAAATCAGAACCACAGACTTCATGTTTGTACATTTTTTCAGTCTTTTAATCATGTAAATAAAATAATATAAATTCAGACGAGATTGTGTGAGTTCAATTATGTGTTTTATTTTTAGTTTCAAGTACCAGATTTAATTGATTTGCTTGTAATCTATTACTGAAGTGCCATCTGACTTTTGTTATGGATGCGTTAGATTTTTTCTATTTATGACCTTATGAAAAACTATTATCTTGTCATGTAACTCTGTCATTTGTACATCTCTGAGGCTGATTTAAAAAAGGTTTACCTTACATTGCCCTGTAATGGATTAAAACAGCCAGAGCAGTCAAGTCTCAAGTCAAGTTAATTTTGTTTTTATTGCCCCAAATCAGAAATGTGCTTCAAAAGTGCTATAGGATTTGTACAGGATATGACCCCCTCTAGTATTAGACCATCAAGATAAAAACCACCTTTAATGGTAAAGTAAAAAAAAAGAGTAAGAATAATAACCGATAAGCCTAACTTAGTCTGTTTGCTGTGAATTCTAGTGTATATTGACCAAGACCCTTTTAATCTTATTACAAATTCTTCGTAAGCAGAAGTAAACCATCCACCAACATACATTCATTGTTGGATACTAAACCACCTTTCCAGTCTTAAGGCTTCATCAGTGTCGTCATTGTTCAGTGTTATTCTGGGACTGACCTGTAGAGAGAGCTACAGCTCTTCTTTTCTGTATCAGGTTATGTTCTGCATGAACGGTCATACTTATTATGACTTATTCATAGCTACGCTTCATGACTATATATCTAAAATCTATTTGACATGAGTCTCTGTTACTACCTGGCATACATTTAACTGTCCAACATACATAAACTGAACATCAAACAGACATGCTGCATTCATGTAAAAGCAAACTTTATTACTAACAGTATAATTATATTGCTGAGCAGAGATTAACTGTGTGGCATAACCTTCAGCGGCCATAATAAAAAACAGTGCAGCATTACCAGAAATAACGCAAAGCAGATATTTTAAAGCTCACAATGAACAATGGGTTAACAACAATTGGCTGAATTTGCAGGAAGAATGTTACAGATAAGTCTAATAGGAAAGGTATCATGTCACAGAAGAAGGCTGGAAGCTATGTCATGACCATCGTTTTATTTTCTGCGCCACACAGGTATGGAGGTTTGTCTGGGAGCCACACCGGCGCTACAGGGGATGAAGTAAGAGCTCGTCTTCATGCACTCCGGAGTGAGCTTCAGACACACGAAGCAGAACTCAACCTGACAGCGAGAACAGGTGATGTTCTTACAGCCCGTCCTGTCGTGCTCCACCTTCTGACCGCAAGTGGGGCAGGCCCGGATGGAGGGACATGCGTCCACGCCCTTCACCTGAGGGAAAGAGGTGGTCTCGCAGTTCTTGAGAACCTCAAGGGTGTTGTATTTGATGCAGCCGTCGTTGTCGCAGTGAACAGAGCGTGAAGCTGGACCTTTCCACTCCCTCAGACACTGCCAGCAGAACTGGTAAGTTTTCTTCTTTTCTGCGGTGCAGATTGCGCACCTAACGGACAGGTCAGTCAGGTCCTCTCTCTCCACAAAGGTTTGACACCCAGGGCACTGTTGGAAAGTATGCCAATTGATACCACATCTGGAAATATTCAGCTGGAGCCAGCACTTACTTAGCTTAGCTTAGCATGAAGACAGAACAGAGGGAAACGACTAGCCCAGCTCTGTCCAAAGGTAACACAATCTGCCTGAATGCATCTCTAAAGCTAATTATAGCAATATTAACATTTTGTATCCTGTTTGGTAACAATGAAAACATATAATTCTTTTCCCACTGTTTCACGTTTCCCTTTATTTCCAGTCATTTAGTTAAGCTAAACTAATAGGATGCTCACTCCAGTAAAAATGCAAGAAAGTGAATATGCATACAGTATACGGTTCATCCCCCAAACAATTCCTTTAAATCGTTTCTGGTATTTGCACGATTGATGGATGGATGTAGAAACAATGAATCCCTGCTGACCAAATAACTTAAAAGATATTTTTTCTAAAAGTAGAGACAACACTGCGATACTCACTGGTTTGAATTCACAGTATTCTGTGGCAGCCAGACGCGCAATGTTCTTTTGAAAGTACTGCATCTCCTCAGCTGTCAGCATTGCCATCTTGCTCACCTCTTGATAAGACCACACTGCACCACACTTTCCCTTCTTGCCTTCGGTTGAAGCAGGGCACTTAAATATGCGGTCGCCCTGAAGGGAAAAGAACAGATCATGTTATAATGCCAGTTAAAAGTGGGGTTGACATGACCCTTGGGGTCATTGAAATACAATATTAACATGTACAGTACTCACAAAAAGTTAGGGATATTTGATTTTCAGGTTGTTATACACTATATGAAAGGTGTACATAGTGTATATACCCTTTTGTACCGAAGGTAGATAAGAAAATACTCATAAATAAGACAGCTGTAACAATGAATTCCCCTAATGTGTGATAAAATCAGTGTGCCAATGCTAACCTGACGGAATATGTGCATCAAAATATGAAACATGTTTTCCAAAATGTATTTTAGACAAGAAGAAGGGCTCTGTTTTTAGTGGTGGTTAAATGTAGTGGCAGAAAGGACAAAGAAATATTTGGAACCTAACTCTGGTCACACAGTGCACTCAAAAAAGAAAAAAGTCAAAAATGACTTGCTTCACATTAAGTTTGTTACTTAATTTATATTAAAACCATGCAATTCCAATGGATAGAAAATTTTTCTATGTAATAGAAAATTTCGGGCATACGTGCCCGAAATATGTTTTGAGTGTGTAGTACCTCATCCAGCAGGCTGCGACACCACCCAGTCAGAGACTCTGGGGTGACCGCATGACCGCAGGACATCTCAGCTCTGGGACCGTCCTCTGAGGATGTCGAGATGAACAAGAAAATCATGTGAACACAGACTCTGAACTCAGCACCACAGTCGTGAAACTATTACGTAAGGTAATTAAAAAGAGAAAACGTCAGTTAAGAAGCCTGCTACGATTGTTTGGTACTTACGATATGGATCCAGATCATCCGGCCTGTTGACAAACTTCAGAGTCTTGTCTTTGGGGTCGTATCTTTTCTCCTCCTGACCCAGGAAGCTCATTTTGTTTCAGCCCTTCTTGTCCTCCGTCGAGTCGACAGACGTCTGCACGGTGAACAGCACTATCTGAAACAGGGAGTGTGTCACATTCACGGACTCCACCAAGTATCGCACTTCCAACTTTCGCTTTGCCCTCTTTGCATTTACAAGAAATCACGTGGATGCAGGACTGCGTGTCATGATGGACTTATTGTGCAAGTTGTGTGACTGTGACTACAAAGATGCCAGTTATTGCTTGAGTATCAGATACTTTCCAGTCATCATTTCAGCACATTATGAACTTAAGGAAATGCATTCATACACTGACTGTTTAGGCCACGAGAATATACCATAGATTTATACCTTTTTTTTCCGGGACTTGATGCATTTATAAGAAATCACGCGAATGCAGGACTGCATGTCATGATTCCTCATATATAACATCGCATTTCATTATGCATTATTTATTTATTGTGTGAGTGGAATCACTTTTTTTTTTTTTTTTTGAAGGTACAAATAATAATTATAATAAATTTACTTTTGGCAGTATGCTATCAACAAACTGCATCTAGACAACAAGAATGTGGAAAGAAACTCCCCTCCCCTCCACAAAGCAATAAAGATATAACTAAAACGAAATTGAAAGCATTCTCAGTCCCTTTATAACTTCAGACCTGAAGACACATCGAGCAGCTGAACCGAGAGCAGAGCAGCAAATAACAGCACACGATACCAATATGGTCTGCCAAGTCATTGTGTGTGGAATTAAGGGGAAGGATGTCACAGTCGACCTGTGCGACACGGAGGCGCAGATGAAGAGCATGACAGTGAAACAGCTAAGAGCAAAAATAGCTCAAAGGGTTCCAGGCATCACAGGTAAGATATGAAATATGTTTGGTGAATGTAACCTAATCTGAATGTAACCTTTGAGTCTTTGATAATCAACATATTTAATCCATGAAGCAAAGGTGGCATTTATTGTTTTAAACGTTATCTTAAAAAGCACGTTTGATAGTTTGCAGTAGTGGAAAAAAGATTGTGTACTTCAGTAAAAGCAAGAACACTCCACTACTAATAAAAATCCTACATTAAACATTTTCTTAAACATAAAAGAAAAAAGAGCAGCATGTGCTCAAAGTATTGAAAGTAAAACTATTTTTTGATCGTGCACAGCTGTGCTCAAATGTAAATGTAAAAAACCTGCAATCACTAAAACTTCTTACTCTTGATGTTCAGAATTTCCACCATTACTGTTTACCTTCCCACCATTACCTTCAAGCCTACAACCAACTGAGAAGAAACAGAATCCCAGTTGGCAATAGTTCCAAGTTCATTTTAAGTGACATATGTTTGACTATTATTCTGCTAATTTTCGTTTTTTCTGTGTATTTGTGTTTATGTGTCTTTATATAGGAGACAGCGCTGTGCGCTTGATTTTCACAGACAAAACTCTGGAGGGAGACTCTACGCTACTGTCTGAATACAAAATCGAGCACATGTCTGTCATCCATGTGGTGGTGAAGCAGAGAGGAGGACTGACAGCTTGACAGAGACCATCTCCTCCTACAGTCGTCACTGCCACCGCTGCCACCACTGCTGCTTCATAATTTTTTTGTAAACAGAGTCAGCAGACTCTGTTTACAAATCTTTACCATGTGGGCTGTTAAAATGGATTAATCCTTTAATGTCTGCATGTTGCTGTTCTATTCTGTTAAAATGTTAAAATAAAGAAATTCTTTCTATTACCTCATCTTTGATCATCTTTGATTAAGTGTGAAGATATTACAGTGACATACACTGAAGCCACATCAATTTTTATCACACAATAAGTGAAATTCTGAATCAGCAATGGGTCATAAATCTTTCCTGACGTTCTGGATATGGTGTATGCGTTCATGTATGGTGCAGATATTACTCATCTGACAAGATCATTTTGTTGTTTCGTTACTCTCCTGTAAACGTCCTGCATCAAATATTTCAGACTACAACAGAGGCTTCCCATGAATGTTCCCATGGGTGAAATCAGCTCCAAAAATGGGCTAATGAGTTTATTTATGAATCACACTATGATGAATAATCAATAATAAATCAGCAATAGGCCACAAATCATCCCTTAAGTTCTGGAGTTTTGGTGTATGCTTCCATTCATGCCATTTCTCACCCTACAAGATGCAAATGGTTGGATCAGTAAAGAACCTTTTTCCTTGTTGGTCTAGGTGAGTCTAGTTAGTATGTTCATGAAGGCGCTATTGCAGACACACCCTTAATTCCAGTAAGTCTGGTGACCTACCAACAAGTGAAAGAGAAAGTATGCTGAGGGTTGTACTTCACAGGAAACAGAAACACTTGTTCTTGGGCGTCGACAAAAGACCAAAAAAACAAAGAGAAGATTGTTCTACACTCTGCAGAAATTTGTGCATTAACATTCAATTTCCTTGTTAGTCTCATGAGCTGTCTGTTCAAAAGGACACTATTACAAACACACCCTGAATGCACCCTTCCTCTAAGTGTGGCTACTATAGAGAACTAGCAAAATGCATTTCAGGTGGAAAATTTGATGTGGATGCCTTCTGCTGAAAAGCCTGATGCAAAATGTTGATTGCTGATGTAATAAAGTTTGAAGTTAAAATGAAATCTGTAGCTGAAAATATGTAGAAGAAATTGAAAGTGTTGAAGGTTTGTAGAAGGATTTGAAGGTTGTTCCATTCATATTAATGAAAATAAAGATGTTTTTGGAATATTAAGGGTATGAATGAGTAAAATAATAGCCATTATGTCCTAAATGAGTTGTACATTGTGATATTTGATTTGTTTCTGTAGGATAATGTATGTGCGAGTAGTTGGCAATAAACCTAGATGCAAGAATAATAATCAATATTTGAAGAACAATAGTGGCCACAAATAATTCCTGAAGTTCTGAAGGTTTTGTGCAAAAGGATCAATAAAGAATCTTTTTCCTTGTCAGTCTTGTGAACTGTATTTCCAACACACCCTGAATGCAGCATTCCAGTAAGTCTGGTGACCTACCAACAAGTGAAAGAGAAAGTATGCTGAGGGTTGTACTTCACAGGAGGAGACACTTGTTCTTGGGTGTCGACAAAAAAATAAAAAGCAGAAAGAAAACTTTCCAACAGTCTGCGGGAATGTCTTGAAAGGTGTGCATCTTAAACTCGAGGTAGGCTCCTATTTTTAAGCATTTGTGTTAATTTCCAAAACAGTCTATTTGTTATCAACAACTGATTGTCAACTGCAACTTTTTAACTGACTACAGTGTACAAGTGGATGGATGAAATCGTTGTAAAGTATTCAAAATGGATTGGAACTCCCGTCCAGGTAAGATATTTACTGAATGTTTCCACAGTGATGGTGTGAGGACAGCTCTGCTTTTTAAACACATTATTACCAACCTCCTCCCAACAGTTAAGTACCATGGCTTATTAAACCAAGGAGCAACAGATTACCTGAACAGTGTGCTGCAGGTGTTGTTTATGACCAAAGACTTCAGAGAAGCCGTGGAAAGGTTTGTCACAAAGTCCAACTTTATATGATGTGTTCAGAGTTTGTGGTGCACCTTTGTATCTCTCATGAACACTGTGTCTTAACTTTGCACAGGGACGTCAAAGAAAATCCTGACCATGACTGTATTGATCGACATCTTTCATCCTTGTTTGCTGATTTAAAAGAACGAGAAGCGTACACCTTTAAAATCACACAGAAGCTGGGCATCACCAGAGGTACAATATGTGTGAACACACAGAGCAACACAACCTTTGAATGAGCTACCTGAGAACAAAACCTACTTTAACACACATTAAGGTTACATTAAGTAGTATCATGTGAAATGAATCTTTTTGTTTTTTGATTTAAAAGTCAATATGGTCATTTTGATTTCTGCTCTTCTTCTCTCAGTGTATGACAAACAGGATGCTGCTGAATACTTTAAGAAGATTTTAAGTCTGACCAGCCCTGGAGCATCACAGGTAAAGACATCATCACTATCAAATCTGAATATTAAATTTAAAATACTTGTTTTCCAGTCTCCAGTCCAATTTTGGTGCTTTCAGATCTTCCACGGGCAGTTGACATATAAGACCATCTGTACTAGATGTTCTGCAGAGACTGACACAGATGAGACATTTTGGCATCTTCCTCTTCCTTTGGATTCCAACAGTGACTACTATCAATGCTATAGTGTGGTAAGTATATCAGTATGTTCATCTTATGATTGAATACAGTAACTTACATATTGTACCTTTAATTGCAGAGACATTCAGTTCTGTCACGTTGTCCCATCATCACTTCTGTAGTCAAGTGTATCACTTCTATTCACAGTATCACAGTGCATGTTATCTGCAACACGTCTCATTAAGAAGTGATCATTGTAAAGCATCAAAAGCTGACTGAAGACAGTTAACAGACAGTTTTCATCAAATGTAGCACTTGAAGACGTTCAGCATATTCTTGCAGTTCTTGGGTTGTACAGACGAGGGTTGAATGCACTTATTTAAAGTAATGAACTCCAAACTAGCCTTTCCATTTAAAGAAGATCATATGTTTTCTGATATACTGTTTAATCATTCTGTTTATTAGCTAATTGTTGGTTGTCTGGCTTTGATTTTATTAGGTACACGGCATTGAGGACTATTTCAGATCTTCAGAGTTCAGAGAAAACCAGAAGTACTGTAACGAGTGTCATGCCAAATCTGATGCTACTATTGTGAGTAATGAAAAACCATGAACTGACTTTAAAATGACAGCATGAGGTGGTTGATTACTGCATGATGATACATGTTGGGGATCTGTGTTTGAAATTTAGAAACGTGTGATAAAACATCACCCAGACGTCTTGATGCTGCTGTTGAAGAGGTTTGAGTTTAATAAAATCAGTTACATGACGTACGTCAAAAACTACCGTCCTGTGGTCGTTCCCTTCACTCTTCAGATCCCAGAGGTATAGATACAGGATATTTTAACATTTCATCAGAACAAATTTCTTTTTCATTCCTCGTCCTAATGTTTGTCATGTTTAACATTGGTGATCAGAATCAGACGTATGAACTGTACGCTGTCGTGGATCATTTTGGAAATCTTAGAATGGACATTACACTGCAACGATC
Organism: Nibea albiflora; assembly: GCA_014281875.1. NCBI lineage: Eukaryota > Metazoa > Chordata > Actinopteri > Sciaenidae > Nibea > Nibea albiflora. Next base: position 8,255,757 of record CM024809.1, read on the forward strand.
AAAGATGATGAGGGATGGTACAGGTTCGATGATGGCAGAGTCACACTGGTAAGACTGATCACTTACACTCCTAAACTGCTCTTGAAAGTTACATATATACAATTGATTGATCTGATTAATCATGTTTATGTGATCCTTTTCATTAACAGAATCATGATCAGCCATTCCAGAAGGATAACATTGAAAAGTAAGATATAGTTTTAACATATAGTTTTATTTGATTATTTCTGACACAGTTTTTCACACAGCCTATCCACAGGTGGATAATTTATTTGAAATATACCATATAAGTAAGCTGAAAGACTATGTTGTAACCACAACTGCAGACAGTTTGAAAGTTTTCAACAGCACCAAGACACTTTTGTTGTATTTGAAAATGACATCACTTTCTTTTCACTTTTCTCTTTCTAGATCCTACGATGCATATCTTCTGTTTTACAGAAAAAAGAATGGTAAGATTTGAAAACATGTTCATTATGCTCCCTGATCAAAATGTTTGGTACGTTGCCTGAATTTATTTAAAGCAGCATTTAGTACAAATTGGTATTTTTGCAATTTAATGCCCCCATGCAATTGCACTGTGGTAAATGTGGACAGTTGTAGATGCTAACAGCCATCAAACAGGTGCAACACCACACGACATAGTAGCCAGCTAATATTTTTTACTAGTCCAACAGCAAAATTTGTCAATGCCACATTTTCACCTCAGCCATTATGTCCATAGACGCTGTTGAGCCTGGTTATATTGCCCAGCTCTGGTTCTGGCATGACACCGGTTCTGCATGTGCCCCGGTGCTGAAAATCACCTCTTCTTGGTGGTACAAACACTAACACCAGATGGTCTGAGCAACATTAGCTAACAGCAGCTACAGTTTCCTGCAGTTTACTTTACTGTCCATGAGGAAACTCTGTAAGTCACCTAGAGGGGATGCATAGCAATCTGAGTTTAACCAAAATCAGTGAAATAGTTGGTGGTGTGTGACTTAGTGCTATAAAATGTTACGTACTTCTTGTGGGTGTTCACACCCGGAGCACAAAGTTACATAGTGTGAGACAGGGAAAGACAGAAAACACTATTCATTTGATTATACATCATGTAGCATTAAAATGATTGCACATCTGTCAATTTGTGGTAAAAACTTCCACAACGTTGTTTTAACATTGTACCTATCTTTCAGTACCTGCAGCAGATACTCAAGACGACATGGACGTGTCTGCTCCTGAAGTCATCCAGCCTGCTTCCGCTCCTATCCATGACCAGAGAAGGTCTAGAGAAGTGGGGCCACCAACTAACCTCTGTGATACTGAAAAGAATCAGGACCCCAAGTCATACAGTCATCATGAGAGCAATGAGGAAACAAATAATTATCAAGATGCTAATGCTAAAAAACAGAGAGATGAGGAGGATGTGGGAGGAAGTGCACAGGCTGGTGAGCAGACAGAAAAGAGAGAAACTCAGCTTGAAGAGAGTGTCGAGGTTCAGGACAGAGACAGTGGAAAACAGAGGCCAGCAGAAGCTGAAGTCAGTCACAGGCATGAAAAACATTATGTTAGGAAACAAGATGAGATGAGCGATACACGTCGTCAAAAAGGAATCAAAATGAATTCTGGGAGAAACACATGCCCTCCAGGTAAGATATGATAAGATAAGATAAGATATGTATCGACTGTTTCCACAGTGATGGTGTGAGGACAGCTCTGCTTTTTAAACACATTATTACCAACCTCCTCCCAACAGTTAAGTACCATGGCTTAATAAAACAAGGAGCAACAGATTACCTGAACAGTGTGCTGCAGGTGTTGTTTATGACCAAAGACTTCAGAGAAGCCGTGGAAAGGTTTGTCACAAAGTCCAACTTTATGTGATATGTTCAGAGTTTGTGGTGCACCTTTGTATCTCTCAACACTGTGTCTTAACTTTGCACAGGGAGACCTTTGAAAATCCTGACCATGACTGTATTGATCGACATCTTTCATCCTTGTTTGCTGATTTAAAACATCAAACAGCGTGCACCTCTAAAATCACACAGAAGCTGGGCATCACCAGAGGTACAATATGTGTGAACACACAGAACAACACAACCTTTGAATGAGCTACCTGAGAACAAAACCTACTTTAACACACATTAAGGTTACATTAAGTAGTATCATGTGAAATGAATCTTTTTGTTTTTTGATTTAAAAGTCAATATGGTCATTTTGATTTCTGCTCTTCTTCTCTCAGTGTATGACAAACAGGATGCTGCTGAATACTTTAAGAAGATTTTAAGTCTGACCAGCCCTGGAGCATCACAGGTAAAGACATCATCACTATCAAATCTGAATATTAAATTTAAAATACTTGTTTTCCAGTCTCCAGTCCAATTTTGGTGCTTTCAGATCTTCCACGGGCAGTTGACATATAAGACCATCTGTACTAGATGTTCTGCAGAGACTGACACAGATGAGACATTTTGGCATCTTCCTCTTCCTTTGGATTCCAACAGTGACTACTATCAATGCTATAGTGTGGTAAGTATATCAGTATGTTCATCTTATGATTGAATACAGTAACTTACATATTGTACCTTTAATTGCAGAGACATTCAGTTCTGTCACGTTGTCCCATCATCACTTCTCTGTAGTCAAGTGTATCACTTCTATTCACAGTATCACAGTGAATGTTATCTGCAACACGTCTCATTAAGAAGTGATCATTGTAAAGCATCAAAAGCTGACTGAAGACAGTTAACAGACAGTTTTCATCAAATGTAGCACTTGAAGACGTTCAGCATATTCTTGCAGTTCTTGGGTTGTACAGACGAGGGTTGAATGCACTTATTTAAAGTAATGAACTCCAAACTAGCCTTTCCATTTAAAGAAGATCATATGTTTTCTGATATACTGTTTAATCATTCTGTTTATTAGCTAATTGTTGGTTGTCTGGCTTTGGTTTTATTAGGTATACGGCATTGAGGACTATTTCAGACCTTCAGAGTTCAGCGGAGAAAACCAGATTTACTGTAACGAGTGTCATGCCAAATCTGATGCTACTATTGTGAGTAATGAAAAACCATGAGCTGACAACATTAACTCTGATTTTGAAATGACAGTATGAAGAGTTCATGGTGTCATAGCTGGTTGATTACTACATGATAATACATGTTTTAAATTTAGAAACGTGTGATAAAACATCACCCAGAGGTCTTGATGCTGCTGTTTAAGAGGCTTGAGTTTAACTACAGTATGGGTTACACAACATGCGTCAAAATCAACCGTCCTGTGGAGGTTCCCTTCAGTCTTCAGATCCCAGAGGTATAGATACAGGATATTTTAACATTTCATCAGAACAAATTTCTTTTTCATTCCTCGTCCTAATGTTTTTCATGTTTTTCATTGGTGATCAGAATCAGACGTATGAACTGTACGCTGTCGTGGATCATTTTGGACATTACACTGCAACGATCAAAGATGATGAGGAATGGTACACGTTCGATGATGGCAGAGTCACACTGGTAAGACTGATCACTTACACTCCTAAACTGCTCTTGAAAGTTACATATACACAATTGATTAATCCGATTAATCATGTTTATTTGTTTCTTTTCATTAACAGAATCATGATCAGCCATTCCAGAAGGATAACATTCACAAGTAAGTTTTAGTTTTCCTTTTTTATTCAACGTATAGTTTTATTTGATTATTTCTGACACAGTTTTTCACTGGAGTCTATCCACAGGTGGATGCATGTTAATTTATATGAATACACAATATAAGTAAGCTGAAAGACTATGTTGTAACCACAACTGACAGTTTGAAAGTAACTTTTTCAACAGCACCAAGCCACTTTTGTTGTATTTGAAAATGACATCACTTTCTTTTCACTTTTCTCTTTCTAGATCCTACGATGCATATCTTCTGTTTTACAGAAAAAAGAATGGTAAGATTGGAAAACATGTTCATTATGCTCCCTGATCAAAATGTTTGGTACGTTGCCTGAATTTATTTAAAGCAGCATTTAGTAAAAATTGGTATTTTTGAATGCCCCCATGCAATTGCACTGTGGTAAATGTGGACAGTTGTAGATGCTAACAGCCATCAAACAGGTGCAACACCACACGACATAGTAGCCAGCTAATATTTTTTACTAGTCCAACAGCAAAATTTGTCAATGCCAACATTTTTCACCTCAGCCATTATGTCCATAGACGCTGTTGAGCCTGGTTATATTGCCCAGCTCTGGTTCTGGCATGACACCGGTTCTGCATGTGCCCCGGTGCTGAAAATCACCTCTTCTTGGTGGTACAAACACTAACACCAGATGGTCTGAGCAACATTAGCTAACAGCAGCTACAGTTTCCTGCAGTTTACTTTACTGTCCATGAGGAAACTCTGTAAGTCACCTAGAGTGGATGCATAGCAATCTGAGTTTAACCAAAATCAGTGAAATAGTTGGTGGTGTGTGACTTAGTGCTATAAAATGTTACGTACTTCTTGTGGGTGTTCACACCCGGAGCACAAAGTTACATAGTGTGAGAACAGGGAAAGACAGAAACACTATTCATTTGATTATACATCATGTAGCATTAAAATGATTGCACATCTGTCAATTTGTGGTAAAAACTTCCACAACGTTGTTTTAACATTGTACCTATCTTTCAGTACCTGCAGCAGATACTCAAGATGACATGGACGTGTCTGCTCCTGAAGTCATCCAGCCTGCTGCCGCTCCTATCCATGACCAGAGAAGGTCTAGAGAAGTGGGGCCACCAACTAACCTCTGTGATACTGAAAAGAATCAGGACCCCAAGGCATACAGTCATCATGAGAGCAATGAGGAAACAAATAATTATCAAGATGCTAATGCTAAAAAACAGAGAGATGAGGAGGATGTGGGAGGAAGTGCACAGGCTGGTGAGCAGACAGAAAAGAGAGAAACTCAGCTTGAAGAGAGTGTCGAGGTTCAGGACAGAGACAGTGGAAAACAGAGGCCAGCAGAAGCTGAAGTCAGTCACAGGCATGAAAAACATAATGTTAAGAAACAAGATGAGATGAGTGATACACGTCGTCAAAAAGGAATCAAAATGAATTCTGGGAGAAACACATGCCCTCCAGGTAAGATATGATAAGATAAGATAAGATATGTATCGACTGTTTCCACAGTGATGGTGTGAGGACAGCTCTGCTTTTTAAACACATTATTACCAACCTCCTCCCAACAGTTAAGTACCATGGCTTATTAAACCAAGGAGCAACCTGCTACCTGAACAGTGTGCTGCAGGTGTTGTTTATGACCAAAGACTTCAGAGAAGCTGTGGAAAGGTTTGTCACAAAGTCCAACTTTATGTGATGTGTTCAGAGTTTGTGGTGCACCTTTGTATCTCTCATGAACACTGTGTCTTAACTTTGCACAGGGACGTCAAAGAAAATCCTGACCATGACTGTATTGATCGACATCTTTCATCCTTGTTTGCTGATTTAAAAGAACGAGAAGCGTACACCTATAAAATCATACAGAAGCTGGGCATCACCAGAGGTACAATATGTGTGAACACACAGAACAACACAACCTTTGAATGAGCTACCTGAGAACAAAACCTACTTTAACACACATTAAGGTTACATTAAGTAGTATCATGTGAAATGAATCTTTTTGTTTTTTGATTTAAAAGTCAATATGGTCATTTTGATTTCTGCTCTTCTTCTCTCAGTGTATGACAAACAGGATGCTGCTGAATACTTTAAGAAGATTTTAAGTCTGACCAGCCCTGGAGCATCACAGGTAAAGACATCATCACTATCAAATCTGAATATTAAATTTAAAATACTTGTTTTCCAGTCTCCAGTCCAATTTTGGTGCTTTCAGATCTTCCACGGGCAGTTGACATATAAGACCATCTGTACTAGATGTTCTGCAGAGACTGACACAGATGAGACATTTTGGCATCTTCCTCTTCCTTTGGATTCCAACAGTGACTACTATCAATGCTATAGTGTGGTAAGTATATCAGTATGTTCATCTTATGATTGAATACAGTAACTTACATATTGTACCTTTAATTGCAGAGACATTCAGTTCTGTCACGTTGTCCCATCATCACTTCTGTAGTCAAGTGTATCACTTCTATTCACAGTATCACAGTGCATGTTATCTGCAACACGTCTCATTAAGAAGTGATCATTGTAAAGCATCAAAAGCTGACTGAAGACAGTTAACAGACAGTTTTCATCAAATGTAGCACTTGAAGACGTTCAGCATATTCTTGCAGTTCTTGGGTTGTACAGACGAGGGTTGAATGCACTTATTTAAAGTAATGAACTCCAAACTAGCCTTTCCATTTAAAGAAGATCATATGTTTTCTGATATACTGTTTAATCATTCTGTTTATTAGCTAATTGTTGGTTGTCTGGCTTTGATTTTATTAGGTACACGGCATTGAGGACTATTTCAGATCTTCAGAGTTCAGAGAAAACCAGATTTACTGTAACGAGTGTCATGCCAAATCTGATGCTACTATTGTGAGTAATGAAAAATCATGAACTGACTTTAAAATGACAGCATGAGGTGGCTGATTACTGCATGATGATACATGTTGGGGATCTGTGTTTGAAATTTAGAAACGTGTGATAAAACATCACCCAGACGTCTTGATGCTGCTGTTGAAGAGGTTTGAGTTTAATAAAATCAGTTACATGACGTACGTCAAAAACTACCGTCCTGTGGTCGTTCCCTTCACTCTTCAGATCCCAGAGGTATAGATACAGGATATTTTAACATTTCATCAGAACAAATTTCTTTTTCATTCCTCGTCCTAATGTTTGTCATGTTTAACATTGGTGATCAGAATCAGACGTATGAACTGTACGCTGTCGTGGATCATTTTGGAAATCTTAGAAGTGGACATTACACTGCAACGATCAAAGATGATGAGGGATGGTACAGGTTCGATGATGGCAGAGTCACACTGGTAAGACTGATCACTTACACTCCTAAACTGCTCTTGAAAGTTACATATATACAATTGATTGATCTGATTAATCATGTTTATGTGATCCTTTTCATTAACAGAATCATGATCAGCCATTCCAGAAGGATAACACTGAAAAGTAAGATATAGTTTTAACATATAGTTTTATTTGATTATTTCTGACACAGTTTTTCACACAGCCTATCCACAGGTGGATAATTTATTTGAATATACCATATAAGTAAGCTGAAAGACTATGTTGTAACCACAACTGCAGACAGTTTGAAAGTTTTCAACAGCACCAAGACACTTTTGTTGTATTTGAAAATGACATCACTTTCTTTTCACTTTTCTCTTTCTAGATCCTACGATGCATATCTTCTGTTTTACAGAAAAAAGAATGGTAAGATTTGAAAACATGTTCATTATGCTCCCTGATCAAAATGTTTGGTACGTTGCCTGAATTTATTTAAAGCAGCATTTAGTAAAAATTGGTATTTTTGAATGCCCCCATGCAATTGCACTGTGGTAAATGTGGACAGTTGTAGATGCTAACAGCCATCAAACAGGTGCAACACCACACGACATAGTAGCCAGCTAATATTTTTTACTAGTCCAACAGCAAAATTTGTCAATGCCACATTTTCACCTCAGCCATTATGTCCATAGACGCTGTTGAGCCTGGTTATATTGCCCAGCTCTGGTTCTGGCATGACACCGGTTCTGCATGTGCCCCGGTGCTGAAAATCACCTCTTCTTGGTGGTACAAACACTAACACCAGATGGTCTGAGCAACATTAGCTAACAGCAGCTACAGTTTCCTGCAGTTTACTTTACTGTCCATGAGGAAACTCTGTAAGTCACCTAGAGTGGATGCATAGCAATCTGAGTTTAACCAAAATCAGTGAAATAGTTGGTGGTGTGTGACTTAGTGCTATAAAATGTTACGTACTTCTTGTGGGTGTTCACACCCGGAGCACAAAGTTACATAGTGTGAGAACAGGGAAAGACAGAAACACTATTCATTTGATTATACATCATGTAGCATTAAAATGATTGCACATCTGTCAATTTGTGGTAAAAACTTCCACAACGTTGTTTTAACATTGTACCTATCTTTCAGTACCTGCAGCAGATACTCAAGACGACATGGACGTGTCTGCTCCTGAAGTCATCCAGCCTGCTGCCGCTCCTATCCATGACCAGAGAAGGTCTAGAGAAGTGGGGCCACCAACTAACCTCTGTGATACTGAAAAGAATCAGGACCCCAAGTCATACAGTCATCATGAGAGCAATGAGGAAACAAATAATTATCAAGATGCTAATGCTAAAAAACAGAGAGATGAGGAGGATGTGGGAGGAAGTGCACAGGCTGGTGAGCAGGCGGGAAAGAGAGAAACTCAGCTTGAAGAGAGTGTCGAGGTTCAGGAAAGAGACAGTGGAAAACAGAGGCCAGCAGAAGCTGAAGTCAGTCACAGGCATGAAAAACATTATGTTAGGAAACAAGATGAGATGAGTGATACACGTCGTCAAAAAGGAATCAAAATGAATTCTGGGAGAAACACATGCCCTCCAGGTAAGATATGATAAGATAAGATAAGATATGTATCGACTGTTTCCACAGTGATGGTGTGAGGACAGCTCTGCTTTTTAAACACATTATTACCAACCTCCTCCCAACAGTTAAGTACCATGGCTTATTAAACCAAGGAGCAACCTGCTACCTGAACAGTGTGCTGCAGGTGTTGTTTATGACCGAAGACTTCAGAGAAGCTGTGGAAAGGTTTGTCACAAAGTCCAACTTTATGTGATGTGTTCAGAGTTTGTGGTGCACCTTTGTATCTCTCATGAACACTGTGTCTTAACTTTGCACAGGGACGTCAATGAAAATCCTGACCATGACTGTATTGATCGACATCTTTCATCCTTGTTTGCTGATTTAAAAGAATGGCCAGCGTACACCTATAAAATCACACGGAAGCTGGGCATCACCAGAGGTACAATATGTATGAACACACAGAACAACACAACCTTTGAATGAGCTACCTGTGAACAAAACCTACTTTAACACACATTAAGGTGACATTAAGTAGTATCATGTGAAATGAATCTGATAACTCCTGTAACAATCCAGAGTTAGTGTTTTTTCTGCTCTTCTTCTCTCAGTGTATGAACAGCAGGATGCTGCTGAGTACTTTGAGAAGATTTTAACACTGACCAGGTCTGGAGCATCACAGGTAAAGACATCATCACAATCAAATCTGTATTTTACATGAAAATACTTCTTTTCCAGTCTCTGTATTTTTGTGCTTTCAGATCTTCCACGGAGAGTTGACACACAAGACCATCTGTACTAGATGTTCTTCACCGACTGACAGAGATGGGACATTTTGGCACCTTCCTCTTGCTTTAGAGGATTCCAACAGTGAATTTAAAGTGGTAATGATGTGACAACATGCAAACTTTGAAGCATTTTTCCAGGACATATATGTGATTCAGTATATAAAGAATTAAGCTAAACTTTAGCTGGAGCATAGGTGAACATCATCCACAATAATACTTCATACAAAGAAATGTGAACAGACAACACTGAGAGTTTCAATGTAGACTTGATTCAACTCCAAACTAGCCTTTTCATTTAAATCTGTTCATGTCTTCTTTTAAATGTTTTTAGTCATTCTGTTTATTAGTTAATTGTTGGTTGTCTGGCTTTGGTTTCATTAGGTGGACGGCATTAAGGATTATTTCAGACCTTCAGAGTTCAGCGGAGACAACCAGATTTACTGTAACGAGTGTCATGCCAAATCTGATGCTACTATTGTGAGTAATGAAAAACCATTAACTGACTTTAAAATGACAGCATGAGGTGGTTGATTACTGCATGATGATACATGTTGGGGATCTGTGTTTGAAATTTAGAAACGTGTGATAAAACATCACCCAGACGTCTTGATGCTGCTGTTGAAGAGGTTTGAGTTTAAATACAGTTACATGACGTACGTCAAAAACTACCGTCCTGTGGTCGTTCCCTTCACTCTTCAGATCCCAGAGGTATAGATACAGGATATTTTAACATTTCATCAGAACAAATTTCTTTTTCATTCCTCGTCCTAATGTTTGTCATGTTTAACATTGGTGATCAGAATCAGACGTATGAACTGTACGCTGTTGTGGATCATTTTGGAAGTCTTAGAAGTGGACATTACACTGCAACGATCAAAGATGATGAGAGATGGTACACGTTCAATGATAGCAGGGTCACACTGGTAAGACTGATCACTTACACTCCTAAACTGCTCTGGAAAGTTACATATCCACAATTTGTTAATCCGATTGACCATGATTATTTGATTCTTTTTATCAACAGCTTGATTATCAGCCATTCCAGGTGGATGACTTTGCAAAGTAAGTTTTAGTTTTCTTTTTTATCCCACTGACAGTTTCATGTGATTATTTCTGACACAGGTTTTCACTGGAGTCTATCCACCAAACACCAAGACACTTTTGTTGTATTTAAAAATGACATCACTTTCTTTTTACTTTTCTCTCTCTAGATTCTGCGATGCATATCTTCTGTTTTACAGAAAAAAGAATGGTAAGATTGGAAAACATGTTCATTATGCTCCCTGTTGTGTGATGTGAATGACTGCATCAAAATGTTACTTGGTACTTTGCCTGGATTTATTTAAATCAACATTTAGTAGAAATTGGTATTTTTGCGATTTAGTGCCCCCAGTGCAATTGCACTGTGGTAAATATGGACAGATGTAGATGTGTATTAGTTACAAATATATATTTTTTTATTTATGATTAGAAACTAGTGAGTTGACAACTTTGCTAACAGCCAAACATCCAGCAAGGTCAACAACCCATATTATTTACTAGTCCAACAGCAGTCAGCCCATCTTGGCATTTGTCTTTTAGCCTTTTATTTCATGATGCTCTCAGCAACGATTAAAAGTCAATCCCAGAGTTACTCCTGCCTGCTTATTGCTCGGCCACTCTCTCTTTTTCTCTCTTACCTTCCTCTGCCAACGCCCCCTTCTGTCGTTTTGTCTTTTTGTCATTGTGCCTATAGAGGTTGCTGAGCTTAGCCCACGTTAGCGGTCGTCTGTGAACCTCCTCTTCCCAGTGGTACCAACACACAACACCGCCCACAGTGGTTTACTTTACAAGAAACATTTGCAAAAAAAAAAATAAAAAATCCAGTTTCACTTAAGTCTGTGAAATAGTTGGTGGTGTGTGACTTAGTGCTGAAAAGCATCACATACTTCTTGTGGGTGTTTGTACCTGAAGCACAAAGTTACATAGTGTGGAACGGACATACGAGGCGAAGTGTGTAAATGAGCGAAACGCCATTCACCTGATTATACACCAATGTAGCATCATATTTTTCCTACAGTGCCTGCTGCAGATACTCAAGACAACAGAGAGGTGTCTACTCCTGGAGGCATCCCGTCTGCCACCACTCCTACATGTGACCAGTGTCAAGATGCTGGAAAGATGAGAAAGAATGCTGAAGAGGTAGAAGAGGAGGGTAATGAAACTGCAGATGTTTACATCAAGAGAAATAAAGAAACAGAAATTAAAAGACGCAGTTCAAATATGTCACAACAATGTGAAGATAAGGAATCTAAAGAAACTCCCAGAAGCCGTGGAGGCATCAAAGACAATTCAAAAACTAAAACTGATTGAGTCACCTTTGGCAGGGCCAGAGAAACATGGTACCAAAAGAGTCTTTGGAAGGTACAAGAGGGAAATGAGGCAATCAACACAACTCATTCAAATTCTGTAAAAAGTCTCTGATACACAAGAGCCGGCTGCAGGAGCACATGAGTAGAAAGAAAGAAAATGGTAGCAACACAGAAAGGAAAGAAAGAAAAAGAAAGAGACAAAAAAAAGAAAGTCTTTAGGGTCAGATTAAAAGAAAGACACATGTCACTGTGGTGATGCATGAGATTGTATTTTAAATTGATGCTTATTGATATTTAACAATATCCATTTCTATTCACTAGAGAACAGTTAGCAATCAGGCAGGCTTGACATACTGAATATTTTCACTTTGATTTTGTTTTGGTTAATTCAGTTCGAGTGTCACTGTTACAGTATACAGTTCTTCTCTTTGTTCAGTTTTATTTTTTCTTTTCATTAATAGACCTTAACCCCTTCTTGTTTTTGGCCAGTGTAAAATGCTAAATTATTTCTTGTATGCTACAGGATTGTGTCATTGTAAATAATATTGAATGTAAAAGATTGTTTTAGACTAAAGTGCTGATTTACTTAATCAATCTCTAATAGAAAGTAATGAAGAACAAGATCACATTTATGTTGAGTTCATTTAATAATCGTCTTTCTCAGATTTCATGTTTGTACATTTTTTTGCTTGTTGCTCTGCTTATTATCAATTTATACAGTTTAAATAGCTGTGCAGAACTTTTACATTTTATTGTCAAGTTTTCTTTTTAAAATTGTTCAGAGATATACAAATATATAGCACTTCATGTAACATAAATAACATAAATGTAAGTGTCTGTGTGAGGAAATAAAGTTAAATCGTTTTATTTTTATTTTTTGTTCATTTTTTATTCATTTATATACATTTAAGTCCCAGATTTTATTATTAGGAATTTATTTCTAAACTATTACTGCAGGACTAAAAATGTTGCATTTTAGGGGCAGAATCTGGAGATAGACTGTGCACAGAATTGAGCTGTTTGATTTGATTCCTTTGCTCATAGAAAGTCCCTGTGTCCATTGCCTGTGAATTTCAGTGTATAAGGACCAAGACCTTCTTTTTAATCTTATTCTTAACATGGGGGATTAAAGCCTGTCCTACTTTATAGCAGACAGAAGACAGCTTTCAAATTATTCGTCAAAAACATCCCAAAAAATTCCCACAATGTTACCTTATGGAGAGGCTAGAGTGGATAACATCATCACTAGAGTGGAGAAATAGAGAAAAAATAAATTCATAAACTGCTCTTGAGGGCACAAATTTCACACTCACAGAAATAATTTTCACTTCTGTAGGACTTTTGTAGGAAGTTTTTTCTTCTAACTCACTCATCTGCTGAAGCTGTCAGACTTTTGTTAGTTTTGGCGTAAAACGCATTGATGCATCTGGATCATCCACCGGCAGTCCCATTGACAGCCATGTTAAAAAAGAGAGGACATTTCAGGAGGAAAGCAGACAAACCAGTATTTTCCATTGCTCTAAATGTCATATTTCTTCACTTTATCCACATAAAAAATATATGTAGACATTCAGGAACATCTCAGCATAGGGTGTGACAGGGCCAGAGCCAGACACACTAGTTATTCTTGCACCTCAGTTTTTATCACTTAAGTACTCCTACATACTTTGTCCTACAGAAACTATTCAAATATCACAAGGTTCAATTCATTTAGGACATGGTGGCTATTATTTTACTCATTCATGTCATTCATACTTCAGCTTTTTCCATATTCAAAATCTATGGTATATACTTGCCACAAATCATCCCTTAAGTTCTGGAGTTTTGGTGTATGCTTCCATTTATGATCCAGAAATTCAAGTTCCTGTTTCAGTAGAATGAAATACAACAAAGACAAAGCTTTTTGGCAGCTTGAAACATTTTTATGCAAATGGATCAGTAAAGAACCTTTTCCTTGTTGGTCTTGTTGAGTCTTGTGAGTTGTATGTTCATGAGTGTGCTATTGCAGACACACCCTGAATTCCAGTAAGTCTGGTGACCAACACGTGAAAGAGAAAGTATGCTGAGGGTTGTACTTCACAGGAAACAGAAACACTTGTTCTTGGGCGTTGACAAAAGACCAAAAAACAAAGAGAAGACATTTCTGCATTGACATTTAATTTCCTTGTTAGTCTTATGACCTAACCTAATCTGAATGTAACCTTTGAGTCTTTGTTAATCAACATATTTAATCCATGAAGCAAAGGTGGCATTTATTGTTTTAAACTTTATCTTAAAAAGCACGTTTGATAGTTTGCAGTAGTGGAAAAAAGATTGTGTACTTCAGTAAAAGCAACAACACTCCACTACTAATAAAAATCCTACATTAAACATTTTCTTAAACATAAAAGAAAAAAGAGCAGCATGTGCTCAAAGTATTGAAAGTAAAACTATTTTTGATCTTGCACAGCTGTGCTCAAATGTAAATGTAAAAAACCTGCAATCACTAAAACTTCTTACTCTTGATGTTCAGAATTTCCACCATTACTGTTTACCTTCCCACCATTACCTTCAAGCCTACAACCAACTGAGAAGAAACAGAATCCCAGTTGGCAATAGTTCCAAGTTCATTTTAAGTGACATATGTTTGACTATTATTCTATTTTTTCTGTGTATTTGTGTTTATGTGTCTTTATATAGGAGACAACGCTGTGCGCTTGATTTTCACAGACAAAACTCTGGAGGGAGACTCTACGCTACTGTCTGAATACAAAATGGTCGGATCAGTAAAGAACTTTTTTCCTTGTTGGTCTAGGTGAGTCTAGTTAGTATGTTCATGAAGGCGCTATTGCAGACACACCCTTAATTCCAGTAAGTCTGGTGACCTACCAACAAGTGAAAGAGAAAGTATGCTGAGGGTTGTACTTCACAGGAAACAGAAACACTTGTTCTTGGGCGTCGACAAAAGACCAAAAAACAAAGAGAAGATTGTTCTACACTCTGCAGAAATTTGTGCATTAACATTCAATTTCCTTGTTAGTCTCATGAGCTGTCTGTTCGAAACGACACTATTACAAACACACCCTGAATGCACCCTTCCTCTAAGTGTGGCTACTATAGAGAACTAGCAAAATGCATTTCTGATGCAAAATGTTGATTGCTGATGTAATAAAGTTTGAAGTTAGAATGAAATCTGTAGCTGAAAATATGTAGAAGTAATTGAAAGTGTTGAAGGTTTGTAGAAGGATTTGAAGGTTGTTCCATTCATGTTAATGTAAAGATTTCTTTTGAAGAATTTTAATATTTTAAAATAATATTAAAGGTATGAATGAGTAAAATAATAGCCATCATGTCCTAAATGAGTTGAATGTTGTGATATTTGAATTGTTTCTGTAGGACAATGTATGTAGGAGTAGTTGGGTGCCAAAAAAAAACCTAGGTGCAAGAATAATAATCAATATTTGAAGAACAATAGTGGCCACAAATAATTCCTGAAGTTCTGAAGGTTTTGTGCAAAAGGATCAATAAAGAACCTTTTTCCTTGTCAGTCTTGTGAACTGCATTTCCAACACACCCTGAATGCAGCATTCCAGTAAGTCTGGTGACCTACCAACAAGTGAAAGAGAAAGTATGCTGAGGGTTGTACTTCACAGGAAACAGAAACACTTGTTCTTGGGCATCAACAAAAGAACAAAAAACAAAGAGAAGATTGTTCTACACTCTGCAGAAATTTGTGCATTAACATTCAATTTCCTTGTTAGTCTCATGAGCTGTCTGTTCAAAAGGACACTATTACAAACACACCCTGAATGCACCCTTCCTCTAAGTGTGGCTACTATAGAGAACTAGCAAAATGCATTTCTGATGCAAAATGTTGATTGCTGATGTAATAAAGTTTGAAGTTAGAATGAAATCTGTAGCTGAAAATATGTAGAAGTAATTGAAAGTGTTGAAGGTTTGTAGAAGGATTTGAAGGTTGTTCCATTCATGTTAATGTAAAGATTTCTTTTGAAGAATTTTAATATTTTAAAATAATATTAAAGGTATGAATGAGTAAAATAATAGCCATCATGTCCTAAATGAGTTGAATGTTGTGATATTTGAATTGTTTCTGTAGGACAATGTATGTAGGAGTAGTTGGGTGCCAAAAAAAAACCTAGGTGCAAGAATAATAATCAATATTTGAAGAACAATAGTGGCCACAAATAATAATAAAGTGTGGCTACTATAGAGAACTAGCAAAATGCATTTCAGGTGGAAAATTTGATGTGGATGCCTTCTGCTGAAAAGCCTGATGCAAAATGTTGATTGCTGATGTAATAAAGTTTGAAGTTAAAATGAAATCTGTAGCTGAAAATATGTAGAAGAAATTGAAAGTGTTGAAGGTTCATAAAATAAAGATGTTTTTGGAATATTAAAGGTATGAATGAGTAAACAACAATAGTGGCCACAAATCATTCCTGAAGATCTGAAGTTTTTGTGGATCAATAAAGAACCTTTTTCCTTGTCAGTCTTGTGAACTGTATTTCCAACACACCCTGAATGCAGCATTCCAGTAAGTCTGGTGACCTACCAACAAGTGAAAGAGAAAGTATGCTGAGGGTTGTACTTCACAGGAGGCAGAGACACTTGTTCTTGGGTGTCGTCAAAAAACGAAAAGAAAGAGAAGCCTTTCCAACAGTCTGCAGGAATGTCTTGAAAAGTGAGCGTCTTACAGCTAGAGGTAGGCTCCTGTATTTAAGCTTTGTGTTAGTTTCCAAACTAGTTGATTTATTGTCAAAAATAGATTCAACAACTGCAAATCCTTTTCAGGTGACCAAGCGTATACAAGGGGACTGATAAAATTGTCATCGAGGAATCAAAATGGGAAGAAATAAGAGAAAAACATCCTCCACTCGAAGTAAGATATTTTTTGAATATTTCCACAGTATTGACGTGAAGACAGGTGTGCAGTTTAAATACTTTATTAACAACCTCCTCCCAACAGTTCAGAGTGGAAAACAGAGAACAGCAGTAGCTGAAGCCAGTAACAGGCATGAAAAAAATTCTTGGAGAAACAACTCCCGTCCAGGTAAGATATGCTGTTTCCACAGTGATGGTGTGAAGACAGCTCTGCTTTTTAAACACATTATTACCAACCTCCTCCCAACAGTTAAGTACCATGGCTTAATAAACCAAGGAGCAACCTGCTACCTGAACAGTGTGCTGCAGGTGTTGTTTATGACCGAAGACTTCAGAGAAGCCGTGGAAAGGTTTGTCACAAAGTCCAACTTTATATGATGTGTTCAGAGTTTGTGGTGCACCTTTGTATCTCTCATGAACACTGTGTCTTAACTTTGCACAGGGACGTCAATGAAAATCCTGACCATGACTGTATTGATCGACATCTTTCATCCTTGTTTGCTGATTTAAAAGAACGAGAAGCGCACACCTTTAAAATCACACAGAAGCTGGGCATCAACACAGGTACAATATGTATGAACACACAGAGCAACACAACCTTAGAATGAGCTACCTGTGAACAAAACCTACTTTAACACACATTAAGGTGACATTAAGCAGTTTTTTTAAATAATCTGATGAACTGATCTACATGCTGTGCACTAGAAGTGTTAATATGCAGTGGTTGAAGCCCCACAGACAGAGTGTCTGATAACTCCTGTAACAATCCAGAGTTAGTGTTTTTGCTTTTTTTCCTCTCTCAGTGTATGAACAGCAGGATGCTGCTGAGTACTTTGAGAAGATTTTAAGACTGATAAGGTCTGGAGCATCACAGGTAAAGACATCATCAGTATCGAATCTGTATGTTATATAAAAATACTTGTTTCCCAGTCTCTGTATTTTTGTGCTTTCAGATCTTCCACGGACAGTTGACACACAAGACCATCTGTTCTGGATGTTCTTCACCGACTGACAGAGATGGGGCATTTTGGTATCTTCCTCTTGCTTTAGTGGACTCCAACAGTGAATATAGTGTGGTAAGTCAATGTTAAATGTCTCATGTTAACACCCAATCATAACGGTCAGTCTATTCCCATCAGCTTCGACTAAATGTGTTGAAACCTTTTAATATCTTGCACCATAGCAGGTGTTCTGTGTTTGATACGTGATGAAAAAGATCGCTCATAAAAATCCTACTTTAATTACAGTCTGATGGGCCAGATCAGATCACACTTACTTGGTTTTCACACTAAACCTTTAATAGATTCATTAGGTGTTTTCTGAGCAAACAGTTTTAGGACTTATTGAGAGGAACTGCCCAAGGGGGAGCTCCCCCTAAAAATACTGTTTTCATTCTCACCACAAATAAGTACTCTGAAGGAACTCTGAAGTGACGTAAACCAGCTGGCATTGGTAGCAACGTCAGACAAAAACTGTCAGCCGATTTACCCATGTTTTGGTACATTTTTTTTGTTTGATTAATGTTTACCCTGGGTTTTTTAAAATGGTGCTGACTGAAAGGATTAATAATTTCATGGTATTAAAGTAAAATAATGTAATTATAGTATATTCAGTTCATTCAGTAGTTCAAATAACTACTATTAACAAAGATGACAAACTTTGTGGCTGAAAAGTGAAACCAATGCAGAAGTGCCAAAAATCGCAGTTCCTCAAATGTCCACTTGAGACTGACTAAAGAACGAGTCTCCATAAGTCCCCATGTTAAAATGTCCAACTTTACAGCAGAAATAAACATGTTTACAGCCTGGTACAAAAAACTGTTTTGGTCTCTATAGATAATTTCCCTGTTCATCACGACTGTACTGAGGATGCATTCATATACAACTCACCTGTTCAAATTAAATAGGCTTAACTTTAAGGCTTAAAGTTATCAATAATTAATAGTGTGGCTGCTTTGATTGACAGGTGGTTGCTGTTACCGGTGGCTTATTTGTTTTCAGCCTGAGCTCCACCAATGATCTGAGTCTTCGCCCATTTTAGATTAGCTGGGATGCAGCAGAGGCAGGATTGCCAAGATGGCAACAGCCAGAGCCATCTGAGCTTCAAAACAGCTCTTCAGAAGGCTCTGTGCAACTAATCCACGACTTACTACCTAACCATCAATACTCTAGGCAGAACTAGTTTCTGATACTATGCAGCTTTTAAATGGAATTAAAATGAATACTATATACGTGGCTTTGGTTTTATTAGGTGGACGGCATTGAGGACTATTTCAGACCTTCAGAGTTCAGCGGAGAAGACCAGATTTACTGTAACGAGTGTCATGCCAAATCTGATGCTACTATTGTGAGTAATGAAAAACCATGAGCTGACAACATTAACTCTGATTTTGAAATGACAGTATGAAGAGTACGTGGTGTCATAGCTGGTTGATTACTACATGATAATACATGTTTTAAATTTAGAAACGTGTGATAAAACATCACCCAGACGTCTTGATGCTGCTGTTGAAGAGGTTTGAGTTTAACTACAGTTACATGGAGTACGTCAAAATCAACTGTACTGTGGAGGTTCCCTTCACTCTTCAGATCCCAGAGGTATAGATACAGGATATTTTAACATTTCATCAGAACAAATTTCTTTTTCATTCCTCGTCCTAATGTTTGTCATGTTTAACATTGGTGATCAGAATCAGACGTATGAACTGTACGCTGTCGTGGATCATTTTGGAAGTCTTAGAAGTGGACATTACACTGCAACGATCAAAGATGATGAGAGATGGTACACGTTCAATGATAGCAGGGTCACACTGGTAAGACTGATCACTTAAAGTGTTCTTAAAAGTTACAGTTTAAAGAGGAAATGATTGATAATTATTTGATTCTTTTCATCAACAGAGTGATTATCAGCCATTCCAGAATGGTTTTAAAAGGTACATTTTATTTTTATTTTTAATCCCACTGACAGTTTTATGTGATTATTTCAGGCTTTTACTGGAGTCTATCCACAGGTGTATGCATGATAATTTATTTGAATAAACCACATAAACATGTCAAAGGACTGTGTGTGTAACTGCAGCTTGTGCACAGCACAAAACCAAACAGCACCAAGACACTTTTGTTGTATTTGAAAATGACATCACTTTCTTTTTACTTTTCTCTTTCCAGATCCGGCAGTGCATATCTTCTGTTTTACAGAAAAATCAGTGGTAAGATTGGAAAACATGTTCATTATGCTCCCTGATGTGTGATGTGAATGACTGCATCAAAATGTTTGGTACTTTGCCTGAATTGATTTAAATCAACATTTAGTAGAAATTGGTATTTTTGCAATTTATTATGGACAGTTGTAAACGTGTATTAGTTAGTTAGCCAGCTAACAAAATGGCCAACAGCAGGTACGGTTTTGGCAGGTTACTTTACCGTCTGTCAGGAAACTCTGTGAGTGACAGAGAGTTGATGCACAACGACCAGAGAACATCAGAGGAAAAATCATAAAACCTTTTAGCTATAAAACAAAATCCACTTTCACCAAAAACAGTGAACTAATTTGTTTTGTGTGACTTTGTGGTGCAAAGCATTGAAAACTACTCATGGGTGTTCATACTGCACAAGGAGTTGCATAGTTGTAGAGGCGGGAATGACAGAAACACGCTTCATCTAAATATACATCAATGCAACATGAAAATGATTGAAAATCTGTCATTTTAAAGTAGAAAAGTTACACAATGTTGTTTTAATATTGTACCTACTTTTCAGTGCCTATAATAAATATTCTACTTTTCAGAAAACAGGGAGGTGTCTACTCCTGGAAAGAAGAGAAAGACTGAGGAGGCAGAAGTGGGGCTAACACCTGAGAGACAGGATGAGATATATGTTAAGGAACACAAGGATGGAGATGATAAACATGTAGAGGATCAGAACAATGAAGGTAACATTAGACAGAACCAACCAGAGCAGACAATCAGTGTTACACATGCAGAACAGAAAGATGTTGGTGTGAAGAGACAGACTGAAGAGCATGGAAATACAAGAGAGGAACACGTTCGAGACAAAGCAGACTCTTCTCTTAGAGGAGCAGGATCTGCAGGAAGCAATGATGGTAACACTAGACAGAAACAACCAGAGCAGAAAATCTGTGTTACACATGCAGAACAGAAAGATGTTGGTGTGAAGAGACAGACTGAAGAGCATGGAAATACAAGAGAGGAACGCGTTCGAGACAAAGCAGACTCTTCTCTTAGAGGAGCAGGATCTGCAGGAAGCAATGATGGTAACACTAGACAGAAACAACCAGAGCAGAAAATCTGTGTTACACATGCAGAACAGAAAGATGTTGGTGTGAAGAGACAGACTGAAGAGCAGGGAAATACAAGAGAGGAACGTGTTCGAGACAAAGCAGACTCTTCTCTTAGAGGAGCAGGGTCTGCAGGAAGCGGAAGAATGACAGAGAACTGGCGAGTTAGCGATGATGAAAAGACGAGAATGAGAGAGGAGGCTGAAGAGGCAGAAAAGGAGGGTAATGTCACTAAGGTGACAGAAATGGAAGAAAAGAGAAAGAAGGATGGAGATTACAAACATGGTGAGCCAGACAGGAAGGGAAAACCCTTGAAAAAACATCCTAACAGGGATGTACAGTACAAGGACAACGAAGTCAGTGCAAGACACAACATGAATGAAGATCTGGGGGGTTCACTGAAAGTTAAACAAGGTGATGATGTTAAACCTGTTAGTGTGCAAGAACAGGGAGATGAGGTAACTAAGGAAGGAACAACTGTAGAGAGTGATGAACAGGATACAAAGGGGGAAAAGGGTGCACATGAGAGGAAAAGTACAAAATGGCGGCATCCGAAGAAGCAACACAAACAGAAAAAAAAAACAAAAAAAAAAAGCCAAAAAAACCCATTTCTGTGTTGGTGTCCTTGGACAAGACAAAAGAAGAGACAAAAGAAAAAGACTTCAGATTCATATCAAGTCAGATGAACATGGTGAATATTTTCCCTTTGGTGTTTTTGCTTAAATCAGTTCGAGTGTCATTTGGTATTGTAGTCTTCTTTTCCTTCTTCGGTCTTGTTTCTTCTTCATTGTGACAGAGCATCTTTTCTTGTTTTCAATCAGTAAAACGCAGCACCTCGTTTGCAACAATCCTCTGTAAATAATAACAAATGTAAAAGTTTGTGTAAATAACATAAATGTGATTTCAGACAAGATTTTGCGAGGAAATGCAACTTATTGTGTTTTATTTGACTTTTAATTTGATTGATTTGACCTTTACTTGTGAACTATTACTGCACGGCCATATGACTGGTGTTATAGAGGCTTTAGATGATGTCTATCATGTTGTCATGTCATTTTGTCATTTGTACAAATCTGATGGTGATTTAAAGAAAATAAAATGAATGTGTGGTCACACTGTTTTTTTTTATATAATATAAAATGTAGTATTTTATAAATTTTCACATAGCTGTAGTTCTTTAAAATATAAATATAAATACATACAATTGCACTGTTTTATTTCTTAATTAATTTAAATCAGATACATATATATATATATATATATATATATATATATATATATATATATATATTGTTATATATTGTTATATGAGTTCACAAGATCATTCAGAAAGTAATATTTTGTGTCATCTACAGATATATAACAGCAGCAGTTTCAGTCCTTGAAGGTTCAAATGCTTCGTTATGTCAATCAAAAAAGTCAGCCATAGAGTATCTGACAATCATAGCAGGCCCTAAATGATATAATGTTATAAAAATGAAGCTTAGGGACGCATGAAATCTGCGATTGGCCCCGGGGTCGTACTTTGGACATCCCTGCTGTAAAAGAAACATCTCATGTTTTCTTATTGCGAGAAACGACCGGCATGTTTGACTCCTCACGCTTTCCGTAGGCGGTTTATAGTCCCAACATGGCTGCCATCAGGAGCGGGGTGACTCCTGGTTGCCTAGCGAGATGTTTCCTGAGACAAACCGGGAAGCCGAGCCGAGGCAGCCGCCCTCCTCCAGACATTTGGACTCAGGTAGGTCTTCCTCACAGTTCCCCGCCTCATGTTTGAGCCTCTGCCTCTCAGGCAGAGACACAAACAGACAGTTTCCCCGGCTAGCCGGCTAGCATCCTCGCTGCGCAGCTCAGGGGTGCGTGTGTGACTTTGACAGGAGCAGCGTCTGTGGAGGAGCTACCACCCTCTAATGTTCAACACGACTGTTAAATTTACAGGTTTTAACACGAGAGCAACACGACGAGATTAACTTTAACCACTAAAATACGTGTTTAAGGACATTTGACATGATTAAAGTGGTAGCATGGCGCTGCTATGCTTTAGCTCTGTCAGCAACTAGCACAACATTTCTCCTGATGTGAAGATACTTTGACTCTTACTCCGCTCTGCTACAGATTAGCTCAGGTTGAAGGTTTGCAACCTTAACTATCTAACTGTGTGCTGTAGAAATCATGTCTAAACGCCACCAGAGGTCACTGTCTCTCAGGTTAAACCTGGACCTGCTGCTCACCTGGTTCATCATCAAGTCAAACCTAGAAGCCGTTTGTCTGCAGCTCGGATCATTGAATTCACCTCTGGAAGTTGAAACCTTTCGTCACGCATGCTCCTGTGAATGCCGCGCTATCACTGATGTCAGATCAGGCTTACGTTGGGGACTAAAAAAGTCTCCCTGGCACTGCCGAGGTGCCCATCGCTCCACCATCTCTCCACGTTTGCGAGTGCAAATGCATGTAAAGGCTCGAGTTCCCTCCAGGGATCCATAAAGTGTCTGCTGTACTGTTTATTATGTTATGACAGTCTGCCAGGATTCATTTGAGACCCACGCAAGACGAACATCAGTTTTGATTGATCGCGCTGTTCAAGTTTCATGCGAGCGCCTCTGAATTGTCGCCGTTATCTGAGGATAGAAGTGTGATTAAAATGTTCTTTCAGTGATAGTCAAACCAGACTATAAATAAAACATCAGAGTCACTGACATTTCTCTCTCTCGCCTCTGGTTCACAAACAGCAGTTGCTCCAGAAGTCTCATCTCCACACGGTGTTCGAGTGCCGCAGTCCTGCCGCCAGGACTCTGCTGCTGGGCCGGAGACAGCAGGGGAAGTTCCTCTGGGTGAACGCCGTGGCAGTCAGACACAACAGCTCACAGGTGAGTTGGCAGTCAGGTGATTGATTCATTCATTCTTACATTACCCGAAGTGAACACATGTTCCTGATTTACTGCCTTGTTGTACATTCATCTGTGCTGTAAACAAACCTCTCATGTCGCTATAACCACATTTTGGTAGTGACAACAGCCTCCATTTTTGTGCTAATGCCGGAGCTGGTGTCAGCAGTTCCTAACTTTTCTGCCTTGGAGAGATCTTTTAATTTTCTGTGTTTCTTTATTGGACATATCGAAATCTTTCATCATGTTGTGGCCACAATGTGAGATCGGACTCTTTGCTGAAATATCGGTGGAATTGAACCGCTTGACAAATGAATTATTCCCCCTATTTAATGTTGATATTGATGTTTCCAGATCCCACCCGATGATGGAATCCTGCCAGCTCCAGTGGTGGAAGCCTCCGGCCTTCCAGTCTCTCTGCCTGCAGACCCCACCCCCATCATCGCACAACCAATCACAGAACAGGTAGCCGAGATCTACATCTGAACTGAATTCACCTTTCTGGGGCCGCTGATCACCTTCATAGTGTGACGTGACTCACTCATATTTGCAGATCCCAGTTGAAACAATGGCAGCACCAGCAGTGGACTTCTCTCCTCCTCCTCCTCCACCTCCAGTTTTGGATTCCTCTGTGTCCGCCGACATCCCTGCTTTAACGCAGCCCGTCGTTGAGCAGGTGGTCGACGCTGCGCCGACTGCGGTGGAGGTCCTGACGGCTACAGAAACCAGCTTAGCGGAGCTCGGGCTGGGCGCCTTCACACCTGTGGGCTGCATCCAGAACATGCTAGAGTTCATGCACGTGGATCTCGGCTTGCCCTGGTGGGGGGCAATTGTTGTAGGTAAGGGAAAGTAGCCAAGGCGGGTTATATCAGTATCTCAGAGTGATCTGATGTCTTTAGACAATGTCTCCTCTGTTTCCCCGCGTGCCTTCTTATCCTCTCCTTCCTCTTTCCTGTTTAATCCCTCACCTCCGTGTAGGAACGGTGTTGGCTCGCCTGGCCGTGTTTCCAGTCATCGTGAAGGGCCAGAGGGAGGCAGCCAAGCTGAACAATGTTCTGCCTGAGATGACCAAACTAACTAACAGGATGAACGAAGCCAAACAGAGTGGAAACAAATTCGATTGTAATATTTAATTCCCCTTGTCTTCATTGCATTTGGCAGTTTAGATTATTTCTTTCGTTGCGCTATAAGCCTTGTCAACTTGAGCTGTTGTTTTCACGTTACAGTTGCCAAAGCCTACTCTGACCTGAACCTGTTCCAGAAGAAGCATGATGTAAATCCTCTCCGTGGCTTCCTAGTTCCTGTGGTGCAGGTCAGTTAATCTCTTTGTCCTGGTTCACCTGCATTGTCCTGAAAATCAGAGGCATATTTTAGATCCTGCAGAATTTGCAGAAATCTATAGACAGACACAAACTTCCACTGAATTAAACTTTACAAGTTCAGGCTTATGTGGCAAAATCACTTATCCGTCTGTTCCCGCAGGCGCCCGTCTTCATCTCCTTCTTCGTCGCACTGAGGAAGATGGCCTACCTGCCGGTGCCCAGCTTGCAGACAGGAGGCGTGCTGTGGTTTACAGACCTGACGGCAGCTGATCCTTTTTACATCCTGCCTTTGGCCGTCACTGGAACCATGTTCTTCATCCTGGAGGTCAGCCACCTTTCACGCAACTTGTCAGAAGGCTACAGTAACTGCAAAACGTCATCATACCTGTCAATCTGTCTGTTTGTGATGGGTGGTGTTATGATCTTTTTATAAACCATTGATTGTAGTCATGTTTTCCTCCTTTAGTTGGGTGCTGAGTCCGGTATCGACAACCCCAACCTGCGAGCCATGAAGACGGTATTCAGGATCATGCCTTTTATCATCCTCCCGCTCACCATCAACTTCCCCACGGTCAGCCCGTCGCGCACTCACCTCAAGCATCCGTTGCATGTTTTGCACGCTTGTTATCTAAATTCTTCTTCTTCTCCATCACCTCAATCAGGCGGTGTTTACCTACTGGATGACCTCCAACTGCTTCTCCTTGTGTCAAGTCGCCCTGCTCAGGAACTCGTATATCAGAGATCGTCTAAAGATCCCAGAGAGGATCAGTCACCCGGCCTCCGCCCTGCCCCAGAATGACGGCTTCATCGAAAGCATGAAGAAGGGTTAGTGTCTGCATGTGCAGTACATCCAATAGATGAGGCAGTCCCTGTTTGATCGGCTCATTTTCAATGCTGATCATTTCGGTCTTCGTCACCCAGGCTGGAAAAACGCTCAGATGGCCCAGCAGCTGCAAGAGAGAGAAAGGAGAATCAAAAATCATCTGGACCTCGCTGCTAAAGGTCGGCCTCTTCGCTCCTTTATCGGCTTCACAATGACAGACTTTTTATTCTCTCTGGCATTATTGCAGCTGTCAGGATGTCCTGACGAGGTTATTGCAAAAACAATACTTGAAAAATGAAATGCAGATTGTAAAAAGCCTCACGGTAACTTGAAGGTCAGCATAATAATCCATTACCTGCCTCTGTGTTTGGTCAAAAACATGCATTTAATTTTTAAAGACGAGTAGCTTATCGCTTGATATCAAGTTTGTTTTTGGACAGATGCACATTTTGAAATTCAAAGTGTTTTTAAACTTTTTATTTTTGACACTCGCAAATAATTTATTCCTAATTATAGGAAATAATTTGTAGACGAATCAGTAAGAGAGGAAATAGTTGCAGCCCTGTGTCTGACAAACATGCATCTTTTTTTGAATGCATGTTTATCAGGAAATAGAGAATAAGTGTGTTTTATGAAGTTTCCCATCCCGAACGCTAGATGGCGCCGTTACCTTGATCATCTCTGCGCTGTCAAGAAGAACTGAAACTGTTCATAACAAACGCTGCACCACACGCACTCTCAGTTCAACGCTTCTTCTCTCTGCAGGTCCACTGAGGCAGACTTTCACCCACAATCCCCTGCAGCAGACGCCTCCCATGGCGGCGGCATCGGCTAAAAACAAGGCAACAGCTGCCAAAGCGAAACCGTGGAAGGACACGCTCGGATAGATGAGACGGCATACCGATTTATGTACATATTTATGGATTGAAGAGAAGACAAGGTTGTGGTTACGTATTCGTCAAATTAAAATGTGAAATCTGTCTCCAACCACAACAACCACTTTGGTGTGAGTTTATTGTTCTTATATAATTTTAATAAGCACGTTGATAATCCATCCAGAAAGATCCCCGCATGCTGCATAATGAAAGAAAGAAGCTGCTTCATGTTGTCAACAAGTCGTTTTATTATAAATATGTGTTTGCAGCTCAACCGTCTCAAACTTCTTTACATTTAACAGGCGGCGTTCGAGTCGGACGCTGCGGGAAAAAAAAGAGTTAATTTGTGTAAAAATAGCCCTTCACTTCATCAGACCTCACACGTGACAGCATAAGACCTTTACGCTCCTTTTCCTCTAATCTTATACTGCTTGATTTCCTTTGTGCAAATAATATTAGTAATAATAATAATGCCAAGGTTTCTATGGTCAGCAGTGCTCTTAGTTTCAAAGATATTCTCCCGTCCACTTAAACAGTTTAACCATAACGATAATTTACAACCTTGCAGTAAAATCAAAAAGGTATTACACATGTAATTTGACACAAAATACTCGTCTTGACATAAATTAAATAACTATCTACTAGTAATGTACAGCTCTGTGAAGGAGACAGCTGTTCTTCAGGAGTGCATGAAAATGTTCTCTCTGTAATCTCAGCCAGCTAGAGTGAAATCTCGTCAACGAGCACCCGGGGGTGGGGGGCGGCACCATTTGCGCGTTAATTAACGGGTGATGATTGACAGGTCAGAGAGCTGGGGGGGTTCCGCTCAGGCCCAGATGTTTCGTTCCGTCGAGGCCCCGAGAGGCGGCAGCGACTTGGCCAGGATGAGTTCGGCTTGTACGTTCGTGCCTCGTCAGTCTCCGGCGGGGCGTCGAAACCAAACGTCTACTCGGCCTTGTCGTCCATCTCGGTCAGGACGGAGTAGCACACCTTCTGAATCAGCTTGCCGGATTTCGCTGAAAGAGGTGGAGACGGAAGAGAAGTTAGTCTGTTCAGCACTGACACCACCTACCAATCAGCAGGTCAACAACTTACAAGATAAAATACAAAGTCTGAGTACAAACTGTTAAATGTAGATAAATCTAATGTTGTTTCACTGCTATTTGTTGACTGATTGACTTTTAATGTTAGCAGAGCCTCAGGTCCACATCTGGCCCAGGAGACAATATCAAAAGCTCCTATCCTAACAAGGCTACACATCAACTTTGATGCTTATGTCACATGTACTCTTAAGAAAGCTGCACCTATGACTGAAGTGTAGTCTGATTCAAACCTGTGCATACGTGACACCAAAGTGTATTTCTGAACAGAAGGGTCACCGCAAGCAAAGTTCCAAGAGAGGTGAACCTTTTAATGTGACCGCTCATCTGCAAAACCGCCATTCAGTCCGGTACAATAGAGTCTGCGACATATTGTTCCCAAGTGTTCGAGGGGTGAACCTGGCTCGTGGCCAGCAGGTAATTTGAAGTCTGAGACCCCCCTGCCTCCGACAAAGAGTTTGATGTATGAAAATAATGAGGGACTCCTGCGGCGCTCTTACCAATTATCTTCCGTAGCCACAGGGGCCTCTTATTGGCCGGAGTGTAGCAGCAGAGGAAGTAAACGGGCACGCCCGACAGGGCGATGCCGATGCCGATCAGGGAATTGATGGTGTCACTGTAGAGCGGCACCACGACCAGGAAGATGGTGAGTAAGCAGAAAATGATGGGGTAGAAGAGGCTGAGCTGTGGGAGGAAGAAAGGAAAAGTGTTGGTCGTATCCTACAACTCTCGGCTTGAACCAGAGCAGCCTCTGGTGGAGCTTTGTTAACGTCAGTCTGCAGTAAAAGTTACCTTTAGTGGTCTCTTTCTGTCCGGCTGCTTCCAGCGCAGATACAGTTGCCCCAAAATGGACAGACCAACAAAGAACCAGTAGCTGAAGCTGTAGTAGTTGATCAGCCTGAAGACGTCTTCCACGCACAGGTATATGAGAGCCATGATGCCCTGCAGACGCATGCAAGAAACATCAGTGAGTCAGACTGTAAAGATGGCGTCACTAGACAACAGGAAACAAAAGGTGGCGAGGGTTGACTGACGTTGAAGAGCAGGGCGGGGACGGGGGTGAAGCGGTGGACATGGATCATGCACAGGTAGTCGGGCAGGTGGCCCTCTCTGGAGCCCACGAAGAACAGCCTTGTCGAGACACAAAAATACGCAACAAAGCGGTGATGAGTGGGTGCTGATGGCACGGGGGATGAATCGACGGCTAAAGATAAAGGAGATCACTCACCTGGAGGAAGCCAGGATGGAGGCGTTGAGGCCTCCGAAGCAGGAAAGAGCCACAGCCAAGGGAATGGTCCAGTTCATTACGCCAAACACCTTGTCTGCAAACGTCTGGACAGAGATTAAACGGTGTAAATCTGCGCTTCATGAACACAGGCTGGTGTTTTCTGGAGGATTGCGAGCACTCACCACAGCGACGGCATCGCTGTCTAAGATGGAATTGATGGGGAGGATGGTGTAGTAGGCCACGTTGGTCAGGATGTAGATCACTGTCACGATGGGCATGGAAATAGCGATGGCCAGCGGCAGGTTCCTGTAGTTCACGCAAAGAAACAGCAGAGGGAAGCAGCAGAGGTGAGACACATAACACGGAGGATTTCCTTTGTGGGTCGAGAGCAGATCGATCTTGTGGTCGAGGGGAGGATGGGGATTGTGATAAATTTCTGTGAGAGGCTTGTGATCAAATCACATGTGTAGTCTTCAGTCAACTGGAATGTAAATAAGTATATGAGTACAAATTCAATGTGCTTTTTGCGATGCTACAGTTCAGATAACTGTTTTCCAGACGCTTCCTGTCAAGTGAAAACCATGTTTGAGACCAGTGCGTCTGATAAACTCGAGGATTACGTGTTCCTTCACGTGCTAAGAGACCTCTGCTCCTTCTTCAGCTAAATAAACAACTTAAAAACAGTTAGATGAGCAAAGAAGATGGATTGTAACGGAGCTGAAAACTGGCCGTCAAACGTATGACGATCTTATGGATTATGATGCGTTGCTCTGTGTTATGAATGCAGAACTTTAGCTTGTCTTTTCACAGCGTGGAATTAGTCTGATTTTCTTTTTCCACTGCTGGTGAGAAAAGTCACCTCAGCGCTCACCCACGCGCGCCACTGAAGTTTCTTAAAGAAACATCGCAACAAACTCTTTCAGGTCTCCCCTTTGTTCTGCACGTTCTGTACCGAAACAGGTTGTTTCCATTCGACTGACAGGAAGTGTCGATCAAACCAGAACTTGCATATAGAGTAAATAAGACAAGTAGTATCTTATTTAAGATATTACTTCTCTTATGCTAACCCAGGCATGGGCAAACTGTTCCACAAAGGAAAGTCTGGTGTGCTGCTGCTTGGTTGGAAAGAAAACCTGCAGCCACACCGGGCCCTTTGTGCAACAGTCTGCCCGTGCCTGTGCTAACCATTTCCAGGAGGCATGGGTTGAGTTCTGACAGTGCGAAAGCAAAAATCCTCCCACTCTAATATCAACTCGGCCTGCTCACCTCTCCGGGTTCTTGATTTCCTCTGTGACAAAGTTGAGGGTGTCCCATCCAGAGTAGGAGAACAGAGCTGAGTACAGCGCCAGAGCGATGGCTCCTGGATCCTGAGACGAACCCTCGAACATACCTTCAAAGTTCTGTGTTTGACCTGGAAAGCCACAATTATGTAATTATTATGAAGCCACCTGAAGAATCCAGTCGGTTTCCTGATCTACATGCAGGATTTGGTAAGATTATGAGATACTGCGGAGGGTTTAAGGTGAAGAGCAGTGTTGGACCTTGTCCGATCTTCACCAGGCCGGTGATGATGACCGCGATGAGAGCGATGACTTTGGCGTAGGTGAAGAAGTCCTGGACCCTGGTGCCCCACTTTACATAGGCACAGTTGACGAAGGTCAGCAAGCCTGTGAGGGGGAAGCAACCAAAGCGCACGTATAAGTATGCATATATCACTGATAGACACGCGAAGAAACAGTGTCGGTGGGCGACATTTGCTCTTTAAACTGTGAGTCAATGCCAGCGTGTTTCCGCGTGAGAGTCCGGCTGATTTAAGGAAACGCTGCTGCTGACTCAAGCAGACTGGCCTGTTGTTTTTCAGATGAGGAAACAGCTGAGTGCAGCACATACAACCTCACACACCCTCACACACACACACACACACACACACAGGTACAGTCGTGTCTGACACATTTTAAAAGCTACAGCGTTGCGAAACCACAGATCTGATGACCTTGTGTATTTCTGCTCAAGGTTGATGACCAGTGACTGACAGGAAAAGGGGTTTTTCTTCTTTGCCCTCCTTCACTTTGAGCTGCATTGATGTTCTTAGAAAACATGTTTTCGTGCCTCTCTCTCTGTGACTTATCTCTCTGACCTCTTATCAGCACGTGACCCCGTCAGCTTCATTAAAGTGGAGATAAGAATGCGGTAAGACGTAGGACGTCTGCTCAAGTTTGAATGATCTAATTGTCAAGGAGCAACACTTGAGTTAATCATACAAATTACACTTCCTGTAATCATAATAAAAATAAAATCATTCCTTCTTGTGTAAATCTTCCTTCTTGACTCTACAAATCTCATCAGCGCTGATCAAACAAATTCACCTACAAAGCAGCTGAGTGGACATGTTTCATCTGCAGCAGCGTCAAGTTTACTCAAAGCGCTCCCGTTTGCACTTAGCGCTCCACGCTGACCTCCACGTCCCCTTAAAGAAGAGACCAAAACAGGATTACATCACGGGCTGCCCACCGAAGCGTCTTCAGCCACAGCGAGAGGAGCGAATCACAACACTATCATCTTCCAGCACGTTGACAGGCGGAGGATCATAACAAGTCTGTTCCCGACAGGAGGCCCGGTCAAACACAACAAGAAACACCACCCCAGGATGGAGGCGGCCGGCGATGTGCCATGGCGAGGGAGACTTTACCACACAGAAGTACAGGCGTGGTGTGTTGTCAGTGGAAGCTTAGAAGGGTGGGAGGTGTGAGATCAGGTTCAGGAGGCTGGCCGACTGGTAGTGGAGGTCAAATACGGTCCAGATGTGAAGTGAAATGGAGAACTGCGAACTCACGTGCTGGTGGGAAGCTTTTACATCCAGAACTCCGAAACGTGTTCAGTTACGCACGATTCAGCGAGAGGATGAGGAAGTCTGAAAAATATTACGTGGCTCCTTCCTAACTCAGGTGTAACAATGGTGTTTACGTACAGCAGCCGGACACAAATTTAAATTTCTTTTAATACCATTTTTGCGGAAAAAAAAATCACCTGACTCAAAAATTCAGGAAGGAAACCTTCCGCTGACCTTCCTGCTTTTTAATTCAAGTACAAACATCAGATATGATTTGATTTTTTCTCAGTGAAAGCATCGTGGTACTTTGCACCATCTGTATTCACGTGGGGGGGAGCAGCACGGTCTGAGATTTGCACAAGCACGTTTCTGCCAAGACAAGTTGCGACTGATAAAAATGTTGTTAATAATTACTGATGAATTATTGACACTGAATTTTTACGGGAGACTACAGTAGTTTTATCTTATCTTATGGTTGAGTGGAGCATCTCATAGCTGTGGTAATTCTTCCTGGCATGAATGGTCTTCCGTAGAATCAGACCAACTTCTGTTAAATGTCCGGCGTGTAAGATTTAAGGGGCTCAATTTACAGAATATTGCAGCAATGGAGTATAATGTGAACAAATATGTTTTCATTTCATAATAAGTTCTGTTTTTATAACCTCACAATTGCCTTTTATGTCGACAGACGTCACAGCTCCCCTTCCATGGAGTCTGCTTTGTTTCTACAGTAGCCTGGAACAGACAAACTCAACACTGACTCCAGGTGGATTTCGTTTTTCGTATTCAGTTTCTCCTTCACGCTAGGAAAGGTGAAAGAGGGGACATTCCACTAAACCTTACATGCTGCTCTTTTAAAGCTAACACAACACTTTAAAAATTGTTCTTAATCTGAGCCGAAATAAGACGACGAAATCAGCGGTAGGCAGAGGTTGCCTCATCTGAGTCTCCGGGAGAGTGAAAGTTTTTCAGCAAGTCCTCCGCGGACGGGAAGTGTGCTTAGCGTTTAAAAGCGTCACTCCTGTGCTGAGCTGTCAGTTATCCCCTCAGGTCAGAGTCTGACTGCGGGGAGGACTTTACCTCGCAGCTATCGCACCAGTCCTCATCCGAGCACTGCTTATCGGCGCTTGGCACAAGTGTGCGCTCATGCGTGCCTGCTTTTCAGATGCGTGGGTGGATGAGTGATATATATTGCAATTTGTGCAGTGCTAGTGTAAAACGTCTTCTCTTTAGTTATATTGTTTTCTACACTGTAAGATTAACACTGACGCTGTTACCAAAGAAAATGTGGCAACTTTAAAGATACTGAAGCATAAAACATTTTATTCGTCACATAATTCCATGTATTCATCGCTTCGCTTTGTCTTCAGTGTTAATCTGCATATAGAAGGTAATAAAGATTAACTGTTGAATGAGAAGGTGTGTCCAGACTTTTGACTGGTGCTGTATATATTTCTTTTAATCTTGAACATCTCTGAAGCTCCCTGGCTGGCTTCTTGTCACAGCCTCCGGTTGCCCGAGCGTTGGTATTTATTCACCTTTTAAGGTCGGTTGCCACGGCGAGCAGTTTTGTGAATTTTCTCGCAGCGATCTTGTTAGTTTGATATATTCAGTTTGTCAGCTTCGCTCTTTCACTGTGCCGTTGTGTTCCAGTTGCCTGGGCAATGTGGGCCACACGCAAAGTTTAGCTCTACCTTTAAGAATAGGTTTTTTTTTGTAGACTCAAGTTCTTCCTCGTGCAAGGATTTCTAAACCGGTGCCCTGACGTTGAGATTTTTTCCCTTTATTTAAGCTTCAGGGATCCCTCGGTTCCTCCTTTGTCAGTCTTTCTGCCGCAGACCTGCTGACTGCAGCAGAAGTGTCACCATTTTTCACTTCTCTAGTCTCTAATCTCACATGCTCTCTTCTGTGACTGTGACGGACTCTCTCGCTCACTGACTCATCTCACTCTCTCAGTCTCACACACATGCATATCCAGATGTCTACTTACATATACACGCAGCAGCCAGCAGCCTGTTGGCCAGGTATGGGGCTATGCAGGTGGGGAAGACGGGCTGCACCATGTAGTTGGAGAACGTGATGGCTATGATGGCCTGGCTGGTCGGCTCGATGATCAGCAACGACGTCCACAGGCGGATGAATGCCAGGAAGGGCCCAAAGGCCTCCAGGATGTAGGCGTAGGAGGCCCCCGATTTGGTGATGGTGGTCCCCAGTTCGGCGTAGCACAGGGCCCCAAAGACAGAGAAGATCCCTCCGATGGTCCACACGACCAGAGAGAGGCCATAGGAGGCGCTGTGGATGAGGACGCCCTTGGGTGAGACGAAGATCCCCGAGCCGATCATGTTCCCTACAATCAGGCAGACCCCGTTCAGGAGGGAGATCTCCTGCTTGAGCTTCATGGACTCATCTGAGGCTTCGGATTTTACAGATGGGGGTCCACCATTGGGCGCCTCTTGTTTCGGGGTGGCAGCATAGGATGCCATTGTTCGTGTTTTGGTGGTTTATTTATGAAACGGGATATTTTTAAAAAGTTTGAGCAAGATTTCAGTCAGTTTTTGTTTAAAATTTGCTTTGATGTGAGACTTGAAGACTTAAACTTTCCCCTTGGTTATCTATGATCATCTCCTGCCATCTGTGGAGGAAACACACAGAACAAATCAGTGATGCTGTTCCCAGCATACATGCAGCAGATACTTGTGTTGTCCAAATCTAGTCAAACAAAAACATATTTTCTTGGACGCGGACGCTAATGCGGGAACAAACATGCCAAGAAAAAAAATCACAAAACACCACCCTGGTGCAGACGCAGTTGGATTTGAGAGCAGTTTCGTGGATTGTAGAGCCATTAGCCCGCAGAGCAAATGGCCTTTTAAGGTTGAGTGTATTGACAGATAGAGAGAGAGAGGGAGAAGAGCAAACATGCCACATGCCTGAAAACACCAACTCTTCATTAGTAACCATACATCTAAGCTGAGGAAGCTTAGACACACACACACACACACACATTTCGACTGCCCAACAAACCACACACACACACAGCAGGTGGCGGCTGGTCACATGTTTTCCAAAGTTCACCATCCTCAGCGTGTATGAAGTTTGGTGCTGAGACAGGCGCACGGTGTACAGCATGTTCACTCACCTTTCGGCATGACTGACTAAGTTAAGTTAATGTGAGTTAATAAGCTCCAACTGGCCCTAAATCTAATCAACTGCTAATGAAGGTCTGGACGAGAAGGGGCATTCTGCCTCATGATGTTTTAATTTCATGAAGTGTGGCCTCTGTTGTCAGAGTAAGGCGGACAGGTAGATACTATTCATGACTTTGTTTTGGTACTCAAAAATCAGCTTTTTATATCTACAGTGGGAGCAGGTCCTCTGTCACGAAGGCTGCCATGTTGAAACAGAGTATTTCTACAGTAGCCCTGAGCAGACAAACTAAATACTGACTCGGGCCTTTGAACTGCTGTTTCTTTTTTACACTCGGGAGGTGAGGGTGACGTGATGTGAACCACCGACTAAATCCTACAGACTGGACCTTTAAAATATCGAAAATAGAACACAAAAAATGTATCAAAAACCAGCAAATATTCATGAAGGTAACGTTGGACGTGTCAGATAACGATATCAAAGAACAATGGGACCTGAATACAGATATCCTCCTGGATATCAGCTGTTTACAGCAGACCAGTGTTACATACTGCAAATAACGCCGGTCTGCAATTGGTCGAGGCCCAGCCCTCCCACAATTGTTCAATGGTGGCAAAAAGTTTGTACATGATGCGACATATGACAAATTATTGATTTTGATTGATAAAACTTTGTAGGTATATAGACTGTATATAGATGTGTGTGTGCTCTGCCTCTGTATGGTGCAAGTATGTCAAGTGAAGCCCAATTTGTAACATTAATTACCTGGTAATGTGTGTCAGAGGCAATGAAGTTTAAAAAAAGAATCTATTGGTTAAAAAGTGAAAGTTTAGACGGAGCCGTTGTTTCAAAGACGCCTTCCAGGTGAAAACCTCACAATTCAAGTTTTACAGTTTTAACTCGGGTGACTTTTCACCTTCAGATCACCCAAAAGGTCTTTCGGATTGTGAAACTGTCGAGCAGAGCCAGACGGAGGCTGATCAATCGACCAAGAAGAGCGATTTCGTCTGTAGAAAAATGAAGCGTGGAAACACAGAACTACCTCTGAACCTAAGATATAGATTTCAAAAAAAGACAATAACACAATGTGGTATCCCGAGATAGTGAACAGAAGGCACTAAGTAATTCCCTTGGAGAGATAATGAAGAGAGTCAGGCAGAGAAGACCTGATCAACATGCACTGTAGACCCGAAGAAGAATTTAGGGATGATGATTAGGAACAAATAGGACAGTGTGAGGAAGTCAGAGTGACCTAAAAGTTCAGATACCTTGAGGCAGCAGCAGCAGCAGCAGCAGCAGTAGCGGGTCGGCAGCACGTGGGTTCATGAAGGAGTGACTGCAAGAGGGGGGAAGACAGTAGATTGAGGCTTTCTCTGCATGTGATCAAACGCGTGCCACACACACACACTGAGAGAGGCGAGGCTCTTATAGAAAGGATAGAGCAAAGGTCCAAAAGCTGCTGATAAGCAGTCCTTTAACAAGCTACTCAAGGTTACATCCTGTTTCGAGACAATCCTCTCAACTCAGGTTGGAATCATAAAGCACTGATCACTGAATGGGACATTCATGTCACATCTTCCTCTGGAGTTGACACATTTAAAAAGACCTCACTGTCATGCTGAAAGTCTCCTAAAACACACTCACATGGCTGGACGTCAAGGAAGCAGTGCTAAAAAAGACATGAGGGCACAACACGTGGAATGACCCAACAGGTTAATAAATGCTAATGATTGAGCCGCTGTTGTAAACCTGACTGTAACCACCCTGTATCAGTGCTGCGCCTACACGGATCATCAGGAAGAGTCCTGCTGAGTGGTTTTTTTTTGGACTCACCTCCTCCAGACGCCTTTCCACCGTCTCCTCCAAGGCGGTCCAAACTGATCCCCAAAATATTGCTGAACTTCTAATTTGTGTTCACCTCCTCTCGTCAGCTCTCGCTGTCATTCTTCTCTCTCTGTGTAACAGCCCCTCTTCCTCTTCTTCTTCTTCTTCTTCTCGTGTTGACTGCTCTGCTGATGCACTTGTGGCTTTTATTCCGGACGCCTCACTTACCAAGGAAACGAGTCAGACGAGGGGAGGGAGGAGGGAGTCAAAGGGGGGAGCCTAATTGCCTCGCATTGTGCCTCCTGAGTGAGTTTCTCTGTGAAATCACACGGGTTTAATCCAATTATCGCGCACATCAAACAGGTGTTATCAGCGTTGATAGAGGAGATGAACTATCACCGGCTGTCCTTTGATAAATGACACACTGCAAACAGCAAGGTAATGAGTTTACGCATATTTTATCATTACAGGCTTTATTATATTACAATAATAAAGCGGGATGACTCGTAAGGTAACTATTAGATCAACACAGCGATTCTTAATCGGCTCCGGTAACGTAAAGATGTTAAAGTAGTCTGCATTTTTCATCATTTTCTTTTATTTGACATGCACCAAAAACAGTACATGAAAGAAGAAATAAATAAAGAAAATCATCATATTATGAATGTTATAATAATAATTACACCGTGAGGTAAAGATCTGTAAAGTATTACATTTATTTATTTCTAATAATACATTTTTTAGAGAGAATTTACATACAGACTGTAAAAATATATAAAATAAAACTACAGTTTTTAATGTTACCCCCCCCCCCCAAACTAAACCTTAATCAGTATTTATAAATTCATTATTTCTGTGCAGGACAAACAATAATTATTTTGCAGCAATCATGTCTGTGTAAAGTAATGCAGGCTAAATACAGAGCGTGCGCTGTCAAATCTCTGACTCTGTCTGATGGATGAACAAACTTTGGCCCGTAACTCCCTCTTGTGGATTCATGTCATCAGTGCTGAAGTCAAACTCTCAGGCGTTTGACTTCAGCAGGAGTGATGCAATGTCGATACAAAGTGTTTGCACAAACAGGCATTAAAACAATTTAAAAATATATTATTTTTAAGCGGTAGAAGAATTAGCAGAAGTTGAAAGTCCATTAAGTTTTTAAGCGTTAATTAGTGCATTCAACACAAGAACGACTTCTCATGTGCAGATTTATTACAGCTGTGTCTTACTATATCATCATTATATGTTTGCACACCAGCCTCCATAAACGTTCACAGAAAGTCATAATTGTTGACAAATACTGTAATAATACTAATGAAGTATTTATTTAGTGTTGAAATAACGCACATACATTCTCAATAGGGAGGCCAAAGTGTGTTTAACACCCTATAACTGGTCTCAGAGTCACATTAAAGTTGAATGGCAGCTGTAATGACCAAAAATCACCTTAATGAATCATCAGTGTGAGATAAAGAAACTCTTTGTCTTCCAGATAGTTGCCGATTCTTCTTTAATTGTCGGCAAATATGAACCTCACCGTGACCTTTAACACCTCCAAAAACTGCCGTCCTCCTGAAGACGATTGATGTCTACAGAGAGTTGATTAAAGCTCACTGATGAGTGATAAAAGTGATTAAAGCCTGCCAGCCATCACGATCACACCTGTGGACTTCTGTATTCACCTCCAGCCCCTTCGCGTCTGTCTTGGACTGAAAACTATTAAAATGACTTTTCTTTTTCTCTCCCTCCTCCTTTCTTGTTTTGATTGAGACACGTCCCTTGTCGCCCACGAACGCATGTGGACAAACTTCTCACACATGGCTCCTTTCACTCCTTTTGTCCCGCTCCCTGCCCTGAGCATTTTTTCCCTTGGCTACCGGTTGTCATGGTTTCAGGAGCCCCTGTAGGCTCAAAAAACTGGAGGGATTAAAGGCGGCCATTTTGGGGACAGCTGGGCCAGGTTGGTCTCTGTTGCCCCCTGTCCCGCTCCCAGTCACTCTGGGGGGAAGAGGGGTGGCATTGTGTGAGGATTAGAGCTTCCTGTGTGTCAGCTCATTACATGGGGTGGGAAGAGGGGGAGAGTACAGGGGTGAGGGTGTGTGTGTGTGTGTGTGTGTGTGTGACGGGGGTGAGCAGAAAGAGTGAGGGAGAGAAATGAAAGAGAAAATGAAAGAGAGTGCGTATGAAAGAGCGTATGACAAGGCAGGGGGGAGGGATGGAGGGAGGTGGCGGCCTCTACAGCTGCACCCTCAATCGCACTCATACAGGCTCTGATTATCCTTTTCACACATACATACACACACACACTCACACAGTAGTGGGGAACTGAAACATATTAAAAGACATTGAAAAAAAAAGAAGGCAGAATTAGGAGACAGCTAGCACAGAGCGCCAGACAAAGGACCCCCCGATCCAGACTCACTG
This sequence comes from Nibea albiflora, assembly GCA_014281875.1. NCBI lineage: Eukaryota > Metazoa > Chordata > Actinopteri > Sciaenidae > Nibea > Nibea albiflora. The sequence goes on from CM024809.1 coordinate 8,295,033, forward strand.
AGAGCTGGAACAAACAAGCGAAAACTGACCAGCAGAGTACATGCAGGCGCACACAGAATAACAGTCATGCAAACAGAATGCTTAAACAGATAAATTAATTCACTGAAGCCAGACAGAAATACAAAAAGCCCCCCCCCCCCAAGAACACAGACAACCAACAAACAGGTCTCCTCTTCAGATCACCATTGTTTTATTTATCTTTTATACATCACATGGGAAGCATGGGAACATATTTTGTCATTGCTACAAAAAAAAAGGGTTTACAAAGGGTAAAGCAAAGCATACAAATACTAAACTGGGCTGAGCAGGAATGCAAGGAGTGTAGACAATTTCTGCAGGGAGCAGAAAACTCTCAAGTGCTTTGAGAGAGGAGAGCAGGGGGAAGGGTGGGTGAAAGATAAAGGTGGTGGTGGTGGTCGTGGGAGGGGTGGGGGCGTTTAACCGACAGGACTCATCCTCGTTGTTGATTTGAACTTGCAAAGGGCGTCAACAACGGGAAAGTTTTTACAATCATCGATATGAATAAAGTCATTTGCTGCTAGCAAAGTTTACAGCTACAAGTACAAAGGCTCTTCACAAAAAAGTACTGATAATCTAACACAATCATCGTCATCGTTATTATTACGAGCGTCATCGTCGTAGGTTATCTCGTCACCGCTAACGCGTTGGTTTGAAGTCGATGTTTCGGCAGCACAGGACACAGTGCAACTCACAGTGCAACTCAGCACATCAGAAACATGCTTTTAGCAGCATGGCATTAAAAAAAAAAGGAAAGAAAAGAGTAACATTAAAAAGGCATAAAAAGTAACCGCAGCTCATATTTACAAACGTTGGCCGTTACTAATTTGGCCTGTTTTGGTATGGAGTTCATCTTGTAAAATTCTGGATCGTTCTCAAATCAGCTTATACAGTATGTGCTGAAATAGGTGTCAGCAAAAAAACAAAACAAAAAAAGCGCAAACAATTAATTCTCATTGTGACAATGCTATGAAGTGTGTACGTTAAGGCCTCACTGTGGTCTTTGAAATACAAAAATACACAGCTAAAATACTACATTCACAAATCTCTTGTAATGTTACTACAATGTAACTACAATACAAACTAGATCTATTTGTCTAATACAAAAGGTAAACATGAATTAGAATGAATAACTATAGAAAACAAATGTCATTCTATTTTTAAAAAAAAAATACATTCCCTTGTCAGGACCCTTTAAAGACTGACTGCAGCCATTTAACAATACTAATTCTTCTACACAGTAGTGTCCATAGGTTTGTCTGTCCCACTAGAAACAACACTGGCTGGTAGAGGATCTGTGCTGTCACCTTTCTCTGGGGATTTAGCCAATCCCTGCTTTTCTTCTTGCTGTCCTGGGTTCTTATTGGCTGAATGTGAACTGCGATCCTCCGCAATGTCATTGTCATTGGCTTGAGGCTTGGAGGAGATATTGGTCAGTGCTCCAGGATGAGTTTTCATATGGCCCTGTTGATTGGAGACAAAACACAATAGAAATTTAGTCTAGTCTTCATATGACACCAACAAAAGCATTTAATTTAACATCCGCAACCCTCTCCATCTTCAACTCTTACCTTAAGTCCGCTACGGCTGGCGTATGCTTTTCCACACTGGGAACAGCTGTAGGGCTTTGTCTGGGCGAGAAGGCTGGGTGTGTGGTGCTGGTGCTGGGACAGAAGGTATGGGGTCCCCTGAAGGCTTTTCTGTTACGCCATGACCCTCCTCCATTGGAGTGTCTGTCTCCGGCTCTGGATCCAACGCTGGCAAAGGCTCTCTGGGTGTGGCGGTCTCACTCTTGCCTTTGCTTTGGGCAGCGTCTTTCTCATGTGCCTCCTGTGGAACGCTGCCACAGGCCTCTTCGCCTGCTTCAGGTGTGGCTTTGGGACTGGCGGGTGGGGTGAGGGCAGGTGAGGGGTTTGCAGGTTTGGGGTTAGAATCAGAACTTGTGGTGGATTTGTCTGTAGAGCAGGGTTCATCATTCTTAACAACTCTATGCAGCGTATCATTTTCTATTACAGGCTTTGAAACACAGAGGGAGAGAGGGGCGTCTTCTGGCTCCGTGTCTCCGTTCACCATAGCTGAACGAGAACTAGTTAAGGGTGCTTTCAAAGGGCTGGTGATGCCCAGGTCAGCTTGGGCCTCCTCTTCAGAGTTCATGGGGCTATCATCAGCCTGAGTGTTGTCTCCCAGACGCAGGGGGTCCTCAGCTCCTACTGAGGGGGGATTATTGGTCAGGGGTGGGCTAACACTGGGTGTTGAGCCTTCTGACTCTTCTGTCTTCACAGAATTGGCATCAGCAGCTGTGAATTGCTTAGACGTAGACCCTGAGTTGAGAGCATCCATTGGAGTCTTGGAACTTGTTGTTAAGGCCAGAGGAAGGAGTTGCTGGCCATTAGATGGAGAGCCTATGGAGTCGCTCTCACCATCGTTGAAGACGGCATTCTGCATTTCTGCACCATCTTCAGCAGACATATCTTCATCAGGTGGTATCTGTCCTCCAAGATGCAAGCGGATATGATGCTGAAGAACCAAGGCATTGGTGAACTTGCGTGGACACAACGGGCAGGAGTTCAACGCACGTGAGTTGGCCGGCCTTGCACGATGAGTGGCCAGGTGGGCCCTAAGGCTGCCCTTCGTGGAGAAGGAACGGCCGCACAGCTTACAAGGGAATGGACGCTCTCCGAGATGTGTGGCTTGGTGTAAACGCAAAGCTCTGGGACAGCTGAGGACACGCAGACACACTCCACACTGATTAGCAGCCTGGGCAGTGGGCAGGGAAGGGGTAGTTGTAGTGCCAGAACCTGAGACTCCCTGGCTGGTCACTAGTCCAGCAGCATTGGTGCTTGGGCTCAGGCCAAGTGCAGCCAACATTTCCCTGCGATAGGCACTGGAGGTGGTGGTCAGGTCCTGGCCATTTGTGTCCCCATTTGTTTCAGCGGGGAATTGTGAGGAGGTGGAGGAAGAGGATGACTGAAGAGGCGCCTCCATGTGGCTGCTTTTCAAGCTTCTGTACCAGGCGCTGCAACTTGGAGGTGTCTGAGGTCTGGGTAGACGTGGTGGGAGAGGATGAAGAGGGGGAGGAGGTTGAAGGTTTGGGGAAAGGTGGAAAGGGGAATGGTAGCTGATGAGGTGAAGTGAGGTGGGAGGTGGATGGATGACCTGGCCGAAGAAGTGCAAGGTGGTGAGGGGAGGCACCTCCAGGGAAGAGGATCTTGGGGAGGTGGGCCAGTTGAGAGTATGGGGAGGTTGTATGGATGGCAGAGTGAGGAGGCGTGTTTTCATCAAATCGCTGCTGCTTTGCTCCTTTGAATTGGCTGCCCATGGAGGAAGAGGAAGACGAGGAAGACGAGGAGGAAGGCAGTACAGTGCTCGACGCGCTGGCAGCAGCTGCAGCTGACGCTCTGTTCAGTTGTAACAGTGAATGAGCTGTGGACAGCAAAGCCATGTCAACTGAGGGGGGCAGAGGTAGAGAGGAAGGTGAGGGCCGAGTGGACGTGCCAGACAGAATCCTAAAGCCATGTTCTCAGTCATCCCTGGAATGCTTCCTTTCACTCCATTAAATGACTCGTCATCGTCAGCCCGGCGTTTTCTCCTTCTCTGGATGGCACCAGAGGCAGGACCACTCTGCGTTTGCTCTGACAGAGCTGGGGGCAGCAGGGAGAGGGACAGCTCTGGGTTCTGCTCTCTGTGTCGCAGGAAATGAGCTTTGAGGTTCCCTCTGGTTGTAAAACGGCTCAAGCAGACTGGACACTGGTAGGGCCTTTCACCTGTGTGTGACCTCAGATGGATCTGGAGTGATGAATCACTACTCAACACCTTCCCACAAAAACGGCACACGTGTTGAGGTCGTCCGGATGAGGAGGCAGAGCCCAGAGAGGAGCTAGGCTGGAGATCCTGGGAATGGCTAGTGGTAGGAATAGGAGGAGTTGGAAAACTGATACCATTGCTATGACCAAATGAGGAGGTGTTGGATGATTTCTCGTGGAGGTAGCGCGGCGGTAGGCCCAAAGATAAGGACAGAGGATGTAGGGAGGCAACAGAGGAGCTGAGAGTGGATGAAATAGATGAGGAAGCTAATGAGGAAGAGGTAGAGGAGGATGGAGGTCTGCTGCCATTAACACTGGAAGCACCTGATTTGGAGACGGGTGGCTGGGGGAAGAGGGAAGATGGAAGTCCAGTCAAAAGCGATGAGGCTGTGGTTACTGGTGTGGCAGTGGATGGATGCGTTGGTGAAGATGCCGCTTCAGAAGACTTCTGGTTGCTGTCACCATTAGCATTTGTATTATTATCTTGACCAAAAACAGCCCCTCCAAGCTTTAGAACGTGCCTACAGATCTCCTCTGTTATCTGCATCTGGTGGATTTGCCTCTGTTGTAAGACCCTTAGCTCCTCTAGGAGTACTGCCAGGGTCGGCGGCACCTGGATCTGTCCCTGCTGCACTGGAGAGCTGGAGGCCTGCTGCTGACCTGGACTGGAGCTGTCACGAGGAAGCACACACTGAGAAGAGGAGGAGGAGGAAGAGGAGGAGGTAGTGGTGGTGGCTGAGCTGCCCATCGGTGGGGAGGTCATGGTGGAGTGAGAGTTTCCTTGGTGGGACATGCTGTGGGAACCTGAAGTTTGACCTAGTGGAGGAGGTGAGTGAGTTTGGGATGACAGTGAGGGGTGAGGAAAATCTGGGGAGAGAGAAGAATGGGTGTTCGGGAGGGAGGTGGTAAAAGGGGCAATGTGGCTGGGCCAGTGAGGCGGAGGCGAAGTCTCGCTGGGCAAAGAGGGCGCGTGGAGCCCACCAGGGGATGGGCGAGGGGCCAAAGGCGGCTGGCAATCTTGCAGAGAGGTGGGGGACGAGGATGACGAGCCTGATGAGGTCACTTCTGAGCCAAGAGATGTGGACGGTGACTTCATGCTCATGTGGTCATCTGGGGATTGGCAGAAAAAGAAAAGAATAAGAGGACTTTAAAAACTTTGTTTCTTTAGCAGAGGCATTGTTGTGCAATCTCCATCAGCGCAGACATCCAGGTATGTAAATCCATTAAAACTTTCTACTTCAGTTACAGAGCGTGTTTATTTTATTGCTTCCAGTTATTGTTTACAAATTTAGTTTGCAAAATTTGTATGCATATCCAAAGATCCTGTTACGACTTCAATCGAAATGCCTGCTAAGAAATTGCCTTGAACAAAAAAAAACAAACAAGTGAGAGAAACTCTATGAGTCTTTGTAATGTTTTGTCTCAATCTGTGCTCTCCGGAGCAAAACTCCTCAAACATCTTGCACACACAAAAAAGCTTACAGACCACCTTGCTGCTATGGCAACACATTTTAGAGGACAATGGACATCACCAAGACAACCCATAACCCCTCTTAACCCACCCCCTCCCCGTAGCAGTTACGTCTTTCATCTCCCTATTCACCCTTCCCCCCTTACGTCACAGTGGAGGTCAAGGGTCAGGCCACGCTAAGGGTTCTGGGCACTGTCCAGACACTCTGATTGGTCAACTAATCTGACCTCTGCTGTTCAGGGGTCAAATTCTTTCAGAATCTTGAGCACAGAGTGAGAAAGAGTAAAGAGAAAAAAGAAGGGGGGAGGGTAACAACAATGGAGAGACAAACTAACTATTCCCTCCTGGAGAGATATAGTGATGGAATGAAAGACTGTACCTCTGTGACATTCCTTCCTTGCGACTTATAAACAAATCTAAATGTGCAGGAAGCAAAAATAATCCCCGACACTAAACTTTAACTTTGTGGAAGTTCACCTGCAGACTAGGTGCGTGCACTTGAAGATATAACTCATTGCGACACGAAACAAGTGGTGTGAGAGCAATCTCTCTTAACGCCTCCGAATCTCTTTTTTCCCATCCATCTGAGCCCCCCCACCTCCCCTCCCAAGTGTGTAGGGGTATACAGTCAATAGAGCTGGGGGGCAAGAAAGAGGGGGGAAGAAAGGGGAGGGAAGGTGGAAAATGAGGGGGGAGAGGGGTGCATAAGAGAGAAAAGCATGCACGAAGAGCAAAAGAAGAAGAGAATAGAAGGGTGGAAGATTAATCTTTACCAAAAACACTGCCTTCCCTTCCCCCCACCCATGCACCTTATTGTTAACAAATAAGAGAGTGCTCCATACTAATCAAAGACCTCCAGCAGGCAGTCCTGAGCAGCCTGTTGGTTTCCTAGAGGACGAACAGCACATGAAAATGGCCACAGATGTATGTTAGTTAATCCTCCTCTATTCACTTCACAGGGACAAGTTTATTGGCCCCAACCAAAGTGCCTAAGGCCTCCATTTAGTGGGGCCCATTACGGTGAATGACAAAGCAGGAGGGGTTTCTTTAGTTGACAAACTTAAATCTTAAACTTTTTTCTTTTTTTGTCTGTTAAATCAGGTGCGTTTGTCGGAATGTGGCCCGTGCATAAATAAACGTGTGAAAAAAAAATGACGAGAAAGCGCACAGGAAATTCACAAATCACGTCCACGCCTGAGCACAAACATTTGCTTTTGTTAAGTTCTTTGAAGATTTTAACATGCAGTGATGAGCACCACTAGGTTGCAGGATGGTTGTCCCCTTTCAAGGAATTCAAGACCCACACACGCACACACACACACAAACAAAACGCATGCACACTTGTAAAGATGTTTTCTCACCGTGAGATAGCAGCTTTGGGCCCCCCGGATCCGCGTTAACGAGATGCTGGGGTCGCTTCTGCTTCCGGCGTGACATGATTCACGGCGAGTCCGTCAGAGAGGGGGGCATCAGTCGGTTGAATGGCACTCTAGGCACGTTTTTTTTTGCGCACTTGGAAGCGCTCCTGTAACCATCCAAGCATCTAAAGTTAGAAAAAAGTCGCGCAAATCCCGCAAGCCCTGGGATTAAAAAGTAAATTTCAAAACATGTGTGAGATCACTTGTAAATGTGAAAAAAGAGAGTTTCTTTTGTGGAAGAAAGTCAAAAAATAGGACATGGGTGTTTGCAAATCCGCAGGTCTGCACCGTGTCATATGAAGCTGCCGTGTGTGTGGCTGTTTTCTAAAGTCTCTTCTCCCCCCAAAAACTTGTCCAATTTGCGCCCCTCCTCTCCCACTGCTGCCCCGCTGCATGCACATACAGAACACACACACACGTAGAAACGCACACCATACACACACACACACACACACACACACACGGCATAACACACTCTCTCTCTCTCACATACACACACAGAACCACTCCTTGTTCTTCAATGATATTTGCATTTCAATGGCGTGTAACACACAGCCTCCCTGGTTCTCTCTCTTTCTCTTTCTCCACCAGCTTTATTTTTTTTTCTTTACACACTCACGCAGCAGCTATAAACTTTCAATAAAACATGACAATTGGGTGTCAGAGCCGTTGGACGCCTAAAAACAAATTTAAATGAGAGCCAAGAACGGGTTATATTTGTCAATATAAATGTTTTATCATCAGTCGAGGTGATATAATCCTGGATAAAAAATTAAGGTGCGTAAAAGGAGTCAAACAGGTGAATCATCAATCAGGTGACCCCCCCACGCCTCAGGTGTACTGCAACTGCTGTCTAACTCTCAGCCAGGTAGATTAATATTCACAGTCATAGCCATAATAATTGGCTGGCAGGTGGTTTCCGTCAACAGGAGTCAAAAATCCGCCTTCCCAGCGGTGTTATTGTGCCGGATGACGAGTGAACGGGCGACATTTCTCCCCTTTGATTTTCATAGGGCCAATTATGAGCAACAGTGCAGTGAGTGGCTGTTGTGTGCAAGTGGGGCCACACAGCCATTCCACATGCATGCATGTATTTTCGTGTGTTATCACCAAGCGTATAATACACACCGCCCCCCTCCTCTCCCCCCTTCTCCACCCACCCCCCCACAAAAAAAGCATCTTACACTGGAGCTCTATTTAAAAGGCAGAGAATGGATGGGAATCTTTGACAATGGCGTGCTGGACACAGTTGAGTGAGCATCTCCCCTCTCTCACTATGAACCCCCGGATCCACTGCTGCACAGCACAATACCCCTCTTTCACCCCCCGCCTTTACTCCTGTACCACGTGGAGAAATGGATAAAAGAGGGGGAGAGAGGAGGAAAAAAAAGAGGGAGGAGGTGTATGAGGAGGAGGAGGGGGGCATATTTAAGTAGGTGTCTCACATTATACGTATATCCACTCAGAGGCTGTGCAAGAAAACGGGGCATTATTTGATTAGGGGGGGAAACAAATGGCCGCTCGATAAAGTGTTTGACTTCATAAACGCTCATTTGCATCACCTGGGGAATAAATAGAAAACTCCAGGTGTCATATTCAGCAGTTAGACTCAGATTCTTTGCAATCACGCATTACACACGTTTAAAAAGTCAGCTGAAGTTGTTTTATTTTATAATTATAAATATAAATGCCAAAAATTAGTCTACATGCAGAATGGCTCACAGGGAAAACAGCATATGTTCTTTCTTTGTCATAAATAATTCAAGGTAAGGATCATTTTATTTATTTATTTTTTTGGTCATTAGTAGTAGTAGCGATCAGCCAATCAGATTAGAGTATTCATACAGCGTCACCTGCTGCTACCTGTCGAGGGAAGAACAAGCCGGTAAATTGCGTATCTTTCGAGATTAACCGTAAAAATAACGTGTTAACGTGCGTTATCGCACTAGTGTTACATTAACAGTTCAGGTTTAACAAAAAATAATAGTTATAAAAATATATATAGTTTTCAAAAGCAGCCGTTAAACAAACAACAGTTTTGCCTGCTCAGCCTGCTAAAGCTAACGGCAGTTGACGTAGCATTAAGCTGCCTACGTACTTTCTCATACAGGCAAGTTATCGTATTTGTAGCATTCAGTTTTAATCTTTTTATTTATTTTTCTCGGTGATAATTAAAAGCAGGTGAGTGGAAATGTTACTTCAACTTGTTATACTCACAGTTAAAGGAGTTAACTAGCCACAACTTATGCTACAGCGTAGCATTATTGTTATTTAATGTGGGTTAACTAATAAAACATTCAATGTTCATAACAACCATGTTGGCAATCTTGGCTGTAAGCTTTCTAAATTTAACTAGGCAAAAGTATTTGAAATTGTTCTTAATTTTACTATTAAAGAGAGACAAACATTTAGCTTATTTATTTGGTTAAAACCAAGAGTCTCTGATCTATAACATAATGATTCATCCCACAAAACGTGATCTGAAAGATATACTCAATGATTAAAATAGAGAAGATTAAGACGCAAGAAGGTTCTGGGTTCAAACCCGCCAGTTGGAGGCCTGTCTGGTGCTTTGGAGTTTGTGGCTGGGCTCGGGACAGTCCAAAGAAGGTTTAAAGTGTAATTGGTGACTCTAAATTGCAGATAAGTGTGAGGGTTGAACTGTTGGACTCAGATTCAGTCAAACCCACAAAAACTGTAGAGATTTTACACCAAACTTGGTGATTTCGACTGTCCAGATGTCACCACATAGGCACATTTACGTGTGTCTGATCTTGAACATTCAGTTAATCACTTGCTCCATAAATGTGCGTCTCCACAGCTACGACCATGTCTCTCTGCGATGACACGCTCCTGTGCAACTTCCCAAAGTGTCGCATCAAGCTGAACGGCTTCGCTTGGGTCACCGCCTGCTCTCACGTTTTCTGCGATCAGCACGGGTCCGGCGAGTTCACCCGCTCTCCGGCCATCTGCCCGGCCTGCTCCTCTGCGCTGTCTGGGAAGCTGGACATCGTGAGGACGGAGCTGTCGCCCTCCGAGGAGTACAAAGCCATGGTGCTGGCAGGTTTGCGCCCAGACATAGTTCTGGACATCAGTTCCCGTGCGTTGGCCTTCTGGAGCTATCAGGTCAAATATATTTCTGTCTGCGTGTCTTGAAGTGTAAAACAAAAAGTCAAAGCTGGCCTATCCTTTCCTATAAAACACCCAGCGTGTCAGTCTCTTCTACAAACAGGTCCATCAGGAGCACATGTATCAGGAGTACAGTCTGTCACAGGCCGAGGGACAGCTCAAGCAGATGGAGAAGGTGTTGACTCAGCAGAACCAGAGCAGAGAACTGGAGCTCACCGCCATGAGAGGGGAAATCAGCTCCCTGAAGAAAGTAAACCACATTTCTTAAACTCTTTCTAAAACGCCAAATTTGAAAAAGACAAAAGAGAGTTACCGTAATGACTTGGTTACATATATAGAAAGTTCAAATCTTGCTTCCTTCAGGTGATGGAGGATTATAAAAGAAAGTACAGCGAGATGTCCGAGAGGCTGATGGAGAGGAACAGGCAGTACCAGAAACTACAGGGGCTGTACGATTCTCTGAGGCTGCGCAACATGGTGGTGGGCGTCGGGGATAGAGACACGCTGCCACAACCGGGACATCACAACTTCAGCACGGGTAAACGCAGCAGTTTGAACTCAGATGTGTGTCTTTGTCCGGTGATGACTGTCTGAGGGTCGGATGCTCTCGTTAAATCAGTTTGTACCCACGCTGATTAATGAGAACAGGAAGGAAGCACAGACAGAGTAATGTTAAATGGCACAAAGGAAGACACATTGTCAAGAAGCGGTCATCAAGAAAGAACAGTGGGAGTAATGAGCTGATTGTCTACGTAAGGGAATTTGACTCGGCGTAACAATGAGAGACATCCGTCAACCTCCGGTGTGTTTGTCCCCCAGGGGTGGCTCAGCCGTCAACTCCCCAGAGGAGCCCTCAGTTCCTCTCCACGGGCCACGACGGGGACGGCAGATTCTTCTCCTGCCTGGAGGCCGACGGAGCCAAGACCTTCTTCCAGTTCAGCTCGCCCGCCAGAGAGAGAGGCCGGCCTTTCCTCAAGAAGTACTGAGGGCAGGAACAGGTTTCAAAGCGACTGTGAAACACCAGCTTAGCTGCATCTGTTTAACGGTCAGTTGTCTTTGCATTCGTTCAAATGCATTATCTTAGTATTTATTGCCATTTTTTGAACTATTAATGCGTTTTTGGCTAAAAATAGGAAATACTGGAATGTTCATCTTTTAGTCCTGGCTTCTACTTAAGCACAAATTTGTGTTAAGAAGCACTTTGTCGATGTAAATATACCGCCTTGCAGTCTTCTGATGTAAATGTAGAGTGTAAACTTCACCTGTTTCTTGTCAAAACAGACAAATTAAAGGTATTAATGTATCAGGAGCACTTCACCGTAGCTCTTTCAGTATCATCATGTGATAAATATCATGTGATTAAAGGATAAGGAGTTAGGAAGAACTTTCCTGTAAGTTCTTCTCTGCATAACAAACGAACCAAAGCAACTGGTGAGCTAAAGTGTAGCTGCTTCAGTCTTAGCGTGCTGGTATTGTGGATGCTGGCTCACTGGGCGCTCCGACAGCACTGAACAGCGAGCGTGAGGAGTTCAAATGTCTGCTGGGAAGACGCATTTAATGCCACTGGTGCATCTGTGGAGCCCCCTGCTGGCCCTGCTGTTCTGAGACACCACGCAAACAATGTGATTGTAAGACAAAAGGATTTTCTTTTTTCCAGGGTAAACTTGAGACACATTTTGACATCACATCATCATCATCATCATCATCATCACCACATGTTCATTTTACCAAAAAAAGTCCACTTCATCTCCACAACGAGAGAATACAAAAAAGAAATTTATAAATATAAACAAACGGTCTCTACGACAAAGTAACAGGGCAACATCTATTTACAGAACAACACACAAAACAGGCACAGACTTTGGGAACTTCCTTGATCATCCAAACTCTTCTTCAAAACCCAGGAGGAAAAAAAAAAACAGAAACAAAGAAAATTTGGTCCTCTTGCTTCTCGTTGAGCTCATTCGCTCTGCGGCTTGTAGCTGACGGAGGCAGCGATCTGACTTTGGACGTTCTGTTTCTTGCCGTTGACGATGAGCAGCAGAGGCGAGTCCACTCGTATACTTCTGAAGTCAAACGACTGCGCGGAGAGAGGCGAGAGAGACACGTGTATTTTAGAAACGCTCACAAAAAGTCAGACGACTCAATGCGCGCTGAACCGAACACACGGGACTGACCTCGTCTTTATGCGTTATGCTGTTTCGTTTGACCTGAGGCTCAGGAATGACTACAGTGTCTCCGATCAGGACGCCCCAGCTGTCCGCTGTGTTGTACACCATCACCACTATACACACCTCCTCGCTGTCCACCATGCCAAACGTACTGCAGAGAAGAAAACCCATTATCATACCAAACAGCATCCAAATAAGGCAACTACTACTGATAAAATATGAACAACTCACAAGGCCATGCGACCCTCAGAGGCCAGGCTGAACACCACCTTGCCCATGGCGGCCACCCCGGAGTTGAGGCCGTGCGTGAGGGAGCTGAGCGTTCGAGGCTCCAGGCTGCCGATGCGTCCCGTCGGAGAGCGGAACTGAGGGGAGGAGCAGGGACCCAACGCCGACGTGCTGAGGTTCGAGAGCATCGTCCGTAACCGCCGCGCCTTCACCTTCCCCTGAGGAGACGGGAGACACTGAGAGTAAGGGCTGGAACGCGAGCCGTGGCGGAGCTCTGCTGCCACCATGTGGTGGAAAATGTCAGCATCTCACGGGGACGTGAGCAAACCTTGTTCTGTATGAGCTCGGTGACTTTCTTCAGATACTCCAGCAGCTGTTTCTCCCTCTCTGGAGGCTCCTCCCAGCCCGGGTCGAGCGCGGCGGCTCGGCTGTAGCCACCGAGCGCCGACCCGAACATCTCCTCGTACTGGAACAGAGTGGATCGGTTGAAATGCAGCTCCGGGTAACAGGAGGCGGCTCTTTCCACTTTCTCCTGCAGACGGGGAAGAGAGGAGTTAAATATTAGCGCCAGTAGTCATGAGGGATTTTTAAAAAAAAAGTTGAATGCTCAGTACTCACAGACTGTGCGTAGGCACTTAGAGCTTGTTGAGACAGCTGTGGATTCTGACCGCAGGTGAAAAACAGAGACACGTAGGCATTTCCCAGGATATCTGTGAAGACAGTGACATCAAGTTTTAGGGTGCGGGAAGTATGCGGATTTGGTGGAGGTGCAATCCAGATCGTCCAAGCGCTCGTTCATGAATCTGAAGCTTCAAATAAAAAGAGCAGAGCAAAACAAGAGGCCAGCGATGGGCGATAAATCTGACTTATTGTGAGCGTGTGGATCTGCCTTGTAGATCAGATCACAGTCAACCCAACCACCTCATATCAGGCTCGCAATGACAATGAGCCTCATTCATAAAGTTTTTTTCTTATAATGACACTCTACTCACACCAGGACGTCCCGTCTGTGACATCCAGCTGGACGGCTTGCCGTGCCATGTCCACACTCTCCATCACCTGCTTGCTGTGTGCGTTGCTGTCCGCCGCTGGCAGCTGCCTCAGCACCATGGACAGGTTGCGTAAGGATACTTTGTTCTTGCTCTACGGAGGTGGAAGGTGAAGCACGAGACAGATGAGTTATTCGGTAAAAAGGAGTTTCACGCCATTTCCTGAGCATCCAGGAATGCGTGTACCTGTTGCAAGGCTCCGGTGAAGCAGTTCTTGGCACCGATCAGGTCTCCTTTCTTCCAGTACTGCTCCCCTAACGTGTTCCAGCCGTCTACCAGGCCGGGCTCCAGCTTCACGGCGCGGGAAAGACACACTTCCGCCGCAGCGCTGAAGTCGGGGGCTACGTTCAGACACCTGCCCTTCTGCAGCAGAAACTCCGCCGTGTCTTGAAAGCTGTCTGCAGGAAGCCATGAAAAGCACAGAGGTTCAGGTTCAGACTGAGTCTGTGCCAATTAAAAAAAGGCTGAACACCACGCTCACCTTCTTTCTCCTCCAGCTTCTTCAGAGTCTTTACGATCTCCTGCGCGACGTCGCCTTGTTTCCTCCCGGCTTCCTCCACGCTGTGAGTCTCAAAATAGCAGTCTCTGAAATTATACAGTTCATCCACGAGCTCCTGTGACGGGAGGGCAGAGAGATGGAGGGGAAAAAATAGACTGAATACTTGAGAGATTTAAAAATAGAACAAAGGCACATTTCCTGTAGTAGAGCGCCACAGTGACTTTTCTATGCTGTATTTTTTTTAAGCCTTTTTATGAAAGTGCAACACTTAAATCGCCCCTTTAAAACAGTTCAAATCAGTTAGGAGACTAAAATGACTCAAATAAAATACAAATCTATCTCAATGACAGGCATTTAACCATCTTTGCACCTGCATTACTGTTCAAGGATTGTTTGGGTGGGCAGCTATTAGGTCAGATTTTCTCACGACGCCGCCGTCCCTTCTGGAGGACAAACAATCTTAAATGCATCAAAAAGTAAAGAACTCATTACTCGGTTGCCCATGCAGAAGCATGAAGTATTTGTGGACTATTTTTGATGATCTTAAATCTTCTATGAAAACTAAATTCATTCTGTCAGTCTCTGGATCTAAATTCCTTTCCTGTAACCAAGTATTCGCCTTCTTCTGGACATTGTCTTGCAAGCTAATTTTCTCCTTTGAAATCAGGGCGGTGCACCTGCTTGTAAAATCAACCGATAACGCCACCTGATTGCTGAATGCTCTGTTCTTGAACCGTTATCACTGTCGGTGTGACCTTTTCTTTTTTATATATAATCTGCCTTTATCTTTATCTTGTGTTTATTTATAGACGTTTCCACAATGAGCTGCCTTGTGTGATGAATCTGTATGTTTGTAAGTGTGTGTGTGTAGCTGCTCCAAACGTATTGGTTAATTAGTAGTTAATTACTAGAGTTGTTTTGAATTTGAATTTATATAACATATATTATGACATATAATAGGCTTTCAGGTGCGTTCAAGTCCTCAGGCACACATCTGGTGACTCAGCAAGAAGTAGGATGGATGCAGCCACAGCAGCCTGTATGTTTAAAGTCTTTTCTTTTTTAAGTTAATCGTCATTGAATGTAATAAAGCAGGTCGCTCTGGACGTAAAACAACATAAAAACATCACGCTGTTTTTAATATGAAAGCTGAACTCTGTTAGCGTGACAGTTGCAGCCAGTTGTTATAGTAACGAGTGTTTCTGGAGAGGACCGCCGGGACCAAGCACGACACGAACCCCGCGAGAAGTCAACGAAACACGAAGCCCCCTCGACACTCGCTGTATTCACACATTAATGTGACACAATTCAGATTAAATACCTTCATAATCTGCAGCTCGTTTTTGTCGCTCGCAGGCTCAGCACTCTTCTCGTCCTCCGCCATCTTGGCTCTTAGCTTGTAGCTACAGAGCTGCGATGATGAAGAAGAAGAGCGGCTGCCGGAGCAAGACGCCACAAAGCTACGAAACGAGTGTTAAATATGAGGCTATAATGTTAACAAAGTGACAGAGAACAGAAGTCATTTCTTCTTTAGAGACAGCACGGATGTAATTATTATTTTTTAGCACACAGGAAACAGGCTTTTAATTTCATCGGAAGTTGGAGTGGTCCGTACTTAAAATGAATCCGCCAAATGGGAAGTTCGGTTCTTTTTAGGGAGTCAGATCGTTTGACTCACCAAGAAGACTCGGCTCCAAAACGGCTCTTCATTTAACCACTTATGCCTTTAATAATTTAGATTGATTTGACTTAAGATTTGTAGTTGTAGTTGTAGTATGTTGTGTACACATATATCATGTATATATTCAATACTTCCTTTGTACTGAAACATTCAAAAATTTAAAAAAAATCATATTTTCTAATTTTGTGATTAAGGCCACATAGAATATACACAAACCCATAACATATATTACTTGTGTAGCGAGGCAGTTTGTTAAATGCTACTATGCCAGAAATAACAAAAACCATATCTAGCCTACGCCCTGACGGCCGTTTTATATCTTAAGAGGTGTTGTTTTTGGTAGCCCAATACCTTTAATTGTTTAATATAGCATAAGAGGAGACCTGAATTTCTTTTAATGAAACTTGCAAAAAGAAACTGAAATGAAATGAAATCCATCACAAAACCATCAAAATGCCAATTTACTGGGCTATATAGCCTATTCGTTATAGTCATTTGTCTTGCAGTAAACAGAAAAGAATGTGTAAGTTTGTTTCCACTAACTGTATTTAAGCCAGAAAATCTGTAAATTTTACAAGAAATGCTTGCAGTGCTTGCGCGTTCAAGCGAAGAGGAGTCAGACTCTGGGAGGGAGTTGGAAGATTCCACAACACCGGCTCGTTCACGACCGACACATTGGGGTGAGAAGGGTCTGCAGAGATGTGCCCTGCAACCGTACCACATCGTAAATTAATAGAGAGACTTTCATTGAGTAGTTTGTCGTTGTGACACATTTATTATGTATTATTATTTACATTTATTATTTTTCCCCCACAATAAAATACCGACAGGTTTATCAGTTTGTACGGCACCAGTCAGCCGGAACGTTCAATCTCTCATTTGCTGCTGCTCAGCCCGAGACTTATTCACGGCGTACCAGACCAGTTTTGGCTCCTAACGGGCGGACTGTGTTCAACTTTTGTCCAAACACCGCGTACCCGGGGCCGGCGTCGGTGCTCGGTGCTGCTGTTTGAGCCCAGCTCGTCATGTCGGACACATGGAGCAACATCCAGGCGCACAAGAAGCAGCTGGACTCTCTGCGGGAGAGGCTGCAGCGGCGGCGGAAAGACCCCGCACAACTGTCCGCAGGTACGTCCGGACAAACCGGCACCGTTTGTTATGTTCGTCGTTGAGTCCACAAGTTGTCAGCAACTGTCCGTGTTTTGTTACCGAGAGACAGCGGTGTCTTCAAATTGTCCACTTATACAAGGAAACAAGCGCTTCCACTCTTAATGACGGTTGCTGCTGTCATGTTTGTTTGTTTGTTATAGATATTATTCATTGATGTAGCTTATGGATGATGTCCTGCCTTCAAATTGTTCGTCTTGTGCATCCAACAACAGTCTGAAATCGGAAGATATTCAACGTTCAGTGACATTAAACAGATAAAAACAACTGGAGTCATTATCAGAGATGATGGTTCGTTCAGATTTAGTCATTGTTGTCTCCTCTCGGTCAGACGGTGGAAGCAGCACAGAGGGTTCCGCGGCCAGAAGCGACAGCCCGGCTCCGTCAGCGCCGCTGCACCCTCAGGAGGAGACGGAAAAACCACCGGACCCTGAGCTGGAGAAGAGACTGCTGGGATATCTCTCCGATCTGAGTCTTTCGTTGCCAACGGACTCCCTCTCCATCACAAATGAGCTCAACAGCGTGAGTCTGAAACACAGTGTGCACGGTCGTGTTAACCGCTTCATATTTCTGTTTTTTAAATGATCTGTCTTCTGTTTGATTCTCACTCGCAGTCAGAAACAGCCGTCAGTCATGGATGCATCCAGAGTCTGCTCCTCAAATTCTCTGCTCAGGAGCTCATCGAGGTCCGGCAGCCCACCTCCGCCTCTTCCTCCACCGCTTCCTCCTCCTCCTCGGTCGTGGTGTCAGTGGACCACACGAAACTGTGGGCCATGATCGGGTCAGCGGCCGGAGCCCAGCGGAGTGGCGTCAAGAGAAAAGCAGAGGATCAAACACACCTCAAACGAGCCGCGGGCTTCTCGCCGTCGCTTCAGAGCTCGGCCTCTCCTCCGCACACTTCCTTCACCTCTCTGACGCCGGCTTCCTCCACGCAGCTGGCGGGGCCTTCGGCGTCGGGCAGCGGGGCGGAGAAGAAGGGCAGGAGCAGCAAGGGCCAGTCGTCTCACCTGGACATGGAGATAGAGAGCCTCCTGAACCAGCAGTCCACTAAAGAGCAGCAGAGCAAGAAGGTAGGTATCTCTGGGCCTGACTGTCTGAATGAGTCGGCAGAACACGAGACCGACTCCGGCACCTTTCCTTCTCCTCCTGACCCGACCGTTGATCAGAAATGTTTTAAAATATAGGTGAGCAGAGAGATTCTGGAACTACTTAATGCCAGCACGGCTAAGGAGCAGTCCATAGTGGAAAAGTTCCGGTCTCGCGGCCGGGCTCAGGTCCAGGAGTTCTGCGACCACGGGACCAAGGAGGAGTGCGTGCGCTCCGGGGACACGCCTCAGCCGTGCACCAAACTACACTTCCGGTCAGCGTTCTTTAACATTTTAAAACGTTTCTTGTCTTCACGTCTGGATTCTCTCTCTGTTTACGCCGCCGGTTTCACTCTGTGTCACACATTCTCTCGTTCAGCCGCATCATCAACAAGCACACGGACGAGAGCCTCGGCGACTGCTCCTTCCTCAACACCTGTTTCCACATGGACACCTGCAAATACGTCCACTACGAGATCGACAGTCCTCCAGAGGCCGAAGGGAGCCTGCTGGGGCCCCAGGCCGGCACCACGGAGCTCGGGCTCCACGCGGGGGACGCAGACAGCAACGTGGGCAAACTCTTCCCCTCGCAGGTGAGGAAGAGAGAGAGAGAGAGAGAGAGAGAGGGAGTAGGATAGCAGGAGACAGACGGACGTTGACGGAAGCTGTTTGTTTCTTTGCAGTGGATCTGCTGCGACATCCGCTACCTGGACGTGTCCATCCTGGGTAAGTTTGCGGTGGTGATGGCCGACCCTCCGTGGGACATCCACATGGAGCTCCCCTACGGCACGCTGACCGACGACGAGATGAGGAAACTGAACATCCCCATCCTGCAGGATGACGGCTTCCTCTTCCTGTGGGTCACCGGCAGGTAACAATTCAAACCGCGTCAGGAAAAAAATGTTTCTTCAACAACCAGCGACCTGGTGTCCTACAATCTCAAGATGTCCTTGAACTAAACACTAACTTACTTGGTAGCCTAAACAAAAAAACACATTTTCTTCAGCTGTGACTTACCACTTTTTGAAATAATGATCTGTAGTACTTATTTTCTATATTCTGTATTATAGTATTGTGGTGACTGTTCAATAGCATCATCTGCCCTTTGTCTCGTCTTGCAGGGCTATGGAGCTGGGCAGAGAGTGTCTCAGTCTTTGGGGGTAAGTCTTTCCCTCTGTGCTGCACAAAGATAGATTTGCCAGGGCGGCACTGGATTTTATTTCCGCATTTGTTTTGTGTCTTCTCTTAGCTACGAGCGCGTGGACGAAATCATTTGGGTGAAAACAAACCAGCTTCAGAGAATCATCCGCACGGGAAGGACGGGCCACTGGCTGAACCACGGGAAGGAGCACTGCCTGGTATGTCTGCCTCCGACTAGGCAGTATAACGTATGGATGGTCCCGCCTGTTGCGTGTTCATGCTTGGTTGTTGCAGAGGCTGCCCTGTAGCTGGAAGCGGGATCGCAAGCCGCTACAGGTTAACTCTTTGAGGCGTCGGATGAAAACTGTAAATGATTCTGTTCCTCTTCAGGTGGGCGTGAAGGGAAACCCTCAGGGCTTCAACAGAGGGTTGGATTGCGACGTCATCGTGGCCGAGGTAAACGATCGTCTCCCGTCGCACTGACTGAATTTACCCTCATATGATTGCTGCAGCCGGAGAACAGATTCCTCTCTTCACTGCATCTCGCTCGCTCCCATCCAGGTCCGCTCCACCAGTCACAAACCAGACGAGATCTACGGCATGATCGAGAGACTGTCGCCCGGCACCAGGAAGATCGAGCTTTTCGGTCGACCGCACAACGTCCAGCCCAACTGGTAACACATCATCACGATTTCACTCAGAGGTAAAATAACACTCAACACATGCCTGTTTAACCTTTTTTTATTTTGGCCCTTCTTCTTCACTTTGTAGGGTAACTCTCGGAAACCAGCTCGACGGCATTCATCTCTTGGATCCAGAGGTCGTGGCTCGGTTTAAGAAGCGTTACCCGGACGGCGTCATCTCCAAACCCAAAAACATGCAGTGATGACGTCAGTGGTCAAAAAGGTGTGGAGAGATTTGTGTATAGACTCTTTTTTTGTTGTTTTTTTTATACCAGTGAACTCATTTCTTAAATAAATCTTGTGAACAAGATACACTGTCTGTGTCTTGGGTAAGAAATCGTGAAGAAACAATGTGAATAATGTGTTTTCTGTGCATGACTGTATGTGATCCCCGCATTTACTGCAGCAAACCTTCACATTCCCCCCCAATAAAAACACAGGAGACGTTTTTAATGTATAGTTTTTTGTTATTTTGTTAGTAAAGAATAAAGTTACTGCTGTTTTGACATACTGTAGATTCGAATAGCTGGTTAGTATTTTTGCATTTTTTTTTAAAATATTTTTTTTTTTAAAAAAAGGACAAACTCTGAAGGATGTCAGCAGGTTTTTCACAGTCGTATGGGATCAGCGCTTACATTCATATCTGTACAGGCGAATACAGAACCCTGTTCATCCGGGAGGGGAGAAAAAAACATCAGTGATTGGGGGTTTGTTGGCAAACTAAATACTTTAATATCAAAAATTAGCCAGGGTGGAGCCAAACATGATGGAAAAAATGCTATTGAGGCATAAACATGGCGCTAACGTGAGGGGTCATGCGTGTATTTTAGGGTTAGGGTGAACACCTTTTATCAAACTCCTGTTTCTCCATCAGGGGTTTCGTCACAGCAGTCCCGTCTCTAAGAAATGTCACTGTACTCTAGAGGTGTGATTCGGTTCCTCACGATGATGGCCGCCAATGATGACCTCGATCATCGTACTTGAAAGTTAACTCCCTCATCCTGCGTTATAAAACACGTGGGCCACGTCACAGCAGCAAAAAGATAAACCAAACCGTTTTTCCCCCCCCCATAAAGGTTGTCAAAAAAAGAAAGAAAGAAAAACTTTTTTTAAAAAGTAATGCACTTTTTGGTTGTGAATGCTGTAAACATGTCTCTCTGTCGTCTCCTCTCTCATCACGTCCGGTCGCGTGGTGGATCCACCTCATTTAGAGTTCGGCTCTTCTTCAAACTTTAACGCACGGAGATCGAAAACCAAGTCTGTTTTCTCTGTCCTTCGTCTGTTAGTCTGGTCGACCATCGAGAGTTCTTTTTGTAGGCGGCAAGCAACGACGGGTTAAAAAAAGCAAACTGCGTCTGCGCACAACTACTGTTGATCCCCTCTAAGAAGGTGACGATGGATGGGTTCGCTCAGCTATCGGGGAGGGGAGGGGGGCGGGGCGCGAGTCAATTTGTCTCCTCAGTAGGTGGCGTCCACCGCGTTGATGTTGCTGTCCAGCTGGTGTCTGAAAGACAGCCGGGCCTTGGTGGAGAAATATATCTGCGAGCCTCGACTCAGGCTTCCCGCTCCTTCGCTGTCACTGCTCCAGGACGTCGTGGAGCACAGGCGAGGCTTCATGTCGTCGATGGGAACTGAGGGACAAGAGACAGAAAGTCAGGCACCGAGCCCGTGTTTGATTTTCTTAAATGGTAACAGAGTGTAGTTGCTCCTCACCTGCCGCCGGGGGGCACTGCCTGCTCTTGCAGCGCTCTTTACAGCGTCTGTAGAAAGGGAAGCACTGCAGCATCTTCACACCCATGGTGGCAGAGATATCTGTGGAGAGAGGGCAGCGAAGAGAGGCGTAAATATACAATAGAAAAAGTTCTGCTGCTTTTTAATGCAACTGTGTTCTTTACGAGCATCTCTCAAATATTAAATCTAATATTCCAGGATGCTTTATGTTCTCAGTGACGGCATGTCTGCGTGCCCGGGCTCCTCGTCTCCTCACCGGGTCACAGTTTAATGGAATTATGATCCTGCCCTTCAGCGTCGCGGTAGCCTAATCTAAGCCGACAACATCACTGAATGGCACGGTGTTCCAGCAACAAGCCAATCAGTCAGTATTTACAGCGCCGCCGCCATCATCATCATCATCATCCTCTGCGCCGCCTAATCCTGGAAGAGGACGTCAACAGGCTGCGGCAGCCAGAGGAACTGCTAAGCCCTCTTCTGACAACAACACACATGACATAGGAGTCAGCTGATGTGTGGAAGTTATGAGCGGATATCGCAGCTGAAGGTAAAGCTATTGTACAGTTTTAAAAACACTACTGCGGCAGGTACGTGATTTCCTCCCCGAGGGGCGTCCCTCTATCTGTGGCATGAATGATAAGATAAAGCCAGGTCCACACCGCGATACCGAGCTGTATTTACGCACAGTGGAAGGCAAAAAAAGGTATTTATTTTAGTCTAATCAGGTTAAGAAATAGGTCAGGTGAAATGGAGCAGAGGGACGAGATGGATCAGTTTCAGTTGTAATTGTGCTCTGAGGTGAAAGAGGAGTTGTTGCTCAGAGTTTTTCTGCTGCAAGTTATTTAAACTTTCACGTGTAATCTTTACATGATCAAACATCGGTAGCCACAGAAGCTATCTACTAAACCGGCAGGTGAAGAAATGCATAGCACACTCAGACCTCAGCACCTCAAGGGTCCTTATGTAATAAAAAGAAAAACTGAAATAGCTCTGTCACTCCACGACAGGAGGAGATAAATTGTCAGATGACAGAATGGGATGGGTGGTTTTACAGAGAACACATACCATACCACTGTTTCGTTAACAAGATATGAACTGTTAGGACTTTGTTTGACTTCTTATGTAAGGCTTTAATAAAGACAATCCTTTTTTTCTTTTGAGATGTCATCTATCCAGCGGCAGAGCCAAAGGAGAGGCACAACGACAAAGAGGTCAAATAACTACGAAGATGCAAAATGACACCAAAGAGACCCAGAAACAACCACAAAGAGACAGAAAACGAAACCACAGAGAAGTACAAAGGCACTCGAGATGAGTAGAAAAGAGACACAAAACCACTACAAAAATACAAACCAGCTACAAAGAGACACTAAATAATTGCAAATATGCTCAAAACAACCACAAAGACACACAAAACAACTACAGAGATGCAAAACAAGCACGAAATGACCACAAAGAGACACAAAGGGACCACAAAGATGCAAAACAAAAAAGGCACTCGAAATTAGTACAAAACAACTACAAAATGGTTACAAACCAACTACAAAGAGACTCAAAACAATGGCAATAATAGTCAAAATGACCACAAAGGTATGCAAAACAACGATAGAGATGCAAAACGAGTACAAAGAGACAGAAAACGGCCACAAAGAGACACAGAACGACTACAAAGAGACACCGAAGAGATGCAACATCTGAGTAAAACTGCTCACTTCACTCTGACGAGAAAACCCATTTGGGTGATAAAGCACTAAGCCCCATTGTTGATTAATCGCAGACAGAAAGATGTGCACGTCTGATGTCAGACAGTGAACTGTGATTACAACACTCAGGAGTCAGTGTTTACTCTCAGTGAGGCACCTCTCAGTGTTTACCGCAGATTCCTCGTGCTGCTTTACTCACTTTCACGGAGACGTGACAGCTCTCACATATACGCAGGGCATGTCACAGACTCCTGTCCGCGCCGTGTCTCTGATTTCATCGGTTTCTTTAGGGGGTAAATTCACGTAGGAAAATAGTTTTTTTTTTTTTTACCCCCCTTTCTCCTCCTCCATTTCTTAACCATCTAATTCAACCTCCCGTCTCATTTTCATGCAGGTGTGGTTGTGAAACCCTATCCCGTTTAGACGCACAGTGAATCCATTATGGTTCGCTCAGTTTAGAGGTTGTGCCTGTGATATGAGAGCTCACAGTATAGCACACATTGTGAAGGAGACGGGCACAGCACCGGCTGCCCTTTTTTCGCCGCCTAGCTTCGCCGAGATTTAAAATTCTTTGTGTGTGTTAATGACTCACGCAGGCGTACGCTTTCTATTTCCTCAGAAAAAGTGTGTGCCTGTGTGTGTGTGAGTGTGTGTGTGTGTGTGTGTGAGAGAGCCATTTCCAAACACAAACACAATATTAAGGCCCTGGTCAGTAGTGAGGAATTTTTGGGCCAAGATCATGTGGGGGTCTGGCAGCATGGAGCAGCCTGGGAGCCTGGAGGAGGAAAAACAACCTCAGATGGCAAACACACACACACACACACACAGAAGATGAGGAGAAGAGGGTGGCACAGGAAAGAAAGTGGAGACTCTACGCCAAAGTCTGAGCAACGTGCACCACCTGAATAATGTGGTTTGACTTGTTCACACAGTGGTGCCTCGCTGATGGAGCTAAAATTGCGCAATCCACTCAGAGAAACATCAGCAAGTGGCTTTTGGCTCGCACCTCTTGGCTCGGGGGTGCTTACAGCTCTGAGTGCATGTTTGTGCACGTGTGTTTATAAGGAAGATGCGTCTTCAGATGCTCTCCATTTTGGCTCGTGCTCTCTGCCCCCCCTCCCTTTATCTGCTATGTAAACAGCGTAAAAGCAAGCAGCAGAACACACACACACACACACACACACACTCAGTGCAGGGCGATAACAATCTTCCCACAGCTCCACTTTTCCTCTGAGCTGCCTCTTATTCCAGCCCGTCCCTCAGGGTTTATGAAAAAAGTGCAGTGCAGCCCTGTGTCACTGCCCGTCGACACAAAGCCTCACACAGGCCTGCCAGGCTGTATGACGCACATACTACTCTGTGCATAACTACACAAGAGTGTGTGTGTGTGTGTGTGTGTGTGTGTGTGTGTGTGGTTTTAATTCAGGTTTTAATGGAGGTTTCAATGGAGCTGTCACACAGGGAGCAGTTAACTCGAGTGCTGTGCTTGGATACTTCCACCTCATGCTACTTTACACTTCGGCTTTGCTGCATTTCACGAGCAGACGTTGCCCCCTTTAACTCCACGACGCTTATTTCACAGCTTCAGATGGAGCTGTTGCAAACAAAACACCCAGTTTCTCATAAAAGCTGTGCAAATAAAGTAGAAGTTGAGCTTCACCTCCACCAGCTGCACAGTCGAAACACCACTTACGTGTGAATACATCCATAAAATAATCCAGTAATATAACACTGACTGGGATTATGAGCAAGTCTTTCAGTGCAGCCCTTTTAGGGACTGTATGAAAATGACCGGGGTGGTGCCGGAGTAAGTTTTGTCTCGTAGAAAATGTGAGGCACTCCCAGTCCGGAGTTATTGAAGTTTTTCCTTTGAGCACGCCTCTTAGAAAAATGCACCGACATTGTTTTATTAGCACATCACAAACAGTGACAGTGTAACAACTTGTTTTCATTCGCGTGCCTTAATATCATAATGAAACCTAACAGATGTGTGTCACGGGTTTTGGCGTGGCACGAAATATGTCATCCATCCCTGGTGTGTTTGGGAGAGTCTGCCAAAGAGTGAGTGTGACTCCCACGAATCATTTTCACACGGTCCCTAAACCTACACTCACACCTGCACGCTCAGGCATCACCCCCCCTTTTCTTTAAACCTAATTAAAGACATTAAAGTAGTTCTTGCACTTCTTGTCCTGTTCTACATGCTGCTTGCAGGTGCGCGTGCACAAGGTGTAGTCCTCTGCGCGCGCGGCCGTGGGTGGTTGAATGAGAAGCTGCTTGCCAGACGGGATAAGCGGAGCTTTCGTCTATATGGAGCACTACGCATCGCTTATCTCTCTCCTCCGCGTTCGCATATGCGTGAAGTGGCACAAGGTGACTGAAGTTGATACATCTGACCACTGACCACTGAGTTGGACCGAACAACAAGACTTAAAGAAGCAATCTTTAAATCTTGTTGCTCGGTCCAACTCAGTGGTGCCAATTAAAGCGTCCCGCTTGACTGATAGTTAAAGAGAACAGCGGGTGATTTATTGAGGCGTGCTGAATAAAGCTTGACAAGTGGTTTTTAGACCACTTAGGCTTATTTATGAGCAGGGAGCCCTCCTACTTGACACTCCCCCTGCTCCAAAACCAAAAACAGCAGCCTCTTACACACTCCTTTGATAAGACAATTATATTCTGACCTGTTACCGGAGCTTCAGAGAGACACAGTCTGCACCAAAATTCGGTTAATTGTCTTCACCTACCTGGTGATATTTGTAGATTTGAGGGCAGGTTCTGTAAAGTGGATGTTCTTGGTAAGTCCCCGAGCTGAAACGCGATATAGTCTCACTTCATGTGCCTTCTTCTTGACGCGTCCCTCATTTAAAAAAAAAGAAAAAAAAAAAAGAAGGTGTCTTGTCCTCGGTTTCGGTGCGCCCCTGATGCGTCCTCGCTGGCAGCGTGGAGAGGTTTGTGTGGCGCGCAGCGACTGAACTTTAAATAGCTAATCCCCTGCACTGGTGCATGTTGAGTTGACACGCCTGCTTTCTCTCACCCTCCCTCTGCTTCTCCTCCTGCCTGCCTGCCTGCCTGCCTCTCCCTCCCTCCTTTCCTCCCTCCTTTCCTCCCTCCCTTCTCTCTGGACTCTCCTTCCCCCCTCGCTCTCACCCATCACTGCCCTCACTTCCTCCTGCATGCCCTGCTCTGTTTTGCCTGCACACGTTTGTTGATACACATAACACACTTTTTTTTTATCAGAATTGCTGCAGCTTGGAGCGTATTTATAGCTCGCTCTTTCTTGCGCGCACATCATGAGGGATGAAGTCACGTCTGCAAACAGATGACAGGCGCGAAATTGCTCACTCCTACCACGAATTAAGGCGATTTGACCTCTCAAACTGAGTTAATCACATCTCAATAATAGACTTGTTGGCGTTTGTTGGCTGTAAATGTGCATTAATCACTGGTGAAGTGATCTTTTAACCTCGTTCTGAGTCATTGAGGGACTTTGTTTCATTCCTGTTTGCCTTCAGAGAGGTCAGAGGTCGCGATCAGCTGTAGGGGAGGATTGTTTTATGTTATTCACCCCCTTTACAAAATGTATTTTCATATTTTTCTGTTGTTTGCATAGTCTTCTTTTATAGAGTTGAGCTGCATTTCCTGCAGATAGATAGATCGGTGGTGGTAGACACTGAACGACCAAACACCGCAACTTTCATCACGTCATATATTCGCAGAAAACTCAGTTATATCTGTGCCTAATCCGTCTGTTTTGGGGGGCTTATTTCTAAATATGTGACCGCGAGGCGGCTGCGTTTGAGTGTTTGAAGAAAAGGGAGACCTTGATCTGGAGGAAATCCCTCCTTATCCCGTTAGAGTGAGACGGTTTTACTCTGAAGCGGATCAGACCCACCGAGAAGAAGACCCATCTGATGAAATACAGGTAACACACTCACTGGGATTTCCATTGTAGTGCCTTGTCTGTGCAAATACACCTACAGTCAGAGAGAATTTTCCCCATTCTTCCTCATTAACAAGGCCCGGGACCCCCACTGATACAGAGTCTTGTTACACCCCATGGACCTGTCACATCACGTTAACGTGAAGTCTACATCTGACTCAATGGGGGCTTGTCTTCTCTCACTATTCCAAGGAAGGTTCCTTATATGCAAGAACCTACTTGGCAGCCAACCTGACTCATTCCGATCTCAAACAACAAGCAATCACTTGTTTCTTGGCTCCTGTCCACCAAACTCTATGTAAATGCCGTCATAACCTCTGTGAATTCTGCTTTCCAGGAATTCAGGTGTGGCATGAGGGTACAACAACGGGCCGAGGTTGTCTGTACGCAACGCACAAGGACGCATGTCGAGATGCCCTACATCGCACCAACTCAAAGCGTCAGCTTACGCTGAAGTCGCACCCCGGGCCCAGGATGTGAGGCAGCTCACGTTTGTGAAGCGAAGCATCGGTCGTGGTGTCAGGAAACCTGGACGATAAGTTACATTTTGACTTCACGCAGCACAAAGAGTGAGGAAATCTGAGCTGTTCTTGGCTGATTAGATGGTTTGCTGATGTTTATTAGCCGGGGGTTTAAGGCTTACTGCAAGCCGATGGAGGGATTTACCCTGATGGAAATGTACCCAGATGAGTTCTCAGAGTCCGTCTGCACCAGCTGGTTAGAAATGAGCCAGGAAACAGTCGTCTGTGTAACAGGAGGCACGTTTCTAAAACTGATTCTGGACAGTGGACTGTAACAAGGACTGTGGCTTGTTTGGCCAAAAGCATCTGAAACAGACACTAGGATTTCTGTTTCAAAATGCACCATTATTATTCCACTTACAGTCTTTATGTTTTCTACAAAATATGTTTGCGCACCAGGCTGCAAGTGAGATTCTACATTATGCTGGAGCTGGATCTGTTATTTGGTCTGACATAAATGGACCATCTGTCAGCGCCGATGAAAGGTTATCGATGTCCAGTCTTACCCGCAGAGACGTACAGTGCATGTGTACGTGCACACTCACATGTACACATTTACACCTGTGGATGTGGGTGAAGGACGGACGCACTTTGGTTTGACATTGTCAACACTGTGTGGATGATTAACAGCAGAGCAGCCGACCTGGACGGTGGCAGCTACAGTTTTGAATCAGACATAAAATCATCTGGCGGCATCGATGAAATTTCAAAGTACAGACAGTTTTATAACTTTTTATGATGAATTGTCATAGATTGACGACTTTTTCGTCTGTTTTAAAGCAATCTCAAATTCTAATCCCCACAAACTGAACTTTGGGAGTTATAGAAGTGTTTTAAGCAACGCCCCTACTTTTCTTTGTGTGTGACAGATGCCTTAACAGAGAGTCAAGTGCCGCCACCTCTGTGCATTCAGGCACTCGTTCCTCTCCTTGTAAGGTGACAAGTGCCCCTGCCAATCTGCCAGTGGCCCAAACATGATTATTAGCTTCCTGTGAGCCCAGGAGGAGGCTCGCATATCAGGAGCTGAACCACTCCTACTGTCCCATTGGCCTCCAGTGTCTTTGGGATATCAGACACGTTCAGCTGGGCTTGGGAGGGGGCGGCGGGGGTCAAACTGGGTGGCGAGCGGAAAGCGACATTGTCATAAAACTGACGTCATCCCCTGTGAATTTTTGCCCCTCTGGTAATTCAATCCCTCGGTGGCACTGCTCCACTGGCCGAGAGACAGGAATAGCAGCGCTGTGAACGTGCAGCGAGGACGAAGGCAGGACAAGAGGAAGGAACGAGGCCCATTTATAGCCTACAAACACTCGGCGTGATGTCCATTAAATCATTTAGCATGGGTAACTCCTAAAAAGCTGCATATTTGGGGTTAGATGTAAGTTGTTTTGGACAAAACAATGCCGAATCAAGAACAAAATTACAACTTTTAGTGTTCAAGGTTTCGGGTGCAAGAAGAGGTTTAGCATCCGTGTTCCCATAGCTGCTTGTCCTTTGGGTGAGAGGCCACCGAGAACCATTCACGCTCACATGCTCACTCCACTAATAACAGTCCAGTCGCCCTGCCCGCCTGTGTCAAGGTGCCCCAAATTGCTCCAGATGGTCAGGCCGGCACCTTGCATCGGTGTGTGACTGGGAATGGGTGGCAAACGTCCAACACGGCCTGATTCTGTTTGCCATCTCTTCGTTTGAATATATTTTAGACGCTTCCTCTGCATCGTCAGAGCGTTGAGGATGATTTATTTTATCCTGCTGACTAATTTTAAGTGGATTTTAACGAGCTGAGCTGGCAACATGACAGCACAGTGTGCCCGAGTTTATGAGTTGTCGCCGAGAGCTCTGTGTGTGTAGTAGTCACGCCCAAGCTTTTCAAAGTCGCCACCACCTATACGGAACAAAACAACAAAACAAATCATCTTGACAGACGCTGAGACGCCTGAAGTTTCTCCAGCCACAAAAACCCTTCAGCCCGGAAAACATTTCCAGACGAATGCATTAAAAAAAAAACCCAGAGCCCGTCAACATGCTGCGCTAACAAATTAAGGTCAAATCATTGCAGGATCAAACCGGTCTCGTCCTCCCTGTGTGAGTGTTTACATGGCCCCCATCCCAGCTCCCTGTTTTCTTGTTCCCTCCCTCCTCCCTCAGACATCCAAACATTCCCACACCCAGTTTGTTGATTCTCTGCTGGCATGCTTCTCCGGAGCCGGGACCGGGACTGACTAGTTGAGGTCGCTCACGGCCGGTTCCACCCTCCCCCTCACTCTCCTCAGCGTACTTCCCATCTTTGCAGTTTGTCACTTATCTCACGCTTCTTTACCATCACTGAGACGCATTTATTGTCCCCGCCGATTGCAGCAATCTTTAAGTAGCCATTGTGAAGGGATCTAATCATGGATTTATCCTCCGGACAAATCAGCTGATAATGCTGGGTGTAGTAAATAGTCAGACAGTCTGAGGGGCAAAGATCAGACTGGCTTTACTTCCCAGAGAACAGCTTTGTGGCATCATTTCATGCATTTCTAGACTCATTATCCCCCCAGAACATTGGAGCAGAGCCTAAATAATAAACTCATTAAGATTAAGATGAAGAATTTAGAGCCTAATATATGTGAATGCATGATTTAAAAGCAGCTAAACCACACGAATTCCAGCAGAGTGAAAAGTTAAAAATCAAACCAAAACTCAATTTCGACCCAACATCTAATCACTGTCTCTCGTTTTTGTAGGGCAGAACTCGAAGGCGCTTTCATTGCACATCGATTTAACCTCACTCATGTCGAGCTCATACATCGTGCATGCTGCCATTAGGGAAAACGAGCGACGTTACGTCTTGGCGGTAATAACGTGTGGTCCAAGTGTAAAATATCACATTTCAGGTGCTGTCAGCATCTTTGAGCGATTGTTACCTTAGCAGAAAACTGCAACCAGTTTGACTCCGTTTAGGATCTGGAAAAGAAGCCCTGTCTTCATGTTATTCAGGCTTTGGTGCATGATCCTTCTATAAAAGGTGTTTTTCATGTGCAATGTGGTGAGCAATTAAGTCAATCTAGAGCACAGATGTTTGTTTTTTTTCCGAGGAGGGTGAAAGTGTTATTAAATAATCAGAAAGTTCATTTAGTTGAAATAATTTGGACTTGCTGACGGAGTTGTAAATAAGCTGCTGAATGTGTCTGACTGTCTGCCTTGCGGCTCGGCGTGGGTCATTCGTAGTGTGGTTATGACATAATTATTGGGTGGCGGTCAGCGCTGACTTGTCACTTACGTGTGCCTGAGCTGTACCGCCAGTTTCAGCATGACTGTTGCTTTTAAATGAGCCTGCGGCCGTGGGTGTGCTGAGGAGATTTCGACCGCGATACGGACGAGAAAGCCACCGTTGTGAAAATGGTAGTTCAATTAAAAGATTTTATCGCCTTGCGGTGACAGTTACGTGCTATTGTTCTGTTCTGTCCAAGCCGGCCTGGTCCAAACAGGCCAGTTCTGCTTCATGTCACCCTTGTTTTTCCCCTTCTGCCTCTTCTATGTTACGTCAGTCGAGCCTGAAAAAGATCAAGCGGAGAGGAGGGGCTCATTTTTGGGAAAGGGGGTGCATTTCTAAATAACGAGCACACACAAGAGAGAATCCACCAGAACTTTGTGCTCCAGTCTTTGTCCTTTTATTATATTCTGCTGTTATTCCTTCTTCTTCCCCTCCCCTTCATTTTTTGAGGAATCGCTCTCTCTCTCTCTCTCTCTCTGTCTGACGCTTACATCAGTGTTTGTCCACCAGGACATTAAATAACGCTTTCTTTGCCTCTCTTTCAGAGACGGGGCCACGATTTGCATGAGAAGTGGCCAAAGACTGGGCCCCCTTCCCGTTTTCCTCCCTTTGTCCCACCATTCTTTTATTCCAAATCCTTCTCACTTATTGCTCCTTCCTTGCTTTGTGCTGTGCATTATATAAGAGAGCCGCGCTGGCCAATCAGTTATCTAAGGTGGTCACGGGCCCTTATTTCCGCAGCTAGCATATGAACACAGGAGTTTGAGAAACATTCATGTGAAGCAAAGAACTGGAAACCAAAAAAAAAAGACATTATTATTGACTCAATGAGGCCAGTGAAGCACAAGTGTATTCAGCTGCTCTGCCTGAGGCTTTGGCTTTAGCTTTGAGCAACAGCTTTGGGGTTATTTGGTCTCACTGCAGGGACTATATTTACCTGGGCGCAGCTCTGCAACAGGCTTTTAACTTTAAAGTTAGGTAACTATTACCACGAAGCAGCTCCCATGGCAACAAAAGATTATAAGCTTAACCTGCACCCATGCTAACGGGTCCAGACTGCGTACTGTTGATGCAGCTGCAGTGTTCGCAGGTGTCCACAGGGGGCGTTCTGACCTTTGACCTTGGTTTTCCGCACACAATAATCCTGTTAGATCTGGCTGGCTGTCTGGCTGCATGGGCACAGCATGAGGTGAGTAATTGACAGAAAATCCCGAGTTATACAGTGACGCGGTGGTTGCACAGTTAATATCGTTGTATGTGAAGAGCAGCAAAGACCAGGCAAAGACTGATGGAGAAAATGTGTTTTTTAATGCTGAAAGTCACACGGACGTGATCGCAACCGCAAAAATCCTAAATCACAAAGACACGAGGAAATCGTGCGTCATCTTTAAATTCATCGGCTCATGTTGACATACAGAGTACAAGCAGATGTGCATCCAACAAACATAAATAATTATTTACAATTACGCTTTGATCCTTTCACGTCCCACGTGGAGTTCAGTGAAATGACGCACACACACAAACCGTCAGCCAGAATAAAATTGATACATTAATGGAGTAAGTCTTTGATCTATGTTACGGAAATCCATCAAAGACACAGATTCGTGTTTCACGGAGAGAATTTTTTTGGCAGCAAATAAAAAACGTAGAAACGTCTCCCGGCCCCTCGTGGAGACGGGTCGCAACCCGGACTGGACCTCCTTCACTCTGCAACGGGACAGAAGTCACACGTTAATTTCACGTTTGGGACAGGAAGCGAGCGCTCAGATGACTGACAGAGCTGTTAATAAATGAGAGCATCGTGTTAATGTGTAGACGTAACTGATACAACCTGCTGATAAGATAAATAACATTTTAGACTCTTCAATGCTTGTAGGCTAACTACTCCGTCCTTAAGATCGACCCGTGTCACTTATTAGTACGCATGTGAAGTGAATTTCGAGTCCGTGCGCAAGTCAGCAAAATATTTTTAGCAGTATACGTTCAACCATGTGCTAAATCTGAGCTTAATCTTCAACCTGCTGTTCAAAAGTACATGCATGTTTATTTCCACTGAACCTGAACCAGATATAATCAAAGGTGGGGCGTGTTTGCAGGTAACATGACGACTTCCAACATGAGAAGCATCCTGAGCATTTTAAGGTTGAATCGTTGAATCCTGATTACTTCTTAAATCTCTGTTGCACTGAACATGTGTCGATCAATAATCAACTGACAATATATTGCCCAGAGTTAGACGAGAAGATTGGTACCACCGACTAAATCTAAGGTAGGCTAGCGGCTGGTTAGCCTAGCGAAGCACAAACAAATTAGCCTGTCTCTGTCCAGAAGTCACAAAATCCACCAACCAGCATCACTGATTAACTATAACTAACTATCCTTGTGTTGATTAATCCATATAAAAGTGTCAAGACGACAAAATGTGGCCCTAAAATGTCTCAACTCTTCCTGTAACTGAGTGCAGATCAATTTTCCTGTTTAATGTCGCAGCTCTCGCTGCATTCCCAGCCATCTGTCAACTTCCTTGAAGCCATATTATCAAAACAGGATCAAAACTACAAAACTTTTTCCCTTTCCTGTTTCCTCCATCAGTGGCAGACCTGATAGAAATCCAGAATTGCAACCAAAACAGCGCTGAAACAACACTGTAGGAAGCCTTTGTAAGGCCTAGTCATTCTCACTCCCACGCCCCAAGCCCATTAGTGCAGAACATTCTGCTTCCCATTGGTCGGTTTGATAAAATTGTTTCAGATTTTATTGCTTCCTTTCTTTTATTGCAACTCCTGATTCTCTGTGTAGCTCTCATGACCTCAGAAATACTGTTTTAAAGCTCATTGCGTCATTGAGAAAGGATTTGCAAGCACCCCCCCCCCCCTCCTGAAGTTAGAGTCTCGGGGTTTGCTCACCTCTATCTTTGCTGTCACGACAGTCGCCGCAGATGCACCCTATGCAGCCGTTGACCACCTGGATGCCGCAAAGCACCAGCTGCAGCCCCCCCATGGCCAGCAGGATGAAGAACAGGACGATGTGCCACATCACCACATTGTCAGGGGCCTCGCAGACCGTCCACAGAGTCTGGTTTGTGATGTAGCTGGTGTTGCCTCTGCAAGAGAGAACGGCAATAGACTGTGAGGACCCGTCCAAGACACACAGAGCATTAATGAAAATATGTGCGAAGCTGGCTGGTGATCGAGGGTGCAGGGGGAGAGAAGAAAGAGCGATGACTGGGTCGAAGAAAAATGTGTCAGTAAGAGGGTGAATGGAAGAAGTGAGGAGTGGAGAAGGAAAGCACATGGAAAATATTAAAAAAGGAGGAATTGCGAGAGAAGTTCTGTGACATTTGCTGGTTAGAGAGTCGAAGGTTGAAGAAAAAGGGAAGAGTCTCAACTCTGCTGAAGGCCATGCAATATGATCAAAAGCTCCTAAATGGACCTTGTGTCATGTGAATAATTTTAAGAGACAAGACCTGAGTCCAATATTTTGCAGTGCGATAACGCTGATAGATAGAATGCTTTTGTGTCAGAGATTAGGGATTCAAATGAGGAATTATTTTCCATTATCAGATAATGTCTGATGTCGATTCGTATTCATCAAACCTTTAGCTAAGCTGGCACCGTCACAGATAAACTCATACTAAAAAACAGACAGCTCTGATTTCTGCTTGCTTCAGCAGCTATACCAGCTTCCTCAATTTAAAGTAAAAGTATCGGACATATTGAATGACTAAAGTCAGAGTGCATGTAGAAAAACAGAAACAGAAAAAAGGGGAAATCTGAGGTTTGCTGGAGGAAGGAGCAATCTGAGGCTGAATATCCCAACGTTCATTGTGTAATCGCACTCAGTTCCGTCCCCGGCGCCCTTTAACCTGCTGCTGCTGCTGCATGGCCAGCCTACATATTAACGACATGCTCATATTTATGGACAATTATCCCTCGGTGGCGTGATGGGCCTCTATCAGCCGATTGGGACAACATGAGCTGCCAGATCTCGTAAAAATGTGTGTAGAACTTGCAGCATTAGCACTCTGGGGTTGATTTTGAGTTGTACTGGAGCCAGCGAGGAGACAAAGTACAGCGCAGCTGACTGTTCCTCACATGAATCTGATCTGTAACTTAACGCATGATGAAAAAAAAAAAGATTTCCCTTCATACACAGAAAAGTGGCGGCTTATTCCGAGTGCTGGTTCAGTCTGCCACCTGCTGGATTTAAAAAAATACTGCAATTTTTATCCTTATATTCAAGAACTGGAACTTTTCTGCGGCTGATGGAGATGGAAGAGAAGCGCAATGACACTCCCTCAGTGTCTGAGGGAAGGTGGGAGGAAACACTCACGCGCTGCTATCTTCAAAGGGGTATTTCCATTTACCCTCCACCAGACACTTGGGTCCAATAGCCAGACCGGCTGAGGCCACACTGGTGCAGTAGATCGCTCCAACCAGACCGAAAGCAGAAGAGAACACAGAGTTCAACATCTGAAAAGGAGCATAGGTTTATGTTATTGTTTGCTATCTCGTTATTTGTCGAAGAGGACGTGAACCACTGGCGTGTGTGAGCCCTAAAATGTGGCTTCCTCTTCCTTCTCTGGGGATTTTTATCTCGTCTGTCATTGTTTTCTTGTCTAAAGTGGCTCTACGGCACGCTCTGAGGATGTGATTAAGACCAATGGCTGCCTGACACGAGGTGATTTAAGACAGACACAAACACGCCTGCAGTGGTGGACAGAGCTAATGGAGATAATCAGATTGAAGAGGAGCAGTGGAAGTACTGCTGCTTTATTAATATTTTAAAGGACAAGGTGACAGATGAGTTTTAAGGGTTTTCTGGCTCAAGAAATATCAGATTCATAGTCTCATAAGGTCCAGTAACAAGCTTTATTCAGGGCTTTCTACCACATTTCATGGTCTTCCTCATCAAAGATCCTCTTTGACCGTCGAAGACCCTGAAATGTGGCTGAAAGGCTCTGGAATAACAAGTGAGTGGAAACCTTCACGCTCAATGCAAACAAATATAAAAACTATAGTTTATTAAATTAATATCAGTGAGAAGAACTTCAAATGGACACAATAAAACACACAAATCAAAGGCTGCCTTTGGCTTTAAATAGTAATTCACCGTACAGTAAATATAATCTGATAATAACATGAAGCTGCCGTCCATATATGGCTCGTGTATTGCTGATTGTTATTTATTTGTTCTTCCATCTTTGGTATGACATCGCCCTCGCCTCTGCCTTTTACAGCCCGTCACTATCAGCCCCGTCTCCACGCTGACGTATTAATGTAAATGCCCTAAATGACTTCACTCACCCGGCAACGGTTACCACAGCAACCTGTTCCACAGCAACCCTTGCCCCCGGCCCTGATAGCCGAGCAGCTCGGGCACAGCATCTGAAACAGAGCGTGTTTTGTCATTCATCAGAGGACGACGTCACAAGAGATGTGTCACGTTCAAGTATTTTAAAACACGAGTTTGCCAGAGAAATTAAAATGTAGGGAAGGGGTGTGTGTGTCTGTGTGTGTGTGTTTAGGCTGTGCACACACACACACGTCTGCCTTCAAAATTTGCTTTTAAATGTGTGTGTTCTCTTATCTCTCAAATCAAATATTTGTGGATCCCGAATCGAGTTTTACTCCCTCATCCCGGCAGGCAGTGACATCCACACTGTTACAGGTGGGAAAGGAGAGAAATCGAACTTCCTGGTCGCCTGTTTGTTCCAAACTGTAACATCACAGCGATTAAGGTGCTTTCACAAGACTCAAAGGTCTCTTTTGATCCATTTATGGGTTTACATGCTTATGAAGTATTTATTGTCCTGGAAATAATCAGATGTGTCGTGCGTGAGGAGGAACAGGAGACCAGACAGACAGCGTCGTTGTCTCTGAAATCGATAGTGTCATAAAAATATAAAAATATATAGACTCATGCACATATTCTGTGTGTACTTTACTCAGGTCAAAGCAGCAATACAAGGTAACAGAACGTCTAGTACTGTAAATGTTACTTAAGTAAAATAATGTAAAATTATCAGAAGAATAAACCAAAAAATATCAAAAGTTAAATGATCCATGGAGGAAAATGAGGTCATGTTTATAATAATGTAATAAATAAATAATACTAAAGTACAAGTACTGCAAAATTATACTGTTTTCAAAGGCGTATTGTACGTTGACTCGTGTTTCTCTGTAATTCAGCATGACATATTTTCTTGCTTGGATAGTTTATGACCTTAACTAAAATTTAAAGTAAAGTTTCGTCAGTCTGGACTTTGACTGACAGCTTAACTCTCCTATACAATGGGAAAGGTACAGTTTAAGTACCTGGGTATCAAATAAATATAGTTCACGAGAAGTCGAAGGTAAGGCCTTAGTGAAGAAGGAATCTGAATAAAAATGACCGTAAATAAATCAAAATTAGAATAATTTGACAAAATTATACCATTAAAAAAAGTCTATTACCTTTTCAGGAATATAATTATTAACGTAAAAACTCACTCAAGCGATTAGATTTTACAAGTTTACACAGAGTGGAGTTAATGACCCTTAAAAACACAATAAAACAAACAATAAAACATCAAACCAGACTTATAGAAGGACGGCGAAGTACTCACAAAGAGGCCTCCTCCGATGAACCCCCCCAGGAGCCAGACCTGGAGGGAGATCTGATCGCTGTCCAGCTTCTCCCCGTTGGGGAAGAACAGCAGCACGTTTGCGATCATGCAGATGAACGCTGAAGGCAGCAGGACCAGGCCCACCACACGGGCGCATTGTCCTGTACAGCACATGATTTTTACCTACTTTTAAAAAAAAATGATTCTCCTATTTGCTGCCGCTGCCTCGCCTTTTCTTCTCTCGCTACAGCTTTTCCTCAGAGAGAAGGAGAAGGAACTTAGTGAAATGTGGGCGATACAAAAGAAGAAAAAGAAAAAAAAGGGAGGTGTATGAGTGAGTAACTCACCCCGCTCCTCACCGTGAAAGTCAAACACAGTGACAGTTACAGCAGGAAGGAGCGAGGGAACAAAGGCCAAGCATTGGTGTGGCTGCCTGTAATCTGATTTCAGACCTGTGGATCTTCTCTTA
This sequence comes from Nibea albiflora, assembly GCA_014281875.1. Classification (NCBI taxonomy): domain Eukaryota; kingdom Metazoa; phylum Chordata; class Actinopteri; family Sciaenidae; genus Nibea; species Nibea albiflora. The sequence continues at coordinate 8,332,808 of CM024809.1, forward strand.
GGTCTCAGATAAAAATGCAAATCCTCAGAGGCCGGGGAAAGAAATGTACTCCTCTACACATGCATCAAAGTGAAAACGCAGGATAATCATTAAACCGAAACAAATGTAAAAGCACAGGATGGATGGAGGTATCAGTGTGTGTGTGTGTGTGTTTGTTTAGGGGGCTCTACGTGTGTGTTGGACGCCCTTTGATACCTGCTCATGATTACAACAGGCCGTGTGTTCTATTTATGGACGAATGCAAACACAAGCCATTGTTCCACCTAATAAAAGTTCAGAATCTAACTGACCAGCGCAGGACTGGACTGTCCTCTTTATGATATTACAGTCCCCACCATGAGGAAACACTTCCTTATTATTCCTGAGATATGAGGAGTATGTAAAAAAAAAAATCTGCCACCAAATTAGAACTATTAATGTCACCTCAGCTCTTATTTATCAGCTTTAATATTGTTGTCATTCAATGTATTTGTGTTCAAATTGATACCAACCAAACTCTACTATAACAAACGTATTAGTTTGCCTTACACAGGCAGCAGGACACATGTTGCAGGTTTCTGTGTTATTTATTTATCCAAAGAATAAGAAAAGGCAAAATACGCCTGTGAGCGACACGACACAGCAAACTGAAACTGAACTATGCATCCCTAAACGTCTCAGATTCACTGTTTGGAAATGAAGTTTTGGCACATTTGTCTGGTTCAAGCATCATATACACTAAGGATGAGGGCTCCTGCTTGTTTACGTCCTCTACGCCCCGTCTTGTGGAGCGGCCCCGAGGTTTTGATGAATATTCCTAAAATGTAAGCAAATGATCATAAATTAACTTTGCAGGAAGCCTTCAAGCAAAGAAGAACTGGTTGTCTGGGGAAAATGCAATGAGTCTACAGTTTGGTGACGGTAATATGGCCATTAAAAGCCTGTAGGTTTTTTTCTTGCCATTTCTCGGCTGGTAAATTCACATTTCCTCAAACCTAAAGTTTGTGTACAAACAAACAACATTCACCCTCTAAAATCCAATCTCAAAGTATTTATTCAGGGGACTTTAGTCCTTCTATGTGCTTCAGTTTTAGAGATTCAGTGAATTAAAAAAATAAAAATAATAATTTTACTTTCACTTTCTTTGCATAGTCTGCATGCCATGAAGTGCCAGCCTACGTAATAACAGGCCCGTCCTGTTCATTGTTGACCTCAGCGTCAGAAGACCAGCCTGTAGAAATCCCCAGTTGTTCCTGTAAGTGTCTCAGGTCATTTGACAAAGCGCTGAAGGAGAGGAAGCTGTCTAATCTGCGATGGCAGGCAAGTGTCTTCTCGATAAACCTTTAAACCATGTGATGTTGTAACTGTAGATGCAACCTGTGTCAAGTGAAGCGAACTCAAATATGAAATAAAATCATAGTTTCATTTTGTAATTTGTCATAAATAATATTGATCAGGACTAGATTTGAGACTAGACTAGACTAGACTAGATCTATTTGTATGTACTTATACTCTGATAGAGCCGTGCACACTTCACATATTTAATCACAGAGACTTGTATTACAGCTCTAATAAACGGTCTGATTTTGTTATATTTGCTAACCAAAACACGAGACTAACCAAGGCTTGGCAGAAACTGTCACCCTCACTTTCACTTTCGCATTGACTTTGAAACAATAACACAAACATAACAATAAAAAAAACAATGCTAATGTTGCATTTATCGCAGGGATGATATTAAAGCTACAACGTGATCAGTGGGACAAGTCCAGACGTCCGAGCAGGAACTATCTTGACAACTTTTGGATGGACTGTCTTGATAGATATTCATGTTCCCCAGGGGTTAGATCCTCTTTTTAAATGTTCCTCCAGCACCACCATCAAAGTTTTCACTTCTGCTGTGAAATATTTTAACATCTATTTAATGGATGGCACAAATGTTTGGACAGACGGTCATGGTCTCCAGAGGATGTGATTGTGATCACTTTGGTCCATGCATTTATGATGCTTTATTGTGAAATGGGTTCAATAAAACATTGAAAATATGTTCTGTGCAGTGGTATATTTATCATTTCTAGAAAAGAGGACATTGTGTCATCGAGTGTATAAACTGTGAAAGAATAACCAGTCTACGTGGCCACTCTTTAGCCCCATCTACAGGTCGCCCAGTGACAGTAACTCTGGGTGCCGTATGGCGGTTTCAGGTGGAACAACCACCACCCAGACTACAAAGACTATCAGGTGAGTATGTGTACTGTTGCATGACTCAAAACATGCTTTAAATCTCACATTACCTATGTGAATCTGACTTTTTAAAAAATCCCTCTAGTTGCAGCCATGGTAGGATGCGCTGTTGTGATTCTGACACGAGCCATCTTTGGTCTGTACGCTTTCTTTTTTAAAACTTTATTGTCATTCAACAGACCTCAGTTTTGCAACCACACGTTGCTCTTGGTCACCATCTGTCTGCAGGTTATGTGTACTTCAAGGACTGCCCTCAGCAACCAAACATTCCCAACTACCTGTTAGGTCTGGCTTTGGTACAACTGCTCTCGGTACAATTTGTGACACTCCCGTGTGACAGCCAGCCACGGCAGCACCCAAAGGGTTTCAAAGCCTGCCTATTGGGTTTGATGGGTATTTTTGTCTTGCATGTGGATCCTGGCAGGTGAGCATGAAAATATCACAGATGTAATTTGTACTTTAAACAGCCTGTAATCAAGCAAAAACTGAACGTTACTGTCTTGTGCGCCTACAGGGAACGTGTGGATCTTCTCAATCTATCAGCCCAACTATGATGCTACAGCAGCTGATGGTCTTTACTGCAATAAGACTCTGTACACATTTGCTTTGTGGAACGCAGTCTGGGAGACTTTTTCCGTTTGTGTCGCTGTGGGCAAATTCTGCAAAGGATTCATGCTTTATGTGATCATGAGTCCTCCACCAGCAAACCAAGACTTTTATGGGAGAGTATGAGGCATGGACTGACGAAGGAAAGGTCGAGAATCGTCTTGGGGAGCCGGTTTAGGTTTTCATGAGGTTTCCTATTTGGCTGGGACATTCTTGTTCCCTCAGACCTAAACAACATTCCCCCCCTAAAATCCAATCTCAAGTTATTTAGAGATTCAGTCAATAAATTAAAAGAAAAGTTATTTTACTTCCACCTTCTTTGCATAGTTTGCATGCCATCCCGCGTGAAACACAGGCCCATCCTGTTAATTGTTGGCTACAGCATCGAAACATTAACTTGAATCCCCCGTTGTACTTGTTTGTGCCCTAGTTAAGTCATTTGACCAAGCGCTGAAGGTTCGATGAAGATCTGCGATGGCAGGCAAGTGTGTTTAAACTATGTGATATGTTTTAACTGTAGGTACGCCGTGTGTGTCAGGTATACAAGTTTTGTGTAGTAATTTGTCATCTTTAAACAATATTGGATCTCTGCACTGGATTTCTTTGATCTATTTGTATGTACTGGGACCGTGCACACTTGCTGTATTTAATCGCAGAGACTTGTGTGAAACTCCAATATTTTATTTTGTAGCATTGCATTCATCAGCAGGGATGATATTTAATAGCTACAACGTCCATTAAATGAGGCGTTTATTTACTTTTTCTTTCCTCTTCACTTTTGTATTCAGGTTTCAAGACATATTTTATATTTTTAAATTTTTATACTACATCTTGATTTAAACAATTCAAATCCGTGGATGCTTTTAGTTCACGGCTCTGTTTGTGTCACCTTTAAATTAAAATTAAAAAAGTTGTAACAAACACAATTTTGTCCCAACTTTTTTTGACGTTATGACGTCACTGCAGAAGCGCACCAATCGGGCCGCGAGGCGGTTTTGTGTCAAAGTTCATTGAGTCGGTCGACTTTTTTCTCGCGAGAAAATCTCGTGACAAAAAGTCAATCTGGTCGTGACAGTCCCCACCGACCATCCCAAACTGGTCGATGACGCCCCCCCCCCCCTCATCGACCAGCCAATAACGTGAGGGTAAACAATGCGCGTGCAGCTGGCAGCTGTCATGAACCCCGCTGTCCAGAATAGTCTTCTGCAATGACAGGCAAGTCCACCTCTCCGTGTCACACTCTGACCAGCCTCTAGCACTCTCCTCATTCCGAACCTTTTCCTTTAAACACGGCTCATCATACACGCTGTCTATCCTTGTTGTTTGTTCACTCCCGGTGCTTTGTGTTACGCGCAGATACAGTCAAAGAGCTCGTTTCAAAGTGCCTGCAGGCCCGGGACATGGCATACTGTCCGTACAGCCAGTTCCCTGTCGGTGCTGCCATATTAACAGCAGATGGCGCTATAATTACAGGTAATAACCCAACAGGTGACTTCTCTCTCTTCGCTGACTGAGAGCTGAGAGTGCAGCTGGGCTGTACTCAACTTTACTGTGTGCTGCTTGATACTTTAAATACTCTTTGCTTTTTACTCCCTTACAGCTGAGGCCACCACTTACTTTGCTGATTCATGCTCATTCAGAAATATGACTCAGCACTCCATTAAATGGTTGCAATGAGCTCCACCTGAGCAGTGAACCTCTGCTTCACATGTGAACGGGTGCTGTAATAACACTGTGATAACACAGCTTTTTCACAGCGGCCATTTTGACATGAAATGCTGTGGCAGGTAAACACACACAGGTGATATCAGTGTGCTGCACTGAATGGAACTGAACCTTAATCAGTATCATTGGAAACACCTGCGTTGACCCCGGCTATTTCATGTCAAAATGGCTGCTGTGAAAACAGTCCATACTTGTACTTGTTACATTTCGGTATCTTTACTTTATTAAATGACATTAAAAAGTTATATTTCTCATCTGCAGACACAAGATGCTTCGCATGCCACCCAATTCTATATGTTTGTTAAATTTAAATTTCTTCCTCCTTGTTACTTGTACACAGTACATGTTACGTACGTTCTATCGTAGCTTAGCTTGGCTGATTTGAATTATGATGCATTGTTGTACAGTTAATTAAATTACTCAATAGTTGATTACAAATCGTGGAGAGTGAAATATCGTATTTTCAGGCTGTAATGTGGAAAACGCCTCGTACGGTCTGACGGTGTGTGCCGAGCGGACAGCCATCCAGAGGGCCGTGGTGGAAGGACACAGACAGTTCACTGCCATCGCTGTGACATGGTGACACACTCAGAATAAGACACATTAAGAGTTACACCTGGCGCATGTATGTCCGTGCATTTATCGTCTCTCCCTCTATCCTGTGCAGTGATATCAAAGACCGCTTTGTTGGGCCGTGTGGAGCTTGTCGACAGGTTCTTATGGAGGTGAGACGGCGCTTTTATGACCGGAACAAACATTAAGCCATGATCAGAAAGTGATACACTGCAAACAAGCTGTAATTCTGTTATACAGTCCTCAAACACAGCTTTCTAAACGAGGTAAAACTAAGTCAATTTCTGTTTAAAACAGGTTCAATTTATGCAGTTAATGTAGTTAGCAAACCAGAAAACATTAACAACACCCGTATCTCCTTATTACCCATATCTGGGTATTGCAGTAGGCAAGTGGGTGTGTGTACAGCAGGAGCCACTGTATTTTACAGGCCTGTTAAACATTAATAAACACTAATAACCTAGTACAGTAAATGGCTGTAGCTTCCTCATAAAGTAGAGCAGCATTTTTCGATAAATTGATGTCATAAGAGAAGTCTGAGTGAATTAGAAGTGTTGCATTCAGCAGTTTCAATAGCAAACTTCATTTTTATTTTTCATTCAGCTCTTTGGCTTTAGAGCACACTCACCAACAAAACTGCGTTCATACCATAATACCTCATTCAACTCTAAGAACACAAAAAATACAAAATTAGAATTTTAAATATTAAAAATGTGATTTGTCTGTGACTTTTGGGGTGTTGTAGTCTCTATGTAAACCTTACATATGTGTATCTCTCTCTCTCTCTGTCACCAGTTTGGATCAGACTGGACTGTATACTTAACCGAAGCCGGATGGATCTTACAAACAGACCAGCCTCAGTGAACTGTTGCCTCTCGCTTTTTCCCCAGCGCACCTCACAAAGAACTGATGAAGCCTCGGCAGCAGCAGCATCCTTAGACACCACTGTTTAGTACTTTGTTACTTTTTTAACTGCATTGTCTTTTTGCTCTGACAACACTGCAAATTAGGCAAACAATAAAACTCACTCCCCAACCCCAAACACGTGTGAGTAATATTAGATAGATAGATAGATAGATAGATAGATAGATAGATAGATAGATAGATAGATAGATAGATAGATAGATAGATAGTAGATATTTTTTAATTATTATTAGATTGTTACTATTATATATTATATTCTTATTTTATATTATTAGATTATTTATTTATTTTTTATTATTATTATTACGTAAAGGGGACTTTACCAGAGAATTCTAAAGATGACGTAATGAAAATCGATGTCATGTGACATAAAGTGGGCGTGTCCCAACTCAGTTTCCGGAAACATGGAGGCTGTTCTGAGCGACGTTGTTGCTCCTGAAGACCTTTTAGTAAGTTTTCTTCTCATTACACCTCTTCATTTCGCGAAACACACACACGTTTACACGCGAGTGACACCCCGTGGTGTTTGTACAACGCGCGTTCAGTCGGTAAGTGTTTGAATTCCGGTAAAAAGGCGGCGTGTCGGAGGTTACTTTGTTGCGTCACCTAGCTGGCTAAATGCTAACGGTGATGTTTTTGATTAAACGCTGGCCGCTGTGTCATCGTAATCTACCCTCATTTAATCAAATGAGTCGCTCTAATGACACAGTATGGATTATATGTACATTAGAGTTTCATATGAAATACTAGTTCGGCCAAAAAAGTGAAATTATATGAACTGTAACGTCAGCAAAGTGAGGCGTCCCTGCTTCCTCAGGTTTATTCATGTCTTACATAAATTCTGGTTTCACGTGGGAATGTTTCTGCTTCTGTTTTTTTTGTTTTTTTCACAGAAATTTGAGAAGAAATACAAAACCGAGCTGGCCAAAGGAGCCGTCTCCAAAGAGACCAAGTTTGAATATGCGTGGTGTCTGATCAGGAGTAAATACACAGCGGATATCAAGAAGGGAATCGCACTCTTGGAGGGTAAGTTACTGCAGTTTGTGTTCCTGATGTCACATTCAGAGCTACAACTGTGGAGATTTTAATATTTGAGACTTGAATATGTAAGATATTAATAATAATAGCTGTGTTTATATAGTAAAAACTGTTCACAATAGCCATTTAAAAGACGAGACAAAATAAAATAATATACAAATAATACAATGATTGAATAATAAACAATAGTAATAGATGAAAAAATAAGTACAAAACACACACTGACATCTATATACAGCCACACCACTTATTTATTATTAAAAAGACCCCATCACATGAAAGCAAGTCTATAAAAATGTGATTTAAAAGATGGATATTATAATAAATGTCTGTTTTTTGTTTCTTGTCTTAGAACTTGTTCAGAAATCATCAAAGGACGACTCCCGGGACTTCCTCTTCTATCTTGCAGTGGCCAACTACAGACTCAAAGTGAGTCAAGGCATTCCTATTCAATAAGAAGAAGAAGAAAACTAAACAAAAACAGTACATCATGATAATAATGACTTGGTTATTGGTATCATCATATGATCATGTAATCATGTCAGTTATTCACACATCTAAGATTACTTTCTTCTTCGTCTTTTTTCTTCCAGGAATATGAGCGAGCCCTGAAGTACATCCGAACTCTCCTAAGGAACGAGCCGGGCAACAAGCAGGCCCTGGAGCTGGAGAAACTCATAGACAAGGCTTTGAAGAAAGGTCAGTCACAATACAACGATATAATATGATCTGTTATGTGACCCTTTTGTTTGTAAATCCACAATACTGACATTCGCCTGTTGCCGTCTAGATGGCTTGGTCGGCATGGCGATCGTCGGGGGGATCGGCCTCGGCGTGGCCGGTTTAGCGGGCCTCATCGGCTTGGCGGTGTCAAAGGGAGCTGCTAAATCCTAACCCGGACACGGGACGGCGTGTCTGCGTTTTGCTGGACTCATACACTGACCCTTTCCCCGCATTGATCAAAATAAAACTGTGTGAAGAAAGCTCGAGGGATGTAACAGCTTGGTTTGAAGTTGAATATTTACTGCAACACATTAAAAGGGTGAATAACCTGTTTTCATATTTTAACAGGGTTGAGACTCACCATACATATGACATTACTTAGTCGATTCACACACCATAGCATGGCACTTTCTTATTATTTGTGTAAATAAATTAGAATAATTGAGGTACAACTCAGTTTTCTTAGTTTGTATGCGGCTCAGCCTAAATGTCCTAAGTTGACATTTATATTTTGTAAAAATATCTTTATATAAGTGCAGTTGTGGGTCTGTAACTGTCTGTTCAATAATTTTTTGACATAAAGAAAAGCATTGTAAAGTGTTAGTGGCGCAGAAGAACGTGTAGCTTGTGATGCCTAAAAGTGACGACGTTGTTTGTTTTGGGGCGAGGTTGCAGTGACTCTGCCAGATTGCTGGCAGAAGACTGTAGAGGTCCAGCTGCTGCTGCTGTGGAGGCGAAGAGCAGATGATTGCATTTATCCCGGACACAAGGTTTCTTTTCATTTGTTCCAAATACCGTTTTGCCAAGAATTGAATGAATACCTTTTGCCATTTAAAATGCACTTGTTAAATAAAAATGATTTTGAACTGAGAGATTTGTGTTGTTAGGAAATGTTTCTCCTATGAGATCTTTGAGGAGTGAAGACGTACAATAATTTCAGCAGTCCTGATTGTCGTATCTTCTATGAAATCAGATGCTTTTGTACATTGTAATCCAACTTTTGAACTAAAAACAGCTGGAATTAAAGACCTGCAATAAACTAATGTTAAAAAATACATTGGATAATTTCATATATTATTGTTAAATGCATTTAATTTGATGACTAATGGTTGTATGTAATGACTAATTAAATATCTTGTTTGCTCCAGATCAGGTACATATTTAAGAGTAAGGACTAAATGTGAACAAACCTATCATCTGACACGATAAAAGATATTCCGAGTACATCTGACAACTATAATTGTTACGAAATACCGGGTAATTTTCCATGTGTGTAAACCGGAAACTATTATCACAGTCGTTTTAATAGGAACCTTTTGTTGATGGGGCAAAGTCCGGCCTATAATTCAATTCTTATCACCGTCCATTTATCGACTCTCTTATTACATTTACAAGGAGGTTTTAGTGGAAACTCTATCATGTGATCATTATCATGCGTCGGCGTCTTTAGCATTAAGACGTGTATACGTGTTATGTGAGGTATAGGTGTCGTTTGTCCTCATTTGCCTTGTGCATTATCTGAATTTGTACTTGTACTTATATATTTATCTTCATTTTGCGTTTTCTATTCTCCACAGAAATCATTATCCTTGCACTGTTTTTACTTTCTTCTCACCTTATTATTTATAATACCTCCATTTTTGTGACAGCTCTGTTGGCTAAACTGTCACTTCACTACCGTGTCTTTACGCTTATCGGGTTTTTATTCTTATTTTCATATGTGAATTGGTGTTATGTGCACGCCATATAAGCTACCGGATTCCCAAAATACCTCATGATCAATACAGTATCTATCTGTCTATCTGTAACATCTTGACCCCCGGGGAGCTTGAAGTTGCCGTTTAACAGCAGGAAGGCTTATGGGGGCTATCACTCGTGTGTGGTGTTATCAGCCTCATGGGGTGTTAGGCTACTCATTAACCCAACTGACAGGACCGAAACTGCCCAGGGACAGACATATCAGTGAAAACAATAATCTTTGGTGTGAAAGACATGATCGAATGGGCGAACAAAAACAGAAAAGCAGACATTATGGAGGTAGACCTAAGTTTATAAACTTAATAACTAACCAAAGGTGGACTTGTCTTCAGACTCATCCCGTGTGCAGCTTAAACACACTTTAACATCAATGATTCATCAAAGCAAGTGTAATTCAGATCAGGTTGAGTGAGTTTCAGTCACGAGGGCCAATGTTCATTGAGTATGCGCTGATTTAGACGCACGGCTGGGAGATATTAATGTGTAATGACCATAAAGAAAGGGAATATGTCAGGGAACGTTGTGTATTGGTTAAATTGCATGTCATCACACTGCAATTTGAAGTTACTGTATAATCCAGGAGAACAGCGGTTTATTGTCTGACACTTTATATTACTGCAAGCGCTGAGACAGACAATAAAATTTGATTTTTGTCACATTTTTATGTGCAGTTAATGTGTAATACATATTCCTGGTTCCTGGGTCCTGGTCATTTCTTAGATTTTATTTGAAAAGTGCCTCAGCCTGAGGAAATATATAGGAAAAACTTTAAGAGATAATCGGGACTAATCCAGCAAAGCTCAAGTTTGGAGAAAAGCATTGGGCGTTATTTATTACTTCAACACTCTCACCTAAATTCTTTACACCGCTCATCTGTTTCATCAGACGGTCTGGGTGTGGTTTCACCAGATTTAACTGACAGTCGCCTAGCAGCAAACGGTATCAAACTCAGACGCAATCACCGTGACGTCACCCACAGGTTTCTGAAGAGCCGCTGTGAAGCTCAGAGTCTGGTAGAAATCTTGGCAGGGTGCTCAAACAAATCACCTGTGACGGCACATAATATAATTTGAACAGGTGAGTTATATTACCCTCAGTTGTCATGAACAAGGAGATTGGCTTTGCATCCTAATCAGATGCTCGAACCTCTCCACTCCACTGAGAACCGTGGCCTCAGACTCGGAGGTGCCGACTCTCGAATCGCCCCAGTGAGTGCGGAAGGCCGCGGTCTGATGAAGCCAACAGAACCACATCATCTGCAAAAAGCAGAGGTACAATCCTGAGAGTCTAAAACCCACTGAGAATGTATTAACAACGTACCAACAACACGGACGCAACTCTCACTTTTGTTGTTCAAGGACCGTTTGACTTGTAGCAACAGCCCCCATAACTCCCTCAGTGTCCCCAGTAGGAGTCCCTGGGGTACACCGTCATACTGCCCAAACAATGTCATAAGATATATTACTGTAATTAGTAAATAAAAAAAAGTAGTATAAATAAAAACAACCAATCTTCACTAATAAGTTTTGTTGTAGTGTTGGACTCCAAGTTAAAACTTTCCCATAGTATCTCTATCTTTTAAAACAGCAACTTCAAAGATATCAAAGATGCACAGACGTCTTCGTAAACTCTATCTGTACTGTGCAGTCTTCCCTGTCTGTCCTCATAACGTGCTCATCCCACCTATCTCTCATGAGTTATTCCTGGAAAGCACATGTTACGGGCTCTCCTTCCAGGTGTCGCTTCAAAAAAAATCACATAAACTTTGTTTTCACAGACGAAGTCGCCGTGACTTTTGAATCTAATAACACACAAACTCATCAGCGAACCTCGCTGCAGCCAAGTGAGCTGTAAAAATGGGCTATGCAAACAGCTCAGCCATAAAATGAGTCGTTTTTATTTTTATTTATGGCAGGGCAGGATCAGAGTTTTTAGACGTGCTTAGGTGGAAGTCAGTTAGGTTAGACTGACCTGTGATTTGAATGTCTACCTTTTGTTTTGATAAACAGGTGATAGATTGAAGGTCAGTGAAGGTCTTTTTATGCTATATTTCATCAATATTTCTGAACAAAACTGAGACAGCCATCCTTTAGGGGCATGAAATGGCCGCAGACACTCTCGCAGTGTCCATGATGCCATGACTCGTTTAAAAGATGCACTTTGGACTTTTTCACAAAAGTGGAAAAAAGCCAAATCAGCGCTCCTGTTCGAGGGAGCGTGCATTGGTTGCAGATCAAGCGAGACCTGAAATATGATTTCTTAGTTTTACTTACTTAGTAGACCTCAGTAAAAAAGCAGCGCACACCCTTTGATGACAATTAGAAAATGCCGGCTGCGGAGGGACCCGCCTACCACTAACCTACTTATTAACATAATCAATTCTGTTTGTTCAGTGTAGAAAATGACTTTCACTCTTCAACTGCAAACACAAGTAATAGACACATGTCAACATCAACGGTTCGGCATGCATCAGGCCGTCATGGTCCAACTGCTGCAAAGAAACCACGACTGAGGAAGACCAACAAGAAGAAGAGACTTGATGAAAGGAGATTGGACCAGTAGAAATCTGTACTTTGGTCTAGAATCACAAACATAGGAAGAAATTCAAACAATGAAGCCTAACCTATTGCAATAAGTAACACACTGTGTAAACTCTGGAGGGGATTTCACTGTCAAGATGTACATAACTGAGTCAACTTTTAAATGTGCATCAAGATCATTGCTCTGTGACTGAGATTACAGGGACTTTGTCAGCTGCTGTGAGCTCAGCAAGACGAAGGAGATGATCGTAAACTTGGAAGGAGGAAAACATCCCGCGTCACACCGGTGAACATCCAGCTACAAAGAGTGTTCACCTCAACAATAAATTGGGCTGCACTGATAATTGTAGATATTGTAAAGATACTTCTGTCTGTTTGTTGTGTTTTACCCTTTCTACACTAATTCTGTAGTGTATATCACACTTTTCTGCTGCTGTAACACGTGAATTTAAGTATAATCTAATCTAATCTAATCTAATCTAATCTAATCTATTACGCTCTTTCATCACGCTACATGTACTAGCTTTTAGTCGTTACCATGGAAAAATGTGGTAATCACTGTGTAATCAGTTTATTTCATAATTGCACTACAGCAGCCTGTTAATGCATTCTTAGCAGTTTCCTGATTCACAAAAAAGTTTATTTCTGGCACACAATCTCTCTGCTGAAGCAATAAATGAAGAATATTTCAAGGCTGAAACGCAGAACCAGAATTGTTTGCATCTGAGCTACTTTTTAATCTACGACATGTGACATCACTGTTTTGATTAATTCCTGTTATCTGTTTCAAAATGTTCTTAATTCATTTTACAACCATTCCTGTGTCCCTGCAGATGATTTACAGGTAACGAACTGTCCTTTGCAAACGCCTGACCTTTACACAAATGTGTTTGCGGGTTCACAATTGCCCTTGTCTCTATGGGCTGGAAGGCTATGTCCGGAATGCAGGTTAAGATTTATCTTAATATTATCTGTGTGTGAACTACTTGCCCTGGATTTGGCAATGCTGACCCAGCAGCTATCAGCGGGATTATTAATGAACCCATACAAACACAGGAACCATAGGATGAACTGAGTAACTTTAGACCTTTGTCATTTTCCTTGTAGGTGTTACCTTTAATGACACGTTGGTACCTTTCCAAAATGTTGCTAAATGCTGGGTGTGACGCTCAGTCGATTGTGACCTTGTGTCTTATGGCCTTGAGATTTTCAAACCCAAACAATAAAACAACTTGGCTTTATTCTTTTTTTTAAAACTTCTGTGTGCAATACAACAAATGTGATACTTGGGGTATGGCGACACGACTCTCAGTACGCTTGCAGAATCTTCATCGCAAAAAACTTTTCAGGAATTGCTCAAAATGTTGAATTCATCATATAATTTGTTAAAATCAGATCGAATGCGATCAAGTCTTTGCGATCTTTCGGATTATGTGTGTAATTGTAATAAACATACACAGTGCAGTGTCATGAGGCGAGACGGATGACCATTGGACCCTGAGCGTGAGCCGAAAAACACCTGTTCAGTTTCAGGGGTGTAAAATGAAAAAAAAAGAGAAGAAGATAGAGCGTGAGCAGAGGGGGAGGAGAGAAAGCAAGTCGTATAAATCATTATGCATATCTGTTGAGCCTCACATCGCACAGTGTCAGAGCAGACGCGCCGAACTCTCAGACACTCACTGACCTCTGATCACACTTAAATCAGATATTTGAAGTTTTACTGATTCTTTAAAACAAAAACAAAAAAAAAGAAACTCAGATCTGGATTTGGACTTTTTGGTTGACTGCTGGGCCGAGGAGGGGTCATGGATCCAATTGTGGAAGCAGTGGCTTTGATGTTAGGGTTCATTGGGTGGGTGATGGTGGGCATCTGTCTGCCGAACCGTTACTGGAGGACGTCCACCGTCGATGGGAACGTCATCACCACGTCCACCATCTATGAAAACTTGTGGATGTCATGTGCGACCGACTCGACGGGGGTGCATAACTGCAGGGAGTTCCCCTCGTTGCTTGGGCTGAGTGGTATGTTGACAAAAAAAAAAAAATCATCTTATTGTGGTCTGTGCTTTTAATTATGCAATTTTGTCTTTTTCTGTGATCTATAAAAAGTAAAAATTAGTTGTATTACATGGAAAAAAACTGATGCTGTCAGGAAAAGTATATAATGCCATAAAAAAATGCATGTCAAAGGACAGTTTCAAGATTTTATGGGCCCTTGGACACTGAACGTTTGCTCTGGTGAACTTTAAATCTTCATGACGTTTGCAAGCCGACATCAAATCTTACAAACCGGCCTTAAATCTCAGGCAGATGGTCTCAGAATGTTGATGATTTCAGCGGCTGTTTGTGTATATTTCCATGCCATGTTCAGGTTACATCCAAGCGTCTCGTGCCTTGATGATCACATCGATAGTGTTGGGCACCTTTGGACTGTTGGCGGCCCTGATAGGAGTACAGTGCTCGAAGGCTGGAGGGGAAAACTACGTTCTTAAAGGGAGGATTGCAGGGACCGCTGGGGTCCTTTTCATACTTCAAGGTAACAAAGATAAGAAAAATGCATTAAAAGGGTCTATTTCAGGAGTGAAAGTCCAAAGTTAAGAATAGTTATGTTCTCTCTCTCGACCTGGGCAGTAATGACCGCCTAATAGACTGCCCTATGAAATAATAAAAGACAAAATGATAATAATAAGTGATTTATTGCACATTCGGATCAATAATCCACAAATTTCCTCCTGGTTTCATGCAAGACTTTGGACCTCTGTTTGTCTGGCAGCTGTCCCGACTGCTTTCTCACTGATGAAAGAATATTTGTTCTTCTTCTATCACAAGGTATCTGCACAATGATCGCAGTGTCCTGGTACGCCGTCAACATCACTCAGGATTTCTACAACCCCTTGTACCCCGGGATACGGTAAGATGATGGGAAGTTGCTGGTGGTGGTGGAGAGGCATGACCAGAAGGCCTAACGTGAGCGACGGCTGACTGAAACTCTGCTGTGTGTCGTAGGTATGAAATAGGAGAGGGGCTTTACATCGGCTGGTGCTCGGCTGTGCTCGCCATCGCCGGAGGATCTTGTCTCACCTGCTCCTGCAAAATGGGCTCAGAGGAAAAATTGTGAGTTCGGTTCCCTTTTCGTCTGCCAACATAAGCATCATTTCTTCTTGGATTTACTGGTCACTTGGGACAATTTATGAGTTCCTCCATGCACTAGATTTAGAAGTTTTAAAGTAAGGTAGTGAAATAAAAAAAAAAAAATCTTATCTGAGGTTAAAGAAATTACTTAAAGATTAATTAAGACATGTATATTTCAATACATTGATCAAACACTTCAGGTAAACACTTAATAAATAAAGATTTTCTAACAGAATAATTGTCTCATACACATTTAAAAGTCAATACAGTTTTAAAGGAATAAATATGCAAATTACTTAAGTAAATGTGCCAATGCGGTTTAAAAATTAAATGAATTCAATTGATTGATTGATTTTTTACGGAATCTTTTACAGTTTAGTCGCATATATTGAACACCTGATGAATATTCTGATGCGGAGTACCTTAAAAACCTTGAAAGTCTCCTCACCTGTGGGATGCAACAGGAGCCGTAATTGGACATTATCACCTGAACTGGCCGTTCCACCTCATCTAAACATCCTTGTTTCTGATCTATGTAAAGTTATACTTAAAATACCTCTATTACGTCTATTACGTTGCCCAAAGTGCAAGTTGGTTGGTAACTGGTTAGTCACGACCTTCTAACCCAGTCAGACTGCCTCATGTGTTTTAGATAAATAACCCAGATGCACATTTCACTAATAGGCCTGAGTGAAAAAACACCTGACTAGGCCTCAGACGATTAAAGGCGCTTTGTCTAGGATTTCAATACTGAGTTTGGTGCCACCTAGTGGTAGCATGTGTCCTAACATGTACACAGACTTAGACCAGTGGGCTTAAAATAACATATAGATTACACTTTTCTATATGACCTGTTTAGAATTTAATTTTGCAATAGAGCTTTTTCACTAAAACCACGTTGACAAGTATTAATAATCAAGCAAAAAATGGCTACATTCCATTTAGCTGCCTCGGATTCATTGTCCTTGTATTGTTCCTGCTGTGTCACCGTCACGACTTACTGGGACTGACTGTTTTCACCGTCTTGTTTCGCAGCAACGTGCCCTATCACGCCAGGGGAACCGTATATTCGGGAGCCGCACTGGCCAGAAGCGTGGGCGCTAGCACTTACGGACGAAATGCTTACGTCTGAGCAGGACACGAACACCGTGCATCGCATGACACATGGCGTGTTCGGTTTTTACACTGCAGGTGGAGTTTTTTTTTTTTTTATCAGTGACCATGTGGACAAGCTAAAGGTCCATCGAATGTTCGCTGATGGAAGCTCTGTATATATAATCACAATATGAGGCGTGTATTCTGTAAAAATTGAAATTGAAATGACATCATTGTAAAAGTTGTAAAAAGCTACTTATCACTGTCAGCACACAAACGTACTGTATGATTGCAATGATCCTATTTATGTTTCTCTGATGACGTTAGCACAAATACTTTTACATGCAGTCACTCCAATCGTTCGATGATCGGCATACACACGTGTAGACATTTGTGAGGGGAAGGTCAAAAAAACAGTGATAATCCAGATATTTGTGTGTGTTGTTTTGTACAGTTTTATAGATAATACATCTATCTTCAGTTATCTTCATTTTGATGGGGGTTTTTTTCCCCGTTTGTTTGTTTTTTTTACGATTGCGCACAATAAAATGTGTTATGAGAAAGATTTCGGTTTGATCTTCTTCTGTAAGTCAGTGCAGTTTTGAGTGCTCTTTGCGAGAAAAGTACATAAATATAGTACAAAATACATTGCTACACATGGTTTTACTTTATAATTAACACACTTTTGTTCATATTTATAAGAAACTAAGTCATAGTAATGAGATACTGTGTGTTGTGACACTGACGACAGGTCCTCATTAATATATTGTGAACTTTGGGGACTATAATGAACTTTTTTTTTAAATTTATTATTATTATTATTATTATTACTATTATTAGTAGAAGTAATGGTATGGTAAGTGTACACTATAAAGAAATTTGACTCCCATATAAGCATTACAGGTAAAAACAGCTCAACAGGTAACATAATTAGACTATGTACATATAAAGAATAAAAACTGAATAATAAGTAAATAGATAATAATAAATATGCACATATGTGTGTATAAAATATAATATATATATATATATATATATAGATATATATATATATATATATATATATATATATATATATATATATATATATATATATATATATTATTGTGCATATAAATCTATAAAAACAAAAGAAAAACATGATGCAGTCATTTTCCATTTGACACACTTGGTCTTCCATATCAGAGTTTCTCTTCAGGCGCAGCTTGTTCTTCTTCATTAGCAGTTTATTTACATTAAACACGCCGTAATAATGCACCGTGTGCTGGTGGAGGTGGAGGTGGTGGATGTGGTGGTGGTGGTGCTGCCTCTCTTGGCTCCTGCATGCAGAGCTATGTGCCCGGTGTTAAAATAGTCCCTCCAATGAGAGCAGCCCACGTTTCGAGACGAACACGGATGTGCGCCATGTGGACCAACCCGCTGTGATGTAGGCCGGAGAGGGAGGGGGCACGGCGGCCAGAGCTTTCGTGTACAAAGTGTCGGAGCCGTCAGCTGTTCAACTTCTCCATCATCATGTTACCTGAAGGTGTTTCAAGCTCAGCTCGGGTCCACTGAGTCCTCCGGCCCGCGGTGGGAAACAGCTGTTTTCTTTAAAAAGAAAGGGGGGAACCTTTGAGCGCTGAGTGCCCCGTTTTCCACACGGACTATCCTCACACCGGGAGCGTAAATACACCGTCGTAGCCGTTCGTCCGGTAGAGAAACGATGATTTAAACGGGTCAAATCTCCGTGTCAATGAAAGTGGTCGTCGTTTTGGCAGCAGAAAGCGGAGCCGTCGGAGTGTGAGCAGTCCCGGGGATGGATTCGTGTCGGCGGACAGGACTCAGCGGGGTGCTGTGCTCCCTGTCCCTGCTCTGTGTCATCCTGGACATCCAGCTGGACGGTGAGCCTTCACACACACACACACACACACACACACACAAATATAAGTTCATTCACACACGCTTTTATCTCATTATGCACGTTTATTGTTTGTGAAAGTTTCCCCACCCGTGAAATGTTAGCTCACCTGGGTTAGATTACAGGAGGGCACACCCTGAGTGAACCCGGACATAATTCAGTGTGAGACAGGTGTACTGCTAATTAAGAAGAGGAGGACTAATTACTGTAATTACAGCTCCTGTTTAGGACATTACCTGTCTGTTTACCTCCTTACACCAGGGCTCAACCAGAGGTCCTGTCAAAGAGTCCAAAGACGAGCAGCTCTTGGCGTTTAATAACCAATAATAATTATGCGTGATCTTTTTTCCTCCATCATAAACACACACAGGCTAATGACCCAGCAAAAGGTGAAATAAAAGGTGGATAAAGTGACAGGTGTGGGGGCTCCTCGGATCCCTGCCTGACACGCGAGACAAAATATCAGGATTTGCTGTTATGTATTGAAACATGATTTCATAATCGCCTTTTTAAAGGTGTGCGTTCGTGTTTTCTGATGATTTTTTTTTAACGTTAATTGTTCATTTGTTTGAACCTGAATCGGGTTTCAGGAGCGTTTCACATGCGGGGTAATCGTCTCGCTGTCATTGCTGCGTAACAAACCATAATTAAAGTCTAATAAATATAACTAACATAAAAAAATGTTTTAAGGAACAGGAAAATCTCTAAACTGCGTATTATACGATGCAAATATATTTATTAACAGACGCCGCAGAGCTCACTCTTTCAGTTTCGTTTCAGGAGTGTGTTGTGTGGCTCAAAATAGACTTCAGGCTCCGAACACGCCTGTCTCCTTGCGTTCGGCACGCAGATTTGCATAAATATTTACACGCGGACAAACTTTTTTTTTTGCGTCTCTCTCTCTCTCTCTCTCTCTCTCTCTCTCTCTCTCTCTCTCTCTCTCTCTCTCTCTCTCTCCCTCTCTCTCTCTCTCTCTCTCTCTCTCTCTCTCTCTCTCTCTCTCTCTCTCTCTCTGTCTCTCTGTCTCTCTGTCTCTCTGTCTCTCTCTCTCTCTGTGTTCTAACCACGCCGTGGTCCGCTCTTCTTGTTCGGTCGCCTCCTCTTTGTCGGTGAGATATTTCAAGCGCTGCTGTTTCATGTTACAGGGGTCTTGGGGGCCACTCATGTCGAGATCGAGCACCACTTGGAGATGGGCCGCAAACTTTTGGCTGCCGGTCAGCTGGCTGAAGCGCTGTCCCACTACCACTCTGCTGTGGGTAAGGTTACACACAGAGACACGCAGGCACACACACACACACACACACACTGACACACATTTATCCTCGCACCACTAAAGCCCGTCCTCTTCCACACTTAGACTTTAAGTGTACTCATACTTACAGTATTGTGTCTTTGATTGTTTGACAGAGGGGGACTCTAAGAATTACCTGACATACTACAAGCGAGCTGCGGTCTTCCTGGCGATGGGAAAATCCAAATCCGCCCTGCCGGACCTGACCAGAGCCATCCAGCTCAAGCCTGACTTCCTGGCTGTAAGTTCACCTGATCACAGCCCGAGGAAACTGCTCGGGCCGACGACGACCTTAATTTAATCTTTATTTGGCGCTCATCATATTTCTTTCCCTCGGGACTCTCTTTTGCTGCACGTTCAGGCCAGGCTGCAGAGAGGAAACATCCTGTTAAAGCAGGGCAACACACAGGAAGCCAGGGAGGACTTTGAAGCCGTGGTGAGTTTAAGTCAGACTTAAAAAAAAAAAAAGAAAGCCTGAATAATGCGGATAAAAGACGGATCTACCTGTTTGGTTCTGTTTAGCTGCAGCGCTCCCCGGAACATGAAGAAGCTCGGGACCAACTGATGAGAGCAAACGAGCTGGAGGAGATGCAGGAGGAGGCCCACGCTGCGTACCACCAAGGCGACTACAGCACTACCATCGCCGTGCTTGAAAGAGTCATCGAGGTATGATGATCCGTCATGTTGTTGCTCTTGTGTTTCTCCCGTTTGATACGTCAAGTATCTGTCAGAAATCTCCATCTTTCGCCGCCTTTCTTCAGATCTCTCCCTGGGATCCCGAGTCGCGGGAGCTCCGCGCCGAATGTTACATCCGCATGGGGGATCCACAGAAAGCCATCCAGGACCTGGCGCCGACCACGAGGCTGCGCAACGACAACCGCGCCGCCTTCCTGAAGCTCAGCATGCTGCACTACAGCCTCGGGGAACACCACGAGTCACTCAAGTGAGCTCCGTTCGCCCCGGAATAGACAAACTACGTCGATTCTGCCTTTTTTGTCTTCAATCCATGTGTCGGTCTGTTTCTGTGCAGTCACGTCCGAGAGTGTCTGAAGCTGGACCAGGACGACAAGGAGTGCTTCGGCCACTACAAGCAGGTGAAAAAGCTCAGCAAGCAGCTGGACTCAGCAGAGGAGCTCATTCAGATGGAGAGGTCAGTAGAGCTTCTGATCTTCTTCTCGAACATGCGTTTACAAGCTGCGTGCTTTAATTCATTTAATGTTTTTGTGCACTTAGGTATCAGGAGGGCATTGATAAGTACGAGTCAGTGATGAAAACGGAGCCAAACGTCCTGTACTACACCAACCTGGCCAAAGAGAGGATCTGTTACTGCTTGGTCAAGGTGAGTAAGGTTGTTTTCTGCATGTGATGACTCTACAGGCTGGAATGAATGTGACACATTCAGCTGACCTCAAGCTGCCAATCCCAACACCCTGCCTCGCCGATTCTAGATAAAGCTGGCTCACGAAGCGATAGACGTGTGTTCGGAGGCTCACCAGAGAGACCCCCGAAACTGCCAACGTCCTCCGAGACCGAGCCGAGGCTTACATCCTGAACCAGGACTACGAGAAAGGTGAGACGGCTGCTCACTGCAGTAAACGGGCCTGCATTTCTTTGTTACATCCTGTCTGTGGTTTAACAGGAAGCAGAGCAGACTTTGCCTTTTTTTTTCTCTCTCGCATTCCTCCACCTTCAGAAATCGATGTGTCATGATTTAGATGTCATAAATACTTAAAGCCACGGGGCAAAACACAGATTCAGATGATTAATTAATAGATTGTAGTTTTTTATGGTTGTCGACCCTTCAAAATAAAAGTTTAGAATAGGTTTAAGTTATATGTAGAATCAGTGAAGGAAAATAAATGCATTTTGAAATATGTTCATTTCCCTTCAGCCGTGGAGGACTACCAAGAGGCAAGAGAGTTTGACGACAACCACGAAATCAGAGAAGGTCTTGAACGAGCACAGAAACTGCTCAAAATCTCTCGGAAGAGGGACTACTACAAGATCCTCGGCGTCGGCAGGTAACCGGTCCAACCAGTTTTAGTCCAAACAATACCTTTGCGCTGGCATCAAACACCAGATAGTCCCAAATCGAGCAGAACACTCCAACTAACATTGAGGAACTGTTGTTCTTCTCAGGAATGCCAATAAGCAGGAGATCATCAAGGCGTACAGGAAGCTGGCACAGCAGTGGCACCCCGACAACTTCCAGTCCGAGACCGAGAAGAAGGAAGCGGAAAAGAAGTTTATCGACATCGCGTCGGCTAAAGAGGTCCTCACCGACCCAGGTCAGGAGCTGAGATTGCTGTTTGTAATTGAATTTAGTGTCTTTCAGTGAGGTTCCTTTTTAAGTCTTTGGTTATAGATCCGTGAAGACGTTTCACCTCGCATCCAAGAGGCTTCTTCAGTTCTGACTGACCGGTTAGGAGATCCGAGTATTTAGCCTAGGCGCTGTCGTTGACCAGGCCACTGTTCCAACTTGCTCGTTGTCGTTGTGACGACTGTCGTCCGAGTTATTATGGTCACATGAGGTCTGGTGTGAACGACAGTCGTTCAGGTCACCTGAGCTCCGGTGTTTGATGATTGGACGGTGGTTGTTCAGGTCACCTGAGGTCCGGTGTTTGATGATTGGACGGTGGTCGTTCAGGTCACCTGAGCTCCGGTGTTTGATGATTGGACGGTGGTCGTTCAGGTCACCTGAGGTCCGGTGTTGGACAATGGTCGTTGAAGTTGCATTAAGTAAGACTTACAGTTGCTGATCTTTTTGTTATACCCTGGCGAGATGCTCTTGGTTTCTTTCCAAAAAAGTTGCATGAAGAAGCTTAATCCAGTTCCCCATGATTAGGGGGCAGAGTGCTCTAATTCAGTGTGTTAAGAAGGTAGTCCTCTCGTTTATCTTTGTTAAATCCTCGGAGCGTTGCTCTCCTTTTATCCACTTGTCAAATGTGCGATTAGAAATCCATAAAGTCCGTTCACGGTACGCCGGAGGAGGACGTTTGCTTGTAGTACGGTGCACAGTAGCAGATCTCGTCTTATGAATCCATCCATCCATCCGTGTAAAAGCAAGGCATTTCTATGTTTAAGTCCCGCCCCGGAGTTCCGCTCTGCTGACGTACATTGCCCACATATGTCCCATGTTGTGTTTGGTATCCTTGGTGAAGATGAGGGATTCCCTCTCCCACTGAAATGGACCAGAAGCTCACCTCGTCGATGGATAATAATAGATGTTTTTTTATCTATTATGATAATTCTCACCGTCTGAAAAAAGGAAATTTTAAGAAACCTGAGTGATAAATATGGAAGGTATCTATTTATGTCTACCTTTTGTGTCTAATCTGGATTGGAACATTTCATTTGGGTCACGGCTACGTCAAGTCATTGTAATATTCCTATAATGTCTACATTAGCCAGTCATCGGCACATGTATGGACACATATACACATACGTATAACACCCTGATGTCACTCTGGGACAGAATCCTGCCAGGCATGTGAAGGGATATCTTCCTGTAAAGTTTCTCAGGACAGGCCCTCGGGACTCCTCTGTACTTGAAAGCTAAAGTCCAGTGGGAGGAAAGCCTCCTTTTCATGTGTCTGAACACTCCCAGTTACCTACGTGTTCTCGAAGAAAGAGGACTGAGAGTCGAACCTGTGGCTCTTACAGTGTATGAAGTATGATTTATACTTTGAAACTGAAGGTTGTATGTCCACTGTGTCGGTTTTCACTGTCTTAATTTTGTCCTTTTGTTCTTCCCATTGTCGTGCCAGAAATGAGGCAGAAGTTTGACGCGGGCGAGGATCCCCTGGACCCGGAAAACCAACAAGGTGGAGGTGGAGGACAGGGCTGGCCTTTCCACTTCGACCCGTTCCAGTCCGGCGGCAGCTTCCACTTCAAATTCCACCAAAACTAGAGAGAGGAGGACTCGACGGACACGAGGGTGGTGGTGGTGGGGGGGCATTTGGGTGTAGATCGATGACTGATTTCTGGAGAAAGAAGAAAAAGAAAAAGTCTTCCTCAGAACTCGTGCTTCAGCTTGGACACTTTTTTTCCGTCAGTTACTTGAAACATTGATTTTTGAAAATACAGTGGAGAGAAGAAAAAAAAAAATCGCCACAAAAACAAAAAGGACCCAACAGTGGACACCGTTGTCGCCGTGGTCGGAGAAAAATGAAGTCTTGTGTCAACACTTCAGATCCCTTAGAAACAGAAAGGTGGTGGTTGAAAGCAGTCGATGTGGGACATTTGGAGCTCTTACTTACTCGTTTCTTCCTTTGTGCCATTCTTTGAACCTTTTTATCCAGGAACTTTTTTTTTTTTTGTGTGTGTGTTTGTTTTAGGCGGTTGCTCCTGCTTGGACATTTACATAGGAGGACTGTCGGCGTGTAAGTGTCAGCTCGCAGTATTCTTTTAAAAGGAATCACATGTTTACTGATCTCAGTCTATATTTTTGACCATGTCAAACCTTCTCCGCACGAGAGAACCAAGATTTTTTTGATACACGATGCCACCAGGAGACGTTCTGTTGAGCTTCACTATTAAAAGGAAACTTGTAGGTGTTTTAAAAATCCTATGGATCTTAAATCAGTGCCGCTCTGTGATTGTGTTTTTTTTTTTTCCTTTCTGTTTTCTGCAGATATTTAATTGGAATAATGTGTGAATTCTGTCTTTGGCTGCATCCTCAATAACATCACGGATGTAACTCGTGAAAACTTGGTTAAAACTCGCACGTTAACGTGGTCTGAACACGAGCGTAGCCACTGACGGTTGAATCGAGAGTCGTAGTGTTTTTCCTTTTTTCACTAACCTCAAAGCACGTCTTTGAAAGAAACTTGCACTTTTAACCTTTTTTTTTTGTGTTCGTTTGAAAAACCACTCCACATGTCCTCCACTCCTGATGTTACTGCAGGCTTCTTTTTTTTTTTTTTGTAAAAAGCTTTTCAAAAGACTCTTTACAAAACCAGGTGTGTCTTCAGGTTGTTATCTGAGAGCCTCGTTTAAAAAAAAAAAAAAGAAGAAGAAAAGAGTTTACAGAGCTGGAGCTGGCCGGTACGTCAGTTACAGTCCTACTGAACTCCTGCGACATATTGTATGTAATTCATAAACAGTATCTTTGATGGTGTTTTGTCGAACATGACGCGCTGAGGCACAAACTCAAAGATCAAATTCAAACCTTTGTAAATGGGGCCTCAGGAAAAACACGCCACAGTTGAACCGTGAACTAAGACAACGTTCTTTTGAAGATTTGAGGTTTTAAGTTATTTCTTTTTTTTTGTCAATAACAGCGTCTGGATACAGTGACTGTAACTGCTTTGAATCCCATCTTACTGCTCGACTGTGTGAACCAAATGTGACAAAGCTCTTTGTTATTTAAAAATCGACTTGAGTGGGACGGTTTAGTTTCTGGGTTTTTCTTTTTAAAAAGGGTTTTCTGCTGTTAGTGGCTTCGATTTTCCTGTTGCCAAACTGAATCAGCTGACGTGCTCAAGCATATTAAAATACTGAAACAATCAGAATTTGCCCTCATTTCTTGACGCAAGGGACGGCTCCAGGAACAGCGCCCCCTGCAGCTACGAGTTTGTTAGTGGGTAAAGATGCTCGGGTTCCCAACTTTCTACGTTGCACTCTTCAGAACTTGATGCAGCAGAACCAGAGGTGTCATCTTTTTTTTTTTAAATTCATGATCAAACCCCAGTGCCTACATTACCCATGATGCATCTTGGCTGTAAAATCTGTGAAGATACCCTTTAAAAAAAAGCAGGAGTCAAAACCAGAGTGAGAATTTCAGTCAACTCGTGATATATTTTAAAACATTATGAAACAGACATCTACTGTACACAGAACTGAAACATTTTCACACACGTCCAGTTAGCTGCTGTTTGCCTGCAGCCACACACACACGTATTGTACAGCCGTCACTGCAAATGGACACATCTTCAAGCGCAGAGGGAATGGCTCAGTCCAGAATATCGACACAGGAGTTCTGTATCTGCGTCCGTGGAGGCGAAGTGATAGATTCCTCCAGCGAAGACGTCCGCTCTCCTTTTTGGGCTCAGCCGCACACAGCCGGCTCACCGAGAGACAGTCACGCCGGGCGACGATTGACGGGCGACGTCCGTGACGGGCGAAGATTCGTCAGTGGTTAGCGCCAAATCCTTGTGCGTCTTCGAGACTGTCTGCCTCCACCTCGATGGATACCACGTGGTGACCGGGGATCATGGCCAGGCCCAGGACTCTGGGTTCACCCTGGGAGAACGTGTCTGTGAGAGAAAGGAAGAGGATGAGTTCTGGACTATGAGGATGTCATTTATAGACATGCTACTGTGTCCACGCTTCTTAGAGATTCACTCTATTACCTGTGATAGCAACCGTGTCCTCTATAATGACATCTTCTGACTATGAGATGCAATTAAGCGTGCATATTAATCCCAGTCATTTATCACACCTACAGTATGTTCTCCAGTCTTCTTCACCCACCTGTGGATTTAAGGAACTCCTGTGCTGATCCGAGGATGACATTACAGTCTCGGTCTGTGCAGAGGAAGAGCCCCACCAGGGTCCGCCCGTCTGTCATGCGGATCCTCATGTTCTTGTTCAGGAGCCCCTCCAGCTTCTGCCGGGCCTGGGACGATGAGGACACCTCGGACTGCTCCTGGATGACGTGGACACAGAGGCAACACACCATATTTAATATAGTATGAATAAACAACAATGTTTGCTTGCTACACTTCCGTCTTTGTTTGAAGAGAAACCTGATATATCACACCTGTTTTTACTGTCTGGTTAAACGGGTTTATTTTTAACTTTTACACAAACAGGTAGATATTTGGAAGCAAAGGTTAAGTAGCTTAACAAACGCCGGTAACAGGAGGTAAACACGGTTAACGTTACACAGTCTCAACGGGTGAGTAGCGAGCTAATTCGTTAGCCACCGGCTACAGCTGAGGCTTTGATAGCGATGATAAATGTTTGAATTAAATCGTGTTATCGTCTTTATAACACGGCGAACAGCGCGAGTAATCGTGTAAAATGCTTAAAAACAGAGTAAAACGTGACATACGTGAGTCGAAGGACCGTTTTCCTCGATCATTGTTGCCATAACCCTCCTACTGCTCCTACATTTGCGCACGGAGCGATTTAACCGACGGACCAGCTCCAACCGGAAACTCCGTGTTTTTAAAGGGGACGACACCATCGAGCTGGGGAGCAAATCATTTCATAACACTTAGTGTAACACGTAAAAAAAACAAGTTAACCAACATATCAGTTTATTTCAGTTGAACTTTATTTATTTATACGGCACCTTCACGCAGAGATGCAGCCCAAAGTGCTTCACAGAGCAGAATAAAGACAGAGGTAGACAACAAAGAATTACAACAAAAATAAAAAGCATAAAACTACAACAATAAAACAAACAATAAATGGAACTGAGCCTTAATTAGCATCATTTGAAACACCTGCGTTGACCCATAAGTCTTGTCAAAATGGCTGCTCTATTAGCAGCATTATTTTCAGCATCAGCCCAGACATCAGATTTATTATTTTTCTTTTTTTTGTCCAGAAGCTGCAGAGCGTATTCAACTACGCAAGGGACAATGATTTGTGAGCGTAATTCTTTGGCAAGTGAAGGTAAGATAAGATAAGACATAAAAAAGTGATCCTGGAGTGGAAAACTCGAAACAGAGATTAGATCCAGATCTAAAGAGACATACAGCTGAACAGCGTGGATTAATATTTGATCTATTAAAAAACAAAAATGAAGGAGTCACCCGCAGTCACAATGATGTTCCTGAATCTAGCTCAATAAATTATCTGCAGTTACTCAATCAAAATGTCCGTCCCTGGGTGGGCTCGAACCACCAACCTTTCGGTTAACAGCCGAACGCGCTAACCGATTGCGCCACAGAGACAGCTGAGAATGTGGGGGCGTGGTCGGTGTTTTTGAAAGCCCACCCGCAATGTCTATTTATACATGGTTATTTTGATTTGGGTCAACCAATTAAGGTACTCTGGACCTACATTTTCCTGTCTGTAATATATATATAGACTGCTGTAACTTTACATTGCAAGTTTTTTTTTTAATTGAAAAGTTAGTTTCAGTTGTAGTCTTAACTCAATATTGCTCAGTCCGATATACAAATTAATATAGATAAATATGAACAGGTGTAGGTGTGTGAGCCCTGAGTGCAGGTGTGGAGTTTCGTAGTCTCTGTGGCGCAATCGGTTAGCGCGTTCGGCTGTTAACCGAAAGGTTGGTGGTTCGAGCCCACCCAGGGACGGACATTTTCCATTCTAACTGACTGAGTAATGGTAAGTAAATGATTAAACTGGTGACAGAAGAATAGAAGCATTCCTATTATTGGATAGCTGTAAGTCACTTATAATAGACACTCCTCTGTCTTTCATCTGAGTGATGTTTAGGTGGAGGTGAATTATTTAGATTGGTGGTGGAGTTGAGCCCAAAAATAGAAATCACAAGTGATTTGAGATCAAATTGCGGCCCACGCCACGCCCCCTCTTCAACAGCTGTCTCTGTGGCGCAATCGGTTAGCGCGTTCGGCTGTTAACCGAAAGGTTGGTGGTTCGAGCCCACCCAGGGACGGACGTTTTCATCCTTAACTGGCTGAGTAAATGCAAGTAAATTATTAAACTAGTTTCAGGTTACGGAAAAGGAATAGAAGTATGACTGTGGCAACAGAAATTGGTTGAGACACTCCAAGGTCCACACAAATACACACTATTAGCTTATTTAGGCATATATGCACACACACTTAGTGGGGGTCACGACCCCCAGGGTGGGAAGCCACTGACTCGCCCAGTTTTCATGGATGAAAGAATTGCATCAGCAGTCTTGAGGCAGTTCAGGTGGCTGTTTGAGGTGTGGGGGTTGATTTCAGCCTGCAAATCGTCTGTGTTTGGACACTTTGTTCCACGGTGTGCATTTTCTGTGTGTTTTGGAGGAATTCACAACTATATTTAGAGACACCGATGTGTGAAAGGTGACCTGAAACACATTTTTGCACATAAAACTAAAACGTCAACAGGGCCGTGATAGATGACCGCTGTCTCCCTGTGACTTTGACTGAACATGACCACGTCTTTGCACTTAGAAATTATGCATACTGTCCAGTATATTGGTGGATTTTACAGGCAGTAATTTGGGGTAAGGGTTTGGGGAGTTTTTTTTTTTTTTCTTGCAGAGATGGAGGTTGAGACCTTGCAAAACCGGAATAAAAGATTCCAAAGCAAATTAAACGCTGAGAGACTTCAGACGCTTTGAGCCTCAAAGGGCAAAAGAAAATCATTTCAAGCTATTAACTGGCTCATGCAAGACTGAGCACCAAAAGAGTGTGTCATACTTTCACCCTGTTCACACTGTAACTTTTTTTTCCTCCACAGCCCCCCCGCCGCATGAATGTTATTTAAGCATCATCTTCTCTCTGGGTTGCCTCTGTTCAGACAGCTCAGCTCCGAGTGGAGAACAGGAGCCGGTGTCTTCCTCTGTGTGTCACACTGCATAAAATCTGGGTTAGCTAAAGCACAGTACCCAGGGGAGGCTCTCATCCCTCTCATCCTCGACATGTCTCACTGCCAAACGGACACGGGAGGTGTTGGAGGAAAGAGGAGGAGGAGGTGGAGGATTGAGGGGAAGGGGGGGGTAGGCTGAGCACAGTAGTGCAGTGTGTCAGGGCCTGCGGCATCTCAGAGTCCTGGCTAGTTTCACCCTTTTTTTGCAGACGCATAGCGAGACACATGCACCGTCAAGGCTACAAATACCTCACACACACACATGCATGCTGTGGGTGAGGGTATATACACACATAAAAGACACACACACACACACACACACCCTGCAGCCGTCTCACCAGCCAGCCAATCTGGTAACAGCAGACACCTCAGTGGCCAGAGGCTTAGAGGGGGGGCCTCCAGTCACTTCCCAAACACAGATACACACACGTCCCCTCTTATGTGTGTGTCTTGTATCGCGCCGTGCCTCTGCTGGCAGATGTGGCCGTTGGATCAGGCGCTAACAAATTCCTTTCCTCTCATTTGTGGGCACGGGGGAAGCCGAGGCGGAGCAGTTCAGGCACCTGTTGCAGCAGATAGGGAGAAGAGAGAGAGAGAGAGAGGGAGAGAGAGGAGTGTGCAGAGCAGACGAGGCGTAATTGAAATGCTCGTTTACACGACATCCTGTTATTGGTGTAAAAGCCACAGCTGACGGAGCAGTAACACACGCGCACAGAATGCAGAGAGGGTGAAACAAACAGCGACGCGTCACACAGTGTTTTGGCTGTGTGACGGGGGGGGGGGTGTTGGCCATGTGCTCAGGATGCCACGGGTTCAATCCAGGCACCTTCTGTCGCTGAAACACCTTGAAATCTCGAATCCGGGGTCAGAGTGAGGTCACTCTCACTCATGACACAAAAACAAATGTGCACATTTGTTACATAACTCCAGGTTTGCTAGATTAAAGATGAATAAGCCTTTAATCTAGATAAATACCTTCAAAATTAAGACTTGGTAAAGTGCAGGCTAAATGTTGCTTCATAACCAGCTGGGTCCAATTCACTGACTCTGTCTCTGATTGATGCAGGGACTGGCACGACATAAAAGTAGTCGAGGAGTTCACTTTAGTTGCAGGACTTCAAAAACTCTGCCTCACCCATGTCCCCGTTTGCGTCCCAGCAAGTCATGACGGTGTCACATACAGCCATAATTATATTAATTCACCTGTAATTTGTCGGATTGTCCTCTGTGAGAGATTGAGCTCTTAAAAGTGGACAAAAAAACCCATCTCCACTTGCTTGTGGCTGCAATTAAAGAGAACTGAAAGCAAGCACCTTGCAAGTGGAGCTTTTATTAAGATCTCTTTATTAGTTTAACTGTATTTCCAAGGTCACGAAGGAACTCTCAGCTCAGGTGAATGGAGGGAAATGAAGAAGTGAAGAGCTTATTGTCACCTGCGATCAAAGGCGTCGAGATATTCATGTGATCGGTGCCACCAAAGTGGCTCAGGAACGCATCAAGGAGACACATTCAGCCACGTTACTGCAAAAAAACGAGTCGCTTTGCCGGCCTCTTGCTAATTTAATGGAATAAACGCAGTCAAACGGGCCGAGTGCAGCCGAGAATTGAGGAAATGTGCAGGATGCAGACGCCTCAGTCCAACGGCAGACCATTTATTTTCCTTTTTTTTTTTTCTTTTCTCATCCACGGTTTCTCCTGTCTGACCCCTGTTTCGCCGTGAGGTTTGAATATGAAAAGGCAAATCAAAATTCCTTTTGTCAAAACAGGAAAAAAAAAGAAAAGTGCCCTGAGCAGCCACTGAGGGCTGGATGGGGCTTTGCAGGGATTCCCATGGCCTTACTGCCATCCAGTTGACACAGCCTGCTGCTTTATGATTTCACAGTGAGCGCTCACAAAATGGCTTGTGTTTTTCTTTAAACCTCTGCACCGGAGACGGATTGTGCTCTCCGAGCTGTTTAATATGGTGCTTTATGAAGGGGGGGGGGGCAGTTTGCATACTGTGAACTGTTTTCATCCTCACCACAAGTAGTTAATTTTTAAGCAATACAATCTGATGTAAGTCTGGGCATGGCTGCGGCAGATTTTCCCAACCCCCCTCTCTCTGAATCCCTCCCCAGCACTCACACTCACACACACACACACACACACACACAGCTCCAAAATACTTTTTTATACAACGGTGGGGGCTCCGGGAGAGAATATAAGGTGGCCATATTTGATAGATTTGTGTCGGGGCTCTGCAATGCAGAAAGCGAGAGTGTGTGTTGCGTGTGATCTTGCAAGTGACAGTGACACCAGGCAAGTGTGTCGGATTCGTGACTGATCCGGACTTGGGGAGGGAGAGGCTGGAGAGAGTGGTGGTTTGGGAGGCGGGCGGGCGGGGGTGGGGGGGGGGGAGAGAGAGAGAGAAGAGAAGGAGAAGAAGAAGAGAGGAGAAAGAGGAGGAGGAGGAGGAGAAGGAGAAGGAGGGAGGGGGGGTACACAGACAGAAAAGAAACAAACAACTAACAATGTAACTTACATGCAGTCACACACCCCTTTTTTCTTGTAACAATGTGTACGTTTTTAAGGAGGGAGGGGGCGCGCAAAGGGAGAAAGAGAGACGGGGAGAGATAGAGAAAGGAGGAGGGGGGTGCGTTCTGAAATAATATAGTCAGCCATTTTTTATGTAAGGGGATTTTTTCTTATTGGGGGGGTTGTTAAAAAATAAATATAAGAGGGCGGCCATCTTTGTTGCTCTGCCTAGTGTAAAATATTTCAAAACGCCCCCCACTTTTTTCTGTGCCGATTTGAATATTAAATAAATATCACACATTCGCGCAAGAATACGCTTTTTTTGAATACGAGGACGGGATCCAATGACGGGAATATAATGTCCTCTCCTCTCCGGTCCTGTGAGGAAGACGAGGGCATGGTGGTTAATTCCGAGGGAGGAGATTTTGATGAAGAAGACGACGACGGAGACCTAGACGAGAACGCAAGCGACATAAACTCGCCGGCGGCGCCTCGGGAAACTGCAACACCAGCCGCGCCAGGTACAGTAAAAAAGAGAAAACTGGCGGACAAAGTCGGGAGCGCGCACACGAAATAAGAACACACTTTAGTTTTAAGCAGTAAAAAAAAATAGAGAGAGGAGCGGAAAAAAAAACAGTGGAGGCAAACCCGCAGTTTGTGCCCCCCCACACCTAAAAAAAAAAAATCTCTCCAAGGTCCAGTACGGTACCGGACAAGTCGAGTGCGCGCGTACAAAATCCAACTTACAAGTCCTGGAAAAAAAAGGGGAGCCACATGTTCCACCACCTATATACCCTTTACTTATCGCACCTATAGGTGCCATATTTGCAGGGCTGTTAAAGCCAGCAGAGACGGAGAGAGAGAGCGCGCGTTAAAAGCACAAAACTCCAACACCCCCCCCCCCAAAAAAAGAATTACGCACAAAAGCCGGCCAAAGATGTCTTTCTGTGTTGTTGCGGGCTATATATTTTCTCCTCACTTCCACTTCCTCTTCCCCGATCAGCACATCCCAACAAAAAGTTTAAACGAACTTGGCCACCGCATGCTCTCTTTTTTTCTGTTTCGACGCGAGCTCACTACTTTATCCACGCACCCCCCTCCAAAAAAAAGAAAAGAGAAAGAAGACAAAAAGTTGTTTGTCCCTTGAAGCCTGCTTTTTGACAGCCCCTGAGACATGTCATGACATGGAAATGAGCTCGGTCTGCGGGGTAATGAGGTCGCCCTGAAGGGTAAAAAGCTCTCTCTCTCTCGGCATAAACATGGACTCCCCTCTTGGCCGCAGGCTACATATATTTGATACCCATCACCGGGGAGGAGATGATGCGTTTTTGTGCCGTGCATGCAGACATGAAAGCTTCTTTTCTTTTTTCTTTTTTGGGTTGATGGCGTGAAAAAATCTCGCGGCGTGAGACAGAAACTTGCCCCCCCCCCCCTCTTCTCACCACATTGTCTCCATGACAGGTCAAAATAGGACACTGCCGCTTGCTCGCTGCTGCTGCATGCTGCTCACTTGCAGGGCCAGAAAGGTGTGACTGTGTAGCTCCCCTCTGGTAGCTTAGCACACACCAACTATCAGACTAACATTTATTCGGCGTTCACACATGCATGTGTGCTCTGCTTTGTGTGCACCCTCTGCTGCTGCAGGAGTCCCCCCCCCCACCCCCTCTCCCTCTTTATTCTGCATCCCGTCAGAGGATGATTGACTTTGAATGCATGTGACATTCTGGAAGTTTCTGTGACAGTACGGCTGCATATAGGTGGGGGGGTTTGCAGTGAAAGTAAAAAAAAAAGGGTGCAGAGAAAGTAGTGGCGGGTTAACCACACTGCAACAGCACAAGTCAAAAAATAGCAGTGCAGCAGCCCCCTAAAGGTTGCAGTTTATTCGTGAAAAAGGCGTCAAAATAAGTCGACTGTTCGCTCCGGGTGCGGGAGGAACAGCTGAAAGTCACCGCGGAGGTGTCACCGAGGGGGGAAGCGTGTGATTGCTCATCACCAAAAGTGTCATTTCCTATATGAATATTACAGGAATCATCCATTGCATTGTCTTTAAGGCTTCTAATTAGCTCGACTCCGGACCAGCCGCCATGCCGTGCCGTGCCGTGCCAGACGGATAAATTAGTGTTCCTTAACCCCCTCACGACCCCTACCCAGTGGTGGTCGTGAGGGTCCCCGGTGTGGGAATTTACACAGCAGGAGGTGGGGGAAAAAAAAAAAAAGTGGTTCCACTTCACCGCACCGTCAGCGTACCGTCCCGCTGGCGGCCTCTGAATCACCGGGCCCTGCGTGCGTGCTGCAGCCGCCCCCGGCGCGTCTTCGGCGGCTGCGCGCTGCACCGATACGCGGGAAAGGGGGGAAGCGAGGGGTTGGTTGTTTTGGAACGGGGTGGGAGTGAGGAGGAGGAGGAGGAGGTGGAGGTGGAAGGAGGTGGTGGTGGTGGTGGTGAGAGCTTCCACCAACAAAGGCAGGCTGACAATAAAAATCCGACAAAACGCAGCCTACCAAGCAGACTGGTTGAATGACGGAGACCGCAGCCCAGATTTCTGGTCCTGCTTTAACGCTTTGCTGCATTTTGTCTCGTGAAGCCGAGGCTCTCTCTCTCTCTCTCTCTCTCTCTCTCTCTCTTTCCACTTCTCCCCCCTTTTCTACCTCCAAAGCCAGGTCAGGTTGCAGGTTAAATTGCTCTAACCTGATTGTGGTTGTGATATTGCACATGCAGGAGCCAGGAGGAGATGACTGGCCTGATATTTTCCACGTCATTCGCTGCCCGAAAGCAGAGATGCAGTCGTGTGTTTTAGATGCACCGCGGCTGAGAGTCTCCTCTTGATATAAGACAAGGTGGAGGGGAAAATTAAAAACTAAAATCAAAGTTTTTGGTCGCAGCAATAAAACACCCGACCTGGTGCTCGTCACACAGTTTCATTGCCATGAACCAATTACCAGCTGTGTCTAATTCCGCATGTGTCACCATTCAGATGAGGTCAGAGGTCGCAGAGGCCACCGCGAGGCTCTCATTGTGTGTAATTACGCCCGGCGGGGATTAGCCGCTGTGTTCAGAAGATTATTGTTCACCCGATTCTGATCGCTGCCTGTCAAGTGCGAAGCTTCAACCTCTGCCTTTCTCTCTCTCCGTCTGTGCCTCCTTGCTTTTTTCCCCTCCCAGGCGACGAGCCGGAGACATCCGACAGAGAGGTCCCGTGCAGGAAGAAAGGCCGGCCGAAGAAGAAGAAGGACACCAAGAAGAAAGACAAAGAGGGGAAGCCTGTCAAACCAAGAAAACGCAAGAAGATTGTGAGTTTGTCAAGCTGTCACGCTTTGGATTTTAGTTTCTCCTCACTACATTACACCGTCTTTGTCGTTTTTCAGGAAAGCGATGTAGACAGAGACTCGGACAGAGAGAGAGACTACGCCGAGAACTCGGACAGCGTAGCCAGCGACTATGGATCCGGAGAGAAGAAGAAAAAGAGGAAACATAAAGAAAGGAAGGAGAAGAAAACCAAGAAGAAGAAAAAAGACGATGGGGACCGAGACAGCAGTCAGGAGGAGACAACGAAGGTAAGAGCACCCGGGGCTGTCTTCGGCCATCCTGGTTTGATCTGTTGTGTGACTCCCTGTGCTGACTGACGGTTTCTCCTCAGCAACCGATAGAGCAGAAGACCTCGGCCCAGCTGGCGAAGGAGTGGGGTCTGGAGGATGTTGATCATACCTTCACCGAGGAGGACTACAGGGAGCTCACTAACTATAAAGCCTTCAGCCAGTTCATGAGGTACAGGCTCTCTAGTGTTTGTCAGTCTGCTGCGTGGTCATGGAGTTGCAGCCGCATTCTTATGCAGGAGGTGTAGCTGGTCAGCTGGTAGCTGTCATGGATCATGGAGAGTTTAGGAGTGCTGATGTGGCAGAAGAGTTTGGCAATCATTTGGAAGTCCATGCGTTCCTTTTTCACTGCATCGCTTCCCGTCGTCAACCTTTCGACGTTTCGCTGTCCTCGCTCGTCTTTACCGAGAGGCCAATCCAGCCACAGCAGGTGCTCGTGAACGTATTGTATATCACTGCTTCCGCACGCTGGACAGGTTGCTGACAGGCTAACATGCAACTTCTCAAGAGTTCAGGGGAATTATTGAACATTTACGAGTTGTAAGTTTTATCAAATAGTTGGCCAGATTTGGTCCGTGTTCCTTAAGTTGAGTTTCGCCGCCTAAAGGAAAGCTTTGCTGCTGCCTGGATCTTGAGTCTGCGATTGTGATCTTTATAGTCCTGCAGAACTTTGCATAAGGAGAAGTCTTAGGTGCAAAGTTCATGCCTCACAAGACAAGCCCAGTTTTGGAGTGTGAGCTTGTTTGCTCTGGTTGAGTTCCTCTCAATGTATAGGTAGAAATATACAGATAAATGAACACAGAACTGTTATATACATACAGGTGGGTGAGAAAATAGATACATATATAAATATCTATAAAAAGAGACCATGAAGAATAACCTAAAATGTCTATATACAACTCAACTGTTGGAATAAATATGGGACATGTCGTGCAACAGATTACTTTATACAAGAAGCAGGTGCGTGTTTAGCTGTGTAATACTACTACTTGAAAATACTGTTATATAACCTCTAAAATATGTAATATTACGGACTAATAGCTGCTTTTGTTGTCACACACACCGACCTCCATCCACACTGGCAGCGCCACTCAAAAACTGAAACTAGCAGTGGCGCATTAACACGGATCCAGGTGGCATGAGTTGAAAACGGGAGCACAAGTACTCTTACAGCTGCCTCTGTCGTCCTCTGGCAGCTATGACTTTATCATCCCTCTGCTAGCTGTGTTACTCAGGCAGCGGCGCTGTCAAATGTGTCAGTGGCAGCCCGAGCCTCGGCCTCTGTGGCTGACTCATACCTGCTTCGGCTCTGATAACGTGAAGTAATCCGTTATGTCCACTGCATGTACATGGCGGGAAGGTATTTGGCTGTCAGACTGAGCTGTAGTGGAAAATTAAACTCTCCTCAGCCACATTGTGTTTGCCGTTTTTTTCGCAGCGATATCAATAACAACATTATGTATCCTGAAAATGCCACAGCTCCATGCAGATTTCGGTTCACTCGCTCCCTCCGGAGCATTTAAATGACCCTAATTGTCTCCCTCCCAGGCCGATGATAGCCAAGAAGAATCCTAAGATCCCCATGTCGAAAATGATGACCATCCTGGGGGCCAAGTGGAGGGAGTTCAGCTCTAACAACCCCTTCAAGGGCAACGCTGCTGCTGTGGCGGCGGCCGCCGCAGCCGCCGCCATCGCTGTCGCCGAGCAGGTCTCCGCAGCGACCGCCTCGCCCGAGCCGCCGCTGCAGCCGCCGCCCATCAGGAAGGCGAAGACGAAAGAGGGCAAAGGTCAGTGGTCATCGAAAACGCACCCTGCTTGCTCGGTCGTCCTGTTGTGTCATGTCATGTTATGTGATGTTACCCGTCCAGGCCCTGGCTATAAGAAGCGCAGTAAAAGTCCTCGAGTCCCAGACAAGAAAAAGGCAGCAGCAAAGGCTAAAAAGATGGCACCCATTCGCATCAAGCTGTCACCTATAGGCGCCAAGAGGAAGAAGAGTTGCTCGGTGAGTACAAAGCTTCAGCGTGCCCCCTCACTATGCTCACTCCAACTTATTTTTCACTGCTTCCGTTACATGCATGGCCTCCTTTCTTTCAGAGCGATGATATGGATGAGGACGAGTCCGAGCAGGAGGACTCCAGCGTCCACAGCTCCTCGGTTCGTTCCGACAGCTCCGGCCGCGTCAAGAAGAACAAGCGAGGGCGGCCAGCCAAGAAGAAGAAGAAAAGTAAGCCTGTTTTGTGGACAGTATCTTAAGACTCGTGTGTGAGATTAGCTTGAAAATGCAACAGAAAGGTGCTAGTCCGGCTTTTTAAATTAGATTTCGGTCACTGAGAATATTATCTGCTTTAATTGACACGTTCTCGCTCATTCTCGCACATTCAGATTTGCTGTCTCCAGGCCCGGGTGAGGAGGAGGGCGACGGCTATGAGACGGACCATCAGGACTACTGCGAGGTGTGCCAGCAGGGCGGGGAGATCATCCTGTGCGACACTTGTCCTCGAGCTTACCACCTCGTCTGCCTGGAGCCCGAGCTGGACAAAGCCCCCGAGGGCAAGTGGAGCTGCCCGCACTGCGTGAGTACAGCCCCGCTAACAACGCGTCTGTTCCTGCTTGCTTTTTTTTTTCTCCTACGTATGACTCCGCTCAGCAGCATCCTCGCGCGTGTATTCATCCTTTCTGCTTTGGCAGACCTGAACTGTTTGAAAGCGGTTTGTTTTTACTTGCTTGGAGCAGCGGATGAATAGAGGCTTTGTAGTTGCATCGCAAATCTCAGTGGAGAGCTGGCTGCTTGCAGACACGCACACACAGTCCTGCCCAGACAAAGACGGATACCTGAAGTGGTGCTGTTGGTGTAGATCTATTCAGTCATGTCACAAATAAAACCCAATGCTCTTTTTTGGTCACTGTGACACACAGGGAGCTGTATTATCACTTCAGTTTCCGAAGCCACTATGTGTGGAACATTATCTGATAATTGCATCTTTGGATTTGTCCTGAAGGCGTAACTGTGTTTTGGAAGATTGACAGTGGAACTAGATACACTCTTTGGGTTGTTCTGTGTCGCTTCGTTCACATTAAATCTGTCTGAATTTAATGTTGATCGCTCAGGAGTCAGCGTGTGCACGTGCTGACTAAATATTAAATTTTTATGGGATATTTTGCTGTAGTTCCAGGTTCCTGTGAAATCTGCTAGTTGTTGCTGTATCTTCAGCTACGGTGTGCGAGGCAGGCGGAGACGTTTCACCAAATCTGTAAACCCTATGTCTGCAACCTGTGCATTAGCACGAAAGATGGGTTGTCTAGTCTAGTCGAGGTGTTCTTGTGCAGGATAATAAACCCCAAATTGCTCCTCATGGACTCCGTTTGTGTGTATAGGTTTGCGCCATTGCTTTGGATGAGCATCCTCCACCATCAGTGCGTGAATGGGTGAATATGAGGGGTCGATTGACCAGAAAGTTGATTGGCAATGTTGTTATATCCAAACATACTCTAAAATACGCAATGGTGTGCAGGAAAACGAGACCCCAAACATGCTTAAAACATGGAAAAGCTCCGTTTAGGTGGTTCAGATGAGGTATTTACTTGCGGATCAAAGGTATATCCTCTGTGACAAGGAGTTCTCCTCATAGTTATATTAACTCAAACTACTACTATAGTTCCTCTCGGGAAAAAACGGTATTGCGACGTAAAACGTTCTCTTTCGCAGGAAAAAGAGGGAATTCAGTGGGAAGCAAAGGACGAGGACTTTGAGGATTTCGAGGAGGACAGCGAGGACAGAGTGATATCGGAGGTCAGCATGGGGATCCCCACCGGAGCGGAGGAGGAGGACGACGACCACATGGAGTTCTGTCGGGTGTGCAAAGACGGAGGGGAGCTCTTGTGCTGCGACACCTGCACGTCTTCTTACCACATCCACTGTCTAAACCCGCCGCTGCCGGAGATCCCCAACGGAGAGTGGTTGTGTCCGCGATGCACGGTGAGCCGCTGTTTATGTCTGATTTTAAACAATCAGTGTGAGTCCAAATAACTATAATTGCACCTCCCAGGGACTTGCTCTTTAAAGTCTATTTTATTACATTAGAGAAAGCATGTTTTAATCCCTAATTGGCTCTTTTTCTACCTCCTTTCAGAGGTATCATACAGACTCAGCTGTGTGTTATTAGTCCTAATAACACCTAATCACTTAAGCGTGTGACTGCAACCGCAGGATCAGTACACACTTCTAAGGATTAACCAGTAAGTGTTCCCTCCCTCCCTCTCTAGTGTCCGCCAATCAAAGGACGTGTCCAGAAGATCCTCCACTGGCGATGGGGTGAACCGCCACCTCCCATCCCCGTTCCCCCAGCGCCTGACGCCCCACCTGATGCCCCACTACCGCCACCCATGAAGGGCAGAGCCGAGAGGGAGTTCTTTGTCAAGTTGACTGGGCAGTCTTACTGGCACTGTACCTGGATCACTGAGCTGCAGGTGAGGGAGGAAAGATCAGGGGAAACATGCAGTATTTAAGATATTAGATGTTATATGTAGACACTGGTGAAGGCTAGAGACAGCTGATATGAGGCGCAATGAGTACTGCTCCAAATTCTGACAGAAGAGTTCAGTCTAGTAAATGTTTCTGACTGACTTGAAGGAAAAATCATTACCTTTCTCCCTCTCCGCCGTCTTCTTCCTTCCTTCCAGCTGGAGATCTTTCACTCTGTGATGTACAGAAACTACCAGAGGAAGACAGACATGGACGAGCCTCCCAGCCTGGATTACGGTTCAGGCGGGGAGGATGAGAACAGTGTGGGAAAGAGCGAGAAGAGGAGGGCTAAGGACCCGCAGTTCGCCATCCTGGAAGACAAGTACTACAAATACGGCATCAAGCCCGAGTGGATGATGATCCACCGCATCATCAACCACAGGTGAGGACGTTTGTTTGTGAGCGTGCGGTATCTGGTCGGTGTGTTTCGAACGAATGAGTTGTATAAAAATATTCACAACCTACTGTCTTCTCACACTGAACTAGGATCAGATCCTTCATTATAGAAACTTCATTCAAGCATCCAAGCGTCGAACACAATTAGGACATTCCTGTTTGTACTTTTAGTGTCCATACCTTTAATACTAATATTCAACATTTTCCAGGAATTTCCCTCCCATTGAATGGAACAAATATTAAGCTGCTAAACTCATTTTCACTCATTGTACGTCGTTTCTTTATGTCAAAATGTAGAAAAATGTGTCCTCCTTCAAATTATGTTAACACTGGAAACGATATAGCTTAACACATTTTTTGCTACGAGCCTCAAAATGACAGCTGCCCCACTGACTCCATTGTTAACCGAGACCAGAAATTTCAGGAAGATAACATTATTTAGCTTGCTATAATTTCCACATTTCCAAAACATTTTTAACACTTATTGTACCGCAACACGTTCAGTCCACTCTCTGTTACTCTCAAAAATCTAGGCCATACCATAACCATGGCAACCGTTATTTAGCTAATTAACTAGCTAGCTCACTACTGCTGTAAATTAGCTAGCTTGTTAGCTAACCATAGATGTAAATTACCTAGCTAGTTAGGTAGCATTTAGCTAACATTAGCTAAGTTAGCATGTGACTAAATGATGCCGCTTTTATCTTTTAACCATTTTGAAGATTAGCCTAGCACATAGCATATCTAAGTACAGGAAAGGAAACACCAATGTAGTTTAGCGTCGACACTTCAGAAACTATGATGCATATGATGCATCCCAGTGTCAGCCATTGTGATTTATTATGATTTTTCAGTGAGCATGATATTATTTTTGGTCTGTTGAAGTAAAAAAAAAAAGGTTGTTTACAAGAATTAAAATACAAACAAGCTAATTTTAATGATGTAAGCACTGTACTGTATGTGTCCCCCTGCCAGCGTGGATAAGAAGGGGACGTACCACTACCTGGTCAAATGGAGAGACCTGACCTATGACCAGTGTACCTGGGAGAGAGATGACCTGGAAATCCCTGAATTTGCAATTTACAAAGGCAACTACTGGAGGCACAGGTAGGACCTGTTGGAAACATATTATACCCTCCATTATTAAGCAAAACTATTTTATTATGATGTGCAAGAGCTGCTCTCTGCGCACATTAATGCACAATTCATCCACGTGTATCTCGCTTGCGTGCCTTCATGAGTGGCTGATTAACTTGCCTTGGTGGCGACTCGCTGTCCAACAGAGACACAATAATGAAGGAGGACCCAGACAAACCCAGGCGGATGAGGAGCAAGAACCAGGAGGGCGAAGAGGAGTCTCCGGCCTCACCGGTCACTGATGTGAGTTAACCGTAGCTCTAGTTTCAGTATAATAACGTCTGATTTAAAGCTTAAGAACACAACCACAATCTGGTTTTTCAAATCTCTCCTCCAGCCAACGATAAAATACGAGGAGCAGCCCGACTTTGTCACATCGACGGGCGGGACGCTGCACCTGTATCAGCTGGAGGGTCTGAACTGGCTTCGGTTTTCCTGGGCTCAGGGCACAGACACCATCCTGGCAGATGAGATGGGACTTGGCAAGACCATCCAGACCATCGTCTTCCTCTACTCACTCTTCAAAGAGGTTCTGGCACTCCTCGGGGCCTTGTCATTGTCTTGTCTCGCCTCCTTGCGAAGCCCGACACTGACAGATTGCATGAATTTGCCCTCCTCCTCTGTCCTGCCAGGGTCACACCAAGGGTCCGTTCCTGGTCAGCGCTCCGCTGTCCACCATCATCAACTGGGAGAGGGAGTTTGAGATGTGGGCGCCCGACTTCTACGTGGTGACGTACACGGGAGATAAGGACAGTCGAGCCATCATCAGAGAGAACGAGTTCTCCTTTGACGACACGGCTGTCAAAGGAGGGAAGAAGGCCTTCAAACTGAGGGTGAGGAAGGAAGGGTGGAAAGAGGTGTTTGTTATCTAGACCTGGAGGATAATTCAATTGAATATATTGATTTCAACCAGATTGCACAGCCCTAATGTTTTCATCACTTCCTACAGAAGCCCTGAAGGGACAAAGCAACATTCTTTGTAGCTCTTGTTCAGCACATTGCCAAATTTAAATCTTCCTAAACCTCATGTGTAATATTTACATATAATACAATCTACATGCATGTATGATCTCTTGTTTCCCTCTCGTCTTCCTGCAGAGAGAAGCGCCCATCAAATTCCACGTGTTGCTAACCTCCTACGAGTTGGTGACCATCGACCAGACGGCGCTCAAGTCCATCGACTGGGCCTGTCTGGTGGTGGACGAGGCTCACCGCCTTAAGAACAACCAGTCCAAGGTACCTTAGCTGTACTGAGTACTGGGATGTTTTACAGTGGAAAAAAATGTGTCAATGCTCTCTGGTGGACAAACTGTGTAATGGCAACACTCTTTATAAACGTTTAATTTCTCTCAAAATGGGAATAATTTCTGCTTTTATTGGTCCTCTAGGTTTGTAAACTGACATTTTAGGGACCAAACAACTAATTAATTATTTGAGAAAATAATCAACAGAAAATAATCGTTAGTTGCAGCCATAGATGTCATTATGGATATTCTAATTATATATATGTTTGTCCATCCAATGAAGAAAATAATACTGTTCTTGTATATAAAAATAATTGCAGATGTGTGTTTAACTTGTCTTGTCTTTGCAGTTTTTCAGGCGTCTCAACGACTACAAGATTGACCACAAGCTGCTGCTGACGGGAACTCCTCTACAGAACAACCTGGAGGAACTGTTTCACCTGCTCAACTTCCTCACACCCAACCGCTTCAAGTAAGACTCGACAACACTGTAACAATAGACGTTATTTTCTGTAGAATGCTGTATATTATTCTTTCTTTTCATTGATGGTAAGTCAAACAGTGTCTAATTTAAACCAAGAACTCCGTATAACCAGTCCTTCACCCCGTCCGTCCTGTCTCTCCGTGCAGTAACCTTGAGGGCTTCTTGGAAGAGTTTGCTGACATCTCCAAGGAGGACCAGATCAAGAAGCTCCACGACCTGCTGGGACCTCACATGCTGCGGAGGCTGAAGGCCGACGTCTTCAAGAACATGCCCGCCAAGACCGAGCTGATTGTCAGAGTGGAGCTGAGCCCTATGCAGAAGTACGACACACACACACACACACACACACAGACATGGGAGGGTTGTAGGAGGGGATATGTGGAAACAGGCTGATGAAACGTTCAACCTGGAGCTACATCTTTGAGCACTTAACATTTAAATCACATTTTTAAATTAAAAGACATGTTTCACCTGCAAATAACACAAACTGTGAGCCCAACAAATGATGCATGAGCTAAAGATGTAATATAATATAATAATTATGAAGATGTTCTTCATTTAATCAGTCAAAAATCCCGTTTGCCACTGATTAATGTGGTTTTAAGGGATTCACAGCTATTTTTAGTAACATTTAGCAGCGGACAGACGATCTGTCTGTATAAAAGTCAACCCCTTTCATTTCTTTGATTATAAATTACATGTTATATGCAATGCTGAATAATATTGTCATAGTAGAAAGTAGAAAATGAGACAGTTACGTAGCAACTCTCCAGGATTTTTTCTTAGAAATTGAACAATGGAGGGTTGACAGGACAAAAGTGAAGTCTGTTGCCTTTGTGTGTCTTACAAACATCACTGCGGCTATCATTTCATCATTTCATCACTCCTCTTTATGTTTTTTTGAACACAGGAAATACTACAAGCTGATTCTGACCAAGAACTTTGAGGCTCTGAACTCGAAGGGCGGAGGAAACCAGGTCTCCCTGCTCAACATCATGATGGACCTAAAGAAATGCTGCAACCATCCCTACCTCTTCCCTGTCGCCTCCATGGTGAGGACGGACAAAGAAAATAATAATTCGCCTCGCGCTTGATCCCAGACGCCGTTACTTGCGAGCGTTTCGCTTCTTCTACAAACCGTTTGCAGTGAATTACGGAACAGTGACACCTTGTGGCGATAATCAGAAGAGCTTTTGTGTCATGTTTGTACTTCTTTTATGAGACGGGACATCATTTTTCATTAATGTGTCTTTAGCGCAGAGGATCAAAGTATTGTCACGTCGTAAAGCGGAGCCACGTTTTGCTTGTCTGTCTGTAGGAAGCTCAGAAAACCCCCACTGGTGCTTATGAAGGGTCGGCCCTCACTAAGGCCTCTGGGAAACTGATGCTGTTGCAGAAGATGCTGA
Organism: Nibea albiflora; assembly: GCA_014281875.1. Lineage (NCBI taxonomy): Eukaryota > Metazoa > Chordata > Actinopteri > Sciaenidae > Nibea > Nibea albiflora. The sequence continues at coordinate 8,377,152 of CM024809.1, forward strand.
GGAAACTGAAAGAGCAGGGCCACCGAGTGCTGGTGTTCTCACAGGTACACACACACACACGTGTACAGTGTGCACACCAGATGGACACCTCTCTTCACAGATGTTAAATGAGTCCCGCGGCTCCTCCAGAAGGCTCAGCAGCAGACCGATTGTAGCTGTGCGTGGGTAATCAAGTGTAGGTGAACACGTACTCACATCATCAGCTCTTCTTTCTCTCCTCCTCCTCCTCCTTTTTTAGATGACTAAAATGTTGGACCTGCTAGAAGACTTCTTGGACCATGAAGGTTACAAGTATGAAAGAATCGACGGAGGCATCACAGGAGCGCTGAGACAGGAGGCCATTGATCGCTTCAACGGTGAGATACCGGATGAAGATTTTCATGAGACCCCTCAAGTAGGATTTACGTCATTATCTCCAAACCGTTCTCCCGCGTTTCTTTGTGTCGTTCCTTAAAACTGACATATTTAATCGACAAGCAAACGTCGCTTAAGTCGCCAGAAAACTTCACCGAAGCGGACGTGCACACTCAAATACCCTGCAACTTGCAAATGTACTGCAAACATAAAGCTACGGATTACAACAGGAATGACAACTTTTAAACTGAATTCATCTTTTTTGTGCCCAAATTTGGGGCAGTTAGACTTTGCTGTCGTAGTACAAACATATACAGACATAGGAGCAGCAACAGAGGTAAACGTAGACGTAAAAACTATGTACATATACTGCAGTGGAGCACTGGTGCATATACAATACGCACAGTGAAGTGAAGCAAAACATTCAACCACTAAAACTAATTCTTTAATTCTGTTCAAGAATGCAAGTAAATAACTATAATTTGACATCTCAATCAAGAAATAATACAGTACATCTTTAAATTCCTGCATAACAACAATAATAATTATATTTTAGCATTAAAATATCTTTAGAAATATCTATTAAAATGGTATTAGTGCAGATACTGTAGTAATGCTGCACACATGCTGTTCTCTGCTGCTGAACAGATGGAGGTTCAAGTAGATGGCAGAGAAAAAAAAAAGAGTCAGGCAGCAGGACGAGAGCTGAAGAGCTAGAAGTGATGCCAAGCTGACGGACGGATTCCTGAGATTTCTCTCAGCCGCAGCTCCAGACGCTACAAATATTGATGTGTGTGTGTGTGTGTGTGAGTTACGGAGGACGATGAGCGCCGGGAGCGCACGCTGAGTTTGTTTTTTAAATGTGGAACTTGGCGATGTCACTAAGCAGTCGCTGGCAGGGGATGACATTAAATTATACAGTACGAATAGTAGCCTGAGGATGAACGCTGGATATCCGCGCAGCTCCCAAAACTTTAATGGAAGATGGCTGCAGTATAACATGACAACGCTGACAAGAAACAGTGATAAGCGGAAGGAAAAAATCCCGCATAAAAATGCAGGAAATGTGACTGTCACCTCGCGTTAAGGTAACGTAAGGATCCCGTCTGTAATATTTCTGTATGTTTCTGTCTCCCTGACTGCAGCTCCCGGTGCTTGCCAGTTTTGTTTCTTGCTCTCCACCCGAGCCGGAGGTCTAGGCATCAACTTGGCCACGGCGGACACGGTCGTCATCTTCGACTCCGACTGGAACCCTCACAACGACATACAGGTACGGCAGACTGAGCGGCCACGGAGGAGGGAAGCCGCTCGGTGCGACGCGAGTTTAATTTCTCCTCCCCGTCTCTGCCCAGGCGTTCAGTCGAGCCCACCGCATCGGGCAGGCCAACAAGGTGATGATCTACCGCTTTGTGACGCGAGCCAGCGTGGAGGAGCGAATCACGCAGGTGGCCAAGAGGAAGATGATGCTGACCCACCTGGTGGTCCGGCCAGGATTGGGATCCAAAGCTGGCTCCATGACCAAACAGGAACTGGACGACATCCTCAAGTTTGGAACAGAGGAGCTTTTCAAGGATGAGGGAGAAGGTGAGTTTTCACTTCACAGGAAGGAAATTAGGATTTTCAGTAAATCATAACAGCGTAGGAATCTTATTCGGGTCAAAGTTGGGTCAGGGTTGATTCTAATAGAGAAGAGTTGGCAGGCTGATCCACCTGCATGTAATTATTTTGTCAAACACACTCACTTTAATGCCCTTTCATCCTGACACATTTGGCTAGTGGACACGCTTTGCTTGTTCTGGTTCAACTGATGATACAGTCGCTTGACAAGAAAAATCTCCAATCCTTTTTTTTCGTAACTCGGCGCGCGGCAGGTATGAAGAACAGCTCGAGGGACAAAGTTGAGGAGGAGGGCAGCGTGATCCACTACGACAGCACTGCCATCGAGAGGCTGCTGGACCGGAGCCAGGACGCCACAGACGACTCGGACGTCCAGAACATGAACTGAGTACCTCAGCTCCTTCAAAGTGGCCCAGTACATGGTCCGAGAGGAGGATAAGGTGAGAGGGAGGAGAGACTGACTTTCTTCACACCAGAGTTAAACGTAAAGCAGACAGCGGGACTCCACATGCATGTTCGCAGGACACGTAAATTGAATTTCAAGCGTGATCTTTCTCTTTTTATTGGGGTGGCTGCGCTCCGTATACAGAAGTGCCGCTGGGCTCCCGTCGGTCTGTTTTGTATGAAAGTGCAATATAAATACAAGTGTTTCTAATCCTCTCAACGCACAAATAAGTCCTGATGCAAGTTAGGAGATGTCAGAAAAGAGAGAGAGAGAGAGAAATGTTTATTTGGTCTGTGCTTCATTCTGGTAAGTCGCTGAATTCAGAAACCTCAGGTGGAGTCCTCGCACAGATCGCACTGCTGAATAGAACGACGAAGCTGAAGTTGCTTTTTCTATTTTCACCTAAAAATCCAAATAGTTGCAGTTTTTCGGCTGCTTTATTTTAGATATTTTGAGCTTGTTGGACAAAACAGACAATTTGAGGATGTCTTAAAATCTCGAATCCGGTTAATCAAGACGAACTCAGCAGATTAATCGACCATCCAAATAATTATTATTTGCAGCCCTGCTGCTAAATGCTAAAAGGTGGTGTGGTTGCCTCGCGTGTTGGTGATAGAAATTCGTGCAGCAGCAAAGAGAGAAGTTCAATGTAATTCCCACAAAATAGTAATAGTAATATTAACTGTTTGTATCTTTGGAACAAATGTTCAGAGGCCTAATAACAGTTTATGGACCGGAGATGAGGAACCTCTGGTGTAGAAGGCTGGTAGAAAGCCTCACAGGCACTCTGTGTGTGGAAATGTGACTGTTTCATTCAAATGCATCATTTCAAAGAAGAATCGATGGAGATAAATCCACGTGTAAAAACCTGCTGCCTGCTGGGCTGGAACTTTGCGCTAAAGAGGGCTTAAACTTCTCGCGTGTGCTTCCTCTGATGCTCCAGATCGAGGAGATCGAGCGGGAGATCATCAAACAGGAGGAGAACGTGGATCCGGACTATTGGGAGAAGCTCTTGCGGCATCACTACGAGCAGCAACAGGAGGACCTGGCGAGCAAACTGGGCAAAGGCAAGAGGAACCGCAAGCCCGTCAACTACAACGACGCCGCACAGGAAGACCAAGGTAGGTGACGGGGGTTTGGAAGCGGCAGCTGAACAAACACCCGGGAGTTATTTGAAATCAATCAGTGTTACGGCCATGTTTGCAGTACAAAGGGATTTTTCAAGCCCTGGATTTAAAAATGAATCCTCTTTTAGATCCCGGGAATGATTTCCAGCACGATTAGTATTTACTTTTCAAGATTTATTAGTCTTATCGCAGGATCATAGTAGAAATATTAGGATAGACGATGAGCAGACGATGCGTCTTCTGTCTTGAGTTATTGCTTGCACAGTGGAGGTGAATGGGCCTGGCCTATTGACAGACCACCGTGTGCTGTTTCAGAGTGGCATGCTGACATTTCAGATAACCAGTCCGAGTATTCAGTGGGCTCCGAGGAGGAGGACGAGGACTTTGATGATCGGCCAGAAGGTAAGACGAGATGATTATTATTTTTTTTTTAAAGAGAGAGAGAGAGAGACATCAAACCGGGGCAAGCGCTGCTCACGCAATGAAAGATGCCTGTTGTAACAGACACACACACGGGCTCATCAGGTCTGGGTTGAATTACAGGTTGAAATTGATTTAGTTGTTACAGTCACCTGGCAGAGTCGAACGCGCCGCTTTGCCAAAAAACGCAAGACTCCATCCAGGGAGCGCTTCAGAGAGGCTGAGGGGAAACGCTCGAAGCAAAGTTGCACGAGTTTTTTTTGATCCTTGATTAGATGTCCTAATAATCTCGCTCGCTGTAGCGTTGGAGAGGAAGACGAACGCGCGAGTCTCCCCTCCCCCCTGTACGCGTCTCACTCCTCTGCGTCTCCGTTACCCGCAGGTCGAAGGCAGTCGCGTCGCCAGTTGAGGAATGAGAAGGACAAACCTCTGCCTCCTCTTCTGGCCAGAGTGGGAGGAAACCTTGAGGTTTGTACGACTCACTCGAACCAGTTCTGTGTTTTTTTTTGTTTTTTTTTTATATTGTGATATTACTGGAATCTGTCAGATTTGCTCTAAGTTGAACTTAGCACCCTTAGATATTTTTCTAGCGATCTAACAATCCTCGGCTGGGAGACTGGCAGCAGAGCTATTACATCTCCAACAACTCCGAGCTTTCCAAGCTCATTTATCATCCTGATAATGGTGGACATGATTATAATGGCTTGCATTGTTCAAGTGAGGATTCAGAGTTTATTTTAGCATTAGAAGCCAGTGGGACATTCAAAGAAGGCCTTGGGAAGTTTGAGAAATACACGAACGAAAGAAAAAGCTTTCATATCCCGGCAGTTTGGCTTAATGTCTTCCAGGATAATAACCATTTACAGATACGTTTGAACAGGCCGGCCGGCGTCCAGACAGCGCCGGCTTCACTCAGGAATCTTTTCTATCAATAGGTGCTTGGATTCAACACACGCCAGCGAAAGGCTTTCCTGAACGCGGTGATGCGCTGGGGGATGCCGTCTCAGGACGCCTTCGCCTCTCAGTGGCTGGTCAGAGACCTCCGGGGCAAGACTGAGAAAGAATTCAAGTACGCTGTATTTGTTGAAACGAAGCGAACGCCTCCTGCATATCCGTCTGTCCGTCAACCTTTATGTTCATCCTCCTTTTATCTTTGCCAGGGCTTACGTGTCTCTCTTCATGCGGCACCTGTGCGAGCCGGTGGCCGACGGGGCCGAGACGTTCGCAGATGGCGTGCCGAGGGAGGGCCTGTGTCGGCAGCCGGTCCTCACCCGAATCGGCGTCATGTCTCTTGTCAAGAAGAAGGTCAGAGCAAAGTTGTTCGGCCGCCGTAGGCCAAGACAAACGTGGGGAATGAAGGAAGTTATGCAACTCAAAGTTGTGACGGATAATATTTCTGTCCCGCGGATTGGACGGGTGTATTGGTTCGCAGTAGCGCCCAACAAACTCATTATTTATGAAAGAAGTATATTTCAAGCTGACCCTCTGTCGAAAAATGCTAAAAAAGACAGCTGTCTTGTTTGGTAAACTCATTTTTAATGAATAATTCCCTGCATCCTTCCAGTCCAAGCATGAGGACAAAATGCATTGACAGTAACTTGACACAGCTCTGATATGACGTTAGGAGAGCGTGCATCAACAACGAGGCTGATTTTGATGAGACAAAAATGAAAAACGTAACTTCCTGCGGATCCCTCGTGTGTAAGTCGGCGATTAGAAACCAGCGCGGGTTGAGAGCAGGTGCGGTGAGAGAGTAATTGCTGAATTTAAATGCACTGACTGAACCATAAATATGACCAAGTATCCTAAAAAGGTGAATAGTAGCTTTAATCGTGCGCCTCCGCACGTCAGTGGCATTGTCTCCTGGCTCATATGAGGCAGTAAGATGTCTTTAATTCTACGGATGACAAAGACAATGTAGTCTTCATAAAACGTCGGAGGTCTTTTTCCAGTGAAGAAATCAACCGCGCCATCTCGGCAGATGTTCTGATCGACCCGCACTGCTTTCTGTTCGCCAGTTTTGCTTGAATTTATCCAGACATCCTTCAATCCAGTTTTCAGTCCAGCGTGTCGAGACACGCCGACATCCTGATCTGCTACCTGCGCCTGCGGGAAACGTGTGATATACTGCCAGGCGAACGGGGCATGGGGGTGGTGCGTTTGAATAAGATGGTACCAAATTTTTTTTTAATTGTGCTGAGTGTTTTGTGTCCAGATCCAGGAGTTCGAGCACATCAACGGCCGCTGGAGTCTCCCGGAGCTGAAGCCCGAGGTCAGCATAGATAAAACCTCCTCCAGGGCCTCCTCTCCTGCTGTGAAGACCGCCACACCCACGCCCGACGCCAGCTACAACAACACACCTTGCACCTCCAAGCCAGGTAACCAACCAGCAGGGGGCACTTTACACACGCGTAAAGGGCAGAGTTGAATATGACCTACAGTAATGTGCGTGTGTTTGTGTGTGTGTGTGTGTGTGTGTGTATGCAGCGACCCCTGCTCCAGCAGACAAGCTAGAAAAGAACGGAAAAGATGCAGAGAAGGAGGAAGACAAAGAGGAAGGCGAGGCCGTGTCGGACAAGGAGAAAGTGAAGGAGAAGGAGAAGGAGGAGGGGAAGGAGGTGGACGGCAACAGGACCGCAGACCCTGAGGAGGTGCGACACTGTCCTGAGAGCCAATCTCTGCAGACCTTTTCATGAAGTCTTCTTAAAACACGTTTAAAAGTTTTGCATCTCCTGCTACACCACGAATCTCATAACCTCGACGTTACTGTCAAGGGTTTCTCCAGGCATGCCATTGTTTTCCAGTGTTTTCCACTCACTTTCACGCACCGTGAAAATCAAAAATGACATTGTTATCGCGTGACGAACCAAGCCAAAAGAAATTTGGCGTGTGTTGTCTGTAAGATTGCAAGATTTTACAAACTCCGTCGTGCTTCTTTCCAAAGCTTTCCTCCTCGACTAAAGAGGCGTCACAAAACGCGTCCCCCGGTCGGAAAACCGAAGGCAAAGATGAGAGCGACCTGACGGAGGAGGAGAAGAAGGACACGGCTGAGGCTCTGACAGAGGAGAGGAAAGAGGAGACGAAGCAGGACACGGAGGTCAAAGAGGAGAAATCAGGTAGAACAAAAGCACTGAAAAGAACGTCAGTGAGACTTTGTCTGGGAGCCCTTGCAAACTGTTTTTTCTCCCCGCAGAAGGAGAAAAACTGGCGGAGGAGAAGGAAAAAGACAAAGAGACACCGGCAGCAACGGAAGCGACAGACGGCAAGGATAAGGCCGAGGCGGCTGACGTGAAGAAAGGTGCGTCCCGCCGTCTGTGACGCCCTGTGACGCCCTCGGCGCGCGCACGCTTCCGCTAAGTGACACCTCTGCTGTCTTTCTCTCCTCACAGAGGAGGTCAAGGGTGAAAAGGATGCTGGGAAAGACGTCAGAGCGGCGAAGGAGGAGGCGCCCAAGGGTAACGGGAGGCCTCCCATCGAGAGACCTCGCTTTATGTTCAACATCGCAGATGGCGGCTTCACCGGTCAGTCCTGATTTACCCGATTAAGTTGATAAAACATTCCAAATCAATTCTTTCTGAAACATTTTAGCCATTTTTCATGCTGTAATGACAATAATTTGAATGGTTTAATGTCGTTAAAGTTGAGTATTTGCTGCTTTTTCCCGTCTTGTATTATTGTAAATTGAACATTCGGGAGGTTTTGCAGTCTTTTATTGCACCTCTGGGCGCTCTGTTCCTTAAATTCATGTTTAATTACCTTGAACAACAAACCTTTTGTTTCCAGGCACCTCTGTATTACGAACCACTGAGTAAGATATACTGGAGCTTTAAGAATAATCTGTGTTTTCTTAGATTTAGCGGTATTTGCAACTGAGTACATCTAGCACTGCACCTTTTGTTTTAAGGCCTGGATGCTTGTTTTCCTCACCCTGTCTGAGGTGTGGTCAGGTGACTGTCCCTTACAGATCAAAAGCAAGAACTGTGCCTGTATGAAAATCAGCTTTTTTTGTTATGTAATAAAAATACTAGACAGCCCCTGAAAGATGAGGAGAGAAAGGTGAAAGGGTGAACATAACTTGAGCTGTCTAAACAAGTGACTGGGCAGACAAAACAACAAAGACTTTGCAGCTCATGCACAAAATAAAAATAAAAAAAGTTGCCCCCTTTGTATCTCAGATTTTCTGCACAAAAGCAGCACCGAGCCAAAATGATCTTCACCTTGATCGCAAACCTAGAAGAGCTCTTTGTGCTGCGCAAACACCTGCAGTCAGGTTTCAGCTAGCTAAGCACTCTCGAGACCAAACCTCATTTTCACTTTGTGTTGACTTCGCCCCGCAGAGCTCCACACTCTTTGGCAGAACGAGGAGCGGGCTGCCATCTCCTCCGGGAAGATGAACGAGATCTGGCACCGCCGACACGACTTCTGGCTGCTGGCGGGAATCGTGATGTATCCTTGACAGCAGTTGCCCGGACGATGACCCTGGCGTGTTTATTTTTCTATCAGCCGGCAGAAGCCCAGCGCAATAAGTCAACAAGCCAGCCAGAGCTCGGTAAACAGCGAACTGTGTCTGCTGGAAGCTGATGTAGTGGCTCATTTAGTTCATGTTGTTCCCTCTATTATGGTAATTAAGGCCATGCAGCATTCACATAAACTCTGTTTTCATTATTCGACGAGTTAATGCTGAGGTCTAGTTAGGCTGAAATGAAAAAGAAGAAATGCTGAGACCTATTTTGTGCTCAGAATCAGCGTTCAGTTTTAACATTTGGAGACATGAAGTTGTTCTCTTTGCATGAAGACGACAGCAAGCCTGTCTAAAGCTCAAAACGTCTTATCAAGAAGAGATATTGTCACTTTTACATCTCTCTTTGTGAATTTATTAAGCTCGAGAGTTACAACATGTTCGTTAGTGATGTTTAGTGACACTGGCAGGTGTTACCTGAAGGAGGCAGGTTAGCTGCTAGCTAGCATAAAATCTGTGAGGAATGAGAAACTTGTCTTTGACTTTCTGAAGGTGAAACCCTAAAATCATCTTTACATTTCTAATTGTGTTCAAATACAAACATACAAGATACAAAATGTTAATTAGTGAGCTTTAAATGTGATAGTAGACTTAGCCAGGATAGCTGTTGTTATGCTAAGGCACGCTAACGCTCCATACTTGATCTTCTTCAGTGAGAAAGCAAAGAAATCTAACTAATTACATTTCTAGTGATGAATTCATCTTAATTAATCTCAAAACAAATTTGAAAACATGTTCAGCGTCACTGTGACGTTACTTTTACGACGTTGGGCAGGGAGGGCGATGACCCACGCGTGGCTCGCACGCTTTAGCTCTTACCGAAAGTGTTACGTGACCCTTAACCTCTGTGGCAGTCACGGCTACGCCCGGTGGCAGGACATCCAGAACGATCCCCAGTTTGCCATCGTCAACGAGCCTTTCAAATCACAGGCGAACAAAGGGAACTTCCTGGAGATGAAGAACAAGTTCCTGGCTCGACGATTCAAGGTAAGACGAAAACTTTGCTAACACAGACATAGCAGTCGGCTAATATTACGTCCAGCTCGACGTCTGTCTTTCAGGCTTTTATGTCACAAAGCTCTTGCCAGCGACTGAAAGTTACCCGCTTGCCCAGCTCCAGTTCTGGCACGACACCAGCTCCACTTCCTCTAAGCAGCGCCCCCCTCCCAAACCTCGGGCGTGTAAAATTCCTCTTCCCGGTGGTCCAAAAGCATCATAAGATAACTTATGTTACTGTTATGATTGGGCGCAGTGTGGGAATGACAGATAAATCATTCACCTGATTAGAAGTCTGTGTGGCATCAAAATGATTTAATATGTTATTTTTATGATTAAAAAAAAAAAAAAAAGTCAGACCAAGTTGCTTTAGATACAAGAACTTTGCCTGAATCAAACATAAATAACAGCTCATGACTATGACGAGGCATTCAAAGCCAACAAAACGTTGCGCAACGGGCGCATTTTGGTTTTTATGAAAGAAGTCTTGCGGTTTTTAAAACTCGACAAACTATTTCAGTCAGATTTCACAGCGTCTCCAGTCACCTGACTTGTTTGATGGTCGTATGACGGATGCCCCAAGGCCCACATATTGGCTGGATGGTATCGCTGACCGCTGCACTTCTGGAACAGCTCTCATCCTGTTTTTGAGCGGCTCACATGTTTCAGATCCTGCCCTCAACATCCTCATTTACTGTCTCCTCCAACTCCCCTCGCTTCTCATTAGCTCGCTTGCAACACTTTTTTCTTTTTAAGGTTTTCTCTATAAATCTGACGTAAATGAAAAATGCAGCGGAATAATTGTTTGCACAACAATTTCCTCTCGGTATGTCATCGTTGCGTTTGGTTGTGTAACACAATAACCTCTTAGGCAGCAATAAATAACTCCTCTTTACGGGACACACACCCAGCACTTTCCCATGAAATGCTTGCATTACTGCTGCTATACCAGAAGCGAGACAGTGATATATTGCTGAGGTAACTGGAGCAGTTTTCATAGGTTTTGTAATATAAGCAGTTTTATATAATTGTATATTTATATGATTATATAATATAATGAGAGTAGGGAGTAGACAGACTTCTAGAGATTTCGCAGCCCCGTTTTTATCATTTTTTTTCTCGCTCCCGCGTCTTCGTTTTCGGCGTGACGCGAGGAATAAAATGTTGCCTTTCAATTCTCCTTTAATTAAAAATTCTGTGTGAGTTTATGAAGTTGCGATAAATCTTGAATAATCAGCTCAACTGTTTTCATACCAGGTAGCTCATATTTGGATTTTTTAGCTCCCTCCCCGGACGCATTCGTCTTTGTTCTCTGTTTTCAGTACCTCTCGGTGCAATCGGTGGCATCAACTGTGCAGGGGAGGTACGAAGAGGGCGAAGTCGATTTGATAGATGAACTCAATGTGCAGGAATCTACTCTTTGACAAGATAATGAACTCCTCTGTTCCTGCTACGAGATAATAAGTCTTGTTTCTAATCTGCTCTGCTTGTTGTGTCATATCTTTTTTTCTCTCATTCATTATTTTTCATGCACCGCTGGCAAGGTAGACAAATCAGCAAGATAAATCAGAAATTGGGGCAACAATAAGTAATGGCTCGTAAATTCACTCGACTTGCCAAAATAAAACACCAATGTTTGGTATGGACCCGTGCTCCGGTTCCTTTCCTGACACTAATTATAAGCAGCTTTTGTTGTTCTGTTATTGAGTGTGTTCAAGTGGAAGTATACTCCAAACGTTCTGTACGCACACTTTAAAAAGAAAGAAAAGAAAGTTGATTTGTTGGAGTGCGCCGTTGACGGGAACGAGTATCCAACAACGCGGCGCACACAACGGAAAGTCTCACAGCTGTGAGGCATTAAGGCAAATTGTTGATAGTGATGAGACAGCTGAGGACAATCTCCCAAAGAAAAACAAGTTTCAGATATTTGGTCGAACCTTTCTTTGACTGAAATAAATCGATCAGGAAAGATTTTGTGTTTTACAGTTCAGGGCATGTTCTTCTTGAATTTCTCCTGATGGAGCGCGATGATGGGAAGTTTAGTTCAGACTTTCTTTGTTTACCATGAAAATAATGGTCCTTAAATTTAAAATGCATTGATACAAGATACATAAAGCGGCTGTCATATCAGATTTTCACGTCCAAAAGCTGATACACGTCATGATATCTAAAGAAAAAGCTCTTAAATCAGTTTTTATTGTGCGTTTTTCCTCTTTTTTTTGGCAATCAATTACATTGATGAATGAATGAAGTGTAGGGAGGTGGAAAGAGAGTCTTTAACATGCAAAAAGAAGAGTTACACCGCAAAGTGAGAACAGAAAGAACCAGAAAGGATGCTGCTGGAAGTAAATCATTGTGACATAAATCTAAAGTCCCCACTTTCCTGTCAATACTCAGCTGTCTCTCTCCACTAAGGCTTGAAAGGGCCCCAAAATATCTTAGAAACTAGTCTTGAAACTATAAGATAAGACAGCGAGCCTGACAGCCGTTGGACTGAAGGACCTGCAGTAGCGCTCCTTCTTACATGGTGGGAGCAGCGCTTTCACAAACGTCTCCTCTCTCGTCCTCCAGCTGTTGGAGCAGGCGCTGGTCATCGAGGAGCAGTTACGGCGGGCGGCCTACCTGAACATGACCCAGGACCCGAGCCACCCGGCCATGGCGCTCAACGCACGCTTCGCCGAGGTGGAGTGCCTCGCCGAGTCGCACCAACACCTCAGCAAGGAGTCACTGGCGGGCAACAAGCCGGCCAACGCTGTGCTGCATAAAGGTCAGTGATGTTGGCAGGTTTTTAAAAAAAAAATATCTCTGTACAGTTATTAAAAGAAAACATTCAGTGTGTGTGTGTGTTTAAAAAAAAAAAGCAGAGTGATAACCGCAGGCGCACAATAAAAAGAGAGAGATACACATCAACACATCTCACAGCGTCGTTGTGCAATCACTCTTTCCTCCTGCAGCCACCAAATCATCCAGCCTGACTCTGACTTAAGTAAAGCCAAGCAGATAAGCTTACACCATGTTAAGTGATAGCTCCAAACATTTCCTCGCCGGCTCGCCTGGCAAGTCTGTCCATGTTTATATCGCCCCGTCGAAAGGAAACACGCTCGCTACGCCTCGGCACTACTGTTCTCGTTCTTGTCTCCTGTACTTCTGCACGTAACGCCACCGAACTTAACGAATCCTCGTAAACATTTTTTTTTCCCTTTAATCAAATTGTCTGCAATCGGTGATGAAGTCCATGTAGGGGTGTGATGACAGAGTGGTGAGATAATAAAGGACGGGAACAGACATCTCTTGTGAAAATAAAATGAGGGACGTGCTTGTTTTGGAGTTAAAAAAGCCCCAAAAGTAATCTGGAAAAATGAGATTTTAAACAGACTACGTACGTAACAGACCCTGGAAACTGGACTTATCACCAGAATAACTTCTAAAGAACCAGGAAGACTTATCTTTGGTACAGTTTCTTGAATTTAATAATAATAATAGCTTAAAAAACAGAGTTTACAAAGTGCTTTAACGCGACGAGCACAAGCGGGATAGTCAAAAAAACAGAAACGTAGCAGCATAGAAATAAGATTTAAGAACAAAAGACAGTTAAAAGATGAGACAATATGAAACAATTACAAATCAAAAATCAATAATATGCTAAAATATGATTAAAAACACAACGACACATTCGCATGCCACTTTTTAATTAAAAAAAGGCAACGTTACATGAAAGCAATGTGTTTTAAGAACTGATTTAAAAGAACTAGCTACAATAATCGAGTCTAGAGACGCGTGGGTGACTCGAGTTGTTGAGTTGACTGTGTTTTTAATTTCCAGCGTGGATCAAATTATTAACAAATGGTGCAAAGGGGGGCAGGGATGCGGTGTGAAGCGTCAGCGAAGCGAAGGCACTCACTGATGCATTTGTTGTTGTCATCGCAGTGCTGAACCAGCTGGAGGAGCTACTGAGCGACATGAAGGCCGACGTGACCCGGCTACCGGCCACGCTGTCCAGAGTCCCGCCCATCGCCGCCCGCCTGCAAATGTCCGAGAGGAGCATCCTCAGCCGGCTGGCCAGCAAGGGCACCGAGACGCACACACCCCCGGTCAGCAGTCTGCCGTTTTAAACACACACACACACACACACACCTACGCGTGCACACACACAAAAACAGGTTGAAACCTGCTGGAGCTGCCTGCGCTCGGTGGAAAAATAATAAATGGAGGACGGCCAATGAAAACACGGAGCCCATTATCTTGTCACCCACCTGTGGTTTTTCACTCCTTGGCTGTTTAGTCAGCAGATTTATTTTGTCAGCTTACATAACTTAAAAGTGGATTGTCTGATTTCGTCCTATCTCCCGTTTCTATAAATCACTTCCTGCGCGCGCATAATCCCTTCTCTTCCTCCTGCCGCAGCCCATACCTCCGGGACCCTACGCGACCCCTCAGAACTACGGCGCCCCCTTCACGCCGGCGCCCCCCAGCGCCCTGCACATGGGAGGGGCCAACTACAGTCAGATGCCGCCCGGATCCTTCATATCAGGTCAGTGTTTGCGCGCTTTTGTGGACTGATCACAGGTGAATTTGATACTTGATGCTTTGGATTTGAAGAGCCTCCACAAGCGGCTTCAAATATGTTTCATCGTCTCTGTGAAAGACGCAAGGCTTCACCCGCCGGTGTGAGTCCGTGAGTGTGTGTGAGGTGAATGTGCTGCAATCAGAACGGAACGACAGGCATCAAAGATGTCGAGGCGTCCGTAATTATCGCATTCAATTTTCACAAGGACACCAGTCTGTTTGATGTGTTTTGAAACTAGCCAGATTTATGCTTCTTTGCGGGGGTGTTTTTTTTTTTCTGGCACAGGAAGCGGTTCTCAGAGCTCAGCAGAGAGCCGAAGCTGTTTGATTGTTGTAGCACCACAGCAACAGCAGATTTAGTAGCTTATTGAGGTCACGTTGTACACATGTTGTCTACCTGAAGGGTTCCTGTGCACCATCTTTCATTTTACGCGGAGACAGAAGACGATTCGGAACCAGGAGCTGCGCTTGCTGTTCATCAATCAATTTAACCCTTTGTTGACCTACCATAGAAGCGTATCTTTACATGTTTACATGCTGTAGCGCCATACCCGTGGTCTGGATTATGAGGTTTTTGTCGTGTTGTGTTTACTGGACATTCACAGACCAGTTAATGGAAGGAAACGTTGCTCTGGGACACGATGCATGTGTGACTCCTCCAGGTTCTATATGCAAAAAGAATTATTGCTCTGTCTCATTTGGATGCAACTGTACCGGCATTTAAAAATAGATATGCAAATGAGACCGCCGCTGCTCCGTAGGTCATAAAGGGTTTTAAGATGCAGAGGTCTGTTTACTCGTCAGGAAAGGTGCTAAAGACTGTCAGAGGATAACCCTGATCGGTGCCTGCATTACAAAGAAGTGTGGGGGGTCATGGAGTTTGAAAGATGCAGGTGAGACTGTGTTGCATTATGGGAATGTGTGTGATCCAGCCACATGAAAGCAGCAGAGGCCTTTTCTTATTTTGCCTCGCCCTTGGAAGCCTCGCTGCATTATTTTCCAGGTGCCTGAATTTTTGTGTTTTCCTCTGCATAAATAAAGACATCGTAAAAGGCACAAATTGGTGCCGAAAAATGAGCAGAATGCAGGAAATTAAACGTTTCGGGCTGGCCAGAAAAAGTTCCTGGAGGGAGGACCTTTTTTCTTTTTAAAAATACATTTCCTGCAAGTGTCATAACTTCTCGGAAGCCAAACACCAAATGGTCACGGCGCTTATTTAAGTTCCCTCGGCGGAGGCTTACCTACAAAACCGGGCTTTGTCAGAGCCGGCGCAGAGAAGGAGACGGTCGACTGTTCACAATCAATCAGAGCTCTGCACGAGACAACGCAAGCAGGCCAGCGTGACTAATCACAGCTCCTGCGGTCTCTGCAGCATCAGCTTTGTGCGGGTTCACATCAGCTCCACGACACCCTGACATGAGAAAGCACACAAATCCGACTCTCTTTTTTTTTTTTCTTCTTTTTTTTTGAGATCTGGACTTGATTACTTGGCAACTCGCGCCGATGATGGGCAAGGCCCGTCCAATTTTCAACTTCTATTTAAAGATATCATCTGAGGAATTCCATCTTTATATGGTTATGTTGTTGTGGAAAAACATTTAGCAGAGAAAATATATTTTTTAAAAAAACATTCAGGCTTCATCAAAATGACTCTGGGAAATCGGGTATTTTGGGGGGAAAAAAAAGTCCAAGCAGTGCAGTTTTATGATCGAGTCGGTGCTGCTTAACTCTTAAATTTCATCCTAATGAATATATACTTTGTCTTCCTGAGCAGCTTTGTTGTGAAAGAAGTTGTGAAACCTTCAAAATCCAGAAAGGAGTTCATATTGGGGGGTGGGGGGGCAACACACACACACACACACACATCTGTAGCAGTAGTTTCTGATGTGGCTGCCAGATCGACACCTGAAATAGACATTACCAAAGAAATCAAACACAAACGTGCTGCGCTGCTATATTAAGGCATTTTCATCTCTTAACATGTCCAACCTCGAAACCTCAACGCTCGGCTCGGGCGGCGCGTTGTGCAACAATAAAGCGAGAGTCTGGAGCGCTATCAAACCTGTCTGAGTCGCAGTATTCATGTTTGTTTCCCCCGTTTGAAGTCGTATCGTGGCTCTCGTTACTTACTGAGTTAAAAGCTTGTACAATTAAAATTATAAGAAGAGAGAGAGAGAGAGAGAGAGAAAAAAAGAAAATCTGTTTTGGCTCCTGATCCAACTCCCCTCGCCTGCAGTCTGTCAGAGCGCACTGGCAGTTTGTGAATTTATTTTCTCATAATTAGTTTGGTAACAGCATATGCTCACCAGACACACACACACACACACACACACACACTGTCTCTCTCTCTCTCTCTCTCTCTGCTCTGCATGTGTGTTCGTGTTCGGAGATGTTTAGATAGCAGCGATGTGGCAGAGATAACTGGTAAAACCTGATATTCCCCAATAGACTTGCCCTAAAAAACCTCAACACCCAGCTCTCTCAGCGCTGCGCCTGCCTCTCACTCGGTGTATCTTGATTTATGTAATTGTAGACTGAGACATCTGTCAAAAGCATTGCATTTTAGAGAGCCAGGGCCTATCTCTGAAAATGTCATTATGCTCAGCCTGTCTGAATTTGGCCAATGCCAAGAAAACATTCGGACTTTGTACCGAGGTATTTTGAGAGGGACCGAAACCGCAGAAGGAGTTTGGTTGTGTAAACGTCGTGTTGTGACTTGTGAACCGGCGGAGGAGGGCCGGGCCCCGGCGCTGGCTGTTCAGAAATAGTCGCGTGCGCGTGCCCGCGCGCGCAAGAGCTGTGTTACTCCGTCGGGGTTTTTTTTTTTTTTTTTGCTTTGCGGGGGCCCTCGCGAGCAGCTGAGCCGAGCCGAGCCGCGGAGTGCAGTCTGGACACCCTGAACCCTGGCAGGGCACACAAGCATGCAGCAAATGAGGCCACATTTACGGTCTTGATTGGGGTCGCGCTGGTTCCTGACCTTTCTTAGACTCAGCCGGTGAGGGGGGGGGCAAGAGCAGGAGAAATGGAGTTAAAACAACACAATTCTCTGATCTCTTATTTTTTTTTGCGACCTCTTTTAATAGCCCCTCTCCTGAGAGAATCACCCGAGTACACAAAACACATCCAGAAATATGCATGTCTGCCACGGCCACTCTTTAACTACACATCTACGACTCTAGCCCGGACTCTGTGAACTTTGCTACACAATGTAATGATACACCCGAGCGCTCCAGTGAAGGATTGTTTTGTGCTGTCTCACACATGGCAGTATCTCAGCATTTGCACAATATCTTGAATTGCATTTTGGAAAACCTGTTTCAGCCATCAGTACTGCCGTGAGGAAGCTACTCATCTGCACAAAAGAGGAGTCCCACATTCTAGGCCTCATCTTTTAGGGACGTAGAAATTAGAGAGCGATTGCCCTGCAAGTGGAGCACACTGGTTCAAGCCCTCATGACTGCAAGCACCTGCCCTGCTGAAGTGTCCCTGAGCAGGACACTGACCCCCACACCCCTTCCCCGCCAGCTCCAGTAGCTGACCCCTGACCTCTCTGCAGAGGAGGGAGGCAAACTAAAAGAGAATTCCCTACGGGGACCAGTAAAGTGTCACATTATCCTGCTCCCCTCTCCGAGTCTCCACTACAGTCTGCCGCTTGTCTGCCCCCACAGAAGCCGCCGCCGCTGCTGGGGCCACCGGGGGAGCCGCTTGGGGAGCCGCCGGAGGGCCAACCGCCGCTTGCCAGAAGACCAAGGAGCACTGATGTGGGGCAGCGGCAGCGAGTGGTGGACCTCTGGAAGGACGGCAAGTCAGAGGGGGCCATCGGACAGGAGCTGAGGATGCCCAAGTCCACGGTGCACAGCATCATCGTCAAGTACCGGCTCAGCAACACGGTGGAGAACCTCCCGCGCAACGGGCGACCGAAGAAACCCTGAGAGGGGCGGGCGCACCGAGGCGGTGGGGACACTTGGATAAAACGTCCTGGAATGTAACGAAAATAGACTGAAAAGGAGAGACGAGAAAACTGAACGCACGGGGAGAAAGTCCAGAGAGGACCCAAGGACGGAGCACTTTGACGCCGCAGGAATGTGAGGAATATAAAAGGGGAGAAGTGAAGCTCACAGGACGGGTCGAATAAGAGCGGGGAGAGCGAAAAGGCGGAAAGAAATGGCGGCGGCTTTTGATCCAAAAAAACAAGCAATTAACAGCAGAGAGAGAGAGAGAGAGAGAGGTCCAGAATAAGGAGGGAGAGGTGAAAAGCTGGCCTTGAGATCAAGCACTAATGATGCGTGGGGTGGGTGGATGGTGGAGGGGGGCGGCGAGGAGAAGGAGAGATGGCCTGTCTGGAACAAACAAATCCTCGAGCAAAGAGAAAAAGGCGCTACTGGAAAAAAAAAAAGAGAAAAAAAAGATGTCTGGACTAAAGAGAGGAGGGGGAAAAAAAGACAATATGTTAATGCAATCACAGGTTTTCAGGAATTCAGATATGAAGGCCGAAACGGAGAGAGAGAGAGAGAGAGAGAGAAATGCAACACACAAAGGACTCAGACGAAATTTCTCGAGACTTCTTTCTCTGTGTTTCTTCCCCTGCGGCGGCGGCGGCGGTGGTGGCGGCGGCGGCAAAAAAAAAAAAAAAAAGATCTCCCCCCGGATCAATTCTTCATCCGCCGGCTGACTGAACAAGCCTGTCCCCTCGCTCTGACCCTGTACTCCCTCATTCCTCCACAGCCCTCCACTCCTCCGTCTCTCTTTCTCAGTCTCACACACACACACACACACATATATATTTATATACATATATACCGTGGACCTCACACACAACCTAGAAACCTGCAAAGAACTTCATTTATCTGCTGAGTGCAGACAGAAAACAGAAAAAAAAGGGACGAACTGGACTGCAAAAAAAAGTGAAGGAGATGAAGAAAAGTTTATTCTCAGTGTGAAACGCTACTTCCTATTGACTCTTTTAACCTAGCATTCCTCAGTCTGACCAAGCATAGAAGCAACAACCATAGATATATATAAAAAAAACTCTTAAAAGTTGCCTTTGTCCAATCAGAAGCAACGTTACTGACTCAATCTGAAGGACCTGTATTGAGATATGTACTGTATTACAAAGCATATTTACTATCGCACCCTTTTGAGGGGAGCAGGGAGCAGGGGGGGTGGTTACTTAAAGGGGAATATCACTCCATTTCCTGTTTTTAAGCCTCATCACGGCAAAATCAGTATTTATGAGCAGCTCTTCCCCAAAGTTAAAGACTGTAATCTGTCACTGAAAGAAAAAGGGAGACCCGCTTTGAAGCCCGAAGAGACATTCTTGTTCTTTAAGCTGCTTTATTGTGACAGCGTGATGGATTCCACGCTGGAAAATGTCCCCCGATCCCCGAGAAAATAAAACACTCTGGACTGTGTCATCGTTTTTCCAGCTCTCTCCCTCTTTCTCTCGCCGCGTGTGTGTGCAGCAGAGCTGTACATCAGCGTGTCATCCCAGACTAAAGAGCGGGATGAACCCGTCTTCCTCGGGGAAGAAAGAGAGGCGAGCGGTTACGCTTTTCTACGAGAGTTTTTAAACCAAAATTGGGTGGTATTTCCCTTTTTTTTTTTTTTTAAAGCTTGAAGGGACATCAAGACGTAAAGTGCGGCCTGCAATGAGGAGAATATTTCGTGTGTGTGTGTGTGTGAATGTGTTTTCGTTCTTGTAGCGCTGCCATTTTTATCAAGACTGGGTTTTGTTTTTAAAGTTTTGATATCGGTGCCAATACGACAGCTGAGTTTCTTCTCTAACTCCAAAAAAAAAAAAAGATACTTTGAAGAAGATATTAATGTTTTTCTACCAAACTTTTTTTTTCTATCTCACAGAATAAGCTAAACTTGTCAGATGCATCTTCTCCGATGTTGTTCAAGGGAACCGTAGAAGAATTTTACCTAAATGTGTTTAAAATAAGCAAAATTCTAACTTAAACCTGCATTAATCAAACTTTTTATATCAACAATGGATTAAATGAATATGTATAATGTAAATTATCACCCAACTACGCTTCATGGAGCCTTTTTTAGCTTCTTCCAGCTCATTGTTTTTGGTTTACAGTCCGCAAATTTACTCTTTTGGTCTTATCAATGTTGTTTCCAGCTGCGGGCAGCTGCCTTATATCAAAAAAGCTCCGGTAAACCAACCTGCACGGCACCTAACAAACGTTAGCAACCAGCATTTAGCAGCTAAAGAGTCAGGTGATTCGTTCAGGAGTTGGTGGAGACCAAAACGGAGAGGAAAGGAGTAATAATTAAAATAAGCGCTTCATGCTCACTTTTAAGCATCATTGAGTGCGATCCCTCGCCTTCAGAGCAAACATAAACAGGCGCTGCACGCACGCAAACTAAGCACGGGCATGCACGCAAACGACTCCTTCCACAGTGAAAAGCCTGATTGATGATTTTTACCTCCAAACTCTTGCAACACATAAATTCACGAAACTCTTGTGAAACCTCGTTTCAAGTCTCGAAAGTTGGACAGACTCTTAATTCTAAAATCAAGCCTGTGCTTTCTTAGTTCCTGAACAGTTGACAGTTCAAACACAGAAGGTTGTTCCTGATGAAAGGTTTTGGCACGGATACACACACGCAAAGCTTTTCTGCAAGCAAAAATGCTGCGCTTCCTGCCAAGATGGCAACGTTCACCTCTATCAGATAGTAGGCAGGACCTACAGGGGAGAGACACAGGCTGTCATGTCGGCCAAGAATGTTTTTTATTGCCTTTCTGGACTCAATACTCCATCCAGTGCAGTCCCAGAGTTTTAAGCCAAGTAGACAAATAAAAGTTGTATGAGTTCTTCACGATATGTCCAGGTGTTGGTTTTATCATTTTTGATATCTACAGTCATCACTGCCAAGCTAATTTGGGACAAGTAAATGCTACTGTGAAGCTGCAGGCAGGCTGTAGAGAGTGATGGATCTGTTTGAACAAAGAGGAGAAGTATTGCGAAGTGAATTTGGCAGGAGAGCGAAATGTACGATGTTGGACGTCGCAGAGGGAATCTGTTATCTGGTCTAATACAAGTGCCTCACTGAATTCCTCCTCCTGTTTTATCTTCCCGGCCTCTTTACCTTATATGCCCAACTCCTGCTGGAGTTTTGATATCGATATTCAGAGCTGTAATCCTCACACCTGTGGTGACTGGTGGTAACAGGAAGCGTGGTTTAAGGCTACAACAGACGCTTCTTTGTCAGGAGAGCAGCTGGTGTATCTGGTTACAGCGCAGCCAAACAAACCGCACATTGTTTTAATAATAATAATAATTATGATAAAAAAATCAGTTAACAGTGAGGTTTATATCAACGAGATGAAATTAAACAGTCACATTTACATGTTGCGTCCTGTGAATCGCTCATGTGGAGCTGGGAAACCAGGCGCAGGAGTGGCGGACTCCGCCACACAGAGAGGTAATTACTGAATGTGGATACATTAAATGACTATTACTGAAGGAACATGGGCCGTAAAAAGTAGCAAAAGTGCAATTTCAGGAAAACATTAATAACTTTAAAATATATGTTGTTTTTTATAAATGAATGGTTAACATTCCTTTAAAGTCCATGTAAAGTAAGGATAAATATGTGTTCTGAGTTATTAACCACCCAGCCAATGGAGAAGTTTATGAAATTAGGTGTGAAAATCAGGTAAAAGTTAGCAGCACTCTCAGCTCCAGGACTGTGGGGGCGTGTCCTCTGAATGTGCTGAAGCCACGCCCACTCGTGGGATCAGTCAAGCAGCCATTTTGAAGCAACTGAAACGTGTCGGATGAGTTCAGAAAATGACATGACTAACTTTGAAACGCTCTGAGCTGAGATGAATTCATCTCCATCTCTCTGCTCAGGGTGGCCTCAGCGTGTCATCGAGCCGCCCTTTAAGGACCGCCCACAAAATCCTGGACTGAAAACTGTTTGAATGATATATTACTGAAATGTGGAGTTAGAGGTTCAAAGTCTTTTCACATGTTTTCAGCAGCTATTTTCCAACATATTCAATGTGTTTTGAAGGAAATCTCAGAATTGCCTTTACATGGACTTTAAACTTGTGACAGATGTGCACTGAGCGGGACATTTTACAATTAGAAAATATACTTTTCAGCGCTCTCTGGTGGACAGAGCCCGTAATGGTGACACTGTTTCTAGCTCTCGTCTTTTGCATTTGTGTGTTTGCACACATCGCGACTTATCTGTCCTTCCTTTCGATCTTCCTCTTCCACATCTCTGTCCTCTGCTCCTGCATCTCTTTTTTTCCTCCCCTTCTATCTATGCACCCGTAATTCCTCTTGCTCTTTCACCCAGTCTTTACCTCGATTTGTTTTGCTTCTTATCAGATTTTGTCTGCCCCCCCCCCCCCCCCCACACACACTCTCACACACACTCTCTCCGGCTCTGTCTCTCCATCCCCTTTGTTGGCCTCCATTGGCGGGATGCCATACGTTTTCCCATAAGCGGTCCCCCCTCTAGGTTCTAGACACACACAGTTACAGCCCCCCTCCTCTCGGCCCGCTTCAAACGTCTTCAGCTCAATACACCCTTATCGCATCTTTGATCTGCACAGGGGTGTTATGACAGTTTATCTTTCCCCTTCACGCGAGTCAGAGTAGTATGCTATTTCTGGCTTTGTTTTGAAAGGAGCGCTAAACTCGCCGTTCCACTCCCCGAGCAGATTCACGATAGCGCACAAATATGGGAAGCACAGACCTCTTTGTTGGCCAGCTGTGCAGTCCTGTAGAAAGATGTTAATTATCATGCATGTGTGTGCGTTTGTGTGTCTGTGACCTCATTTGCCTGTGTGTGTCTGTGTGTGTCTGTGTGTGTGTGTGTGTTTACTCATTGCCGGCCTCACTCTCTCCAGGTTAACAGCAACATCTATTGTAAACATGATACTGTGTATGTAATATGATATATTGACGTACTGTATTATGCAAGTTTGCTCATTAAAAAGAGTATTATGAAGCAAGCGTGGGTGCAGTTTGTTTGCTTCTTCGTGGCAAAACATTTATTTTAAAGGTGTCACCTATTACGATATTTTAGTTGCGTTATCGTAGATAAGAGCGAGCGAGGTTGATTGGCAGGTGTTTTCTCAGCGCTGTAGATATTTTTAGTGCAGAGGCCAAAAGAAAACCGAGGCCACGTTTCCTATAAACTTTGACTGATTGTTGCAGAAGAGGATGTCTTCTTCTTGTCACCCGCTTAAGCTCAACTGCAAATATTCCTCTCTTGATTTCCTGAAGAGAATGTAGCAATAAAATGTATCGTCGGTTTTCCACTGGCAATCGATAAGGACGACGGCTCTCTCCAGGTTTTTCTCTCAGATCCTTCCCAGTAATAGGAGACGTGATGCAGCAGTCGCTCTAAGTGAAGCAGAAACTGTTAAACTACAAAGTGTTTGTGCTGCAAATTGTAGCTTATGATCTTATTTTTGATCTTTTTATAACTAAAGCAAATAGCCAGATTTGCAAAAAAAAAAATGAGATAAGACGAACATGGCACGTGGAGAAATACAAACACTTTTAACCAAGTGGAAACCTCTGTGGCTGTGAAGTGAAGCCAAAAACTGCAGTTCCTCAAACGGCCACTTGAGGCCGGTTACAGAGTCAGTCTCCATAAGTCCCCATGTTAAAATGAAATAAACAGTTTTTTGTACCAGGCTCTAAACATGTTTATTTCTGCTGTGAAGTTGGACATTTGAACATGGGGACTTATGGAGACTGACTCACTTCTGCAGCCAGCCTCAAGTGGACGTTTGAGGAACTGCAGTTTTTGGCACTTTTGCATTGGATTCACTTCACAGCCACAAAGGCTGGCACTCGATCTGGACGACTGATCTCTCCACAGTTCACTGAGGTTTAATAGCAGCCTTGGAAAAGTTGTCAAAAGTTGTGTAATCATGTTCGCATTGAGAGTTTTCATCACTGAACTCTCTCTCTCTCTCTCTCTCTCTCTCTCTCTCTCTCTCTCTCTCTCTCTCTCTCTCTGTCTTTCGCCCACTGCAGTGTTGAACGGGCCTCCCATGTCTGTAAAGAAGGAGCGGGAAGCAGAGCTGCTAGTCAACCGACGGGAGCAGCGCAGCGGAGAGGTCATCTGTATCGACGACTAGACCACACACACACGCACACACACACACACACACCACACACAGACAAACCCATCTGCTGCAAAGATATCTTCAATTTCTCCCCAAGAAGTTTCCTAAAACTTTACTCTGCTGACTGGTACTCCCCGAAAAACTACACACACACATGCACGCAGTGCAAACACACACACACACACACACACAGTCCATATTGTCTCATAACTTCTTGTGACCTTTTCTCGTCTGCCTCAAACCATTATACTCCTCATAAGCGGCCTCTTCAAACAGGCCTTCTCCTCCTCCTCCTCCTCTTACTCCTCTTGGGATGCTTCTAACCTCATCTACGCACACACACGCACACACACACCTTACACACACAACGCTCAACCCACCTCAATCCTAGAGACCTTTAGATTTCTCAGTAGACCATGTAACCTTCCTCCTCCTCCTCCTCGTCCTCCTCCTTTAAAACTCTCGACAGGAAGCTGCATGTGAAAATCATTTCTACCGCCGCACTCCATCCCCTGAAGCATGCTCTAATCACAATAATGCTGTCTCGTGGAAAAGGAAAAAAAAAAAAAATGGTGTCAAGCTGTGCCTACAGTCGTTTTAATACTGTTTCTAATTCTCCCGGAGAGGCTGAACCTCTTGATTTTCTCAGTCCGAGCAGCTCCCAAAGCACAGCTCCAGCTTTCGTTTTTTTTTTCTTCCCCCCAATGGTACACGTTCAAGATAGCCACGCGCGGCAAGCAGCAAGGTGTGATAACGGTAATTATATTCAGGACTGCTTCGACCACGTTAAGTATTCGCTGCCATCCCATCCTGCTTCCCTGGTTCTACTTTATGTACAGAGGTTTGAGGTATTTTGGGGGGGGGTTTGTTCCAGACAAGGCCTACGCGATGACGCTATTTTTCAGAAACCTCCTATGAATGTTTTTAACCTTTCATAAGCAAGTCAGTGTTATTAAAACCTATCGATCACCCCCGAACACTCCTCTCGATGCCCCTCCTGCCTCCCCTCTCCCCCCTACCGATCTTTTTTTTTTTTTCTGTTTTGTTTTTCCAAGTTTCTATTTTCTTTCTTACAAAAATCCTGTGATATACTTTGCGTATTTAAACGGCTCATTCGTGTTTCTCTTGTGTTTCTACTCTCCCGATTATGAGTATTTGTCGTATTGTCGATTGTTGCCGTCGTTCTCGCTGTCGCTATTCGAGAAAGAGCTTCTACCAAAAGAGACATTTTTTTGTAACTATGAAAAAGAAAAAAAAAAAAAAAACAACAAAAAAAAAAACGATACAGTACAGTATGTGCGACACACAATGCACCTCTTTGCCATGTTTGTCCTATAATTACAAGAGAACGCAAACGAAGAAGTTGAGCTAACTTCAGAGGTAGATATATTACAAGAAAACTAATTTTTTCTTGCTTATGTTTTAGATTTGGGGCTTGCAAATGACATATGCATATATAGAAAATAGGCCATATGTAACCCTAAATGCTTCTCTGAGCAAAAAATAAACTGTATACTATCTAACCCCAAAAATACACGGTTATTATCTGGAAAATCAGAGGCTGGAAATCCATTTTATATACTACGTCATTTAAAAAAACGCCTTAATAAACATAGCTGAACAAATGTAAAGTCATCAAACTGAATTAAGAACCTGATGTCAACCTGTAAATCCTAAGTCAGAGTCTGATTTAAGTTAAAAAGTAATACAACAATAGCTACTGTAGGAGTTAATTTATCCCCTAAATCCCAGACATGTTGCACCAATCTTCCCAGGAAATAATCCATTTTACAAATTATGTTTCATACAAAGATTTTGCAACCCCTGAACTAAAACGTTGCGTCAGAAAACAAGCACTTAGTTCTTTTTTCTTTTTTTCCTCCACTTTTTTTTTTTGCTTTGTCCTCTCTCTCCAGATTTTTTGTGTTGATTTCTGGGTATCTTTGTGTCACTGTGTAATGTAGTGGTGGCGATCAAATGATGAGTGGCAGTGAAACATGTCAATGATGACGCATCTCCTTTTTTTTTTTTTTTTCTTTCTTTAATTTTTTTTTTGTTTGTAATAAAACTGAATGAAATGATAAAAAAAAAAAACACGGTGTCGATTTTTTTTTTTCATTGTTTTGGTCCACCAACTTAATTTAACGCCGTCATCAAATTTCAAATTGTCAAACACTTTAATTTATAACCAGCCAACTGCAACCACTTCCCCAACTCCAGCAGCTTCCTTGGCCGCCATTTTGGCGACGTGGGCCAGCGTTCCACACTCAACTTTTGACTGTTATGTTTGGTGCTCACATCATACTGCAGTTTGCCATAATTGACGACGTGAACGGCCCTTATGTGCTCGAAAATGTTATATTAACATTTGTCTTGACACCGTAAGCAGATCATTTCACTGAGACGACGTCTTTATGTTGGTGCTACGTTACACACAGACGTGTATCCTCACAAGATGAATGCTAAAGCATCGTCCAACAGTAGCGTAAGTAAAAGAAAAGTAGAAGAAATATCTTACAAACGACTCTTATTTTTTGGAAATAATCTACATTTATTGGCACTAAATTGCTCATTTTCACTTTTTCTGACAACTTTGTGGACACTTGATGAATGCAAGGGCAGATTGAAAGTCATTTTTCACATTTAATGCTCCACTTTAGTCCAGGAAGTCTTAATATTCTGATGAAGTTTAAATATAAGCCCGTAGATCGAAATAGGATAGATTATTTAACATATGCAAAGCTCAGATAACTTTGACGTATTGTTTTGCCGGGCAAAATAGCGCGCTCTATTTAGCTTGCGTTGATAAATGAAGGTAAATAAAACTTAACCTCTAACTGAGCAAACGGAGAGCACTCGTCTTCAGAAACTCGGACGGCTGTGAACGCGGCGCAGAAGGAGGAAGATGTCGATGTCGATGTGGGGGGGCTGCGAGAGCAGTGTTGTGATTCAGTGTCTACTCTCCACAGGCCTTTATCACGCCTTCTTCTGTCTCCCACACACACACACGTATGCACAAGCAACCAAGAAGAGCAGATGGTTAGTGATTCATGATGACTAAAGGTGAGGAGTCACACTGCTCAGTGATTCAAAGCAGATTGATGCCACACAGTTCACTATTTACTGTTATCTCAGCTTTATGATTCCTAGCGGACTCCCATGAAGTACGCACTGACGGGCTCATTATAGATAATATATGAAGTGTTTTCGCTGCACATTCATGTTTCTGGCATGTAGCTCATGTGGACTTAGGAGGCAGCAGTTGAGGCTCGATCTTCAGGTCACTGCTGAATGTATTTAGATGTCAAAGTGTAGGAAGTTTTAAGTGTTATTGTTGAAAATGTCCTCATAAATTCACCTAAATTGCACGATATTCACTCTTGGGATGCTTAAAAACGGTCGTTTTCTTTGTATTATTGCAACAAACGAGCATTCAACTAGTCATTAGTTCATAACGTTTCCTCTGTCAGGATTAATTACAGTGGTGATTTCTTTAAATCCTCAAAGGGGGCCTGAGATAAATCTTTGGGATCAGGGGTTGAATAAATACATAAGATAGAAAAGGGGACAACATTTTTTGTCTATGTTTTACTTTTTTCTCTCTCTTGGCTAATCACTGATTACTTGGCCGTAACTCTCATTGCCCTCATTAATAACCTGACATGCGACGAGGCATCACAAGCCAAACAAAATACAGTGAGTTATATGTATATATATATATGTATATTATTTGATCAGTTTGATGAAGTTTACAGTCATACTTTGTTGTATATGTACTACTATATTTAACTCATTACCATAGTAAGGTTGTTTCTGAAGTTTTCTGACCACTTGGTGGCAGCACAACAAAGTCATGGGCCGTAAAACCGAAACATTTAGCTTAAAGATGCTAAAATGCTCTATCAGGCTGTATTTGTGAGTTTGTCGTTACAGGCAGGGGAACTTCTTTCTATCCATTATTATCATGTTGACCCTCTGTGAATACAAAATATTGATAAGTAAGATGATTATTCTTCGTGCTAATTTTTGGGGACCCACAAGCTGAAAGCGAACTCTTTGAAAACAAAAACAACAAAAAGGTTTATTCGACATTTATGATGAGTGAGTTGAGAAGAAATTGCATTGCGTACATCATCATTTTTACAGAGAATTTCTTCAGAAGACTTCACAAGATTTTCCGAACTTTGACATTTAAAAAAATAGGAATCGGGGTAGGGAAGTGTGTAAAACTGTGAGTCTTTGTGTGTGTGTGTCTTTGTGTGTGGGAAGGGACAAGGCATGTTTTTCCTCAAAGACTTTCAGTTATGTGGTCCGGGTCCAGATTCAGGAAGTGAAAATTTAGATGACTGTGTGCGCAGAGGACACTCGGGGGATTCAACGTGTGTGAGTGTGTCTGAGTGTGTGTCTGTGTGTGCCTAATCGCTGCTGACGGGGAAATATGAGGTGCACGGGGGTGGTGGGAGTGTTGGTGGTGGCGGTGGTGGTGTGTGTGTGTGTGTGGGGGGGGTTGAGTGAGACACAAAAGGGAAGAGGGAAAACGATGAGGAAATCAAACAGGATATAATGTCTACACTTCAGAATCTGACATTTTTTCCACTTGAAAACATGAATGTTTGGCTCCAATTAAAAACACTACGTTCGCTGCAGTAAAGTGCTGAGGAGAAACCAATGTGGTCCGTCCACAAAAACTACTTATAAACAAGAGTGGGAGTGCTGAACCCACTGCTAGAAATACACACTGTTTGTATTGTAGCAGGGAATATTACAGAAAGCAGCAGCAGCAGCAGCAGCAGCATATGAGAGAATGGAAGAATTTCTAAAAAAGAGATAAAAAATAAAGAAGCGACGGTCTTTACAATGTGACTGAGAGAAAGAATCAGGAGGTTAAAGTGAAAATCAGAAAGCAGAACTTTCTAGTTTTCGTCCGCGAGGTTATCAATCTGCTCCATTGACAATAAATAGCAGAGTAATTTCCCAGACTCATGGGGGCTGACTGGATCTCTTCCACGTTCTTTCAGAGCTGTGCTTTGCTTGGGACGAACTTATCATATCTGAGTTTGAGAGACTAATTCAAGTTGAGTCGCACAGAGAGGGGGGAAAAAAACATACAAAATATCTAATCTATGATTAGTTTTTTTAGCTACGCTAACAGTGTGGCTTCACGGATGGTCGGTCGGTCAATCTGAAAATATCTCAACAGCTGTTTGATGGATTGACATTCATGAATCTTGATCCCCTGAAGTTTTTTCTAGCCCAATCATCACTTCTAAGTTTTAATATTTAACTTCTTTTATGACAAAATAAGCCTAACAGAGAGAGAGAGAGACATTCATGCTCCCCAGAGGATGAATCGTGATCCCCTGAAGTTTTTTCTAGCCCAATCATCACTTCTAAGTTTTGATATTTAACTTCTTTTATGACAAAATAAGCCTAACAGAGAGAGAGAGAGACATTCATGCTCCCCAGAGGATGAATCTTGATCCCCTGAAGTTTTTTGTAGCCCAATCATCACTTCTAAGTTTTGATATTTAACTTCTTTAATGACAAAATAAGCCTAACAGAGAAAGAGACATTCATGCTCCCCAGAGGATGAATCGTGATCCCCTGAGCTTTCTTCCAGCTGAGTCATCAAAGCTAATGCCACAGCCGCAGCTGTATTTTGGGTTTAGTGCTCATTAGCAGGCACGCTAACACGCCGAAATACGATGATGAACATAGTAAACATTATACCTGCTAAACGGCACCGCGTTAACGCTGTCATTGTGAGCGCGCCGTTAGCATTTAGCTCAGTTTAGCTCACGGTTGTGCCTCAGCCCTGCAGAGCCGAGACGCTAGGCTGATATTAAGATTTTTCACGGTGATCTATTAGTCGCAGAAAATAAAACTCATTTCATTTGAAAGTCTGTGTAACATTTAATATCTAAGGCTCTGGACATATGCGGGCATCTGCAAATACTATTTAACCACTGACTCTTGATGGCAAATGAACGATTTACACAAGGCGGCTTGGAAGTGATGCGTCATCAAACAGAGGCAGGAAAGAGAGACTGTAGAGCTGGACGCTTTCCTTAATATAACTCGCAGCTACTCGACAAAAGTAAAGCCAATACTATACATAAAAATACCTTACAATCAAATTTGACCTTAGAAAAGAGCACAAATTCACATCCATGTTATTTAAAATGTTCCCCTTTCTCTGCCAGCTCCTGACTTGATATGCACATACAGTATATATATATATATATGTATAAAAAAAGTGAAGTATATACAAAGTATTTAAAGACAAAGGCAGTAATTTCACACGCACGTTGCATTGTAAAGATCATAAAATCAGTATAAAGATGTTGATTTCACAAACACACACACACTAACAGACGCTGCATTGTATAAAATGTCAACTCGTGTAGGCTCTTTATAGTGTCGAGATCTGACGCTTGCAGACATGCGCTCAGCTTCTTGAGGCACTGGTGATATAAAAGTGGAAGGTGCATGCACAGCTTTACTGTCAGTCTTATAAAGAGAGTGTAAGCACAATTTATTACATGATACAAAGGCTAAGATGAACATCCAAGTTTTTTTTTTTGTTTTTTTTTCTTTTTATATCAAGCCCTTTATCTACAGAACAGCTTCCATCACATCTGTTCTCTCGGCAGACATTCATCGAGGCATTTCGTCCACTCTTGGGTCTTGGTTTTAATCCAGAAGTCTGTGTTTCGCGTTACAAAACAGCACCGCTGTCCAGAGGAAAAATTCCACAACAACTTCCACAAATGTCAGGTTTGTCTTTCAAATTAACGTCTTTGGGAAGAGGCTGTGTCACGATGTGATGCCCACGGCTGCTTTACCATGGGAGGGGGGCGGAGGGGGGGGAACAAATGAATCTCATCCATACAAAAACAAGTGGATTTTTTTTTTCCGCTGTTCTCGGGTGAGAAAAAGATTCCGAGCTTCAGTTGACTTTGAAGATGCTGAAGATGTGAGGCGAGGCTGAAGGGTTCCCCACGGTGTGGAGCCTAAAGGACGAGCCGGTGATGGCCTGCAGCTCCGTGCCTTTGTCCAGTCGCAGGAGGCCGGACACCTGGCACGGCTTCAGGAAGTGGAAAGGGTGCGGCCCGGCGGAAGGGGTTGTCCCGTATCCCTCCATGCACTGCAGCTTCTGAGGCCGCAGGCCGCTTGTCACCACATCCAGCTTCACATACTGAGACTCTTGCTCGTTGAACAACACCTGAGGAGACAGAGAAGATGATCTACTACGTCTCACCGAGGGAGGTTAGCATAGACATTAGGAGAATTTGTTTCTTCTTTAACTATCCAAATGAAAACTAAGCAGACTGCCTCAGGATTTCCACAGTCCTGCTATCATAACTCTTTCTCTTTTTTTTTTGTTTGGCTAGATTTTCTCCAGACCTCTGTCAAGACCGAAGTCTGGCTACATGAGATTACTGTGAAATATGATATGCACCTCTCAAAAAAAACATTTTGTACTGGTACATTATGACTGTTTAAGCAAAATAATGGCTTTTTTTTTTTTTCTTTGTGAAGCTCCACCAGGTCGACGGGGCTGCATCCCAAGATCTCTGCTGATTCACTCTAGATACAAATATGAAATCAATGTGAGGTTTCTTCACCAAGGGCGCCAAATTTAAGAGCAAAAATCTTTTTTTTTCTTTACTGTTAAAATATTTGAAGCCTCAAAATTGGTTGTCACCAATAAGTGTTGGTACTTCATGTAACGACCGTGAACCTTACATGTCACAACATTTGTCTGACAACTCAATATTCTGTGCCAGAGAAACATTTTGCTCAGTACCTAGCCTTGGTAAGAAATATATCTCTTGTTAACCCACTGAGGTCTGAGTTGCCAAGTTGCCAAAACAGACAGAAAACATTAGAGTTCATTTTGTAGTTGTGTTTCTGCCCACCTAGTGAATGTAACGCCAATACTCACTCTACTTTTACCTCCGTTTTGGTCTCCACCACCTCCATATGTGGCTTTTTAGCGCCACTATTGTCACCAGCTACTTGTTAACGTTATGTTTACTGGTTTAGCGCTGGGCAGGTAGTGTACAGTTGGTTTATTGAGCTTCTTTTTGCTGAAAACAACAGTAACGATGGGAGAGGGAGCCAAAACACTGTAGTGACTCGTCCTGGTTAGATCGTGTTTTTGTTATTTTCGTATTCTCACCCTTTCCTCTCGTTTCAGGTGTTGTGACTTCCCTGCCCTCATGTTCTCCTGGGTGCTGATTGGCACCCACCCTGATTGTTTCCACCTGTGTGTCATTGTCTCCCCATTCCCTAGAGTATTTAAGTCCTGTGCTTTGTGTCCGCCCTTGCCAGGTTGTCTTGCTCATCTCGTCGCGTGGTCCTGCCGAAATTTTTCACGAGTTCACGAGCCTGCCTTTAGTTTCAGTTTTGCCGTGCCTTTGCGCATTAAATTTGAGTTCTTTTGAATCAACTTGAGTTTTTTTGAGTAACAGTCTCTACATTAGCAAGTAGCAAGCCTGAAAACCAAAACAAGAGCTGAAAGATGCTAAAGCGACTACAGAAATTAACTGACTACACATATTATATAATATGCATTGATTAGTTCAGCTTCAAAGAGGCATGTCGAGTAGCTAGATGCCTTGAAGTTTGTAGTTGGACTCTTGATAAACTACAACTCCCAGCACAAACTCACCTGGCAGAACAGGAAGTAGACGCCCGCTTTCTCCACAACGAAGGTGCCTTGTTCCTTGTTGTACCTCACCGCTTTACTCATATTCAACGTCCTCTCCTCCCAACCCTTTATCACTCCGCCCTCTCCCACTGACACACACACACACACACAACGCACACAGAGGAACACACACGCACACACATTTCCAAGATTAATCATCTCATAGACAAAAGTTTCGCAGATTATCCACCATCCTTCATTTTTACGAGCCTTACCTTGCTGAGAGGAGACTTTGGTTACTGGTGGAAAGTAGAAGAGCCGTTGAAAGAGAAAGAAAAGGGAAAGTCAATTAAGATTTTATGAGTGCAATCGTATAGGGGTATATGATTGAAACCACTTCAGCAGATGCTACACGAGACGGCTATAAGCGATCTGCCAAGCCACTTACTCTCAAAATGAGACGCCGCTTTCTTTCCATTTCCATTCCTCCCTCGCATCGTCCCCCCTTTTCGGAAGGCAAGGAGAGACAGAGTATGAGTTTGAATGGCAGGAAAAAGGACGTCTGTGGTTTTTTGATAAAACAATCATTGCCGTCTGTATCTGTCTAATAACAGAGTGTGTTAATTTGCAGCCATTAGGACTCAACCTGGCTGCTTTTAAACGCAGTTAGCAGATGGGCAAAGGATTTCCTTTCACGTGCTTCAATATATTTCCTCAAACTGTTATTTTCAGTCAGAAGCGTGTGCCTCTCTCTCTCTCTCCCTTCCTCTCTCTCCTTTTTTTTTTTCCTGTGGGGGCTAATCTTAGTGCCAGCTGGTCGCAGTCATCTAGAAAATACAGAAGAAAAAAAGAGGAGATGGAGTGAAGGAGGATGGAGAGCTGACACGGGGAGGGGACAAGATAGACAGAGGGCGAGTGAATGAGAAAGCATTAGACGTAGCCTGAGAGACAAAGCTGAGGACGTTAATAAGAGAAATGAAGTGCCGGAAAAAGAGAGTCAAAAAGGTCTTTGGCTGCGCCGTGACCCAAAAGAGTCGATTAAGTACAGGGTGAAGCAACGGCTACGGGGCTTGCTCGGATAAATACAATAAATAAAACACAACACTAAAAGGCCAGAGCTCCAGAAGGCCTGCTCTTGTTACTCTCTGAAGGTTTATTTTAGCCGTTCAATCTGGCCTACGGGGAGCAATTTCAAACACAGATACAACTCCAATACTGTATATATGAACTGCGAAATATACTTTATGTTTCGCCGCGGAGCAGCCAAACACCGGGGCCCCCGTCGTCATGCAGGAATATTAAGCCCCTGCTAAAATAACTCACAGGTGGGTGACCCTGTAGATTAAGGATTTGCTATGGCCGAGCGTTAAGCCCTCGGGCTGGCCAGAGTTTCCTGACTTAGGCTGTCAGTCATCAGGAGGGAACATAACAGCAGTGTCCTGCTGAAACGTTGCACCGCAGTGGTCAACTTTCCACAAACTGGAAAAAGCTGTTTGAGCCTCTCTCTCTCTTTTTTTTTTTCTCTCCCCCTCTGATGATAGTCATGAATTTCTGAACACTGTTTAATGTGTTTTGGAAGACAAAGTCAGATATCAGTTACTGAAGAAAAGCGCTAATATCTGCAGGATATCAGTGTAGATGTTTTGGCGAGGAGCGCGGCTCTCTAAATGAATCCTTTTGTCAAATTTGGATATTCGTTCCTTCACTGAAATCCAGCAGAAAAAAAAAAAAAAAAGCGTCTGAGGTTCATTTTCGGACAATCAAGCGAACCCATGACGGTGACGCAAGCAGAGGCTATAAATACTGCAATGATAGGTCATCAAATATCACCGCTTTCACAACAAATCATAGCTGTGTCAGTCGTGTGCTCAGTGGGGGGAAGAAAAAAAATCTATTTCATTGCCCAAAAGCGTGCAACAAGGCCCCGCTCCCGCGCCAGCTGGTTTTTCTGGGCTCCGAGGCCGTTCTGGTCAGACCTGTAATTTCTGTAACAGTCATCCAGCTGCCTACTTTTTCCTGTGTCAACTTTTAGCAGCGGGTAGTGCCTGCGGCCCGCTAGACCTGACCAAAGTGGCATGTGGGCCAAGACTGGCCAGCGTTTGTGTTAAATGTTCTTCCCAAAAAAACAACAGAGTGCACTTGGTAAGTATTGTGTCTGTGGTGATTTTGGGGGTGGCTAAAAAGCAGGGGGAAAAAAAACTCCTATATGTCGGCGGTGTCGTAGTCAAGAAAATGCAGCTTTGTGGGAGTCTTTTGGATTTGCAGTACCGTCTCTCTTCACTCTCTGTCCCACCAGCAGCTCTCTCTTCTCCAGAATGAGCTGAACAATGGCCTTCCTCTGTGTATTGACCTGTTGAAAGAGCAAGAAGAAGAAAAAAAAAAGACCCACACTATTAACAAATGTCCAATAAGCTTATTATGACTTTTTACTGGCACCGATCCCACGCAGCCACAGACAGCCTCTTCCACCCAGCCAGCCGCATAAACAGGCTCGTCTTTTCCAGTATCCTGCCCCTGCTGCCATGCTAGCTTTAGAATAGGTCTACCACTTCCTCAGAGACTGGTTGCGACACCTAATGCATGTTTTTAGTGCTTTGCATTCCTCGCGTCTTTCTGAAAAAGAAATGATTTTTGTCAAGCCAGCAAAGTTCTCAATCCTTGGCTGGAGGCCCGCTTTGAATGACCGAAGGAGGCCTGTACGTATATGAAGTAAGAGGAGAAGTGGCTCAGGGAAAAGTGTGTTTAAATTTACTGCTACTGTGGAAATGGAGGCAGCGAGTTGCTCTGCGCTCTCCAGACGTGCACTCACTGGCTCTCAT
Source organism: Nibea albiflora (assembly GCA_014281875.1). Taxonomy (NCBI): domain Eukaryota; kingdom Metazoa; phylum Chordata; class Actinopteri; family Sciaenidae; genus Nibea; species Nibea albiflora. The sequence continues at coordinate 8,412,782 of CM024809.1, forward strand.
CAGGAGTTGGCCAACGGTCAAATGGACAGAACGGGGCCCCTTGGGAAAGACTCCAGCATCAACACTCCACGTGTCCAATTTTGGGGTGTTAGTGTGTGTCTTGTGAGGGAGAAACTATGCGTGTGTGCAGGTCTGTCAACATGATACACAGCCAACCTGTCCCCCTGATCTCAAATCCAGTGCAACCTGGTTTTGTAAATACTGTGAACTTGAAACCAGGAGAATTTCCATCAGCTCTTTTTGGCCGCTTTCTAGAGAAATAATTTGCCTTGTGATGCAACCTCGTGCTGGAATCTAACATTTGCTGCAAGTGCAAGAACAAAAAAAAAAGAGAGAGGGGGGAAAAAAGCTGCACTTTGCATGAGATTGCACAGGAAAATTAACTCCCCGTCAACTCTGTTGTGTTGCAAATAACTTAACACTTGCCACACTTTATCATCCAGCCTGTTTCACGCCTCGGGGCTCTGCTCACTCAGTTGGGTCTGAAGTGCTCACATGCCAAATAGTTGAGGCTTTCCAGTAAATTGAGATAAAAAACTGGAGCACAACTGGCACCAGAGTAATTAAACATGGCGAGGGGGGGTTGGACACAAAAATAAGTGACCCCACACACAACTTTGACCGCACTTATTGGTAAGCAATAAAAGTGCCAAGGGAAATGGTGCAACAGAATAGAGTACGTGCAATGGGGGGGTTGAGAGGAGAAGAGAAGGGAAAGGGGGGGTGAAGTCTGGAAGTGCATTTTTCCATATACCCCCCGCGAAGATTCCCAGTAACCGCTGCCACAAAAGAAGTTACATAACAGACACTTGAAGGTCTGTAATAGTTGCATGCGAGTAAATATTATTGTTGGTGCAAATATGCATGCTACCCAGAGCCTTGATTGGTGTCTATGCGTGTGTTTTAAAAAAAAGTATGATACAAACCTGCTCCAGTCGGTCCTGCAGGATCTTAAAGGATTGAGACAGGTCCCGCGTTTGTCGCCAAGTCCACGCCGTAAACAGCGCGCTGCATGCGGCTAGAGACAGAGCCACCAGGGCCAGAGAAGCCCAGACGACCCGCAGCTTGCGCACTCGCCTCCTCTGCAGAATCCGATGCATATTGGTGCAATTGCTGCACTGCTACTCACCGCCGCAGACCATCCGAAATCCCCCGCCGCTTCAACTCCATTTCAGCAGAGCATGAAGTCCCTCCAAATGCACGTCTGTCCAAATGTCCATTTTGGTAAGAAAAGACGCGCGAGTGGAGGAGGCTACAACTGAACACCCGCTGCTTCTCGGACGCGTGGATCTCGTTTTAATTCTCGGTTTATCTGATCGATGAGGGGGGTTAAAGCAACGAAACATCCGATCCTTCCTCCGCACAGATCAAAGCCACCATCCTCCGTGTGTGCGGGTCGTCTCCAAATACAAGAAAACTGTGCAACTTGCGCACATCAACTGTTGCATCCTTCTCCCTGTGATTCGTTGACTCAGCTCTCTTGTCTTCCCTTTAAACAGCGTGCTGGGGGGTCACTCTATTAGACAGACAGACTGAGCACACATGAACGTTGAATTCACACACACACACACACAGATACGCGCGCGTGTACGCACACACACACACACACACACACACACGCATAACGTAGACTTGGAGGTGAACTTTCCGTGCGTAATCGGTGAGCTCTGATGTTGTGATGCCAGCGTGCATCCGCGGCAAAAGTCAACGAGGTGAGCAAAGGAGAAAAAAAAAAAAAACATGCGAGGGCTTCCTCTGCTTCTCGAGTCACTTTCATCAACTTGCATGCCTTGAAAATATGTGCCATTCACGCGTGTGGCAGTTCCCTCTGTGACCACACGGTGGCTGTACTGTATAGGTAAAGATAGGCCTTCAGCATTGTACTGTGGGCTGATGTGGACCACCAACAGGTGAGCCAAAGACTGATTTTGAGCCCACTGGACAGTTTTTTAAATCTAAAATCTAAAAGAAAATCTCACAGACAAGCAAAAATCATTGAGAATCATCACGTTTTTACTGGAAACCGATAATTTAACCCCTGAAACATAAAATGTGTGAGGTAATTAACTTTTTAGATGCAGAAGAGACAAATTAACTGAATTTAAGTCAAGTTAAAGGTGCAGTGTGTAGACTACGCCGTCTAGCAGTGTAGTTGAAACCCCCTCACCCCTCACCAGAGTGTGAAGCAGAAATCAAACCTACAGCCAGTGTTAAGTTTGTCCATTCTGGGCTACTGTAGAAACATGCTGGTTCAACCAAGCTCCTGGCGACAACCTCCGAGTTTGTGAAGTGAAGCCAATGCGGAAGTGCCAAAAACTGCAGTTCTTCAAACGTCCACTTGAGGCTGGCTGCAGAATGAGTCAGTCTCCATAAGTCCCCATGTTAAAGCAGAAATAAACGTGTTTACAGCCTGGTACAAAAAACAGTTTTGGTCTCTGTAGCTAATTTCCCCGTTCATGACAACTGTACTGAGGGTGAATTTATATACAACTCACCTGTTCACATTATTTTAAGGTTTAAAGTTATGCAGGATTAACAGTGTGGCTGCTTTGATTGACAGGTAGGTGACATTACAGATGGCTTGTTTGAGCAACCAGGGTGTCATTCAGCCCTCCTTAGGTCCAAAATGATCCACGTCTGAGCTTCAAATCAGCTCTTCAGAAACCTACAGATTTACCTTTCACGCTTGTCTTGGAAAGGGAACGGGAGGCGAGGGGTATTCAGTTGGATACAATCTAGATTCTACCAAATCCTCCACACTGCATCTTTAAAGTGATCTTTCTAAAACAGCGGTTGTTCAACATTTTGAGCCTGTGACCCCTCCTGACCGGTTACACGTCAACGTGTGAATAGTTCAAGTGATTTCCCTATTTCGAGTTGCTTCATTAGTTTTATGTAAAGGCCGGGTGAGGTAACAGCATTTCACAAGAGCGAGGCATAATTTACTGAAAAGTCATTTATTTTTTTTATTTCCTAATGCGCAACGTCTTCCTCATTCAACTTGTGACCCCTTGTGGGAGGCCACTACTGTACTCCTGCTTACAAGACTGTCCTGTATGAAGCAGCAGGGCAGTGACAAATGTTTCATGGGCACGGGTACATATTTTGTGTCCCCCAACAAAATTCAGGGCAAGAGCCTAACCTTAACCTTCTTGGAAACCAAACAGGGTTAGTTCCTCTTCATTTAAAATGCTCAAACCTCTGTTGCTCATATCCATGTTCGGTTGCAGGTGCATTTAAAAGTACAAATCAATCATGCAGTTCCAAATGTGTCTAACGAACACTCTTAACCACTATTTACTAATCAACATGGATAAATTCACTCACTGCACTCACACACTTTGAAGAACGGGCGACAGCAGGAAGCCTAAAATACTTTAATGAGACCAACGTCTGACTCATGCAGGTTCTAGTCTACGGGGTGACGTGGCTATGGATATTTTCTCAAGATTTCTGGCACAACGGACGACACTGAACTGCGGACGGTGGCGAAATCGCGGCATCAGACATTTCGCGGGTCGTGTGAACAACCCACGAAGCCATTTTTGGCGAGCTTCGTGTCTGCAATTGAGGAATTTCATGCTCCCTCGTGGGTCGAGGGAATTTATTTGACCGTTGGTGAAGCCCTTTAAAAGCTCAGCGGATGACGTCTAGAGACAGATCATGGTGTTCCTGAAAGGTTTCTACCCAACTATGATCCTCTTGACTTGACAGGGACAAAATCAGACACATGAACACTGAACAGATTAAGATGTGTGCATCTGCTGGATGCAGGTAGTATTAGAGACAACGGCACTGAACACATTGGAAACATCCCGTCATGTGAATAGATCACTGGGTGACACACTTAGGCCCTTTTCTGACAACTCAACGTGACTTATCTACATCATCGACATGTCTAATCTAATTACAGTTACACCGTGTAATAAAAACACATCGATATTTCTCTCTTTTTTTGCATTGTATTGTGTCTTTTGTATGCAAAGTTACTCTTGAAATTTACTGCAAAGCTTTGACAGGGATCAGGTTTGAACTTTGATTGGATGTTGAAATTGTTTGAAGGCTCCACGCTGGGAATAAAGTAATAATTTGTATGATTTATAGCTCTGAGTCTGGACTTATGATGGGAAGCTGCAGACAAGGGAGGTTATAAATATCTCTTCATACTCTCCTGGACTCTATATTGACTTTTTGGGGGGCTCATGAGTAATCAGCAGCATATTTTACATCTGTAAGTCTGCAGACTTTTTGCACATTGAAGCAAACATACATGAATATTTCACAACACCAATGTCTCCAGAGATGAAAAAAAATAATGAAATAAAAACAGCACATTCTTTACTCAGTTATTTTGTACAAAGTATGAAAAGAAATGCAAAATCTAAAAGCTACAAAGGAAGGTCAGCAGTTCTTACTTGTTTAGATTGAGAGAAAACAAACTAAATATAACCCACAACTCAGACTGTTTTCATTAAGTTGTTGGAAATGATATGAAAAGCTCTCCTTTCTTTTTAGAGTAGACTGGATATGAAACAGGAGTGCAGACCAGAATTATGCCCATTTCGTTTTAGCAGGACAGGTTCAAAGACACAAACTGAGCCCAGTCCAAGACTTTTAGTTTTTTTTTTTTTTTTCCTTTCTTTTTAAATCTCAACAGATGGATTGATTTTGTCTGATTCTAGGCTTCGGCCAGTTCTTTCAAACCATCCCCAAGAGTTTGTTTTTTGGCTGCACCGAAGTAGTTTGAGACCAGCTGATTCATCTACTTCACAATTGTTACAGCAACTTTATACACACGTAGCTTAGGAAGGACTAAAACAGTCTAAACACCAACATTGTGCTTGCACAACAGCTTTACAGTACTCCTCACCTGGAAGACGAGGGGAGAGGTGACCAACTCTTTTTTTTTTTTTTTGCTTTTTGTCGTCATAGTTTATAGTACCGTAGATTTAAAGGGATAATATACCCAAAACTCCAACAGTCGCACAATAAAACACACGGCTCGGATTTGCAATGCTTAAGGATCTTTGTGCAAAGAAATGACTTCATTTCTAGATGATGAATGGTTATATCGTATGCTCAGACTTTCCCTACTCACCCCACCACTAACACACGCACATGCACACTCCTGTTAGACCTTTCTCATCCCCATATAATAAAAAAAAACATATTTTAAGCAGTTAGGTTAGAGAGGTTAGGTTATATGATCCATTTAACACCAAAATCAAAGGTGCTCCGGGTCATAAGAATTCACAAGGGAAACACACAAAACACAGATTTCAGTGCCTCGGCTATGTACTATTTAAATATATTGCATAGGCCCCATTCCAATACTTAAAACTGCATCCTTGACTCTAAATATTGGACTCTTTGTTAAACCCCTTTTCCACTCATAACAAGGCACAGCAGGTACATGTTGAAGTGGTGTCTGTGGTAGAAAATGTAGTAAATGAGAATTAGTGTCAAAGGCAAAAAAAACAAAAACCCCAAAAAACTTCTAATTAGCTAAAAGTATTATATTGTGGAATTACAAGTTAAGTTGGCTGAGCTGAAGCCAAAATGCCGCTACATCAGATTTTAGGCTGGCGTTAGCAGTTCTGTCCCGCTCATTATTGGATTTGGGAACGTTCAGACTCCAGCAACTCCGGCCAATTCATTATCCAGGATAGCTTTGAGTTTGTTATACATCCTCGAGAGCTTTTAGCTTGTGAAAGTGGAAAATGCTGTTTGAAGATGTAATAAAACACAACACAGATTTTTGTGAGACCAATTAACCTTTGAATCAAATTTGTAATTATATAACAATACTACAGTACCGGGGCGGCTCCTCAGTTTTTTAGCCTTAAGTCACACGTGTAGTCATTTTAAAGTGAGTCAGCTGGAAACAGCAAAATGTTGGCTGTAGGTTAAGTTGCCTCCTCAGCCAACAAAATCCACTATAAAATAAGAAAGTGCAATTTAATTACCCATTGTTACCCTTTTCGGGCGGTGCGTCTACTACTGTTATCACTGTAAACATGTTAGCATGAGAACACAACTAGCTTTGTGTGCAAGACAAAAACAACATCATGTCATGTTTCCACATGATGATAGAGGATGCTGACTTTGAAACTGAAACATGTAGCTCTTTTTTTTTAGCATTAAATCATGTATGTAGCCATTATTGACAAGGTTTTCAGCTAACTCAGTGCGCTAGGTAACGTTAGCTAGCTCCCGCTAACTCCTTTGTGCAATTAAATACCCATCGTCTGAAGAATTACCAAGAATTTCAGTTGGTAAATCCACCACTGTGATTACTGTAAACTGCATATGTGCTGTGCTAGCATGGACAACTTATAGGTACAGGAATAGTAACTCAGAGGTTTAACAAACAGTCAATATTTAAATGATCTGCTTTTTGAGAAGTTGGCTTCATGATTGTCGCTGTCAAGTTTTGGAACGGGGCCATTGAGTGTTGCTCAATCCCTGCACTGTGTGCGCTGACCTCACGGTTAGGTCATGCGAGCCCATTGTTGGGTTATGGTTGGGCCAGGTGCTGCAGCGCTTCGCCCTCGCAGCGCATGCAATGGTAGCCCATGTCGGCCGTGACGTCGAAGCAGCCCTGGCTGAGGTAAAAGTCCAGAGATGATTTGTTCCAGTCCAGGACGGTGAAGTTGAGCTGGTTGCAGCCGGCGGCCAAGCCCAGCTACGGGACAGTGAAATTAAGTGGGAAGACAGACGTGAGTTCTGCTGTGCTGACATGAGACATGGAAGCTGGAACGGTACACACGCTCCAAGTCTTACTGCATGATACACATTTTTCATTTCCACTTGCAAACTGTGCAAATGATATATGCCTATGTCAAGGTTCGTGTCACAGTTAAGTAATGGACTGATGTCTTACTCACCTGTGCGACCTTGCTCATAAGCGCTTTACCAATGCCCTTCCCTGAAAGACAGACACCACAAATTACTAAACATTTCCTGCATGCCGGAGACATACATTAACTCCATAGCAACGGTGACATGTCCATTTTTGTATACCTCTGAACTCAGGCATCACGTACAAGTCCTCCATATAAATGGCTCTGCCCTTCCAGGAGCTGTAGGAATAGAAGTAAAGTGCATAGCCTATCTTCGTGTGGCCTGAAAGCAGAGAGCGAGAGATGTGAAATCAATGCAGCAGAAACAGGAAGTGATGTTCACTAAAATAGCCGTCCGATCACTCCTAAATATCAACAGCACACTTTATTTATTTTTTTTACATAATCCTGACCGCATATCTACCCTGCTTCATTTTTCAGCGTTTTGGTCACGGTCACTAAATGCGTGCACGTCCTCATAAATGCAGCTCGGCTGGTTTATGAACACGTTCTTCAGGGAAAAGGATAAAAAGTCTTAGTGCTGTGCAGGTATGGGAGGTATGATGAGTTTGCAGAAAAACAAAACAAGTTTGAGGATGCTAAAATGCTCCGTGGTGTTTGGTAGCATTTCATTGACTCCACTTTTGAAGAATCTGAATGGCATTGTCTCAGACTCAGTGTCACATTTAAACCAAACTTAACTCTGCACACGACTGCGCTGAAAGGGTCAAGAGTCCAGGTTATTCTATCCGACTTGGATCTGGATCAAATGCGGAAAAGGCTTTCATGTCCACTATCTATTCTGAGTCTGAGACTCTAAAACTGCAACGCTGTGCACTAACTTGGATTAATCACCAGGAGCTACCGCTATTATGTTACATGTTGTCATCTGACCCATTATTCACGTGGAGATATTTCTAGTGCAGCTTTAACATCAAACATCCTGCCGTGCTGCACTGCAGTAAAGACTGTCCGGTACGTCGTATTTAACCTTTAGAAATCAGTTTTGTCTAATTAGTTTTGGTTATTAGGCGCCACTAAGCTCATCCGCATCACGTCGGGTGTAATCTGAGAAGCTGTTTTAATTTAGAAATGTGCTCAGTTAAGCGTAGTAACTCCAGCGCAGAGAAACGGGCAGCCACTCCGGTGTGGAGAGTGGACAGCGGTGACTGTATGGAAAAAGAGCTGTGTCATGGAAGAAAAAGGCCCAGCTGTGCTGTACTGTATTCTGAGGACAAGCGGTGTGTCGGCCTTGTTATGTAAGCGGCGCGTAAGCCACATCAGCAGGACGCCGTTATACTAGCTGACAGAGCCTCAGCACACGTCTCAGAGACGATTTATTATTATTCAATCAACACATATGCAGACTTGGAGGCAAGTTGCATCTGACCTTTGATGACCTTGACTGTGATAAACAAACTAACGACGAACATAATATAATATAATAAAATTGGAAGGGTAGGTGAGCGCTACTGAGGTGGACACGCACAAATGCTGACTCATAACATCAATATTTCTACAAGTCTGCCGTGTTGAAGTGTTTCTAATCTGCGATGTGGTCTGACCCCTCATAACGTTTGTTACACGTGTGCTTTTCCTGCAATGGCGTGCAATGCTGTGAGAGACGCCTCCAGATACAGAATCATGGCGTTACTCTTAAGCATTTCCTGTTTTACGCTGAAAGACTTTTTCCTGGGTGCTTTTTTTGTTACTTTACTTCCTGCCTTTGTCCCCCCCCCCCCCCCCCACCTGTTTTCCATATCACCTGCATTTAATTAGTTAATTAGCTCTCTTGTGTTTAGACCGTGTGTTTTCCTTTCTTCACTTGTCGGGTCGTCTGTGTCTGTTCCCCAGTCCCGCTCCCGCTCCTGCTCAGGTCTGGATTTCTGTTTGTTTGACTTCTGTCGACTGGATTTATTTTGGACTTTGTTTTAGTCTAGATTCCTCAGCTGACTTTTGTTACACTGTGTTTGCCAACCTGTTCAGTTAGTTATCAAAGTTACCTTTGTTCACTCAGCCTACCTGTCTGAACTAAACCGTGACAAATACACACTTCAAGAGTAATAGATTACATATATTAGATTGCAGCTGCTCTAACAGGCCACTCGGTGACAACCCCATAGAAACACCTGACTCTCAGTTCTTAGCGTTTTAGTGTCCTTCAGCTTGTTTTGATTTTATGACTCATGACTTTACTGTTTTTAATTCTTTGTTTTGCTATAACGCTCTGATCAATCTACTTTACACCACCTGCCCTGCACCAGTATATAACAATATCAGTAACTGGGGGAAATAGCAGCATTGAGCTGCTAAAGAGCCAGAAGTTTCACTCAGGAGTGAGTTGGTGGAGACCAAAACAGAGCAAAAGGGGAGTGAATTTCAATTCTTAAGGTGGCCACAAGCAGGGCTTAATTGCATAGTACAGAAAAATGCTACGGCACTGCATTTTTCTGGGTTGAAAACTGGCCACACATTCCGCACAGCAGGTGTTTCCTGTTAGAGGAGTAGTAAAAGTACTATTATCTCTCTGTGACATTGATTGTTGGTAGTTTGTATGGAAATAAAGATTTGTACGGCTCACACATTTCCACAGTACATCTCGTTTCACAGTGTTGAGCTCACCTTCTTTGGTTTTGTGTTGTTCTGGCACCTCAGCGATGATCCCGTGGAAGAACGGGTTCTTGGAGAAGCCGTCCTGCTCCAAGTCTGCGCATAAAATACAAAGACGCTGTTAAGCTATATGCAGTATGTGATACAGTTACCATCTTTTCATGGCTAAAGCAACATCAAAACAAGGTCCGTATAGTAGCTTTGATTGGGTGGAACGGTTCATGTCGGGATGATAGTTTATACTGAACGTTCATCGTTCACCTCAGAGACAGCAGCTAAAAATCTCAGCACACGGTCCAGCTGTTCTGAAGTTCATCATCTTACGTCACATCTGTCAAGAACAAACTGGCCAAACTTCCAAAAGCTACATTTTCATGACAACCGGGTAATGTCCAGTGGTGGAAGAAGTGCTCAGATATTTTTGTTTCTCCTTTTTCAAAGAGTTATGTTACTAATAACACTGATGCTTTTAGACATAAACAGTATTTTATCGTTACAGCTCGGGGAGGTCAGGTGGAGCGCATTTTAAAGGAGCAGTCCGTAGGATTTTGTTGCATCTGGGCTACCGTAGAAACATGGCGGACTCTATAGGAGGCTGTAGATATAAAAGGCTGCTTTTAAAGTAACAAACACACAACGGTTCTTATTTACAGGTGATTACACACTAGTGAAAACGTAGTTAGGAATAGTATATTTACTTTCTTCCATATTATGCAAATTGAGCCCTCAAAATCCGACACACCGGACCTTTAACGTCTTTATATAATGTTAGTTTAAAGTAGCTCCAGGTGTCAAAGTGTTGGAAATGTAGGATGTAAATGTACACAGCACTGTCTACCTGCCGAGGAAGCTCATGTGATGCGATCAAAAGCTCCAGAAGAGCCACTAAACAGGCTTTAGGGGGTGATATTGTGTGTTGCTGGGGTGCTGTGTCATCTGCTGGATTTTGTCTCGCCTCTGATGAAGGTCAAACACGTTTAGGCGTGAGGTCGAGGCACATTGGACGCGTTTATCAGACACGCTACCTTTCTGTGTGACTTTCACGTGTTCTGCAACTTTCTCATATTCAGCCAGTTCCTGTGAACACACAAAGACAATCGCATTAATATCATAAATGTCATCACTTTATAGGGCTGTGACCCTGTTTGCACTGACACACACATGGTTAGAATTAGCTCCACACACACACACACACCCACACACACACGCACACGCACCTCTAATCAAACAGCAGCTAATACAATAACATTTCAATAATCTAATAATAACATCAACATCGTGTTCGTGACGTAAGCTCGTGAGTCACGGGCTGCCAAACGCCCGCTCCGGGCTCGCGCACACGTGTCCGCTCACCGTGATCATCCGCGCGATGTCTCTGCAGTCCTCCACGTTGGCTGCGCGGATCGAGTACTCCATGGTCGGCCGGGTGTGGAAGGGGCGACGCTCACAGTGTATCGGCTCTCCGGTTAGGGTGTAACGAGGAGGGAGTGACGGGGAGCGAAGGGTCGGACGAGGCTGCAGACTACCGGTGAACTCGACCACGCCGGAACAAGGCTGAGAAGTGAGCCGAGAGCGCCCTCCTCCAGGAGAGAGGCGGCCGGAGGAAGCGGCTCTCCTCAGACTGACGAATTAAAGGGGACCTGTTATGATCATTTCCAGCTCTTATTCTGCGACCCCATTAGAGCAAAATCCATAAATTATAAACATATTAACAAGTGCAAAAGTTAATATGAATCAACTTTGGCCATCTGCTGATATGACGCGTGTAGAAAGAAAGTTATTGATGACTCATAAACATGTCTCGTTATAGAAACACATTGCTCCTTTAATAGATTTTCATCCTTGAGGTGCTGCAGGACTTTCCCACCCCCTGATCGTTCACCCAGGCCGATTGTTTGGCCATTTTTTACCTTATTTGTAGGTTAGTCTGACACATAAAGTACATTCATGCTCCCCAGAGGATGAGCCTTTTCCATTTAGAGGTTTCATCTTTGAAACGTTGCATACAGAATAAGTCGGAATTTAACCAGTAAAACAAACGATTATTAATTTAATGATCCGCTTTTAAAAAAAAGAAAAAAAGAAATTGGCTTCATGATTGTCGCTGTCAAGTTTGGAACGGGGTCATTGAGTGTTGCTCAATCCCTGCACTGTGTGCGCTGACCTCCCCATTGTTGGGTTAGGGTTGGGCCAGGTGCTGCAGCGCTTCCCCCTCGCAGCACATGCAATGGTAGCCCATGTTAGTCGTGACGTCGAAGCAGCCCTGGCTGAGGTAAAAGTCCAGAGATGATTTGTTCCAGTCCAGGACGGTGAAGTTGAGCTGGTTGCAGCCGGCGGCCAGGCCCAGCTACAGTGAAATGAAGTAGGAAGACAGATGTGAGTTCTGCTGTGCTGACATGAGACATGGAAGCTGGAACGGTACACACGCTCCAAGACTTGCAAATGATATACATCTTTGTCAAGGTTGAATGTCATGTCATTTTACTCACCTGTGCTACCTTCCTCATAAGAGCTTTGCCAATGCCCTTCCCTGAAAGACAGACACAACAAATTACAAATCAATTTGGCTGATTTCTCCCTGGCACAAATTACATTTACTTGATTGTAACAGTGAGATGTCCATTTCTGAGAGGTTGTACTGCACCTCTGAACTCAGGCATCACGTACAAGTCCTCCATATAAATGGCTCTGCCCTTCCAGGAGCTGTAGGAATAGAAGTAAAGTGCATAGCCTATCTTCGTGTGGCCTGAAAGCACCAGAGACGGGAAGTGATGAGTAATGAGTAACTACTAATTGTTTTCAGCGTTTCGGTGCGGCTGAACCTGTCAGACATGCCTGCACAGTCACTAACTGTGTGCACATCTATATAAACGCAGCTCGGCTGGTTTGGCAAATTATAGATTTGCAAATGCGATGCAAAACCTAGGGAAAGAAAAAGATCTTGGAGCTGCGTAGGTACGAGAGCTACGATAGAAACGAATCATTTTAATTGAATCATTTTAGGTATCTCCTATCTCCGCAAGAAGAGGAAGTTCTTTGTCACCTTCTTTGGTTTTGTGTTGTTCTGGCACCTCAGCGATGATACCGTGAAAGAACGGCTTCTTGGAGAAACCGTCCTGCTCCAAGTCTGCACATAAAATACAAAGACACTGTTAACTTATATGCATGTGACATGATGCATTTACCATCTTGTCATGGTTAAAGGTCCACATAGTAGCTCTTGATTGAGTGGAATTGCCCATGTTGAAAAGATTTCACTGAAGAAAAAGTAAAGTACAAAAGTATTGGAGTACTGTGTCCTATTATCAGAGTTAATTCATTAAGATGATGAACAGAGACACTACCTCTCTGTGTGATTTTCACCCGATCTGCAAGTTTCTCATATTCAGACAATTCCTGTGAACGCACATACATAATCATATTAATCTCTTTATATCATAAACATCATACGTATGTCTGCACGCTCACCGTGATCATCCGCGCGACGTCTTTGCAGTCCTCCACGTTGGCTGCACGGATCGAGTACTCCATTGTCGGCTGGATGTGGAAGGTGTGATGCTACCTGGGGGAAACACAAAAAAAAAAGTTATTGAGCTGTTGCAGACGTCACCAACCGGTGAACTCAACCACACCCGAACAAGGCTGAGAACTGAACTCTAACTGAAGTTAGAGCTCATGACATCTTATTATCCTCTACAAATGTGCTACCTTTCACCAAAGAGAAGACATGAAGACACGTCACTCACTCTTGTGTGCTGCACATTAAGAAAAATAAATTCAGTTTTAAAATCGCTCATTTAAACCAAATAAAACCTCAAACAAGGCCTTAAAGGTACAGTTCCCTTTTTTCCCCCAAAAATAATCAATGCTCTGGGGCCTACGGATGGCGCTGTCAGTCTGTGTGTGACTTCAAAGTGACTACAGTGGCTCAGACCTGATGTGCTCATCTACTGTCTAGCTTTAGGAAATTTAGACTTTATTGAAACCACACCGGGGAATCTCATTCACTCTCCCCAGAGGATTCGCCTTTTCTGTTTGTAGCACTTCATTCTCAAGTCAGAATTTACCCGACACATTTCTATGACTCATACTGAGAATATCCATACATACAGGAATAAACCCTTTGATTCAGATGACGTCCACGGGATCTTTACACTGTTGTCCCATATAAGCAAATGAATTGCTATTTTGTTAGCTCCATCTGCTCCATCCAATAACACTTCTTGCGTGGTGTGTGATAAACATTGCAGCCTCTAGGGGGCCCTAGCAAAGTTTTAGACTTTGGCTCTTGTTGTGTGTCTCTGTGCAGTTCAGATAAATTCACTCCCCCGTTGTTATTTTAATACATTTTTATATTTAATCTCAGACCAAACGCGTGTATTTTATATCTCTGGAGAAGTTTTAAGATCCTACCTTTGGTGGAGCTGCCTCAGATCTAAGCAGAGCTGAACTATTCTGCATAATTTACAACTGATTCAAGAGAAAACACACGATTAATGAAATTCTTACTTTACCCGTTCTCCTTCATACAAGAAAAGAGAAACTGTAAGAAAAATTCACAACACAAAAATATAAAAATTTAAGAGTGAAACAAAAATATCGACCAGCGTTGTGTGTGTGTGTGTGTGTGTGTGATGTTTTTCTTAGATTTATTTCTTCCAGAAATTGTTAAAACCAGCTGAATTTCTAAGAAGATGTCAGTGCCGGAGAGTTTATATTTAGTGAAACACTTCCTGAGATGACGCACAGTGTGGACATGTCATCAAACTGTGAAGTTCAGCAGCGACAGAAATAATAATACAAAAATGATCTCATGAATTTAGAGCGAAGGGCATGAAATCCCCCCACCAGGCGACCAGAGTGCCAAGTCTGAGGAACTGAAAGCACCTTGAAAAAAGAGAAGCAAAAACAATGACCGCATAAATGAATGAAGAAATGAAACATTCATCTTGGAAGGGATGGAATGACACGCTCGATGTCAGTCAAATGAATTCCCCTCAATTGTAGTCAGAATTTTAAAAAAGTGATTTCCTCCTGATTGAACAAAGGCAGCACGATTTAAACAGGCATGTTAGTGAACCACGACCTCAAGGGTGGATGTATGAGCACGAGTGAAACAGCCAGATGAGACCGTGTGATGCAGCGATGATCAGACTGTGTCAGTCTGATGACAGTCATTGTACTGTAAGAGAAGCAGTCAAAAAAAAACCAAAGATAGAACAATATTAAGTTAAAAAACTAAAATACATCAAATGAAATCAAATAAATACACTACAGAGTCGCAAATACAACAAAAGAAATATAAGTGCTGTCGAGAAACTAGAAATTTAAGGCTCAGGAGGCGTCCACGGAAAGTTAGTTATTCGTCTCTCTTAAATATCTTCTCAGTTTATGATACGATCTTTGCTTATTTGAGTTTACAGGGCAGATAGTCGGTAGAAAGAGAGAAAAAGGGGGATGGCAGCAGCGGAGTTTCCCAGCTGGCATTGAACTGGAGTTCACATGAAATGTGTCACAGATCGCAAGGTGACTCCTCACTCACCAGATCCGTTAACCTCACTGTTTTTGACACCCATATTGTGGAAGTGAGGCGGTGACGTCTGTGCTTCAAGCCAAACAAAGACTTTCCATTCACAGCCCTTATTCTTAGACGGCACAGCAAACACACGTCTCAAACGTGAAACAGCAGAAACGTATTTATTTATTATAGTTTTTGGCTGTGTTTCTTCGCAGAGACAGAGAGAGCGAGTGTGAGTTAATCTTTGCGCGATGCTTTGGTTAAAGAATAGCGTAATGATGAGTGAAACCAGGCGACATTCAGCCATGTGTGAAGTCTGGTTTGAAGTAATAATTGATGGAAGATTCAGCAGTCAAGCATCTCAGAGGGGGCCACTGCCGCCTGTCACGTTTTTTTTAAAGTCTACTTCTTCATCTTTAATGTTTAGATTTACTAATAACATGCTTATAATTAGGCGTACCTCGCTGCCTTTGCTTATTTATGTGTTGATTCTACACACATGTCACAGTATAATTAGACCAATGTGGCTGCTCGGGGCTAAAAATACATTATGAGAGATTTGTCACAGTACATGGCATTCTGCAGACTAGAGGGTGGGGAGGAAATGAGCAGGGGAGGGGGGGATTTAGCCAGCTCTCTCCTGCCTGGGTGCCTATTAATAGCTCCAGTAAGATGGTGTGGCGCTTTAAGGCTGACTAATGGCTCCTTTCATACGACGCAAGCAGAAAAAAAAACCAGAGCATTGCCACCATTTTCATCAGCGGCCTCTCCGGCCCTGCTGATGACGTGCGTAAGACGCCCCTGACAGCTTTTATAGACGCACTTGAGGACTCACAGACCGTTAGAAGCAGCAACATTGTAGAGAATATTAGTCAGTGGATTGTGAGTAAGAAAGAGCGGAGGCTCTCGCCGGGCTATAGACGTCTGACAAACGCTACGCAAACCTTGAGAAAATGATAGTCGGGGCGATGATGTTATTTCAGAATGCAGAACTATGTCACTCTGTGGTCTGAGGAGCAGCGCTGGGAGACCGGGATGCAAGTCATGAGTGTTGGCTGGGATGTTGAAATACCAGAAATGCCTGATGATCCCAACTAACATCACTGTGATGATGTAAATGTGAAAAAGTATATAAATTTACTGACATTTTCAGTCACGGTTTTACAGAGAAAGACTGTTATTTTACAGATTTTTCCTGAATTATTACGATCAGACTTTCAATAAAGTGACATTATGACATAAGCATGTATATAATGAGCCACATATTAAATTACAGATAATGATACAGATACAGATACATATACAATTTTAAAAAACAGAAAACTACTGTAAAAAAATGTGTTATTTTTTATAGATCTACATTCTCGTCCCAAATTTTTAGGAAAAGCATTTATTCACTTTCTTCGCTGAGGGTGAGATGAGAAGACACCACTCTCATATCAGCGCATGGAAAACATCACTTAGCTTAGCATAGCATAAAGTCTGGAAGGCGGGGGAGACAGGCAGCGTGGCTCCGTCTGAAACTCACAAACTACACATGTTTTGTTTTGTTAGTTAGATCTGTACAGACGTGTCAAAGATGATGTCATGTTTCTTGACCACAAGCGACTTCCTGAAAACGAGCTGCTTCCTCCCGTTTTCAGTATTTATGCTAAGCTAAGCTAAATGGCTGCCAGCTTCATATTTATCACACAGACATAAGAAGGCAAGAACGTGAATAAGCGTATTATTTAAAATGTCGAACTATTCCAGGAATAAAATATGTTTTTTTTAAAATAAATAAACAAATTATGTATAATTTTATATAGAAACATTTTCCCTTTTTACTTCCCCCTTCAGATCTACAAGAAGAGGTGAAGACAGATAAATAAATATGATTACAAATTAAGGTCAAACAAGAAAGACAGAAAAGAAAAAAAAGGAATGGTCCCTGCAGAATTGGTGCAGTCAAACTGGAAGAACTCAAAGAGTAAGGCCAAGGTTGTGTCCCTTTTTTATTCAGTGCTTATGAATAGACCACGTATTACGTAACACTGACATTAATCACACCTCGGAATAAAAAAAGAAAAAGAAAAGATGGCATCCTGTGTGCCAGCGTCAGAGTTTAAAGACCTCACTTCACAGCCGAGTTCGGTTAGCGTCATTAAAACAACGTGCGGTTCAGTTAATAGTCTGGGTGACAGAGCAGAATTTAAACCGGGCTTTTTAAAGGTCAATAAAGAGACGTTTGCAATGTTCTAATTATCGTAGACACACACAAATCCAGAAAAACGAGCCTGTAGTCAATTATTGGATTGTAACTTTGGACTCTTGTTGTTTCTCCGTCTGTCTCTCTGTCTGTGGAAGTTGTTCCAGTACGCTGCTATACAGGGAAAGGTCTCGCACTGGATAATGTCAGCTCCTTCAGGCCCGAACAGGAAGCCGCCTCCTCTTCCTGTTTAGTCTAGATTCTGATTGGTCCCTGGGCAGGAGGGCATTTCCACAACAAAGCAGTCAACACCACATTTATCAATTTTTGTAAAAAAACAAAAACGAAGTAAAAGTGGCAAAAATAAACAGTCAGAACAAAAGTGGAACTGGCGCTGACACCGTCCGCCCTCCTCCAGCTTCCATAAAGTCCATTTTTGGTTATTATTTTGCCATCATATGAGCATAAGTAGCTACTTGAACATATTAGCGTGTGTGTGTGTGTGTGTGTGTGTGTGTGTGTGTGAGTACATACATGAATACAAAGCCCAGCAGAGCAGTGTGATAAGAGCCATTCAATGCCTCCTATCATGAATAGCTCACTCTGGGAATACAGAGGCCACAAGAGAAAACATTAAGGTCCCATTTGAGGTTTATTCTAGGACGTTACATAATCAGTTGGTCCCTCTTCGGCATTATGTTCCCCGCTTCAAGAAAGACTAAACTAAAACTTAAAAATAAGACTTATGATTCGAGGAGTCCCCCCCCCCTCCCCAGACAAACCCTTCCTCCCGTCTCGTTTTTCTCACGTTATAAAGCACGGCCTGTTATCTCAGCCCGACAAAGAGAGAGGCGAGGAAATTAGCTCATCAGCAGACTGATGCAACCGTCATGTAAAGACAGAGGAGGAGAGAAAAAAGGCTGTGTCATTCCCTCATGGACACATTAACATGCCTTATTAGGGCATGTGCAGCCGGTCAGGCAGCCGGGCAGATGCTGCTTTTTGTTTTCTGTCTTTGCTGCTCAGCCTGCTTCTCATAACTTCCCTCCCAGACGGACTGAGTCACGTGATTGCCGTGAAGGTCAGGTCACTTGGCCGCTTGCTCACCGACGGGACTCAGAAGAAGGTTAAACAATAACACAGCAGGTACGTTTTCGGGCAAAGATAAACGGACAGCTGTTTTTTCTGGAAGGGGAAGACAGAAGTTTCTTATTCGGGCTGGCACGGCTCCACGTTCATCTTGCAGGAAGACGCTGGCCAACATCCAACCGGTGCTATTAATCTGGGTTAAATAACCTCCACTCAATCACTCAGGCAAACAACAAATGGTGTTATTTACTGACCTTGTATTTCTATAACCACTCGATGAACCCATCAACTTCCCTTTTTTGATCCCAGGTCTAAGCATTGCTCAAAGGTACATTTCCCGTTCTTTTTTTAGCCTTAAGGCCGGGTCAGAACTGAGGTCAGTTGAGTTTACACACAACACAGATTTACGCGTAAACCTGTTGCTACTGCAAACAAATTGTTTTAAAGCGTACTGACACTCCGACGTCTACGCGCCTCAGGGCTACGCTGCAGTCGTTAATCTGCCTTGCCTATTTGCATACATAATACTAAACCTAAAAAACATAAACTCTCCAAACGCACCCCGGTTTGTTTATTGTTCCTGATATCAGGAGCTGACGGGAAGTAAAAAATGGAGCCTGAGAGTTCCCAAGCAATAACTTAAAGGGTCAATAAAAGACTGAGAGTCTCTGTCGGGCTGCATTTTAGGCACATTCGGCTAACATGCTTACTATGATAACCTTAACATCAATGACAGTACAGTGCTTCTTCAGCCAACAGGCTAATCTAAATATCGGCATTACCTGTCAATCAAAGCGTCCACATTATTAATTATACATAACTTTAAGTCTTAGTATAATTGAACAGGTGAGTTGTATATAAATTCAACCTCAGTACAGTTGTCATGAACGGGGAAATTAGCTATAGAGACCAAAACTGTTTTTTGTACCAGGCTGTAAACATGTTTATTTCTGCTGTGAAGTCATTTTAACATGGGGACTTATGGAGACTGACTTGTTCTGGAGCCAGCCTCAAGTGGACGTTTGAGGAACTGCAGTTTTTGACCCTTCTGCATTGGCTTCATTTCCCAGCCGTGGAGGTTACCGCAAACTCATTATGACAATCCAGTATGTACACGTTAGCATAAGCTACAACTGAAGCTCATGGGAGTGTCATTATTTGTGAGCTACTTGGCTATAGACCGAAGAATGTGACACATTAAATCTCGACCTAGATGAAAAGGTAATGAATTGCATTTGACTGATTCATAATGTTGTTTGATGACATTTAATTATCCCTGCACAGGACCTAAAAATAGGCCCTCGTCTCCGCTGTGTTTACCTAGCCGACACCCTCTCCGACTGCACACAGAAAACAAACAAAGCTCTGCACATCGGATCCACAAATTCCTGCATTTCCACCAAAGCAGCAGCTTGTTAAATGCACGTAGCATATCAGAACTCCAGGCGCACAGAAGCACATAAACTACTAAGAGCAACATCCTGAGGAAATCGCCTCTCCCTTAAAGGTTTCTGTAAGGCATCAAAGCTTGGGCCGCAGCCAGACAATGGGAGACGTAGCAAAGTAGCAACAACGCCCCAGTAAAGATGATGTAAAACGTCTCCTGCTATAAATTCACAATTTATTGGAGGACTTTTGAATTTATCAGACGTCGCCACCCAGTTGTTCTCTCTGTCCCTCCTCAGTAATTCCCTTAAATCTGATTCCTTTGAATGTGGGCGAATAACAGGAAAACCTTACTGCGAGGCCAGCACAACACAATAAACCCCCGCCGGTGACTTCTCCTTTGAGTAAGTGAGACATTTCCTTCTATGAAACCAGAGGCCTGTTGTACTTGTTCAAGGAGGTGTAACCAGGGAGTGGAGAAAGAATTGGATTTACATGATTAAATCCTGTCACTTTCACTGGAAGAGCAGCGAGAACATGCAAATGAACTGCGGGGTTAATTGTCCACACGTTACTCGTACTGTTTCACTAGAATGTCATCATCTTGTATGGTGTGCCCCCTTATCAACAGCAGCTATGACATATTTCTCACACTTATGTTTCTCACACTTATCTTAAGCAGGAAACTGTGTTTACACCCTCATGTGAAACCACCAGCTCACTGGAAATTCAGCTTTTATTTCAACAGTAACAGAGAAGAAGTTTAGTGCTGTGTTTACCAAGAAAAAGCGAAGTCACGCTAATAACACAGACAGGTTAAGATCAGCAGACAGATTTATGCAACACACCTCGGCCGCTGATTACGAAATCTAGCTTGGATGACACTTTAAACTGCTTGTCACGGAGAGGCGCTTCTCATACCGTACATGGACAATAACAAAGCACTCCACCTCCTATCATGTTCTCTATTGTAGTAAATATGTAAACAGTGCAAAGTGTCCAAAAATCTTACAGTTACTATTCCTGTTTTCAGAACTACACGCCCCGTCCAGCTTCCTCTTACAGGTATGAGCCATGCTGGAACATACTGTAAAAATGTGTGAGGTATTCGTGTAAATAACAACAAAAAACCGGTGTGACTAGAAATAACGAAGATTGGCAAAACTGACACCGCAGTAAAAATGATGCGACATGATGGCACAAATCTGGCAGATTGTAGAGAAACCATGTTGCATGGTTTACTGCAGAAATGGGCCTTAATCCTGGTAATATATGAGTGTATTATGAGCAATATAATTATTGTGAGAACAATAAACTAAATTATTGGATAATTCAAATTTAAATTAAGA
This sequence comes from Nibea albiflora, assembly GCA_014281875.1. Taxonomy (NCBI): domain Eukaryota; kingdom Metazoa; phylum Chordata; class Actinopteri; family Sciaenidae; genus Nibea; species Nibea albiflora. The sequence goes on from CM024809.1 coordinate 8,433,764, forward strand.
CATTATGGGATAATAAAAGCAATTAGAATGTATCCTCTGGGGAACATGATTGTTCCTACCATATTTTTAGCAAAACCTAATCGCCATTGACAAATTTCACTAAAAATACACAAATACAAATCAGTCTGGCCAGAGGCACAGCCATCCACACCCCTAAAAAGTGATTGACAGCTCCAGCAATTATCATATGAAGGTAAAAGTTCATTCTGTTTATAGCGATGGCTGTAATGGTGCCAAGGACAGATTGTAATTGTGATTTCTGTTTCACTAGGACTCTGAGATAACAAACCGGAATGCTGCCTTCATTGTTGACAAGCTACCATCGGTACACATCAGTAAATGCCAATGACATTTGATTTACAGGGAGTTTCGAAAAAGGGAACTCACCATAAAACATTTCTACAATGAATGGATGGCAGCTTATGTTTTGTCAAATTACTTCCTAAATTTTCTGTGTTGCCAACAATAGCAGCGCTACACTGAATGGCGACCGCAACAGTGGTCACAACTCTGTGATGAGTATGATGGTTGTGTAAACCCTGTTCCTTGGAACTACAGTCTCTGCTTCACAGGAGTTGTTATAACCTTCAAGTCTGGGTCACTTATTCTCCATCTTTAGTGTGAATTAAAAACTAATCTTATCAACAAACGTTTCATTTTTCCTTTCTCAGCAACTTGCTCCTCTCGTGTTAAAGGTATCCATTGTGATTTTGTTCCTCCAAATCCCCAAATTTCCTCTCAGCTCAACTGTGAGCTGTGTTGACGTTAGCTATTCAAGGAGCTGTTTTGTAAGACGTTTTTCTTCACCCTCCCTCTTGCTATAGCCAGTGATTGTCTTTGTTTCCTCAGTGTGACTCCAAATAACCTCTTCAGAGGGTTATAAACTTGTCGGTTTCAGTCAATAATGGCAATCAAGACATTTGAATTAATGGCGCCAATTAGTTTCTGAACAACACGGTGTGTCTGTAATAGTGGCGCACCCACTTAATTAAAAGATATTTAATATTTTTGTAAATACTTCTGCTCCATGAATATTATCCTGCGTGTACTGCTAGTGGCTAGCTAACATCAATAGGCTAACCAACTATGCTAGCAACTCTGTAACACTGCATGGTGGTGCTTTGAGCCAAATGCTAACATCAGTAGGCTAACACAATCACAGCGACAATGATATATGTTAGTATAACCCTCACTATCTTACTGTGTTAGCATGCTAACATTTTCTTATTAGCACTAAACACCAAAAAGTACAGCTGAAGCTGTTCCTACCGTATGACTTGTAATAACCTCCAGAGAGGGTTGTTAACTTGTTGGTTTCAGTCACAATTAGCTATCAAGACATTTGAATGGCGCCAATTAGTTTCTGAACGATTGGGTGTGTCTGTAAAAGCGACACACCTACTTATGATAATGTCTTGTGGAGTTCTAAAAAAGACTCCACTCTCTATTTGAGGGACATTTAAAACAGTGAATCCATCTATACATCTGTAACTTATTTTATCAGGGTCACCTATCCCAGCTAGCATTATGGGCGAGAGGCTGGATATACTAGTCAGGGCATTTTGCTAGCAACTCTGCTATCTACTAGTATAATGTTCATTATCCTAGTGTCAGGATGCTAAAATTTGCTTATTTTTCTGAATTATGATCATCAAAGTCATTAGATCACATTGTCTGGGAAATCATAACTGTACAAGATTTGGTGCAAACCCACCAAGCAGATGTTTACCATGAATGTTTGGACTAAAGTTTGGAAATCCAGTCCAATAGCTGCTGATAGAGTATTTTAGTATTTGTAGCACGGTAAACGATCAAGTAGGGCTAGAATTGTGAGATATCTTAGCTAAAGTGAATGTTTTTAAGAAGAATTAAACATGTCCAACACTTCTCTATTGTTATTCTGTAGGCGAGTGCTTTGACGCCTACAATCTTTACCAATCAAGTGGGCAATTTAAGACCTCATTCTATCTTCGCACTCACCGAATGGTTCACTCAATGGGGCCACCAAATAAACTATACCTCCAACTGAACATGCGTCAACAAGAACTGCAGCTGCAGTCCTGCCTATGCGACAGTTTGGATGCTGACTCTGTTCTGTACCCGTTGTAAGATACGTAAGGAGGGTGGGTGCCTGTCTGAGATGCTCCATTATGTCACCGGTAGCCCCAAGAATAGTTCCAGTGTGTCCCGCTAGGCTCTGAGGCGAGTGTGACGTTCAGAAGTTAACTGTTATTGGGCCAAACCCAGAAGAAACAGGGGCTCTACTGTTTCCCAACGTCAGGCACACCCATCTGCACACACACATACAGATGCACAGACGCATACACACATGGAAACGTTTAAGGTTTTCCCCTCTGCCACTGTTCAAAATGCCCCCAGAATAAACACTTGAAGTAGATCTGAACCAGCGAGGCCAGTGATCCCCATTAGAGACTGGCTGTGACGCAATGTGATGGTAATGAAAGGTAGTGGGTTTCAGATGTTTCCTCAGCCTTGGATTGTACTTAGGGAAAGTAATGTGAAACTTTCAGTTGGTAGATCGTGTCAGAAGCTTGTGAAATGATGACGACTAATATATTGCTGTAGAGGGGCTGCATTTTCATGGGCCGTGTCATCGAGTAATGCATTTGTACATGTGATAAAAAGAGTCAATAAATCAACTTTACAAATAGGGTTTGCTGCTTTTTTTCAGTTTTACCGAAACCGAAAGATTCATTGACAATGAAAGTAGTTTCAGCTCTACTCACAAAACAGCACCGATGGATTCATTGCTCAGTTGTCTACATCTACTTAAGTTTACATGCTAAATATCATTATAACCTGCCCAGAAGACAGATTCATCATTATGTCAACAGAATACATCGTCTCGGAGATGTTTACCATGACTGTCTACCATCCAGGACATCCAATAGTTGTATTTGCATTGAGGATTTGTAGCACGTTAAACAGTCAAATAGGACTAGAAATATGTGCTACATTGGCAAAAGTGAATGTTTTAAACATGGCTCCACGGTTCCTCTGTCTGAACTGTGCTTTGACCCCCAACAGTCTTCACCTATCAATCGATTCACTCTTCAGTTGTGTGTACTACATGGACCAGTATTTGTTTTTACATGCTAAATGTCATTATAACCATGTTCAGAAGTCAGAATCGGGCTGTTCTGGTAAACGAAAGGCGACATGAGAAGGACTCAACTATATTTTCTGCAAGCAAATCTGAATGCCTGTACAAGCAGTGGCCTGCTGGTTGGCCAGTTATTACAACATGCAGTCAAACACATTTTACCTGATCTTCCAAAAAAACACCAAATGTCAGGCTCATTTGTTTTGGGAAATTTGTATAAAACTAGAATATTTACATTTTAAGGAGCAAAAAAAATATCTTTTGTTTGTTCTTCTATCTTAATACTTAGGTTTTATTCGATTATTGACAAAAAAAAGGCAAACAAATGACAGCACAGTACATCAAACCAGTCATATTGATCATTCAGGATTACAGTTAGAGGGTAGAAGAAACACACCACCCTCAGTTATCTTCACCATTCTGTAATGTGTTCATCTTTTTTTCAGTCAGTCTTTCCATCTCATTGATCTCCTTGACGATTTCAGTCCATTTATCTCGTGCAGGTGGATTGATTTGTACTCATTTGCGGGTGATTGCTTTCTTTGCTGCTACAGTCATTATTTTCAGAAGATATCTGTCATTTCCTGTTATTCTTACTGGAAGAACACCCAAACACAGTGTCACACACTCGACGGGAATCTTTGTCCCAATAATAAGCTGCATGATTTTCCGAATACAGCTCTATTTTCAACAGACGTGGTGCTGGTGGTTCAAGACTTTTTCTCCAGTGGTTGTGATGGACTGATGTCAGACATGTCTTCATTTTAGGGTAGAGAAAAGAGAGTCTGAATATTTCACTCAGTATCGTATTTACAGTGTACTATACTGTAACAGTGTGAAAATTTAACAGTCTTCCACCAGCCACGTCTCCGCCACGTCCTCCACAGGACGCTTCTGAACCGGGACCACGATGGAGCCGGTGAGGTTTGAAACATTGGCGGCTGCGTATCGCTGCGCCAAACACGGCACCTGATGGAATTAAACTTACTTAAAGGTCCAATGCGTAGAACTTAGTGACACCTCATCCTCTGGTTTTAAACATGAAGGAGAAAAGCGAGTGTTTGTTTTGTCCCTTCTGGGCTGCTGTAGAAGCTTAGTGGATCAACATGGCGGACTCCATGGAAGAGGACCCGCTCCCTCTGCCTATTTTCAGGTGACTATACACTAATGAAAACATAGTTATGAATTTTATATACAACAGACGCCCTTAAAGGTCACACACTGGACCTTTAAGAGATATAAACCTGACTGTGAGAAAGGGTTAAACATAAATATATAAAGAAGTCGTGCCATAAATGTCTTTAAAACAGCACTGCCGGTAACAGACTTCATGTAAGTCAACAGTTACCCATCCTGGCACGTATTATAAATCCCTCTTACGTTGTAAATCATCACTACTTTCCCCTGCAGACCTCCCTCCGCTCACACACACACCAACCAACCAACCAACCAACAGCCTCCTCCTCGCGGCTCAGACGCAAGCGCTCGTCCACGTGGGTGACGACGAGCTCGCGCCTCCGCTGTTTAAAAACGGTCTTCCCACGAGCCCTCTGATTCACTCACCTCACACAGAGAGCAGAGACACGGAGAGAGAGAGAGCGAGAGAGAGAGAGAGGACAGGGCATGAATCAGTCAGCCAGCGCATAAACCGTCTCACCATTACGCACGAGGAACGCTGCCGAACTCACGAGGAGACCCTTAAAAAAAAAAAGGCGTCGATACCGGCCGGTTAATCGATTATGTGTTGAACAGACACCGACCCGGCCGAGTCGTTTTGTGTGTAAACGTGCAGGATCGCCGGCTTCCACCTGTTTAAACGACAAAAGGGAGAAGGACCACGAGACTCTGCGGTTCACCTGAGACGCGCGAGGACATCGTTTGCATGAAACCGTGGCCAGGTGAGAGCTGTTTTTTTTTTTTTTTTAAAAGGTACAAATTTGAATGACACGCTCGGATTTCAGTGACAGATGTGTGTGGCGCTGTTGTTTTTGCCCTGAGGTGTGAATTCATAACGGAGCTCAACTGAAATCTACAGATCTGAAGTTTGGTCTCGCTTATTCCTCACACTGCAGGTCACTTAGAGATATTTTTTAAGTCGTTCAAGTATTGATTGAGAAGTTTAAGGAACAAAACTCGAACAAAACGTTTTTTAAATGTTTGCAAGTCCCTTGTTTAATTGGTTTTTATATCAGGTGAATCAAACTCTAAGTTCTTCCTTGTGGGCTGCATCCTGAATTTATGAATGGATCCTTAATTTACTCCCCCAGTTGTGATTCCTCTGCACTGTTTTTAAGGAATAATCTCTTTTATATATGACGCTTAGCTGTTGGAAACACTTTCAAAGTCACCTGCGTGGCGTGTCATTAAACCAAAGGAGAGTTGTTTATTTGGGTGACCAGCAGACTTGCGTAGATGCAAATTTCAGTCGGGTCCGTTTGTTTGGATGTTGTACTCATCTTTGTGCTCAGTGTAAATCAGTGGACGCTTTGCATCATGTGAAAATGAATAGCTGCCTGTGTGCCTGTGCCAAGTTGTCTGCCTGCACTTTACCTGTACGTGTTTGTAACCCACAAACACGTGCGACATGCACTGCGTGTCCCGTGTCAGTCCGGCGCAGCTCTTGGTCAACTTCCGTCCCCCCTTCTTCTGTGATGTGACACACTCGCAAAAGCACGCCATTGTTTTGTGAGGAGAAATATTTAGGTGGGAATGCAAAGCTGTTTCCTGCGCCGCGGGGTTGGCTAACAATGGAACCGCCACCTTGGAACAGTCGGTGGTTTCTCTCTGCGACCCACTTCTGAGGACGGAGTTAGGATGTTGAAAGAATGGCCAAGAAAAGAGAAAGGGGGAAAAAATAAAGTTGGACACAATGGAGAACGTACAGTTCTGTGGGGTTTGTAGGATGGGAGACAATGGGAGGCCAGATGTTGGAGGTTGCATAAGACGTGAGCTAGCAAGGTCACGGACGCCTTCAAGTGCTCCAGTAACTCATAATATGATGTTCGTAGTGTTTGGCAGAATTTTGAAAGAGTATCCGTGATTACCTTTTGTGTGACACAGTAATGACTTTAATCTAGCGTGGCCTGTTTCGAGATTCTACGTGTGTCTCAGAGGACAAAGCCTGAAGCCAGACCTGTCTGTAAATATTTAATGTCATTCTGTGGTGAATGAATATTCCTCAGTGAATGCGTCACCTTTGTAACCGATCCTGCTTGGTGGCCTTTTGTTTTTCCACGCTGCAGTGCAAGTTGTGCTGACTGCGTACTTTCCCCCCCCCCTCGCTTAGATGCTCTTCAAGAGTTGCACAAACCGTAACAAATTAATTTCCAAGATGTGCCCTCTACTTCACCTCTCGACAAAGAGAACGTCTGCTAACGTCACTGTCTTTATCTGCCTCGTTTCAGATAAAAGCAGTGGATGCAACTGCGCTCCATCTGTAGAAGAAAGGTGGAAGAGCGGGAGAGGCTCTGAAGAGGAGCGGCTGACCGGCGGCGGATACGCCTCATCTAAACCTTCCTCCAAGCCCAGCCTGAAACCCAGCATGTCTCTCAGCACTTTCCACCTCATGCAGACCCTTAAGAACTCGCCCGCCGCGCTACGTCGCCGCTTTCGCCGCGACCGCACGGAGTCCTTGTCCCACGGTGACCCTCTCTTCAAGGTCCACTACCTGGGCACGGAGAAAATCTTCTCTCTGGATCGAGAGCAGGCCCAGGACGCCATTAGCCACCTGCTAGAAGGTATTGCCAACGGGAAGAAGCTGAGCAAAGATCACGCCCTGGTGGTGCGCCCGAGATACGTCGAGGTCAAGGAACTGAGTACGGGTCGGCAGCTCACTAAGACGTACCTGCAGGACATTGCGTACTGCGCGGCCGACGCCAAGCGGCCCAACGTCTTCCTGTACATCTGCAAACATCACGGGCAGCAGCTGCAGTGCAGAGTGTTCTGGTGCAGCCGGGCGGAGCGGGCGAAAGACATGACCGCCTGTCTGGCGCATTCTTTCCAGCGGGCGCTGAGCGACTGGCAGCAGGACGGCTCGGCCACGCTGCAGCCGGTGGACGTCAAGGGGAAACGGGTAGACGAGTCGTCCAACTCTCCCGCCAACACGAAGAGCTCCACGCTGCCCGCTAGTCTGGGAAAAGGTGAGACGACAATGCTGCAAAGAGCTTGAGAGAAACCGTGTCACAGATTACACACAAGGTTAGCTTCACCACCTCGACTCGCGTCGAGTCCCACTAAAGTCGGAGGCTGCTAAACTAGGTTACTTACCCTTCTATCATGATTAGACCTACTGCCCTATTTATGTAGCATAGTTAACCCAGTTTCTGACATGTTGGCCCAAGTTCCAGGAAAAACCGAATTATTTCGCTAATGGCATCTTCCTGGTTGACCTGAATTTTTAAGGAAGTGCCGTCGCTGCGGTTTGGGCGTCCTCTTGTCTAGCTCTTGCAAATTCAACATCCTTATTTGGTACAGATTTTTATGTCAAAATAAATAACAGTTGTTTGACATGTCATGTTTAACAGATGCTTATCTGGGACAGAATAGGCTCCTTTTTTTTAATAGTGACTAATGCTTTTTTGCCCTTATCGTAGTTTCCTCTCTTGTTCTCCTTGTTGGTTAGAGAGATAAGATTTCCACTGAAGTGAGCACATTTGGTGAAAGTAATGAATACCGAGTGCTGATGTAGGTAGAAGTAAATACCGTCAGGGAACTTTTAGAGTCAAGGTTGACGACTGTTTGGCCCGTTAGGATGTCCGTAACTTACATTTAAACACTCGCTTCATCTGCAGCTGTCAAGCTAACGTCACTGACTCTGTTTCCTCTTCAGTTCGTTGGAAGAAGAGGGGCTCGGTGTCTCGCAGCCCCCTCAGGGCCATCAGCAGAAGAGGATCTGCCTCTGACAGCTGGAACTGAACCCGCCGCCACCACCCACACAAACGCAGCTTTATCTCTTCAAATACGGGGCCGCATTAACCCGATGACAACCTCAAGGATGACAGCACTGACGGGAGGGGAGGGAGTGATCGCAAGACAGAGGGAAGGACAAAAGGGGGACGTAAACCGAGAGTCCATATTTGGACTCGTGAGGACTCTGCTTGTGGGAGGACGTTGCCGTGATCAGTGAACGCGTGGACTTGAAGGTTTCTTTTGACGCAGCCAGAGTTGTCTGTTGGCTTTGAGAGTGGCGTCCAATGTAGCTTGTCGACAGCTGCCTTTGTTCGCCTGTCGACAGCTACGTGAAGACTTGTGACTAGTTCCTTTCCAGGGCTGGCTAATTTGTTTTTAAGTAGCCTACTTGATACTTAAGCCACCAAAGAGTTTAGCCTGTCGGAAAGAGGCGATAAAACCCACGACGATGCCAGCTGTTGGTCAAATGATGCACAGAGGACGACGAAAAACTGGAACATTTTTATTTAACTGACATTTGTGACAGGTCATGATGATTTTATATTATTTTATTTAACCCTGTGGCACTAGGCAGCATGTTTCTCATCTTTTTATTTTTGAAGTGAACGGACAAAACCACACTTTAAATCGACCGTGTGAGAGTTTGTGCCAAATAAAATCTGCAAGTCGGTTAGTAATCTCTGAGCACTTTGTAAAATTTCCAACTGTATAACTTGATCCATGAACACATCAGTTTAAATCAAGAGTTCGGTAGCATGCACGGCCCAGCACCTGCATTATGAATGGGCACAACGTGGACTCGAGCAGAGCCTGCAGGGTCAACAAAATCCTCCGCTGCAGCATCCCGCATTAAACGAAAAAAAAAAAAAAAGGGGAAACAGATCCTAACTGTCCTCTTCGATGAATTATTTGCATTTATGAGGGGCCCGCCATGACTTGCGGGGTCTGTCCACGTCCGAACACTGGGAACGCTGTGTTCCCAGCATGGAGCCTCTCTGTGAGGAATGTGCGGCCATGCACCTGCATTCCAATTGGGGAAATTTGAGATGGAGAATCTTTCGCCGTGTCCAAACCGTGACTTTGCATATTGAGCAGCCAGACTCTTATACGCTACAGTGAGCCCTCCGTGTTCACGGTAAAGCCATTTTAAAAAAAATAAAAATAAAAAAAAGAAAACAGGTGACTACTCAGACTTCTTAAGTTACAGCATTGATCTGTGCGGCCGTTGCATAACGTGCTCTCGTGATGGCGATTTCTGTCTTGAGGTTTACAAATGAGACTTGAGGATTAGTGGTACACCTTGAGGCTATTTGTCATTTTGTGTTTTCTGACCAAAACTAAGCTAGAAGTGTTGCCTTTTTAAAACATTTTTTTAAACCAGGAATGGTGTTTTTGAATGATGTGCCACTAGGTTTTTTTTGTTTTTCAGTTCATTTTAACTTTTTGTATCCGTGGTGTATCTTTTCAATTACAAACGGCACAGCTCCGCTCTCAGACGGGGGTTAAAGTGCCTGCTTTAAAGCGAGCGTGTTTTATCAGTGTACTGTTTTATGTTATTGTACATATTTAATTAAATATGTATTTTATGAAATATTAAAACCTTTTTATACAACAGCTTTGTTTGTCTGTACATGTTGTTCTCGGCTGTAACTTTCAAGAAGACAAATATTTAACCAGCTTCAACTTCTGCAGCATTGACCCCCCCCCCCTCCCCGATGAATGATTCTGTTTCCAGGCTTGAACGCTTAACTTGAAAAGTTATATTTGGCTTGAAGAAAACAGAATTCCTGTCTTTAAGTGTGTGTGGGAGAGCAGGATTGAACGGTTTAGGATGTTGGTGTGGCAGGGCAAGACATCCAGAGAGGTCCTGGGATGTTTAATCTCCGTCATGTGACTTCTTTCCCAGGGTCGTTCCTTCAGTGTTTTCCAAAACTGATACATGTGACTACCTTCAGACTGGAGCAAAGACGCAGATAACACTCCAACTGGACAGCCTTGAAGCTGAAAGTTTGTACAACACCGTGACAAGAGCTCTCTCCAGACATTTTGTTCGTACAGGTTACATAAACACACTTTAAATCTGATGAAATGTGTTAGACACGCCAAAAAACAAACCTGAAACGACACGAACTCAGTCTTTACGCCGAGTTTTCACTTTTTCTTACTACTAGAGGTCAATAAAAGTGCACCAAGAAGATCTCGCGTGGTATACGAACAGTCTTAGTCACTCCTCTCCAGAGGAGTCCTGCACCGCGGGGCTGCCGGTCGACCCCGAGCTCTCTCTGTGTCGCTGTAACTCCAGCAGGGACTGGACGTGAAGACGCCTGAGAGGTTTCACCTCCTCTACCACTGGAAGGAAAGAGAGCGAGAGAGAGAGAGGAGGAGGTCATCAAAAAAAACCTTCACTTGATTCCTTAAAACTCAAATGCAGCCGAGTGCGGAGCGTGGAGAGAGGCTGCCTTTTGTAATGCAGCTAAACAGCGCCACCTGCTGACTCTATGGCTTTCTGCCGCACTCCCAAGGCTTCCCCCCACCTTTGTCGTAGTGCAGCTCGTCCCTGTTCCCGTACACCACGTACGTCTCCAGGAAGTTGAGGAGAGCGCCCGTGACGAGGAAGCGGTCAGGGAGGGGGAGGCTTTGGATGTAACGCATGTCCAGGGCGAAGGGGTTGGAGGGAGATGGAATGGTGCACAGGGACACCAGCTCACTGACGACGTCCCACACACGAATACCTGACAGAAAAGAGAAAAAAAATCAGTAATATCACGACGGAAAAAAACAGAAAATTATGATAAACGTTTAATAAATCTAGCAGCGTGCAGTCATATTTATAACTTAAGCACCTAGAGCTTTTTCCACAAACCCTAATCCACACTACACAGTAGTCTCCAAGAAGGTTAAACTCAAGCACAAGACATCTGTGTCTGATTTAGCTCATGGAAAATGGTGTAATTATTGAATCTGTGCAGTGAAACAATAACTTTCTCCTGTTTGGATTCCTCACATTGTTTCCATACCTCGCGTCTGCCAGTCTGCGATGGACTTGAGTTTCATGGGCGTGTCCTTGACCATCGAATCTGTGCCTCCGATGTTGACCAGGCGCTCGTGATTGGAGCGTATCCAGGCGTAGGGCCGTCCGTACTTGACGTAGCCGGCCAGTAAAAACAGAGTGCAGTTCACCTCCTGTCGAGGGGGGGGGACAAAGTCGGAGCTGTGGGACAGAGTCAATGCTGACATTCAGATGAGTCTGGGCGAAGCACTTACAGGCACTGCTATCTCTCTTTCACTGGGAGATGCTGGGAGGAGGTGCTCTTCACTGCTGGTGTCCCTGTGGACACAGAAAGAGATCAATCAATGAGTCCGGATGTTGACCTGCCATAGCTGTAGAACGGAAAAGCCAGACGCTGCCTCTAGATTGGGCCTTTCGCATATTTCGGGGGCCACTGTGGTTTCTCCTTCATGGAGGAAGGTGAAATCAGGGGGTTGCACTCTGCGGTTACACCACTAGATGCCCCTAAATCCTACACACTGGTCCCTTTTTCCCCCCAATCAATCCAAGAACCAACAGGAAGTTACACCCCTGACGGATGTCAACACACCGCACACCCGCAAGCGTAAACACATCACTGTTTGCATGCTCATCAATCACCTGGCAGTCTGCTGTGGTTGCGTCTTGGTGTGCGTGCGCGTCTGAGGTTCTCGTGGGCCCGGAGGCTCCCCGGGTAGGGGCGAGCTGCTCCGGCTGTCCAGGCACGGGGAGCTGCTGCTGGGGGAGACATCGCTGCTGTTGCAACTGCTGGTGGAGGAAAAGGAGGAGGCCCTGGAGACAACGAAACCCGGGGAGCGCCAACCCTGCAGGACAGGACGGGAACGTTCAGCCATTCGATGATAGCACATGAGGGAGTACGCCGATCAGCTGTAACATCGTGACCACTGAGAGGCGAACTGGCTAGTGTAGTCCGATCCAACAGGCGAGCCGCTGTAGCTCAAACTGCTGAAAAGGGTTCATGCTGGTTCTGATAGGAAGGTGTCAGAACACACAGTGCATCGGTGCAGCGCACCAGAACTTGGCCTGTGGAGCAACGGAAGAAGGTGGCCTGACCTGATGAGCTCACATCCTCTTACCTGGGTAGGACACACATGGCACCAGGATGCACTATGGGAAGGAAATGTACAAGACTTATAGAGTCTTCTGCTCATGTCTTGGTGCCAGACACCACAGCACACCTTCAGAGGTCTAGTGGAGGGACCTACACGATATTAGGGAGCATTTCGTGCACAGAGACTTACCAGATCCTCATTGACGACCGTCAGCAGCAACTCCTCTTTCCCTCTTAGCCAAGGCTGGAAGTATTTAAACCCCTGTGACGAGAAAAATACGTAAACAGCGTCTGCAGGAAACAGCTTGAAACCTTAAATGTGTGTTCTTTGCATGTGCCTTCACCCACCTGCAACGACCCCAGTAGAGCCAGGTCGCTTAGGAAGTGCTGCAGCTTCCTCCTCTGCTCCCTCTCTCGTTTCTAGGAGAGGACACACTCACATGAGGCCTGAATCTCCCTCACACCCGACCCTCCCCATCCCCACCCAGTCTAGTTCGTATCCTAGCAACACACGCAACGCCTCTTCGCCGCATCCCGCATCCCTCCATCGACAACAAAGGCTTCGTGTGTGCACATTGCATGCAACAAACTGCGTCTTTTTTAAAGCATAACCAAGAGAGCACATCATGCGGGAAACAACTCACACTGCTCATCTTGTACCAAACTGCAGACAGCGTCGTCTCCTTCACAGGCGATCATGATATGCCAACACACACAACAGCATCACATTGTTCCGTTAAATATGACTTTCTTTTTCTGGTTAGCGGCTGCGGTGACACACCAAGACCAGACCAGTGAGGTTTTGCTCGCCTCGGGTGTGTCTGCTGCTGCTCCGTTGCAGAGAGAGAGAGAGAGAGAGAGAGAGATGAAGCCGGTTTGGTAACGGGAGTATATGTGTGCGGAAGCCCCTAGCGGCCATGTTGGCAGACTGTTTTTTAAAGCTGCAATTTCACAGCAGAGATGGCAGGCTACAGTTTGACTTTGTTGAGGCGAAGCAGCAAAAATATACACCGGCCGCATCACTTAAATATAAAAAAAAAAATATTGCCACGAGAGTGCCAAATGTCGTTTAGCGTGCAGATTTCTTCATTTTAGGCCACAGAAGCGGGTTAACTAATATAAAACACTTCTGTTTCTACCTCATACACAGACATGATGTGGTAATTAGTGAGTGTTCAGGTGCTAGACAGTGCTAGGCTACTTGTTTTTATCCACTGACGGTATAAAGAATGGACGCCGTATCCGTGTTGACGATGAGTCGTTGTGAAGCTCAGATCGTGGAGGCTCTTGACGCCGCCATCTTGGAAATCCTGCCTCAGCCGTCTAGACTGAAAAGACGGAAGGATTTAGATCATCGGTGGAGCTGAGGCGGGCTTAATGATGACTGAGTGCAAAATCAAGACACCTTAACCGGCACCCACCTGTCAATCAAAGCAGCCATGCTGCATAACTTTAAGCCTTAATATAATTTGAACAGGTGAGTTGTATATAAATTCACCCTCAGTACAGTTGTCATGAACGGGGAAATTAGCTACAGAGACCAAAACTGTTTTTTGTACCAGGCTGTAAACATGTTTATTTCTGCTGTGAAGTCATTTTAACATGGGGACTTATGGAGACTGACTCGTTTTGTAACCAGCCTCAAGTTTGAGAAACTGCAGTTTTTGGTTTCATTTCACAGCCACGGAGGGTTGCCACTTGTTTTCTTTCTGGCTTCCAATTTTGATGTAATCAGACAGCTTTTTGGTGGCGATGATGGGGTTTAAGGCGTTAGTGGAAAGAAGCCTATGTTGTATGATATCTGTCTTCATAAACAACTCTGTATATCATCCACTCACTTCCATTGTCATCCTGGAAGAAATATGTTTAAATCTGGACAAAAACAAAACAGCCCGGATGGATACATGGCACTCATTCACACTGTGAAGAAAGCAGTAATTTTAGTAGAACTTTTTCGGTGAAGTGACCCTGTGGTGTGGTGTTTCTGAGCCAGCAAAACAAAACTACCCCAAATATGCTGTCCGTGTTGTTGACAAAATCTTTTTGTTTTGTTCGGTTTGTCACTATAGGTTGTTGTTTTGATTAGAGGCTACAGTCTGTGTACGGTTATACATCACTGCGCACACAAATGCCGCTACTCTGAATCCTGTGAAACGTTTAAGCCACCAAGCTGAAAAAAAAGTCTCTGAAAAATGTCATTATTTCTCTTTGTTTCGATTCTGACGTTTATTTGTGGACGTCAGCTGGATTTAGCATGCCTGCACTGATGCTAACACATCATCTCCTCTGTATTTCAGCATCATTATTATTAGGCCACGGTGTTCTCTCGTCTGTAATTGAATACAAATCCCCATCGTCAGACTGCGTTGTTGGCTGGTTGGCGCGGTTATAAAGTCAGACGTTTGACAAAAATAATCACTTTATTCAGCGAGAGTCGACGGAGACTCCGAGTGAGGAATTCTCCTCAACAAATCATAAACATAATGTGCAAAAAGAGCAGTGTAGCAAAGATCTTTAAAAACATAATTTGGCTTGTCGCGTTGGCATCACAGACAGACAGACGGTTAGGTTCAACCTAAAAGTTCCTGGGGGCAAAGTGAATGAAGAAGGTCCGGATCTCTTTGGGTGAGATGGTCACAGTGAAATTTTCGTCCCTACGGCTCCAACACTTTTCCTTGTCTGTAAAAAAAAGGGAACAAACGAGGTAATAATTTCAGAAAGATTTCACGAAATGCATTTAAATGTCCGTACCAACGACTCACTTGTTTCTAAGTTATCTCCAGTCTTCCACTTCCATCTCTGCAGACTGCTGATATCCCAGGTTCCTGTGAGAGAACGCTCCTCCAGCACTTTTACTTCCCCAATGCCGCGCAGAACATCCTGTCCACACAGGAAATCACCATTGAAAAAAAAAGCTACATAAATTCTATTTTTAAAAGGTGTTTCCTCTTAAAATACTATGACATAATATGAAAAAGTCTAACACCTTCAAGTTGACGGTGGCTGGCTTGGAAAGCTCGGGGTCTTCTCCCTCCTCGAACAGATGCATGATCCTCAGCAGGACCCGATCGTAGTCTGGCTCCGAGTGCAAATCCATACCTGGACACGTGTTTTAAATGTCTTTACTGACGCCCTTTTTTCTAAGACTTTCACCTCCCCGCTATTTCTCCCAGCTGACCTGAGTGAACGTGGCCGAGGTGAACATCGTGGCGTGAGCTGTAGTTCCATCCGGGGATGCTGAGGCTGAGGAGGTGGAGGTTGGGCGGCAGGACGACCGAGGGCACAGGAGAACTCGCTCTGGGTTTCTTTTCCCGCCAGGACCTCTCTGAAGTTTGAGTTTGAGAAGTGAGAGTGTCAAAATGCAAAATGAGTGCTGAACCACTGAAAGAACACGGGACAGAAGTATATCTGCGGTATATTTTGTATTTTGCACTCATGAGAGAACATTTGGATGCACTTGAATTTGATGTTTGACAGATTTCCTGTCTCCTAAATCCGACTGCACTTTGAGCCAGTGCCTCTTTTTCACTGTTCCAAGGTTTCTCTCTTTCTTTTTACTTATCTGCTATTCATTTTTTTGGTCCCGAATGATCTCAGCGTGCAAAGAAACCCGACATGAAGACGTTAACTCTTAAAGGACAATTTCTAAAGCTCCAGGAAAGTTTCTCTGTAGTTGACCCTGACTTCTCACATGTGGAAGAAGATTTCTTTGTAGAGATTCGAGTATAAAGCGTTACATTATTCCCGTGTGCGCAGGTTTATTGTGACTCTTCTCGTGTTTTTGCAAACCCTGATTCAAAGCCGAGAAGAAAAAAAAAACCCTCTCTCACGTGGTTGGTCTATGGGCATGACGACAGGTCTGTGCTGCAGCTCTATCGCCTCCCTCTGGTAGAGCTTGGACGTGGCACTGATGGAGCCCAGCATCATCCACAGGGTGGGCCTTACGACCGAGCTGTCGTTGAGGGTCAGGTTGTAGCCGAGGTTCCAGGCCAGGTCGTTCCAGAGACGGCGGTGGAGCATGACCTGGAGAGGAAAGCGTTCGAGTTAGCCGGCAGAGAGAGAAACACAACGTGTGCGTCTGTGCGTCTTTTTGTACCTCTAGTTGGCCGTTCGATTGGCTGGACACGCCGTGAGCTCTGTCGCCGACCAGCACCAGTCGGCTCAGGTCATCCTCGATGTAGGCAGCCCGAACCATGGGGAAGTAATTCTGCAAAAATGCATTTCGTATAAATTGCTCTACATATTTTAGTGTTTCAGTCCAGTTTACCCAAACACTCACTCTTGCCACGGTGTTGTTCGCAAACTTCCTGTGTGTCCTCTTCATCATCTGGTAGCCGTTGTCGTCTGTGTGCAGGGTCTTGTTGTTGTTCAGGGAGGAGCTGGTTCGGAGGACGACCTCCGTGTTGAGACGGAGGGGCCCCAGCGTGTAGGTCTGCTCCAGCCTGTGACAGCGTACCCTGCTCCCAAAGCATTCCGGGACACGGGTGGTGATGGAGTAGGCGTAGTCTTGATCACTCTCCTCCCTGGAGGGTGGAGCAAGTGTCAGAAGACGAGAGGAGATTGTGGAAAGGCTTAGTCGTTGATGGCACCCACCTGTAGAAGTACTGCCTGATCTCCGTCACAATCTTCCCGGGGACGATCTCCATTTCCACAGCCTTGTACGCTCCGAACGGCGGAGCCGTTAGCGCTGAAGATGTAGTTATCAGAGATGGGCCCCGTTTTTACTTCTCCATTTGCGTGGTACTCCCAGAAATCCTGAGTCATCCTCACTCTCCTTTTGTCTTCACTGCCAAGGGGAGAGAAAACCGTTTAATGAGCCACAGATGAGGCACGCTATAGAGGTATAGCGCAAACACTACTTTAAAATCTCACAGATAAGTGATGCTGTGCAGTAGATTTGTATCCTGGTCAAACATCAGCTTGTAACATTCGTTCAGGACAGGCAGGAGCCTCCTCCCGGTTCTCAGCCAGTCCCGGACGTTGCGTCTCTCAAATAAAACCCCTTTAGCTTCGTAAGTCCAGGCACACTTGGACCTCCCGGAGCATTTCTTCTCCGAGAACTTAATCAGGTATTTCCTGTGCTGAAGGCCTCCGAGGTCAACCACGATGAAGAGGTCGTGGGTTGAATTGGACTGTGCGGACCTCTGGATCTGTGACAGACACAATATTATTACAATATACAGAATGACCGTATGACTCCATCATTGTCCTGTACCTGTGACCACAGCTAAACATCAGAGTCAACAACTCGTTACCTGTGCAGGCACGGGCTGTCCGTCGTCGTCAAAGACGGCGGCGCTGGAGAAGTTCACAGTGACGTTGATGATAGCGGTGGTGTTCCACGCTAACGGGTTGTAAACGATGATGTGCTGCTCCAGAGCCTGATGAACACCTGGCATTAACGAGATGAATGAATCATTTAATTAAACAGAAGAAAGCTCCAAGCATAAATGTCTCTGAAAGCTAACTGTTGAGCTTTTTATGCATTAATAAAGGTTTGGATTTGTTTATTTATTTAGTGTTAGACTTAAGATGATTAGTTCCCCTCTCGGGGAGCCAGGAGGTTGTTAGCCTAGCTTCATATAAAGACTGGAGCCAGAGGGAAACGGCTAGCGTAGCTCTCCTCATAATCCAAAACAGACCTACGAGCACCTATAAAACTCAAAAGTAAAAACTAATTAGCATGCTGTGACTGCTTTCCATATTAGCATGCCGTCCTCTTGCGAAGCGTCCCCACCTTTTCCGCGGTAGTTGCTGTCGAGGATGCTGGGCAGGACGAGGCTGTGCGGCAGCAGGAAGAGCGCAGCCAGAAGCTCCTCCACTCCCATCATGGCCTGCGTGAGATGCCGCAGGTACATGTCTGACACCTTGGGAGACTCGGTGCCGGTGATGCCATCATGGTGCTGGACCTAAAAAAAACAACGCTTTAAACACTTTTCTGTTTTTTTAATCATGATCCATGAAGCATGTTAAAAAGAGTGAATTATTTGGACAAATTACCTCTGAGACAGCCCAGCGAAGCGCCCTCATTTTGTCCAGGGCCCAGTCTTTAGCTACAGGCCCGTCAGGGAAGCTGACTCGGTACCGGGTGAAAAGAGTCTCTGCTGCATGCAGCTTTGAACTGGCCCGTCGGGCGACTCCTTTCAGAACATTTCTGGAGGCGTAAAAGCCCGTCCATGCCTGCTGCGGTTCTGCGAAATAAAACATCGGCAGAGAGTTGACCGTGCTTTATTTTCTTGCTCTCATGAGAAGCCGGTCGACGCTCCGCATCAGAGTTTTAACCGCGGCTGATTCTCACCGGTGGAATATGGTAGAAAATCTTCACTCCCGCGTTGCTCCCAGACCAGATTTGATTTGTAGACAGCTTGGAAATATTCGCCAAGAGTGGCATACTGCACCGTCACCCCGAACTCTTTGCTGTTCTCGTTGATGTACTTCATTAGAGGATCCATGTTGTTGAACTGGACAGATGAGTTGTAGAACTGTTTGTCACAGCCCTGAAGGACAAAGGTTTTAGATACATGACCATCTTACCAAATACTAAAATCACTTTATTCATATTGCACCTTCAAAAAATGGAGCTTTGACGGACAAGCACAAAGAGGATACTCAAAATCGAGGTTTAAGAATGCGGTGGAGGGAAGACGATTAAAGACAGGAGGATGAATGAATGCCATAAAAGCCATAAAAACTAAAAACAACATACTCACCCATGGCCAGAGGACATGGTTTGTCCTAAACCACGCGGCCCTCTGCTTGATGTTGTCCACCATAGTCCTGGCGTAGAGAGAAACCGTCTCCTTGGTGACGGGCAGGCTCATGTTGGGGTAGACGCCGTCTTTCGGGGGATCGGGGAACAAGGCGACTCCATTCCAGTAGAAACCAGAGCTGAGATGTAAAAACATGTTCAAATCGTCTGTTTGTCTATTCAATGATGCAGAATTTGGCTAAATCAAGAGTTCTTTATAGATTACTGGTAATTTATAGAAGATGCTGCACAAATAAGGAACCAAACTTGGACTACCTGTTGGAGAATGACAGGTGTGATGGCGTGCAGTAGCTGAACTGGTCCATAGTGTGAGTGAAGATCTGCTGCTTCTCCTTCAGAGACGGGGAACCTCTCCAAACAAACTGTAGTTTCTGAACCAAGATAACATAGACAACGTGTTTATACAGATTAAATGACAAATGTAATGTGTCCTCAGCGTGATCTGTGGCATCAGCTAGCACCTTGTCTTTCTGCATGGCGTCTTTGAGGTCATAGTCGATGCGGGAGATGAGGTGGGCGTTGAACCCGGCCAGGGCGAAGAGGACCGGCGTGGTCGCGGAGGCTCCGAATGGATCCACGTGCCAAGAAAACTGAGGACGCACGCCGAACGTCTGGTAGAGGAAACCGTGTCCCTCTGTAACAGAAACACACATTTTTAAAAAAAGGCTGAAAGAGGCTAAAACAGACTTTTTTTTTTACAAGCAATGCGTTGCACTACCTGTCATCTGTAATATCTCATCGTCTAGGTCTGTTACAGCCTCATCGTGCATCACTTGGCCCCCGATAATGAACTCAAGTCGACCCTCTTTGACAAGCTGTCGCACCTAGAAAGCAAAACAAGCCACAAACACGACAGCATCAATGAATTTACACAGACTAGTATCAGAATATCTGGACCTCGGACCGCTCGTTTTGTAACCATCGTGCGTCCTTACTTGTCTCTTATGGGAGTCTGTGGCCACGGTATCCCACCACAGTCGAAAGAACTCCTGCTCCACGGCGATGAACCTGCGATCTTTGGCCTTCGACAGCTCCTCAGTCACACTGGTGTACACATTGGCAGCATAGGCGTGCATACTCTCCTATGATGACATGATGTAAAGGGAAAAATCTGAATAGGCGACACCAGTTATTGTCTGGTGACAGGACGCACATATTTGTCAAGTTTAACACCTCATTAAGCGTAAAGTGGCAGAAACCCACCTGGATAGTGTAAACCCAGCCTACATCCATGTGACTGTGAGGGATTACAAATGTCTGAACTGGTTTGTTTTCAGCTGTCACTCCAGAAGAGCCACAGCAAGAAAGAAGAAACACAAAACTGACTAAATATCTCATGGTTTAAAGCAGAGAAGCGCCTAATAACTCCTCAGATCATCACCCGGGCTTCCTTGTTATTGTTGTGCTGCAGCAGCATGTGACTGTGACGACTCACGTCCAGGAAGAAGGAAGCCCTGAAAACCAGTGATGGGAAGTTAAGCTCTTTTCAAAGATTCGTCTCTTTTGACTCGACTCCCTCAGAAGAGCCGGCTCCTCAAATTGCTCTTCTATATTAGCCTTTTTAGCGATAATTACTTTTATGTATTTTGTCTGTGCAGTTTTTTGCAGCCTCCAAAAATCATTGAAATGCAGCCAGATGCTGTTTCTTTTTCAGTTTTCACTGTTTATCCTCTCTGTGTCGCTGTTGTGTGTACGCTGGCCCATACCACTACTCTTAACGCCTTGGAGTGTCCACATAATGGTATGATCCTAGTTTGATTGTCCCCCATGGTGTGCCCATCATCAAAACAAAGTCCCGTCCCCGCCTGCATGATTTCTGGGCAGAAGATTCGACTCTCCCCGACGGCGAGTCGGCTACAAAGAATCGGCTCGTTGGCGAACGACACATCACGACTGTGAACCTGAACGGGTGACCTTTGAACCGGATACACTTGATGTAAACACAGCGTATATTTGGAGGTGAGAGTGTGACATCGGTTGCCGACGTTTAAAATGTCTAAAAACGCCAGGATAGCGTTGGTTTTCGGGGGTTTTGTGACGGCCGTCGCCGCTGCGTTTTACCCGATATTCTTCTACCCGCTAACGCATAAAAACGAGTACAGTAAGTTGCTTTTAGCTTCGTTAAAACAGCAGTTACACACGCAGACAGAGTTATAACTACATGTCATTTACTGTGTTTTGATAAATTGTTCAGCACTGAGCTAAATCTTTACAGTTACAGTTAAACTAAATGATATTTTATCCAGATTATGGAGAATGAGCTAACAGTGCTAGCTGCTATGTACTGTATGTTAGATAGCTAGTTAGCTAGATAGCTAAAGTATTTTATTATTCATTTAACTTTTGAGTTTTATTTTTGTGTTCCCAAAACAATAAGACATTTGAGAGTTCAACTTTATTTATATTTCACATGCAGCACACATAAAAAAAATAAAATAAAATAAATAAAACACAAACACTCTGGTGATTTGGCCTCACTTATTGACATATAAATCTATAGAAATGCAGTTTAAATTATTGTATGTGCTGTATTTCTTATACAATCAGCTGTTGCCAACCTATTATTATTTATTTTAGTCGTGAACAAAGCCAGGTTGCAGCAGGAGCATCATAAAAATGCTTAAATATTGCACCGAGCAACCAAAATGCTACAGCAGCGTTCATTATTGTAATGGGGAAAAAAACAAGCAAGAAATGTGAATTTTAATATCTTTATTTCAGTTACACTTTATCTTGAGATAAATAATATAAAATTAGCACTTTTTGGGACATTATGGGCCACCTTGTCTTTTAAAACAACAATAGAAGTTGCTAATTGGACATTCAGATGTTTATTTTCCACTTTTCTAAAAGCATAAACAAGCAGTCTGACCAGTAAAGACAAAGATAGAGTAATGCCATTATATTTGACTTCATTATGTATCTTGTACTTTACTTTAGTCTGATCTGGCCGGCACAGATGGAAACATATAGTCAGGACATACAAGTCGATTGTGTTGCTGTCACTGCAGATGAAAGAGAGAGAAAAAGCTGCAGCGAGAATAACTGTGCTGTTGTTTCTTTGCTAGGAGAAATCCAAAAGGTGAACCGGACAGGGATCAACCAGGCAGATATTCAACCTGTTGGTAAGAGCACATTATTTATTCACACAGCAGATGCATACATCTAACTCTTGTTTCCTCTACATTCGCTCTGACACTGTATTTTTCTGTCTGAAGGTGTGAAGATTTGGTCCGATCCGTTCAAGCCTGCAGGAAAATGATGACCGGCGAACACTTCGCTGATTCCCAGACACTGATGCTGACGAAGACTTTGTATAGAGAGAGAAAACGCCGAGTGCTTGGTGTGTGAATGCGTTCGTGAGTGTGTTTTATTTTGATTGTTAAGCGATGTATAAATAAAGTTTAAAGCTCTTATAACTAACACAATTCTGCAAATGATTTCAGATGCAAGGTTTCTTATGTCCACAAGGGGGCGCTCCCCGCCTGTGCGTTGACACAAAAGGCACTGGACTGTGTAATATTTTGTTTGTGCATCTTAGATATTTTGGAAAAACGTTTGTATTTCCAAAAAGCCTCGCTCTGGTATGCGGCCTGTAGGAAATTATAATAAAATACAGTGGTTTGTTTACCCGTCCTGTTCGCAAGAATCTCTGCTGACATTTTATTTTGATTTAGTTGGTATGAAAGTCATAAAAACAGTTCAGCAGATGAGAGACAATGTCCAGTAACGTGCAGTATCATCTTCCAAAGGGGAGATCGTACAGACAGAGTTATTCCAGGACACATCACTCTGTATTATCATTTCCCTGTCACACACAGGGTTTAATTGTTGCTCGGCTGTTTAAATGGCATGTGACTCGGGCTGTATTTTGCCCATAGGCTGAAAGGATGAGGCAGAACTCCATGTTCGCCTTGTTCAAAATCCCACTCGATGCGATCCAGACTCCCTTTACGAGTCCATAAGCAGGGAATTCCAAAACTTCCATTTTTTTTTTTTTCCCTGTATTTTTGTGGTTTCCTGACATTGACCAGCATCCCCTTTCAGAGTTTGGTCCATCAAAGTCCTTTTTGGAGGAAAGATAGATTAAGAAAGAACTAAAGCATGTGTTTATGGTCCTTCAGAGATGGTGCATTTTGAAAGTTGCCCTTAAATCTTTCACAGTCCCCGATGTAAGCCTGTACTTTCAGACTTTTAGGACTGCTCGCGAGGGCCCGCTGCCAGCAAAACCGACTGCACGGGCCAGCAACGGCCACTCTCCTTCTCAAACCCCCCAATCAACAAGCCCCATTGTTTATGAGAGGTTGTTATTGTTGGGCTGCATTCAGAAACAAGAGAAAACTCAAGAGGCCGGCTGTGCAGAGGCATCCAAAGTAAAGAGAGCAAGGGGTGAGGGGGTGGTTGAGGGGGAAAAAAAAAAAAAACGAAAAGCAGAAATTCCTCTCATTCCCTGCTGGTGTTTTCCAGATTCCTCAAGCGACAGCTTCTCGGCTGTGCGAGTGAAGTAAGCAACCGGAGGGGAAATTGTAGAGAACGGCGAGAGGAAGAGAACCACATTCTTGAGGGGACGCGTCACCTACACACAGAATAGAAAGACACTCAATCTCTGTTACTTTGCCTGGCAAAGTATGTAACAGGTTGTGCAGCACGGCCTTAAGCTTTTAAAGCCTTCCCTCGCCATGAATCACTGTTTGAATCACTGCGATGATGTGACGTTTCATTTCGAAACTCCGGCTCCTTTACGCCTGTCTTTTTCAGAAGCAGGCCGTCGAGTCCGGTCGTACCAGGCTTTTACGCCTCTGGTGTTGTCTCGCCCTCTTTATGTGGCCCTCGTCCCATTCAGCTGAATATGTAGATAGACACCCATCACTATAAAACTTTCAATAGGGTCACAGCACACTATAAACCAACATGAACTCAACAATGTCGCCTCCGCAAGCATTTTTACTATCCCGCCATTAACCCATCACACAAATCTCCCCCGGGCCATTGAGGCGTTTTTTTTTCCAAAGGAGCGGTGGCACGTCGTCGATCTCAGCCGTTTGTTAGGCGTGTGTTCAAGAGCGGCAGATAATTGGCCAAAGGTTTCTAACTAATTGCCATGGGAACAAGGGTTGACAGACGGGTCACGGGGTGTTTGGAGGAACGGCGGCGGAGAGGGTTTTGGGAAGGGGTGGGATGTAAATTAGCAGCAGAGCGAAGGCGCCTGCTCACGCTACGTCAAGTGCGGTAAACAGAAACAGAAAACAAGTGAACAAAAGCAAAGAAGTGTGGAGAGCCCTGAAGAGCGTCTCGATGACACACTCCGTAATCGGAGACAGAGAGCTGGCATTCGTTTGTATCTGAAGAAGTGTTGTTCTTTTTATAAGCTCATTTGCCCGTACACGATTAATTAATGGCGTGCACGCTTGCTTGTTGGAAGGCATCAAAGTCAGGGAGGGCGATCAAACATTCAAAACTCGGAGCCTTTTATTACACGTTGCACTCTTCAACATAAAAGCCAGTAGTGAGTACGGTGCACACCACTTGTGATTCAAAGCAATGAAAGTCAACATAAACTTGAAATACAGTCCATACAGAGGACATTTGCAGCTAAACAAAAAAAGGACTCCAACATCAATATGTCTACTTTATGAGAAGTAGATGCAAAATAGAAAGACGTCCAGATGTTTACAATCACGTTATGTAATGCATCTTCAAAAGAATACAGTCAAATAAAAGAAGAGCAAAGGCTGCATCTAAATATGTGTTATTTGTTAGCGCAGCTTCAAACGTCGTCAAAATCCAGAGACCCGTGCTGAAACAATTAGCCCAGAAACAGAAAGACAGACCAAACAATTCATCTAATAACTGGAAAAATAATAACGTAGTTTATAAAAACAAATATTCCCCCTCCTGTATGAGACTTTGGAGGCCTTAAACAGCTCCTTCAGCAACAGACTGCTGCTCCCACCGTGTAAGAAGGAGCTCCACCACAGGTCCTTCATTCCAACAGCTGTCAGAGTCATTTCTGATCCACCTTGTGTGTACGAGCTGCTGTGACAGGCGTATTTCCCCAGTGTGGGCTCATTAAAGGATTTAGTGGCACCTAGTGGTGAAGTTGCAGATTGCAACCAACTGAATACTCTCCCACGTTTCACCCTCTCCTTCCAAACATGTAGGAAAAACTGTAGCTGTGAGATTGACATCAAAAGCAAAAGGCCATATCTAGATGGTGGTTCAATATGGCGGACTGTATGGAAGAGGACCCGCTCGAGGACTGTAGATAAAGAGCTCATTTTAAGGCAAAGGAAACGCAACAGTTCTTATTTTCAGGTGATTAAACACAAAACATACTAATGAATATTGTGTTCCATTCCTGCAACAAAATACTACCAAATATTACACACCGGACCTTTAAAGTCTATCTTATCTTATCCTAAAAGAGCACTGCACCAATTTAATCTGCTGGATTCATCATGGCCACTTTAAAAATACAGAGTCTGAATGCAATGCCTATATTTCACCAAGATGTCACCAAATTGGAAAAAAACCAAGAATATCCTACTTAAAAACAAACGTGCAAAGACATACACGCGCAAAACAAGCAGGAGTGAGCATTACACATCTCGAAACACAATGCTCAGCCTTGTAAAACAATGTACCGGAGCGCTGTCCGCATTCTTGGGTCAGCAGGCGCACGGCTGTGGAAACAGATAGTATAAGTCTGAAGCAATGTCTAGGAAAAAAGGCACCGGCCAGGCTCGCAGCAGGCAGGCAAGGAAAACTGCCCCAATGACAGTGTGGTCTGGAGCGAGCTAGAGTTACAGTCAGTGCGTGCGTGAGTATATGTGTGTGCGCATGTGTCATTCAGGAAAGAAAGCGAAGAGGTTCAGCTAAGAGGAACCCAGTATCCCCTGGAGACTAAACTGTGGTTGTGGAACTTACTGGAACTCCAAACATCGTGTGTGTGCTTTTGTATTATGTTCATATTTGCCCGAAGCAGGACCACAAATAGATAATTATGGTTTGTTTTAGGTTGCATCTCTGCTGCCCAGTCGTGAAGGCATTGCAGTTCATTGCTGCGGTGTGTCAGTTCTTAGTTGAAGCCGTGTGCATAGAGAGCCAATGGTAAAGGGCAGATGATGCAATGACGGTTTGTCTGCTCCCTCTCTCCTTCTTCTTGGCTGGTGTAATTTAGACCCTTACCGGAACTTGCAGTTATAAACAGTCTGTATAGCTGTTCGGCCACCCAGAGACGCACGTGTGAAAACATGTTACGCGGTTTCTGCCCTTTAAAGTCTGTTTTTAGCTGAGCTCATTATAAACATCCATCTAGTAATTAAGAGTTAACATTCTTAACATGGCAATTTTCACAATATTTAGAATAGTAATTAGCACAATTCTTGTTCTGGGGGTTAAATGGCACGTTAGTGGTGCACAGCAATCCTTGCTGTTTCAGGTTAGTGTGGTAACATGCTTTTAGCCGTGCTAAAAACTCTGCTAGACATGGTTTAACAATGCCAGTGTCTGTCAGTCACTGGACGGTAGGTCCACCTCTTTGGTCCACATTGAAATATCTCAAAAACTATTTGAAGAACAGCCACAAAAATTTACTAGAACTACAGCAAACCCTTAAAATGTAGTGATTTGTGTGACATTTATGGTCCCCAGATTATGAATCCTACTGACTTGAGCCACAATATTTACTAAGGCTACAGCTACTCTTTAAAATGTACTTATTCAAGTGACATTCATGGTCCTCATTCATATTTTACAAGGGCTACAGCTACCACTTAAAATTTTGTGATTCAAGTTACATTCATGGTCCCCAGAGAATGAATCCTACTGACTTCAGCTACAATATTTACTAGGACTACAGCAACCCCTTAAAATTTAGCGATTTGAGTAACATTCATGGTCCCCAGAGGATGACTCGTACTGACTAGTGAGACTTTTCCACCAATGCTACCAGCAGGTCACCAAATGTGCAAACATGCATGGTTCACAGATGACCCAAGTGATCTCTTGTAGTACACATTTGTGCTTTTTTTGTGAAATATATCTCAACAGCTATTGGATGGATTGCCATAAAATTCATGTCCCCCACAGGATAGTATTTATTCATTTTGGTTTATGACCTGCAGAAGCTGTGGCTCTACCATCAGCCTCAGTAGTGTACATGTTATCATGTTATCATGCTGAAGAATGTGGTGACGTTACACCTGCTAAACATCAGCGTGTTATCGTTGTCATCGTGTTAGCGTTCCAAAATCCACTGTGTCTAAACACAGCAGCGTCACAGACCCTCTCGCGTGGCTGTAGACCATTAGTCTTGTTTTACCTCATTTTTGCTGAGATCACTTGTCAATTAGACTGTAAATCACAGAGGACGAATGGAAAACATTAATGTTGAGACTACTCCGCATCACAACAGTATTTTACCATTGTGCGTCATGCTCTGGACTTCTTTCTTTGCTTTTTATGACAGAAAATCTTGATATAAGACCAAGACTTTAATCATCTGATTATGGAAAAAGTAGAATTTTTCAGCATTTTTTTTCAATTTGTGGCCAGTAGAAAGGGATAATTATCAATAAATACAAAACATATCAAATAAAACATGTTAAAGGAACAGGTTAAGTGGTCTCTGCTGTGTTTGTGGCTAAACTCAGTGGAACTTTCCTTCTTCGCGGCTGTTCGGGCAGCCAGTGCATGTGATTAAACAACACCTCTGAATGAGGTGAGTAGGAACTTCTCAAATGTGCCTCGAGGAGTGCCAAAAGCCCGTCGCTTGGCTCGTGTCCACATATGGATCTGTAGAGGAAATGTTTAAGCAATTAGTCGGAGTTTGAAGTTGGAAAAAAGTTATTATTTCCTTCATCTTCATCTTTTTTTTTTTTATATGGGGAGGAAAATCTTTGTTATGGACAAATCTCATCATGCAGACCATCTTTTCCTCTTCCAACGTGTTGTCCCATGTTCCACTGATTCTATGGAACCAAAATGTCGAAACCACAATTACATTTAAGTTTTGATTAACCTACAAAACCGCACGCACGCACTCGCTGATTGAGATATTACTGTCGCCCATTCTAAACACGCGCGCCATTTCAGGCACCGCCGTCCGAGCCTGTGCGAGCCTTTCGGCCGTCAATCACGTTATATAGCAGGTTTCCGTTTTACAGTCCCATTATAATCTTAAAAATTTCTTATGCACTAAAATAGCAGGGCCATTGTTGATTTAGGCAGGGTTACTGACAAGGAGGGCCAGAGCTGTAAGCAATCGTGCTGCTCTTCCAAACCTCTCGGAAAGGCTAAGAAAAGAGGGGAGCCGAGAGTGATTTATAAGGCACCTTAATACTTGACACGTTCATTCGTGAAAATAAGTCTGCGGCCTATCAAAGCCATCGCTTACATTAAAAAGCCATGGAAAGCTCTTTTAAATACTCGGTGGGCCAGTTTTCATTCATATTTCCTGGCACGGCGTTCAACTCCCCCCTCGGTCCGTGTGAGATGATATCAAAATAAATAGTTTAACCTCAAGATGGCAATTAAAAATTATATTGTAGTGAACAATACAGAAGGTATGCAATTTCACCGAGCCGTTTAACAGCAGGTAACGCAATAAAGACTGATAAAAAAATGTCTAATATTATGATCTAATGTGACACACTGAGTCTTGTTTTAGTTGGACTCGGTGGACTGAATGATTCACAGTGTTGAAAATACTCACAATACCCTGCTATTTTCATACAGTTAGATGAACTATATCCTGCTATTAGTGGTCAAATTAATTCAATAAGTCAAACCTGTATCCTATGGCACAGCAGCAGCTGTAAAGAATGAGAGTCTATTTTGTTTAATGGATGTTTAGCATCCACGATGGTGCGTGGTGAGTCATATTTGGTGCGTGTTTTAATCCTAGTGTAAATGGCGTGCGGGTGAGCAGACATGGTGTGCCTCTGTGTTCCTCGTGGGTTTTCATTAGGGCCTTGCGGATGACAACAGAATATATGACTTGGCTCGGGACGGGAATTCTGGGAAAGTCATGGAATTTTGGACGCCTTGACGGAACACAGGCTGTCCGCTCTTGGCCCGTTCCCCACCAAAGGAGGGGAGGAGGAGGAGGAGTAATCTTGCTGCAGTATGTCTTTGCGTTTGTCTGCGTGTTGGTGGTGGTGGTGGTGGTGGGCCTTCAGGACATCCTCAGGGAGCTGACCCAGAACAATGACAGGTTTACAACGCAGCACCAGGCAGGCTCACATGTGGCTAAAATCAAACAGGAGACCGGGATTGTGCTGAGCACTCGAGCAGATTTGACATAACCGGATCGTCCAGATGATTAGTAAGGATGGTAATCTGTATTTCTGCCTAAGTCTCTAAGAGTCTACTGTATCTGTTCAATGCATTTACCTTCCCCACAGACTCAAAATCTTAAGACTCTTCAGAAGAAAATCAGTGAGGAATCACTTAGTCTCTTGTATTCTGGAACAGCTACCTTTTTAGATTTTTTGCTGGTGAGCAGCATACAGTTTTTCAAGGCCTCGAATTTCAGAGCGAAATTTAAGTCACAAAAGGGTTATTAGGACTTGACTGCTCTGAGACATACTTAAAACTTGACTCCCTGAAGACTTGGCCTCATCAGAGACTAGAGAGCAAAGTCTTGCCCTGTTAAAATCCAGAGGCAATAAAATGTTAATAAGCAAGTGGGAGGTCAAACCAAACATTAACAGTTTTGAAAAGGAAAAATGTTCAAATGCCGGGTCATTTTAACAGCCAGCTTTCAGAGTCTTAAAGACTTGAAACAAGACTTGAAACTTGACGTGAACTTATCATCTATCGTCTTTTAAACTCTTCTTTATTCCAAGATTTGGGACTAGACTTGTTCCTCTCTTGACTGACTTGAGATTCGACCTGAGACACACCATTGCAAGATGTCAGACTTGACTTGGAATTGTCTCGACTGACTTAACTAGATCTTGCATTGGAGGACTTGAGACATGAAAATGACTCGACTAAAACTGACTTGTGATTTGTTGCTAAGGTCTGGAGACTTAACTTGACACTTGCTGTTGAATGTCTGGGTATTGGTAGTCCAACAATTGCAACTTGAACTTTAACAAAATTTAAGATCTGAGATGTGATTTGAATTCTCTCAGATGACTTGAAATTTGACATAAACTTGTCTCTAACTTGCTATTAACTAACCCCAAATCGTGACTTGACTTGTCTTGAACGAATTAAGACCATGTCTCAAATAAATTCATCTTTGACTTGACTCTCAAGTGACTCGAGATCTGACTTGAAAAACTCTCAAATAACTTGTGATCTGACACAAACTCGCCCCGGAGGACTTGGAGATTTAACTTGACACTTGCTGTTGCACTTCCAACTTCATAACGCTCGCAACCTGCGTTTGACTTCGCCGTATCCAAGCTGCCGAGGACAGCGTCGTAAATTTGAAGTTAAGATTGTGGAAATTGTATTATTTTTTAAAAAAAAGCTTTAAAACCTTGGAAAGGATTTTCTTTCCACAACTGCTCAAGAACTTCATTATTTCCTACATTTGTTCGCCTCAGCTGTACGTGCAATGGAGGGTCAAAAATAAACCATGGTCATGTCATGTGCATAACCCTAAACCTAACCACAGGATTAAATAGCGCCCATATGCACTGATGTCAGTAGGAAATTTGCAAAAACGATTGAATTGCATGCTTAAACCTCATCCTCATATTCTGTCCAAAGGGTATATTTCTGCTATTTAATGCCATCCGCACAAGGAAGCCACCCCGAGATGAAAGCAGAGTCGTATCCCACCTGAGCTACAAATGATCTCTCCCTTTGGGCTATGAGCTTACTTTGTGGTCTCCCTTTTCCTTGCTCCCTGCTCTCCTCATCCATCCATCCCTCCGCCGCCGCTCCATTCAGAGAGAGAGGGAGAACAAACCACATGTTTCGGGGAGGAATCCTGAACGGGCAACATCCCAGACCAAAGTACCTCCAGCTCTCCTGCCCCCTGGCATCACTTAGCTCTACCCTGTCATTAAGGACAGGGTTGGATGATTTGTGTTGGAACGCAGCCCTTTGTTCGAGCAGGATGGGTGCAGGAGGAGAAAGATGGGGAGCGAGGGGCGCGCGGGCGGTGGGGGGGGGTGGTTGTGTAGAGGAATGATGTCATCTCAGGTCTGTGCTGGAAGTCGGCCGGGGGACCTGCGGTGGTGGCAGGGATGGTGTTGCCTTTGGGTTTTGGTGCAGGAAAAGGCGGACGGAGATGGAATGATGTGGAATATGGTGAAGAAGAGTGTGTGTAATTTGGTGTGCGTACTTGATGTGTATCTGGATGAGTAAATATGTGTGTGTGCGTGTCTTTCTTTCTTTGTGCTGTGGGTATGCACGAAACTTTCGGTGAATGTGTGCGCGGGGGTTTGCGAGGCATGTGGTCGGAAAAGTATAGGCTGTTTTATGTTGCATTCGCTCTTTGTTTCAGTGTTTCTTTAGTGGGTGGATGGTTGAATGAATCATTTGGACAGAGGCTGAGGTATCAGAAAGAGCGGTTTGGCTTGGGGGCGACGGGGGGGGAAGACAAGAGGGAAGGAAAACCAACTTGTACTTGTGGCTTCTGGATTCCTAATGCACACTACTGCACGGTAATGTCTGTCTGCCTCCCGCTACCTATAGCATGAAGTGTGGAACATATCAGACACACCACAGACGGCCAGGACTGAAAGTAATTATTCGAAGCATTTGTGTTCAAGCTGTGCTGAGCTCCGTGTATTTCGTTGCTCTTTATAGTTATAGTCTATAACAATCGTGTCCATCATCACAATGTTGTGCTAGTGAAAAGAAATCGGACGAGAGGCTCAAATGTTCAGACAATAACAAAGGTTTTGAACAACAACAGTGAAGAGGAAATGAAGGTGAAAAGTAAAACCATCCTGGTTCCACTGTGACTTGGCGTTTTTGTATTTTTTAGTTATTTCCGCGTGCAGATGGATTGAATTTCAGGTGTGCTAATTTGTCCTTTCACCTCTGAATAACATGATTGTTCATAACCTGAGTTTCGATAGTAATCGATAGAAATGAGAGCCAAAACTATGAAAACGAGACCCCAGTTGTCGCGAACTGAACCGATCCTGCAAGTGTGTTGGGTCCCGGTACGGCAGTAGCATGCTGCACCCCCGTGTGTTGCCACAGCAACAGTTTCGATTCCCTTTCTTCAAATAAAGCTTAAAAAGTATCTTTCGTTGGGTCCTTTTGGTACCATCGGATCTAAAGATGCAGCTTTTAATAGTACATTTCTATCAGCTCACGTCATTTCATGTCATGTGTGACTTTAAACTTGACTCCACCTGGACGTTTCTACTTGAAATCGCTTGACATACTTCCCAGCAGCAGATGTATTTCCAATCAACAATCTTGCTGCACGAAATGAAAAATTTAGGACCTGGACTTGATGTAGCTGTCTTGACTTACTGTAAGGCCCGGATCAGGAGCCGAGACGTGACACTTGCATGACAGTGACTTCTCTGCGTCGTGGAGGCCCGTGGCGAGGATCCAGCCCCAAGAGGGTCAACGAAGGACTCGCCAGACGATAAACGAGATACTTAACTCTTCTATTATGCAGTGCAATCTGTATGTTTGGCTTTCGCGATGACTCCTGCGGAAAGATGATGCATCTTTTGACTCTCTGCCATGTTTTTAGCGCGAGCAAGCAGATCGACCGTAAATAGACCCGAAGACAATTTAACGTGACGGGCAACTCAATGGATCTTTAATGGCCTCGAGATGAGACGAGTCCTTACGCTGGAGAACTTTTTAGACAAACTACAAACAGAGAACTTTACTTTTAAGCTAAGATTTGTTTAACCAGCGCACACTTCACATATTACCAACCGAGGGAATGGACTCGCCGTGCACTCTCAATGTTATTTCACATATTTACTGCATCTTTTATTGTCTCTGCCTCCAATAATATTTAGATGGAAGAGGACTGATAGGAGCAGTCTTCCAATAACACAGATTAAGTGCTCTGGGGGTGATTGTGCAGCGTTTTTTGAGGAGAGAGGCGTCTGCCTAAGTAAACTCAGCCCAACTCTGAGGAATTGCGCTCTGGAACGTGGTGGTGTAACCGGAGCGCGGGTTTGGGAATAGCCCAAGGGAACTGGGCTCAGTTTTCCAAAAAGCCTCTATCTCCTGCGATACGTAGTGTGATTTGAGGAGAGAGACAAGGATTGTGTGTGTGTGTGTGTGTGTGCGTGTGTGTGTGTAACAGGGGAAGTGGATGGAGGGCTTACAGAATGGCTAAGTCAGGAAAACAAGTCTCAGGAAACCCTATACCTCACCCTGGCACCAACACAGACGTTCTTTCTTTCTCTTCCTCTGTCTCACTCTTTCTGTCTGTCTCTCTCTCTCTTCTGTCTTGCTGTATCTCTCTCTCTCTCTCTCTCTCTCTCTTTCCTCTCTGCCTGCCTGCCTGTGCTGCAGAAAAGAGGAGTGAAAGCAACAGCGGTCCGAGCAACAACCGAACAAAAGCTACCCTTGACACTCGGCGCTGTTAAGGAAACAGCAATGACCTTGTTGGGAGTTCAAACCTCTTCATACCAAGAAAGAATCTCCCATGCTTTCTTTTTTTCTTTTTTCCTTCCCCGCTCTCTCTCTTTGCTGATGAGAAAACAAAGCAAGCTCGGATAATCACGAAAATATGACATTACGTTATGACAATTAAATTAGCTCTTGGACCTTGAGATAAATAGAGGAGAGAAAATAAACAGAAGACACAAAAGGAAAGAAAAAAACTGCAACAAAAAGTGATTTGATTTCACAATAAAAGCACGGCAGTGTATGCTGCCCTTCAGAAAACGGGGCCAAAGCCGAGAGAAGCTCAATTAAAATATGCTTTAATATCACGTTAGCTATCTTTCTCTCTCTTTGTCTCACCCTCTGAGGCGCTCGCACACTTCCCCGGCCTGCACTCCGTTATCTTATCCCTTTTCCATGATCCCTAAAGCCCCTGTCTGTCCTTGTCACACCCCCTTTCCTTTTTCAAATAACACTTTCCACTGCTTTTCCACCCTTTTCTTGCCTTCTCCCTCCCCTACTACCTCTTTCCACATCTCTGCTGGACCCCCTCGCTGCACCTCCCACAACAAACACACCTACTCATAACACGCCCCAGTCATCTTTCTTTCCTTCTTTCCATTTGTTTGCTGCCATCTTTTCCCCTCTGGTCTCTCCTGACACCTCATTCCCCCTGTCTCTTTCTCTCTGTTTCCCTCCATCTATCATTATCGGCCTCTGTTTCCATGTCTCCCTCTCCGTCTCCACCTTATCAGCTTGTCCTCTCGCTGCTCTCCCCCGCAGTTCTTCCCTCCTTTCTCGTCTTGCTCTATCCTTTTCCTTCCCAGCTCTCGAATGTGCCCTCGGTGTGTGTCTGCGGGGGCAGCGAGTGGTCAGGCCTGCCTGCAGGCATCAACAGCACAGGGCCACTGCCTCGGGCAATGTGTGTGTGTGTGTCTGTGTGTGTGTGTGTGTTGTCTGTGCTAGGCTGATTGGCACGGTGCCCAGACCCACCTCCTGTGGTGAAACTCACTCCTTTTCTTCTTAGTAGTCTGGACCGCTGCCCAGACTGACCCTCACAAACACACACACACACACACACACACACACACACACACACAGAGAGGCATGCAAACACATCCACAGATAGCCTGACTGGCACAGATGTGAGGCATTAATACACACAGTAGTACACACACTGATAAAGTCTCATGAATATCTGAGGGTAGAAAATTACTGCTTCTGTATATCTTTCAATTGCCCTCTATTTCTACCCTATGTATGTGTGTGTGTGTTTGAATTTCCTTGGCAGCCAGTGTGTGTTTGCATGTCACACACAATGGGCCTGACTTCCACCGACTCTCATTGTACAAATTGATGTGTATATCATTAAATTTAGGATGTTTGCATTAGATTAAAGTGTGTATACAACAAAACTGTCCTCCTTTACGGTGAAGGAAAGTCACGCGCTCAGATAAATTACATCCGCATGTGGCGCCCTGATTTAGTGTTGTCACTTACCTACAGTTGAGGAAACGGTCTCACGGCGAGGTTTGCTCTGGAGCCTTCGATCATCATCTCCTGATCTTCATCAGCAAGTGAGGTGTTTTTCCACAGCTGTTTCGTGGCTTAAAAGTTGAAATTTGAAGTTTGTCTTTGACTTTGGACGCAGTTCATTTGTGTTTCTCCTACATTACAGAACTTCTACTTGAGGGGGTCAAAATGATGAGTTGAGTTGAAATGTAATGCAAAATGTAATTGTTAGATAAAAAAGTAAATGGAGTGCGAGATGGACCGACAGGTTGTTGCGGACCGTTGTGGGGAAGAGGGAGGACTGAGTCTGAAGGCAAAGCTCTCGATTTTCCAGTCCATCTACACTCCAACCCTCACCTGCGGTCGTGAGCTTTGGGTCGTGACCGAAAGAATCATTTTGTGGATACAAGCAACGGAAATTAGCTTTCTCTTCCGGGTGGACGAGCTCAGCCTCGGCGGTAGGGTTAAGAGTTCGGACATCGGGAGGGAGCACAGATTAGAGCCTCTGCTCCTTAGCGTTGAACGGAGCCAACTGAGGTGGTTCGGGCTTCTTTTGGAGGTCAGAGATCCCAGGGCAGGATCAGAACCCGCTGGAGGGACTAAAGAGGAACGTCCGGAACGCCCTGCTTAAACCTGCTGCTTCCCGACCCTGGATAAGCTGAAGAACATGGATGGATGGAATACAAACTTGGATCTAGTGTTTGAATGTTATCCAGAAAACACTTCATTATTTTACCCACCTATCATAACTTTATTATGTAGCATGACACAAAGTTAGATTTGTCCTGTGTGACAAGTGACACGATCTGTGGAAATAATACATTTACTGCACCACACTACAACTTTAAAGACTGAGAGTGGATTTTTCCTTTTAACATCCATGTCAACAGGAACTGGTACGGCGATGACTTTAGACTGGAATCATAGGAGGAGCCGTTGGTGTTTTATCAGTCCTCTGGCACATCTTGCACAGTTGTGTAACTCTTTCCATGTCATGGTCAACTTGCATGTGGCTGCTGGCCTCCGCACTCTCATATCTGCTCCTTGAGGCCTTTGAGGCAGACTCTAAAATGTGAAAAGCCGTGTTATTTATTCTTGCTGTCTGTTGCGGTCTTTGGTGTCGCTCTCTTTTTTCTTTTTCCTTGTGTCCCCATCTTTTATTAAGTGACTCCCTACTCATTTAAACCTCCTTAGAGTAACAGATAGAAGAGTAATAGGTGGATAGATAGAAATATTAAAAGCTACCACAATTTGTCCCAGATCCTTTCCCCAGATGTAATGCAAACGAAGGCCAGCGCCAGGCCAATAGCAATCTCGGCCGCTTGTTCCCTGACACTTGGATGCCAGCTCCTCTGTGGTTTCAGCCAATGAGCTCACCCCCATTGAAAATAACAGCAGTGACATCACTGTTTTGGCCCATCGCAGCTCCCACCCAGTCAGAAGTCAGAGGTAACCCGCAGTGAAGGCAGGAAGAGGCTAAAAATGAACGGAAAGAAAAAGAGAAAGGGGGGAAAAGATGGTTTTTATTTAAAGGTAATAAGGTTGGTTTATAGGCAGAAGAAGGGGAAGGAGAGGGTGAGGCCGGATTGAGTACAGACAACGGAGACACATATACACATATATAAATAGATACACACTCTGTTGGCCTCCTCCGTGTTTTGGCTCCATCTTCATCCACCAACTTTAACTTCTGTTGTAGCGGTTTTGTTCCAGCCAGTTTTTTTGTCCTAACCTCAAAACACAACTTTCCTCTCTTTCCCGTTTTTTTTTTTATCCCCGTCGAGGTCATCAGCTGATGTACCATCTGCTCTTCATGACACAGCCTCGCGTTGATCTCTCGACCTTTCAACTTTGACCTCTGCGAGGATCACCCACCCACGCTCACTTTGAATTTAATGGCCAGTATGCTTCATTCGGGCCACCTGACGCACATTCAGGAGGACATAAGAACACGCGCGCGCAAGCGAAGATGTCTAACAAGCTTCTGTTTCTCTTTGCATGGGTGCCCACGCTCCATCTACATCTATACCCAGCTAATGGTGAACTCAAATCAGGCAATCCAACTTCAATTCCTGTTGAAGTCAATCTGACTATTTAAATTTCTATTTTCCTAAAGCACTATTTTAAACTGGGGACCCTTCAGAGTGTGATATTCCTGTTGAATGGACCCAGTTGTCCAGATTATGAGCCACCCAAGGAATACAACAGCAGACAGCTTGAATTTGTTTGTTTGGAAACCAGCATGTTGGCTGGATAATGCTAATGACAGTATCATCTGCATAGAAATATACCCACTGTACCTCACACGATGATGGGTGATGAAATTCACATCCAACTTTGTGGGGTTTTTTTAAAGCATGATCATGATTGTTCCCTAAGGTTACCACCGCAATCATGTTTAGATTCCACACCCCTGATTATGCTGATGATTTAGGGCGTTAGGTGAGAGAACGCTGCACGTTATTATAAAGGACATGAACCAACAGTGTTTCATTGTGTAATTTGTAGGTTGTTCCTAAGAAATCCAGCTTGAGATGTGTGATTAAGGGCAGCTCCTTAACCAGGAAACCTCTTGTCATCAAGACAAAATGAGCCAAGTGTGTGGAAAAAATGGTCCAGCTGAGGTGATATCATTTAATACTCGTGTAGTGTAGAGATGATCGAGTAGCAACCAGATAAAAACTAGTATCACGTTACATCAAATTGTCCCGCTGAGACTGAAAAATATTCGGTCTTGGTATGGATTTTTCCAAGGCGTCCACCATCGTGATTTCACTTTATTAACCTTGAGAGGGTTAATGTCACCTTCTCCTCCCAGTGATGTCATGTTCGGTGACGGGGCTCCTGTACGTGAGTGTAGAAGGGAGGAGGAAGACGCGGGGGATCCTATTTGTTTGTTTTGCCCTCCAGACGTGTCCGAGAGCAGATTAAGGGATTTAGCTGGAGGGTGGGGGGGGTGGCGCAGGAGGGACTTAAACTCCTCACATTTACATGCCTGGTTGATGAACACAAACACACCGAGGAGGTCAAAGATATCAAGAAGTTTCCCTTTGTTGAAGATAAAAGCGACGGCAGCGAGAGATGGATTTATGAAATGATGGAGGGATGGTGGGCGGGGGAAAAGGAAGACAGGAAGTCGTGTGTTGACACAGTGATACCTCTTCCAGCCGTCTGATCTTCTCTTGTTTAGGTGCTAATCCCAACTTTAAGTACCAACAGAATTAGGGACCCCAAATCTTGTAGCTTTGCCAGGGTTTGCACGCAATGGCTTTCTTGGAAAATAGAAGCTTCTCTGTCAGCTTCGGACATCGATTCAACCGCGCTGTTCTCCAGTTTTAATACAATTAAAC
This sequence comes from Nibea albiflora, assembly GCA_014281875.1. NCBI lineage: Eukaryota > Metazoa > Chordata > Actinopteri > Sciaenidae > Nibea > Nibea albiflora. The sequence goes on from CM024809.1 coordinate 8,472,086, forward strand.
ATTGAATTTCTGATGGCGTGATTTGAAATTATCACGCATTTAGGTTTCATCTTTAACTGCAAAGTACATTTTCTTAGTTAAGTATCTCACTCAACGGCAGTTTTTAGGTACTTGTACCTAGTATTTTCACTTAATGGTACTTGTACTCAAGCGTTTTCCAAAGGGCAATATTTCATATATTTCAATATGTAAAAGAGATTGTACTTTCATACATTAAACTACTTAAACAGGGTGTGAAGAAGGTGATAATAGTTTCACCTCAACCAGTAATAACCACCTAATAATTATAATATATAATAATATAACTAATAATAGTAATTTGTCTTTTTAGTTAAATCTCTAATGAAACTTAATCTTTAAAGTATTTTTACATTGCTGTATTGTTATTTATTCTTAGATATGAATACTTTTTCGCCTTGTGAAACAGATTATTACATGATTTTCAAAGTAATTGATTAATAGTTCATTGCACAAATTTCCCAGGCCTTGATGCGATGCCTTCAAATGCAAACACACATAAATACTGATAATTTCTTTGACATTTTTTACGTGATGAGTTTACGTGAAATTATTCATCCTTTACCCAAATAATTCTTGATTAGTTAATTTTCTGTTGATTCATTTTCAGTGCTGAAAGCTGTACCTGCTTTTTCTCGTCTTCTTCTAATTTATTTTGCACCACCAACACCTAACACCGACCTGCCACGCGCTCGTGTGTGTGTGCGTGTGTGTGTAATTTTGGTGGGGTTAAGAGGAAGGAGGTGGGGTTGGGGGAGGGGAATAAAAAATAAAAAAAACGAATGAACGCCAAGCTCAAATTCAACCGCAGGTCGCCGAGGCTGGGCCCGGGGCCTACCGTGGTGTAGCTCTTTTGTAATGTATATCAAGTTCACCAAGGGCCTTTTCATCTGACAGGCCATTGTTAAGGGAGGCTAGCCGGCGTTCTACTCCCCTCTTAACCCCACCCACCCGACACGGGAGCAGGTTGGCTTGCAATTGTTTTATGGAAATGCACGCGGGCCTGGCCGGGTGTCTGCCAGGCGAGGATGGAGGGACGGGGAGGCGGAAGGGAGGGGTGGACTCTGCGCCTCTGTATGTGTGTGTAGGTGGGTGGGTGCGGGGTGGCGGTGGTGGTGGGGAGGGGGGGTGGATGTGACGCCGACCCCTTCGAACGCCCCTGACCCTGAGCAGATGGCGAGGCAGGGTCTCTCCGCTGAGCCAGAATTAATAGCGTGTGCCATGTCACATTGTCTGAGACGAGCCTGCTGAAAAACTCCCCACACCTCGCCCCCTCGCTCCCCACCTCTATCCTGATTTTTGCATCCACCCTCCCTCCCTCCCTCCCTCCCTCGTCTCTCTCTCTCTCTTCCCCACCTTTCTCCTATTGCTTCAACATTTCTCTCCGCTTCTTTTCTTCTTTTTTCTCGCCCTCCTCCTCCTTCTCCTCCTCTTCTTCTTCTTTTTTACCTCCTATACATCACATCACTTGTCTCTTCCTACTCACCCCCACCTCCTCCTCCTCCTCCTCCTCCTCTACATCCACAATCTCCTCCAGCTTCCCCACAGAGTGCTTACTCTTCCAGGCACTCGTTTGCTCATTCATTCACTCATTCACTCCTTCACTTATTCACGTGCGCCTCATTCATCCCTCTTTTTAACAGACACTCATTCACAGGTTTTGCCCACTCGCCGAGGCTTTATTGGAGGACAATTAAGGCACCTGCGTTTCTAAAGCTCCCCTGCTGAATGCCTGCCACCCCATTTCCTCACCCGTCTGTTCACACTACTACTACTGTTCACTCGCTCACTTGTTCTCGTATCCGGCCCTCGCTCACTCGCTCATGTACAGACTTGCTGGCTCAGCCCAATCACTCGGTGTCACTCAGTCACGCCGCATAAATGCGAGTAAATCTGAAAACGCGTCTTTTTTTTTCTTCCCCCGTCGGGGTTTTTGGTCTTCCAAGACCACAGAGAACTTAAATGCTTCCCGGTGTGGATACATTTGAAAATCCTCATCTCGCATTGCACATTTGGATGAGGAGTTTCTGTCAAGTGCTGATTTACGATTGTCATGTGATACATTTTTAGACAGTCTTGACTCTTTTGGTGCACAAAGCCACTTGGTTTTGAAACGGTGCAGGTGCGGGCTCAAGTGGCCGAGGCGTGTCCAAAAGCGGGATTTACAACTTAATTTTAATAAAATGAGCACAAATCATCACTTTCTGATATGTAGAAATACAAATCTTGATCTGAATTTGTGAGGATATATCCTCTAATCAACTAACAATGGTGCTAGCTTCCTGTTCTCATGTCACTCTTTACCCAAAAAAATGAATTTCCTGAAGCTTTCAGCCACATCTTGTGGACTTCTTCAGCTCAGTTGTCATAGAGATGGTTTAGTTGTTATCCCGTGACCTAACTATGGTCATGTTATTAAATCATATAGTTTTATATAGAACGGTTTGAAACGCAATACACCGTATACGTGTATGACACGCAACATCTGTCAGACTGACGTGGCTTTTTAAAAAGCTTTCAATCAGACTTTCAATCAGAGGTAGGAAAGACTTTAATCCGCACTGTCGTATGAATAAGTAAAAAATTGATTTTAAAGATAGGAACAGGAGAGAAATTGATCATTTGTGGATGCCAAAGAAAACCTCATCAGTAAGCAAAGCGGTTTACCTGTTACGAGGCTTGTTCCAGAAAGAGGTGAATACATAAATAACGAGTCTACAGCCTTGCTAGCAGCTCTGTGAGGCTGTGCTTGAGCTAAATGCAAACGTAAGAATGCTAACGTGTTTGCGATCGAGATCCACCAATGAGATGTGGCTCATTGTCGGACCTCGATCGGATTCCTACCTGTCAATCAAAGTAGCCACACTGTTAATTATGCATAACTTTAAGCCTTAATATACTATGAACAGGTGAATTATCAATAAATTCACCCTCAGTACAGTTGTCACGAACGGGGAAATTAGCTATAGAGACCAAAACAGTTTTTCGTACCAGGCTGTAAACATGTTTATTTCTGCTGTGAAGTTGGTTGGACAGTGATTCTTTGAGCTAAATGCTAACATACTTATGTTGAGGAAGCAAATATAATGTTGCTGTTCACCACTTTTTTTTTAGCATGTTAGCAATTAGCACAAGACCCAAAGGCCAACTGAGGTTGCAGGAATCGTCACAAAACCCTGTTGGACAAACTAAATTGTGGGAATGTGTTCGTTTGTTTGGTCATAAACTAAAGCATTAGACAAACATCAGGGGATCAGCAAAGTTATTGCAATTAATCCTGAAGGCAACAAGAATGTCTGTCCCACATTTCATAGCAATGCGTCCGGTCGTTGTCGAGGTATTTCAGTCTGGACCAAAATGGTGGACCGCCTAAATGACTGGCTGACATTACCATCCATAGAGTCATGAGTTTGGATGTCCACTATCTAATCTGTGGGTGTGGATCCATCATAAATATTTGCAGGGCCTCCCTCTCTGCTCCCTCGTTCTCTCCTGGAGCGGCAGGGTGGCTGCCAAGAATGGGACAGAGGGTCAGGGGTAAGTTCACCCCCCTCTGATGCTCTCTCCCTACCCCTTCATCCTAATCACCAGTCCTCTTCCTGCCCGCTACGCCCCCCCCACCGACCCCCGCCTCCTTTGCCTTTATCGGCCTCCAGACAGACAACCTGGGAGATGGAGGAGGAGGAGGAGGAGGAGGGGAGGACGCAGAGGGTCACGGCCTCAGTGGAGCAGTCACTTGGCCAGAGAGTGCATATGTGTGTGTGTGTTTCTTGCATCTCTTCCCCTTTGTGTGTGTGTGTGTGTGTCAGAGAGAATTCTTCTTATTTTTGCGGACGAGGCAGGCGCTCCGAAATGTTTGCTAGTCTGTGTAAATTTATTTGTGTGTGCGCATGAGGAGATAGAGCGAGCGTGTGGGCGTTAAAGAGGCAAAGGTCAAGGTTTTGGAGGTTGACTTGGCTGAGGCTTGTTCCCTTCAAACCCCCACCAGCCAAATATGCTGCGGTCAACAAAGTGAAGCTGTCTATCTAAACACTATCTCCTAAACAATTGCAAAAGCAGCCCAGAATTTGAAAAAAAAAGTCATATAAATATACAATATATCATGTTTTACAAGTTCATGTGGAGCAGGAAAAATGAGAGCAAACTTTACACGGATATTAGTTTAATAATCGCAGGAGCATTTTTCATTTTTCACTGAAACAGTTCATGGGAGATGTCCTCAAGAAACAAAAATGTGTTTCTTTGGGTTTGGATTGAGCTGACCAAAGTACTTTGTACCCACTAATAACTGTCCATCAATCTTTTTGTCATGATATAATACAGCCTGTCACTCGCTCTTGTTAAAAAAACATTAACATTCTGTATTGTAACATTATCAGGCTGCTTCTGCTATGAGCCTTCACCAAACTTTGGCTTTAGAAGTCTTAACTGACAAGGGCGTCAGGCCAAACTAAACGAGTTATGCTCTTAGTTTACTGGATGTGAATATCCCAGGAGGGTTTTCACAAAGTGGAGAGCTTTACTTTTGTTGGATGGTTCCATTGTTATGACATTTTGACCCTGTTCCTGATTAGTCTCTTAAGGGTTTGAATTTTGGAAGAGATTTTACTCTTTTTTTTTTCTGGGACAAAACCTCTCTGAAAACACTGGCCCACGGCCTAGCCGACCGCGATACCGACTCTTTAGGCTCAGGAGATGATGTTTCAACCACATCCTGACAACAAACAAAATAACTTGTGTTGAGGTTAGAGGATTCTTGCAGCCGATACTTCGTATAGCTTCCATAAATCAAGCTTTGGATTCGTGCAAATGCAAAGAGGAAGAAAAAAAAAAGTAAAAAAAAAAGGGGGGTCGAGGGGGAGAGACTTTGTTTGGGGCTGCATGCGTCGACTCAGATTTTCCGAGGTGGAACGTAGATGTCACTCACAGTAACGCGGGTCCAATGAAGCACTCCAGAAGTGAAAGTGACTGAATGCATCAGAGCTGAGTCATAAAAGAAAAAAAACTGACAGAGGGAAAAATACAAAGACAAATCAACTCGGTTGCCCTCTCTGCATGTTTTATGATTATCTTGCCTCTATTGTATCGCTGCCACTTGTCTGATTTTATCAAAGTCTTTGAAATGATTGCACAGAAACGCCCACACACAACTTATTGACATATAAAATCAAGAATTTTAATCACTTGAACTTTTACGACTATTTTTCATGGGTCCGATGAGTGTACGTGCGTGACAGCATCTTGTCAGAAAAGAGAACAGTCATGTTTTTGAGTCTTCTTTTGGTTTAACAGCTACACTTGAGAAACTGGGATTTATGCTCAATACACTGCTTAAGGGAGTCTCAGTGGTAGTTGCTGAAGGATTGGAGAGCATTACCTCACTAACTGTCTCCCATCTGGGCTAAAATATTGGAACCAGCAACCTTTCAAGAAGCCTGTTTTGCTGTTGGCGGCTCCTAATACTCCTGATTCCTAATAGAGCATCTGATCCGTCAGTATTTACCACGTTTTAGTAAGACAACAATAAGAGACAACGACAAAGCTGGCGTATCTTAGCATAAAGACTAAAAGCAGCTAACTTATAACCGTAGAGAACATCTTGAGCTCACAGGTTAATGCACTTTTATCTCTTGGTTCAACGAGGGAGTTACATGCTCAGGCATTGTGGGAAAAACATCAGCGTATCACAAATTGACAGGTGAGACATGTTTTTTTGCACCACCACATTGACTCTAAGAAGCTGTGCACAATCACTGCATCCACCTACTGTTTGCCAAGAAATTGTTACACCACCTAACTCCCACTAAAACCACAAATTGTTGTTTATACACCTCTGTTTGTGAACGGATTAAATGAATGAGACGCAGTGTGAAATCTCGAAAGCCAGAGTGGTTAGAAGGTGTTTTTATTCACTTTGGACAGAGCCAGGCTAAGCTATGCTAACTGGTTCCTGAGTGAGTGGTTGGCCAAGCCTAGCATAGCATAAAGACTGGAAACAGAGGGAACACCTAGCTAGCTTTGGCGGTTGATAGGGGACCCAGCTAGCTGTTTCCCTCTGTTTCCAGTCTTTGTGCTAAGCTAAGCTAATGGCTACTAGCTGTAGCTACATATTTACTGAACAGACAAATTTGATATTGATCTTTGTGTCTAAATCTCCAGAAAATGGCACAATACAAACATTTTGAAAAAACAGCCATAACAGCTAGATGTTTCCCTCAGTTTCCAGTTTTTATGCTAAGCTAAGCTAACTGGCAACTAGCTGTAGCTTCATATTTACTGAACAGACACAAGTGTGGTATCGATCTTCTTGTCTAAATGTCGGAAAAATAGCAAAAATATTAATATCAACACTCATGAAGTCTTCTTTATGATTTTTGTAGTACTATTATACTTATAATACTGCAGTATTAGGGAACACTGATGGACATCCATACAAGTTGCTACATATATGTAGTAAAGGATGATGAATCAAGTAATGCTTCATTCAACTAATGCTTGATTCATCATCAGCAAGACAGTAATGCTTCATAAATATGATGAGTTATGTAATTAGAGAGTGCAAACCAAGGGAGTGCTTATGAAACAAGCAAAGGATGTTACAAAAAACCCTTTTAGACACTTTTAGAGCTTCTGTAGAATTATTCCCTTCCAGTTATACAATGTGTTTCATTTAAAGAAAGTCAAAATATGCAATGGGAAGGCCACAAATGTGGGATTTCACTTCATCTAGGCCCACTGACATACTTCATCTCCAAAGAATTCCCCTCTTACAGTGTCACATGTTTTTTTCAAGCGACAGTTTGGGGGCATAAATAAACGGCAACAAGCTGCTTTTATACTTTCCAAAACATAATGCATTCGACATATTTTCAGAGCTCATGATCAACTCTGCTTTCTTAATCAAAGTACAATACCCCGAGGCAAACGCTGATTTAAAAAGAGGGCGACAAGAAACAGAGCCAAGTCAGCCCAGACCGGCACTCGTATAACATTTTATGAAAAGGCTTCCCTCTAGTGAAAACGGGAATGAAATCTGCCGTGCACAGCCCTCAGAAATGTGATCGGAAAAGTGCTCTGGCTTACAGAGCTGACATCTCTCCTTGGGTAACAGAGGAAACATGCTGGGTTTTTTGGGTTTTTTGTATCTGTGCTTGTTGTTTCTGCTGATAACCATCGCACTAATGGATTTATGGGCCTTTGTGATTGTGTCATGCGTGCGAAAGCCTATAATCTAGCTCTATTACCACAGTATGAAAGGCGGTAAACCATACACGCTAGGGATTGATTGCTCTTGATTATAAATTGGGAGTGTTATCAGAAAAACTGAACACATCGAAAAGAGGCTTTAATTAAAGCCATAAACTGCCTGATTCTGTTTCTAAAGGTAGACTCTGCAAAGCTGCTGTGGTGGAAGTCAATCATATCATATTGCTTATTTTCCAATGTCATATTCAGGCTATGTCAGAGCTGCCACATAGCGTGCCTGTGCAGCTCTCATCCCATATACGTTTGGCAGCTTGAACTCACTGTGAACCGCACAGGTCCAGGAAAGGGGAAATGTCTCTTTCCTCATGCCTCTGATATGGCTCTCTTTCAAAAGCTTGCAAAACAGGCTTTAGTTCCCTCGACAGTCTGGAAACTTATCACCCTGTCATTTGCTTTTTCTTTTTTCTTTTTTGGTGTTAGATGTCTTTGGGACCTAATTGCAATGGCAGTCATGTGATAAAAACGGGAGGCTTTGAACAGAGGGGCGAGAGGGGACCGATCATCCTATCCATTTGTCAAACCGTCTGCCCTCGTCCACCCTTGGGTTTTCCCGCGTGGCTGGAGAGCAAGACAGATGGACACAACGGGCGGGTGGACAGACAGGGACGCCCTTTCCTCTTCTGCGGTGAACTCAGACTCACATGAGCCAGACTTGATTCATTCTTGACTTTTAATCTTGTGATGTTCACCCGGGGAATATTGTGAACTCGGCTCTCGCTTCGGTCGCTGCGGTAAACGTATGTGGGAGTTTGCGTCGAGCCAAATTCTGATTTCCTGTGCCAGACAGGGAACACGCTCACCAGTCTAACGTCTGACCCAGTGTGTCTCTCGACCCACCTTTGTCTGTCTATCCGTCTGTGGCTGGTTCTCACTTTGACTGTGCTTCAGTGCGTCTGCTCATTTCAGGAAGTTTCACCACCCTCCGGCTGTATCGAATGACTTCGAGTCAAAGTGCTGCTAATCAGGAAACTCAAAATGCACTTCCTTAATTGGCTCGCTTACTCACTCGCGCTGTTTTCACTCGTCAAATCTAAAGATAAAAATCACCCCCCCCCCTCTCTCTCTCTCCTCCCTCCACTTTCGTTAGTAGCGCTTCAGTTAAACGGGATAGACGTGCTAATTTCACCAATTTCATCTCAGTACTCGAGAGAAAGGAATTGTGAGACTTAACCGTCAATCTGTGCAACACCAGTCGGAAAGTTGCTTCATTCTGTGACCCGTTAACCTTTTCATGAACCAATGCATGACAAATGGGCTCAACTCTGACTCATTTGACACACATGTAGTTGACGGTACATGGGGGGGGGGGCACAGACTTTCTTACGTGGGGACAAGAATCTTTCTATCTCAATCTCTCTTTTGCCTCTGAGCCACGAAAGCCTAAGCAGTCAAGTGAGTGGATTTATAGACCCGAGGCTTATGGCTTAGTCACGATTGCTTGAATTGGCTCCGTCTCAATTAAAATAAATGGATTTTACTCCTAATGAGAGAACGGGACAAGGGAGGGCGAATTGAGACGTTTGTAGTGGCTCGCTGATTTAAATAAAGAGCATTGAGAAATGGCCTCAGAGAAAGCTTGATTTATGTGCGTGTGTGCCCTTCTAGAGCAGTTAACAAAGGTCAAAGTTCAGCCAGTGAACATCTCTAAATATAAAAGTTAACATATCCTCACTGAAGGGCCTCTTCTCCTTTCCTTATTTTGCTCCCAGTTTCTCCGAAAAGCTCTTGCACTTGTGTAGTCTCTACGTTTTTTTCTTCTTTTTTTTTTTACTGTGTTCAGCTGTAAAACATTTGAGGAAACTTTATGCTTCCCCATTCAACTGTGAGTGTAACTGGAGGTTCTCCGCCGACTATAAAAAAGAGAGGGAAAGGAAAAATGGTTGAGGGCAGGATGAGGTCCTCGTCTCTGTGTCTTCATAGTGCGGGATGCAGGCCAGGCACACTCTCATGCAAAACCTCATCTCTGCAAACTCTTTTTCTCTCCCCCTCGCCTTTCTCTCTCCCTCTTTCTTTCTGGCAGACCGGCGAAGCGCCATAAAAATGAATTATGCATCTGAAAAATCTGAAATGTGTAGATTTTCTACAGCACACACTGGGGGAGATCGCATCTGCTACTTTACACAGATAAAGTTAACTGGTGTGTAATTTCTTAAATTGCCCTGGATTCATATATCCAGAAACTTAAAGGAGCAATTTGATATTATTTTGAAGTACGCCTATGATAAATATGAAGCTGGAGCCAGTTAGCTTAGCACAAAGGCTAAAAACAGCTAGCATTGGACCTCTTAAAAAATATGTTCATTCACATTTGTTAAATTATACCACTGACATGTTTGTATGATAAGTATGAAGCTGGAGCCAGTTAGCTTTGCTTAGCACAGTTAGCTTAGCTTAGCATTGGACCTTGAAAGCTTTAAATAAATAAATTCATTCACATTTGTTAAATGATACCGCTGACATATTTGTACGGTAGATATGACGATGGAGCCAGTTAGCTTAGCTTAGCACAAAGACTGAAAACAGGGCAAATAGCTAGCATTGGACCTTGAAAGCTCTAAAAAAAGTTGTTTTGTGTCTGTTGTATCATAGATATGAAGCTGGAGTCAGTTAGCTTAGCACAAAGTCTGAAAACACTTAGCATTAGCCCTCAAAAGCTCTAAATAATTACCACTGACATTTCTGTACAGTAAATATGAAGCTGGAGCCAGTTAGCTTAGCATATCCCAGTTAGCTTAACTTTGGACCGTGAAAGCTCTAAATAAATATGTTCTTTCGTGTTTGTTGGATAATACCACTAAACTGTTTGTACAGTAGATATGAAGCTGGAGCCAGTTAGCTTAGCTTAGCTTAGCTTAGCGCAAAGGCTAAAAACAGGAGGAAACAGCTAACATTGGACCTTTGAAAGCTCTAAATAAATATGTTCTTTCGGGTTTGTTGAATATGCATGCTCACTGTTTCTGGTCTCATAACTCCTGGGACTAAATGTCAAACTCTTTAACCAGTCATGCCCACATATTTCAAGAAAAAACCCAACTAAGCTTGTAGTTTAAAATATTCAATGCATTTAAACATGGTGGCAGCTCTGCCAACTCTTTGTTTTGTATTCTTCCTTTCTTTTTCTTTTTTTTAATTCAGCCAACAGCCACTTTTTCCATACAAAACAGCCGCAGGCAGATCACACACCCGGCATCTAACAAATGGGAACATTGACTTTGCCATCAGTGTGGTCTCAAAAGCTTTTTACTTTTATCTTTGAAGTTGGGAAAACTCCCACTGGAAGTCACTTGTAAGGTGAACAAAGATGCCAAACACATTTAAATTAAGGCTGTAGAGACAACAAGACCTACATGAAGGTTTTTTTTTTTTTTACGGCTTTCTGACCCCTCCCAGACAAACAAGAATGACCTGACCTGTTTGTGGTGGGAATGATATAACACACAACACACACACAGACAGAGAGTCACTTTTGGAAATGTAATGTGGCTTGAGGAGAAGCCGAGGCAGTCAGAAACAGAGAGGCTAATAAAGCCCATGCCACATTTCCAAGCATGATCTCTCTAAATAATAGCCTCCCTTGTACTTAGAGTGAGGTTTGGGCTGTGAGGAGGGTCATGGGGCTCCCCAATGTGATGGCAATGCACTAATCTGCCCTGTATGGCCCATTCACATGTGTTCACACCATTGTTTCCACATTCTAAACAGGAACTGCAATGTTACTCGGGGGAATTGTAAATGTGGTGTGCAGAAACCCTCCATTAATTCCTCCTCTTATTTAAAGTCAGCGTGTCCTTGCAGTCTCATCACCTTCTCCTTGCTTGTTGTCCACACTATTATATATATTTTTAAAAAATGACGCAGAGACAAGACAGGATGCGTGCTTTGGAAATCTGTGCGAGCCTGGGAAAAAACCGAGGCTTTTCTCACCACTTTTTTTCCCCTCCTCAAACCAATCGGTGCTGTAATTTATTACCCGGTAAACACGTGGGAATAGTATTTCAGCGCACGCAAGATAAACAACCCCACTCCGCCTCACGCTCACGAAATCTCGCGAGAGGGGACGCTCCCACTGCGCTCGCCTATTGTGAGAGTTTTCCAACTCTCGCGCGATCTCGGAAGTTTCCCACGCCTGTTGTTGTGGCGTCTCTCGCTTCACTCTCTCTCTCTCTCTCTCTCTCTCTCTCTCTCTGTGTGTGTGTGTGTGTGTGTTGCTCACACTCCCACCAGCAGCCGCCCCCGACTCCCTTCGCTCCGCCTCGCCTTCGTGCTCTCCGCCTCTCGCTCATCAGCTCCTCTCTCTCGCTCTCTCTCTCAGTCTCTCTCCATCTCTCTCTCTCTCTCCGTCTTTCCTCACCCACCCCCTTTCTCTCCGTCTCCCTCGTCCCTTACACCTCCAGTCTACTCTTGTTGTCTCGGCGGATTGTTGGGGCTTGTGGGAGTGTGTGTGAGAGTGTGTGAGAGCGAGAGAGGGAGGAAAGGATATCGCGAGTATTGGAGTTTTGGTGAGAGTTTGTGGAAGATGGCGCCTGTTGTGACAGGGTGAGTCTGAGATTCGGGGCTGGTTGTTTTGGGGAGGGGGGCAGAGAATACAAGTTATAACCACGAAACTGCTTCAATTTAAGCCGTGTGCTGTAGCCCGAGCGCCGGGCAGGGTTTCGGCTACCGCTTTAACCTTTTTAGAAGTCATTTCTTTGTCTCAATGTGTTTGCGTGCGAGTGTTTTTTTCCCCTTTCTCCGTTGGCCAGTTAACGTTACTCCTGCCCGGGCTGACTGTTGCTCGCTCGCTCGCTCGCTCCCTCGCCCGCCCGCTTGCTTGCTCGCTCCCTCGCCCGCTTCCTCGCTCGCTCGCTGCGGTGTTTTGCGAGCTAGCCTCCAGCTAAAGCGATACTTCACCCTCGGTGGTCTCCCTTCTTTTTCTCCCCCACCACCACCACCTCCTCCTCCTCTACCACCACCTCCACCACCACCACCTCCTCCTCCTCCTCTTCCCCAGACAACGGCGAGCTGTTAGCTAAGCAGCATGCTAAACCCAGCCAGCGAGCTAAACACAATTGTTATTTTATTTCTGTGTGTGTGTGTGTGTTGTTGGTGGTGGAGGAGGAGTACAATTTAACACCGACTCAAAGCTAAAATGTATAACCTCCTTCCTCCGGTGCTGCGTTTGTTTTTGGTTAAAAACGTGCCGGGGCCAGCAGCACGTTTACGGACAGTACTTACAAAAAAAAAAAAAAAAAATCCCCCAGGCTTAGCTGTCCGATAATGGACGTCAGCTAGCGATATATGACTTGAAACACGTTGCGGCTTTGTGAGCTATGAGCAAGTAGTGTTAGGAAGAAAAAAAAATGTTACACTGATGATGGGGTGGTAAATATTTAACACACACACGGTGACGACCAGCGTGTGTGTGTGTGTGTGTGTGTACTTTCTTTTTTTTTTAATGACTTGCAAGCTATCAAGGAAAAATAGTATTTACTACTTTACTACACAAGCAGCAGTGAAATCCAACCATAAACACCCCACACAGCCTCATGTGTGCTTTAACCCTCTCCTCACCCTCTCAACATTTCATCTAACTCAGATTAAAAAGTGACCTCAGCTCACTTCACCCACCCTCCAAATATCAGACAACCAGCTGCTTTAAACTTTTGAAATTTTAAAGTTTTGTTTTTTTTATCTCTTATCCCAAATTAATAGAGCTCATTAGGCTTAGCGCACAGTTCAGTAATTGCTACAAGATAATGCATCAGGGATGAGTGTGTGTGAAAGCCGTGGTTTTTAATGGAGGGGGGTGGTGGGATTGCCTTTAGCTGCACGTTGGGTTTGTGTGTTTCCTCGCCGCAGAGCTTCGCTGCCTTGTGTTTTTGTTGGTGATTTCGTCGCGGCCGTGTCAACACAGACGGGGCTGTGCTGTGCCTCTTGTGTTTCAGTTTTGGTTGCTGTCCGTCCGTCTGTCTGTCTGTCTGTCTGTCTGTGGACTAAACCCTGATTAAAATGATTTGCCTGCACATTAGCTAGACACAAACCTATTGCTCTTGAGGCTGTAATCCCCACAGACAGCTCAGTGGGTGACAGACATTCGCTGGGCTTGTTGGAGGTGTGTGTGTGTGTGTGTGTTGTGATGGTGAAAAGGGGGGGGGGGTTGGTTTAGCTGTGCATGTTCATTTGGGGCTTTCCAGCAGACCTGAACTGATTTCAGTTGAGGACGGGAGGAGGAGGGGGGGAGTCGATGGTGGTGGGAGTGGGAGGGAGCAAGCCAGAGGGCAGGCGGGTCAGGTCTGGGTGGCTGGCCACCTGTCCAGATGATATCTCCAGATTCGTGTGTGTTTTTCTGCACGAGTTGGCGGGGGTCAGTGCGGGGAGAGGTTTAACAGAAAATTAAAGTGCCATAAGGTCTCTCCCTCTCTCTCCCTCTCTCTCTGTCTCTCTCTCTTTCAAAGCTGCCGTGTTCACCCTGCAACGGTCGGAGGCATCGCAGAGCCTGACCGCAGCCTCATGCCCCCGTGTGTACTGTGTGACTGGTTCAGGCTTTACACAGGGAGGGGCAGGCTTGTTAAAGGTGTTACGACTCTCTCGCAGAGAGACTGTGGTCGCGTGTTTTTTGTCGTCTGAGTTAATCGTCATCGTCGTCGGCGTCGCCGAAGCTGCAAGTTTGTGAAATATACACGGCTTTCGTCGCAAGGTGTTTGTCTTGTGTTTCTGCCTAACTCGGTTTGCCTTTGCTTTGAAATCCAGTTATCAGCGCACAATAGAAGATCATCAAGTGTGTGTGCGCTGCAAACCCCGTTCTCACTGTGACGTGCACAGTTTCAGCTGTCCATAATGCGCTTTTATGAAGCCCCCGGTGCAACATTCAACTCCCGTAATCGCCAAAGAACAGGAGCTTTGTCGCATGGATGAAATTGGCTGTATATTTAAAGCGTGACTCCGTGTTGGGCTTCAGTTTGTAGCTTGCTACATCTGTGGTTAGATTTATTTCCTTTCCAGATGATTTCCCCGGCAGATATTAAAGCAGCACTTGCTCAGGTTTCCTCGTCGTTGTGTACCTCACAGCTGGAGTTTGCAATAAATGAAGAAGCACCCTGAGCCAATAATGCTCGCTTACATTAGGTTTAGGACATTTAAAAACTCCTGATATCATCGTGACGCACCATATTTAAGTCCGCGCACTCGTCGAGTGATGCAAACTGGCCGAACTTGAACGAAAATATGATGACAGTCACCTCGAGTTTGGTTTTACGATGGAAGACCAAAATGTGTCATGCGTGTTCAGGTACTAGCAAATGAAGCTATGAAGCCGGCCAAGCTGTAAAATATAAATAATCCGTATGACATCTACATTGTTTAATCAGTGTGAGGATTATAAATAAAATAACATTTCTCTCCTGTAAGAGGTCCCAAAAAGTTTGAGACCGCCTGAGATAACACGTGGAAAATCCTTTTTAAACTAGACATACAGTATTCTAATAAAATAACTGGCTGCTCAGCTGCTTGTTTTAAAGCAGAGAAAAGCAAAATACATGAAGTAATATTTAAAAACGGTTTATCCAGTACTGGAAATGGTTTGGCATTTCTGCTTGATGAGAGTCTCAAATGATTCATCGATTATCACAGAATTTTCTGTCAGCTGACTAATCCCGTCCCGGTTATTTTTGTGTCGCGTTGCACGTGTGCGTGCGCGAAACCTCAGACGTTCCTCTTCTGGTCTATTATGGCGTCACTCACAACGCGGCGCTCACGATGAGACGGACACCTAAAATGTAAAAACAACAACAACGCACAAACGCAGCGCTGCTTTCGTCCTCCTCTGCGCCGGAGCACTGATGAGCTGAAAGAGCAGCACTGTTCACCTGGGAGGATAAAAGCACTCATTTCAACACCGCTCTGCCTTCGCCATGCCCCTGGGGGACGGGATTCCATTTAGCTCACCCCTCTCCTCACCCCTCTCCTCACCCCTCCATCCCTCTGCCAAAAAAAAAAAGTCTTTCAGGCCAAAAGCCAAGCATCTCTGCGCCGGTGTAATGATACCACCAGCCTTTTCTTTTTTTCTTTCTTTCTTTGAGGCGCAAACCTTGTGTTCTCGATTTGTCAGCAGAACTAGCGTGCGGTTTGAGCTCTGTAGGTGATCAATGAAAGCGGGAGCGAGCGCACCTCGAGATAAAAGTTGATCGGCGCGCTCACGCGTCCGTGCGTCGGCACGTGCACGTGCGTCCATTCCCCGGGGTCCTCTCCTCTTCCCTGCTTCCCTTTTATGAAAGGAGAGGTTCAGAGGGAGCAGCAGATGTCGAAGCGCTGACCTTTATGGTGGCAAAGGCTCGGGCTGGAGTTAAAAGGCACCCCCCACCACCAGCAGCACCACCAGCAGCACCACCGCCGCCACCCCTTTGCCCCTCAAAGCAGCAGCCTTGTGACACACACACTTCGCCACCTAGCCTACGCACACTGATGGATAGGTTAATGACGGAGATGATACAAGCTACCTGATCTGTGTGTCACCTCAGTATCCTGCAGCTTTCCTTTATCCAAGCAGAGCTGTGAAAATCTTCAAAGTGTGTGTGAAAGAGAGAGAGGGAGAGAGAGAGTGAGAGAAGGTGGGTGTGTGTACAGAAGTCGCAGGCAAAGCCAGACATCTTTAGGGGGATTTATTCTCATGCCTACAGTAGCCTATTGTTTTGGAAGTTCATGCATATCCATTACTTCACATGATTGAAATATCCCCTGAAGCCTATAGTTTCATTCAGGGTTCAGATTCAACTTGTTTGCTCGAGCGATGATGGGCCTCTTAAAGCACCACACGCCCTGGTTGACTCAGTGTCTTCGTGCTCTTGTTTCCCTATTCAAGCCCGTTTTGCGTCTGTCTGAGAGGGGGAGGGGGGGCGACAACCACAGGAGACACCCAAGGGGATAGAAATGCACATTTTTGCGTAATTTGTCTTGGATCTGCGCCATTCTCTCTCTCCGGCCACGTGCTAAAGTGTGCACAAACCAGATCTACCGTCATGGTGCGTCCCCGTACTTTTACTTCCTCCTCTTGGCTTATTCATAGCAAATGTTCCCTCTGTTGATTAAGGCTGTACCTGTCAGATGAATCTGATTCGTCTGACTCTCGTGTGTTTTCCCCCGTAAGACCTTTTAAGTCTTTCTTCGTCGTTTGTGATCTCAAAACATCAGAAAGCAGTGCTGTCAGCTGAGAGAGGTTGGACCGCCGTCTAGTTCAGAAGTGGATTAACTGGCTTCATCAGAGCGTCGGAGAAGCCGCCCGGCGTCAAGCTGCCGTCTGTTTCTATCAGTGACGGTATAAAGAATGGACAGGGCGACAGAGTGACGTCACCCGCAGCCTACTGAAGCTGAAAATCTGCCAAATATCAGCAACGGCATGGATCATCGGCTGACTTGGCGCATGGGTGCTCAGACAGTCAATCAAAGTGGCCACGCTGTTAATTAAGCATGACTTTAAGCCACAGTATTATTTGAAAGGGTGAGTTAAAAACAAACTCACCCTCAGTACAGTCGTCGTGAACGGGGAAATTAGCTACAGAGATCAAAACAGTTTTTTGTACCAGGCTGTAAACATGTTTATTTCCGCTGTGAAGTTTTTAACATGGGGACTTACGGAGACGGACTCACTTCTGCAGCCAGCCTCAAGCGGCCGTTGCAGCTAAAAAACGAACTTGACGGATGACTTGAGCCGTCGACTTTTAGGGCGCTGTCCCCGTTATCGATAATGCCCTTTCTCCGAGCTCTCAGCTCGACGCGGGAGTTATATTCCTCATACAGAAATCACGACGCGGGGGCCATTTATTTACTTGTGCAAGACTTGGAATGCATCAGCCTGAGCTCATGCTTTTTTCTCTCGCTGCTGTTTGCTTCGGCGAGGATGGGACGGAACATTCTGATGTAAATCCGAAGCCAGTGTGGTTTTGAAAACAGCCCTGGCGTCATGTTTGATAGAGGCCCAAGTCCTCTCGGTGGTGTTGTTGTTGGCCTCGTCCCCGCTGCTTAGCTAAGACAAGAAGAGACAGAAAGTTAACACGAGGCGAAACGCGACAGGCGGTGGAAGCACGTACCGATCCGCTGACTCTTGTTTTGGAGCGTCTCGGCATCGTTTTTTTTTTCTTTTTCACCCCCACCCCCCCCCCCCCCCCCCCCCCCCCACACACACACACACACTTTTCCGAAAGAGTTTCCTCCAGCGCCGGCGTTCGCCTTTCCCTCGCCCCCGTTCCTTTTGCTGTTTGTAACGATTACAGCTTTCGCCAAGGGAATGGTGGTTTCTACTGTGTCAGCACTTTTTGCCCCCGCTGTCCCTCCACATTCAGGATGTTTCATTCAGAAAACATGAACCCCCCCCCGCCCCCCTCATGTCTGACTCCTGTTTGCTTTCATTCAGCTTCAGCGAGCGAGCTGCTCACCTACTTCCTATGCTGGGGCAACTGAGAGGAAAACAATATGAGCACCGTTAACGCTGGCGTGCTCTTCATGTGCATGCATTTCTCCTCCGGGATGACGGAAGGGGGTCTCGGCCCGCTCTTTAAATTACGTCAGGCCTCTGCACCTCTGAGCTTCCAGGAGAATTCACAGGAGAGCCAGACGTGCGGAGAAAAGCTTTATTTTCTCACTCTGCAGCTTTGATATTCTCATCAGTGGCACCGACCGCTCTGAAGCATTGTTTCAGAGCGTCTCCCCGCGGTCCGCCTGTTCTCGCGACAGCCTCGCCGCGCCGGTTCTCCATCAAATGTACACAGGATCTCCCGTGTTGGGAAAGCCCCCAATGAAGCCACCGCCCACGGCTGTAAGCAACTGCCACTATTACTGTATTAGATAAGGAGGGAGTGGCGAGCAAGGAGCCAGCCTGTAGTAGTAAAACCTCCCTGAAAGAAAGACATGTTGTTGGGGCCTTGCGTGACTGTTTGTGGCGTCATACCGGTGACAGAGTAGTATTTCACCCTCGTCCTCTCTAGGTGAATAGCTTGTAACTGACTTTGACAGAGCTCTATCCTGTCGACTTTGAGCGTGGCGCCTCGTCGAACAGATCACACGTCCGATTCGGTGTAGCACAAACATTTTGGCTTATTTTGGAGCCGGGTTTTAATGCCACAAACACCCGGATGCGAGCCACCCTCCAGGGACACACCGCTGCTAGCGTTTGCCCAGGCAAGTGATGGCAACCCCGGGGAGAGAGAGAGAGAGACACACACACACACGAGACGAGAAGCCTGAGTTATCAAGTATCGGGAAAATATTCAAGGAAAGAACAAAGAGAGAGAGGGAGAGAGGGGTTGGGATTCCAGGAAAGGCGCACTGTTATCTCCAAATGTTTCTTTGCATTGTCTGGTTGTTTAACTAAGGCTGGCGGAGAGTTTCACTGAAGAATCCGCCTGGTGGCATTCCTGTGGCTGTTGACGTCAGGAGGTTTTGGCCTTTGCTTAGAATCACAATGAAGTAATAGACATGTGTGTCATTTTGTGGAACAGTCTATTGATTGTGGTCGAGGAAACAATGCTTCTTCTTCTCTTTTTTATATATATATTTATATATATATATTTCGGGGTTTGTTCATGTTGTGGTTGATCGTCTTGCACTCGGGCTGCAGTTCGATGCTCTCTATCATTTTTGGAAGCGCCGGCTGAAGAATGTACGTGAGGTTTCACATGAGCTCATGGAAGGAAACTAAACTTGTCGGTCTGTGCGCAGAAAGTCACCAGCAAACTTTCTCTATTTATCACCCCGCTGGATTTATTAGAAGACGACCTCAAATATTCTAACCTCAAACCCCCAAATCGCCAAAGTGTCTGGTAGACAAATGAGCCCGGCGTTGCCATAATTTACCGGGAGGATCGAGACGTGTTCCACTTTTCGTCGAGCTCGAGGACGAACGCGGCGCGCGTGTGGTTAAGATCTAGGAAACCAAGCCTCGTCTCGCGTCGACCATTTAGGAAAGGATAACATGTTTTGAAGAGGAACAACAACCCCCCCTTCCTCCATCGTGACAACAACAGTGAAACCAGACAGCAGCCCTGAGCTCACAAAGTCATTGTTAAACTGCACACACACACACACACACACTCGCTCGCAGAGTGTTCTGTGGTCTTTACATTTGGTTTGGTTTGCTGTGGATCATCTCACAGCATGTGGGCTAAAGGTCATCTCTCTCTCTCTCTCTCTCTCTCTTTCTGTCTGCCTCTCTCGCTCCCGCTTTATGCCAGGAATTCTATTTTTTTCCTCCCGTTGCAGCGCGGTCGGTCCTTTGGGTGGTTTTTTGAGGCAAGGGCAGGGCAAGACAGTGGTTAGCTTGCCTGAGCTGATAGATGTCCAGAGAGACTGTGCCTCGCTCTCAGTCCAATTCAAGGCCTGTACGCTGGAAAGACACACAGTCACATTGTTGTCGAGCTGTAATGTGGCGGTAATTTAATCCATTTTTGCTAATCAATTACTCCTTTCAATAGGGAAGTCCCGATCATGTTTTTTGGCCTCTGATGCTGATTGTCCATGAGTCATGTTGGCACAGCGGGATTGAACAGCCAAGTGCTGGAATACCTTGGAAATATTAACAAACCGCTTTAAAAAAAAAGTCCTTGAAATTCAAGTTTTGTTACGGAGCCAAGTCACTGCTCTCCCTCTCCTGACTTCCTAACCGTGGCGAGCATGAAAACTAAATATCAAGTCGTTTTTACTGCTGTGTGAACAGGACACACGGACACAACGAGATGGAAACCGTTAAATATGGCAGGGAAGTGTAAATTAAATCCAGAGCGGCCATGACATTGATCTTCATAGTGATTTGATAGTGACTGCTGGGCTAAAAACAAGCGCTCCCTAGCCTCGTGTGACTACATTCAACCTGTTTGGTCTCGACGTCTGCTGATTAATTCCATCCTCGATGTTTTTATGATTTACTGAAGTTCAACGCGATATAACATGAATAAATGTGTTTTAGTTAGCTCTGCCGCCATCCTGACATATCGGAGAGGTCCACTGGTGCTCTGCAACGTGTAAGCAGTGATCTCGAGTGTGTCTTTTTACTGAATATTGGTGGATAGATGTGCGGATTGCTGCTTTAATTTGAGTTTTTCTGGTCGCAGCTTCTCAAATTTGTGACGATTTGCTGCTTTTCTCTGTCTTACATTGTCTTGCGTGGATTTTTGGGTCTGACTAAAGGGACGGTTCGGGTTTTTTAAAATGGGCTCACCGCGTGCTCCCAGTTTGGATAAAATGTGTTTAGCATAGCGTGCCGATTCTCAGTGCTTTGCCTTTTGCTTTTGCACAGTTGGCGGCCTGCCTCAGGTGTAGTAATACATAAGTCGCATGGTTCAGACGATGTTGCGCCAAGAGACAGCGCTGTGTAACCTGCTAGCAGTGACATTATATAATATGGTCTCTGTGGTATTACTGTGCAAGTCGAGTCTGATGCTTTAGCAATGTAGCACAGCCACAAGACCGACCCGCTGGTTACATTACAAAGCAGAGTTCTCACTCTGTAAACCAAACGATGCCGCTCGGTAATCAAGTGGCCGCACTATATGAGACATCGGCGCGCTCAGGGTGTCAGTGGCGCTTTAGGGGTTACTTGAGAGTCCAAAAATACAACAAGTGTTCTGTGCGGTGTGATCGACGAGGCTGAAGTTGAGTAGCTGCGGCGACGACGGCGAGCTCCGTGGACTAAAAGGAAAGATGGCTTCCTCTGCAAACTGCAACCGTGGGAGATTTGTCGTCGCGGAGCCCCAACGCCTGAGGCGCCTTCTTTACGTCCCCGTTTTGACTGAGCAAAAGTTCAGAGTTTCATATCATGCAAATCAGCAAGAGTTGAGAAGCTGAAACCAGATAATGAATTCTTCTTCTTCTTATTATCACTTAGCCTGAAGTTGCTGATAAAGTTTCTGTCCGTCTGCCAGTTCGATGCATCGTCGAGGCTCAGATGGTGCGATCTGTTCTAACCCGGAGTGCAAAGCGTTTCCTTCTAGCCGTCCCGGCTGCGAGTGCAAAGCAGCCGTGCACCGATGCATGCTTTAAAAGAATGAATAAATATAGAGCATCAATGAGCGTTGACAAGTCTGTGGTCGGCGCTGCAATTCAGCAGCAAATGTGTGCACGCGGGTTAAAGGCCCCTTTCTGAGTTTGATCCTCGGCGTGGTTATCACACCCTCCACTCGAACTGCTACCTGCCCCCCTCCACCGAAGGCTGCACAAGAGCGCGATCTATACGAGCGCTGCCGCGGTCGATGGCGACGACTAACAACCCTCCCCCCCGGGTTCCCTCTCGCTCTCTCTCTCTCTTTCTCGTTCCAGCAGTGAGTCATCAGCTCAGCAGAGAGTGAGAAGGGGGGAAAAGGGGAGCGGGAAAAGGGTAGTTCATTCAGGGTTCAAGGCCTCCCTCGCCTCGCCTCTCCTCGTCCTCTCTTTCCTGACAGCTCCCCTCCCCACGAGCACATGACCCGTCTCACAACCCTCTTTGGCCAGAGTCACACTTGTCACTTCGATACGAGTGTGTAATTCCGCGAGATGCTCTCGCGTCTGGCCCGAAAGATTTCTGCTCTGCGTCTCCCCCGCGGCTGTGTTTACTTAAAAACATCACCGCTACATCACTTTGTCCCGCGAGCTGCTCGGGACACGGTTTGTCTTTTTTTTTTTTTCTTCTTCCACCAGGTAAAACTAAATACTGTTGTGGTTGGATTGTGTTCTTGATTATATACACTCCGAGTCCAACCCAAACTTATCACCTTCCTCTTTGTGCGTACGGACGTGTTTTAACAGCACGCTGACAGGATCGGACAGTAAAACTCGTGTTGAATTTATTGAGGTTGTGCAAGTGCAGCAGCCTCAAAAAGCTTCAATATATCTACTTTTTTTTATTATTAAATACTAAATCAGAACATCGAAAGATGTCGTTCGCTTGCGGGTGAAGAAGGACAAATTTAAGGAGTGTATTCAGTCTCACACACAAACCGCACGCACGAACGTGTGTTTGGTTTCTCAAGAGGTTCCTTTGTTTTCCGTCTCCACGACCTGTCTGAGGTGTGATTATGCAGCGCTGCACACAACCCGTGACTCTTGTGTTTCCTCTATCATCTGTCTGGCTGAGCGGAGAACAACAAGCCCACTCACGAATCCTGAAGCCTGCACCTCCACCTCCACCTCCACCTCAGCCCTCTCCAGCGTCACCAGTTTCATTTCTTCATCCTTCGCCGCAGAGTCCCAGCGAAGCCTCTTTTTTTTTTTTTAAACGTATCTGTTTATTTTTAACCCCCCTCCTGCCCGCGTCCGCCAGTGTCGCGTTCCTTCTCGAATTCTCCGATAAACGGAGGCGAATCAGTTCGGCGATGACCTCTTTGTAGATCCGCTGTGGCCGGTCAGACGTGGCGGACTATCTCGATTTAGGACACGACGCGTTATCTGAGGACTGAATGGAGCCAGGTGGCAGGCAGTATAGAGAAAACAGAGTCAGAGCTGCGGGATTCACAAAGGAGACTTCATTAAAGATAGAACAAGCATCGGGGGAGTGTGTGTGTGTGCGCGTGTGTGCAGGCTGGCTCCTGAGCGCACACTGGAAATTTCATTATGTCGTGTTCGGGACGTTGGACCCCGTATGCGTACAAGTAATGGAGTACGCTCGGTACGTTATGTTCCAGCCCGTGCGCCAGGTTGCAGTCGTTAATGTGTACAGTTCTTAGCGGAGCGAGTGTACGTCTGCGACGCCTTATTGATTGTGCGCCAGGCCGAGACGAGTTTTAAAAAAAAAAGTCTGTCCAGAGAGAGAGCTCCATATGGAGCATTGATGTCGGGAGAGTGCGGTCAAGAGGGGAGGGAGGGGAGACATGGAGGGAAGGAGAAGGGAGGGAGGGAGACAGAACGAGGAGGGCCTTTTCTTTGGCTTTTCTGCCTCTGTCATTAAGCTCTCCCATGTCAAAGACAGATGGAGCTGGTGTGTGTGTGTGTATTTGTGTATGGAGGCACTTGCAAGTGCAGACTGATGTGACCCACCCAACTCTACACACACACACACACACACGCACACACACAGCATTGAGCCCTGCCCTTGATTCTGCCTCCAGCGGGGCGTCTCAGGGCAGCTACCAGACCTCTGCCATCTGCAGTCAGTCAGCCTTGAGGGTCGGACAGCTCATCAGTAGTCAGTTAACTCAGTCAACTTTCTGTTTCTATCCGCTCTCCCAACATTAAACATTTATTCCTTTTTTAAAATATTTTTTAGAAAAGATAATTTTCCGGCCTTTTGTGATTCAGATCACATCGTCCTCCCTCATTTAATCCTTTTGTTTCATCTCGTCCTTCTTTTATGGCAAACTTTTATGGAGTGGATTAACGCAAGGAGGAGGATGGGGGGGTGTTTGACTCATTTTCTCTCAGTCAGCCGGTTGCCACGCCCTCCTCGAAAACGAAAGCGGGGCCATGCAAGGTCATGTGCGACGATAGTTAAGATGAGCTTCACGTCCAGATTTCCCCCAAGTTCAGATTAAAAACACCCAGCGCGGAGCTACCGAGGCTTTAAGGTCCCTTCTCCTAGCAGTGACTGCAACTCACCCTCTCCTTCTGGGCACGTAGGAAAAACTCACATAAAAAGCAAAAGGCCACATCTAGATCAGTGTTGGGTTTGTCTGCTCTGGGCTACTGTAGAAAAATGGAGGACTCCACAGAAGAGAACCCGCTCTGTGGAGATACAGGGCAACAAAAACACAACAAATATTCTTAAATTTTACACACTGGACCTTTAATGTCGAGCAGAAAAGCATGTAAATGGCGCGGCCCACAAGAAAGGGAATGGACTGGTCTGAAATTTCAAGGCAAAGATGGATAATAAAATTAGTCACGTAGCCACAATCGTGCCTTTAATTCGCTTTCATGTGGACAGTGCTCGGCTTAACCGTACATTAGGAGCGCAGCCGTTCTATATCGTATCCATGTGCCTTCAACCTGCAGCATCGTCACCCAGCGTCCGTACCCTCTCTCTGTCCTCGTGCACGCTCCGTGCCGAGTTTCGCCAACAGGCAGGATTACGGGAGCATTTGCAGCGACTCTGCCCTCGCCACTCCTAGCCGGCTCGCCGCGATTGTTGGCACGCACGGCGGCGCATGCCAGGCAGCGGTGCCAAGCACAGAGCGAGCCTCCAGCTCGAGCCACGTCCGTCCGTCCGTCTAGGAGACCTCCTATCGACTCCCCCACCCTTGCCCCCTTGTTCTCTTCTTTGAAACGCCCGTCCAAATGGGGGGTCGGCCCCGGGGGATGCGAGTTCAGTGCCCAAACTTGGCCGTCCGAGGTGTTTTGTTTTTTTCTTTTCTCAATGATTAAATACGTGCTTGAAGGATGTGTGCGTAATACTCTCGCTGCGGGCCACACACAGCACGGCACGGCGCGCTTCTGAGGAAGCGAGCGTACGGGCGAAAGGAAAAGGCTGACGTTGATGCTTTGTGTGTGTTTAAAAACTGCGTAACATGTGTGTGTGTGTGTGTGTGTTGGGGCTGTGACATCAGTATGCAGGTATTTTCTTCCAATAAGCTGCCAGGGAAAATGTAGCCAGCGGGCTCGAATTTCCAAATTTCTCTCTCTCGCTCAGTCCCCTCCACACAAACACGTTCACTTGCTTGGTGAGACATGTTATTTCCACCCGTTTTGTCTCTGTCCGGTCTTGAAAGTTTGGAAACGCACGTCACAGACAGGTAACTACAACAAGGAGCGCAGTGTCTCAATCTCAGCCCGTTCTTATCTTTCAAACACTGCTGATTTGTTTGCCAAGTCCTTTTTTTTATTTTTATAAGCCTCATAACAGGCCGGCCCATTATTTAGCTCCGTTTATTGCGGCTGGCGGTGATCAATAAGCTCGTCGACAGGTGTCAGGTTTATTCAGGCCGGGCGGTTGTCAGCTCCCTTCACCTGACTGGATGAAAAAAGATATTTTGAGCGCCTACTCTGAATAATTGTTCTTGGATTCTGGGCGGCAGCGTCGCCCGAACGCTGGTCGAGCTCTGCTTGAACTCCTGTTGACATGTTGGTCCTGTTCTTTCCCGTGTGTCTTGTGTTGACCTACATGTTAAAAGTGAAACCGCTCCCTTTCGACTCGCCACCTGTGTTTATACTGCGTTTTATCTAGCTCACCTTTGTCTTCGCTGTTAGCGTTGTTGACAAATCGCTGAGCAAATGTGAGCGAATTTGCCGTTGAAAACAGGGTTTCCCCCCGGTTAAACTCTGTGCGCGCGCATATAAGCGCCCTTGTTTTCAGCCACAGTCAGAGCCGGGTTCATATATTCGGTGTCACCGAGACGGCCCGTGGCTATGGAGGCCAGTGGAAGCTGCGAGGGAGCGCGGCGTTGATAATGAGGTGTGCAGCCACTCCGAGGAGTTGTGATATCTGCTATCAGCCCTCGGGCAGGGAAACCAGACACCTTTTTTATAGGCCTAATCCCTCTTCCCATCCCTGCTCCCCCCTCACACTGCTGTTTGTGTGCACTGTCCTGGAGCTCTCTGCGTACATGCAAATCCACACACGCACATTCAGATGTGTTGTCTCATATTCACACAGGGACCTGTGTCAGAGTGCAGCCGACCCGCCCTGCTGTGCTGAGCGTGAGATACGTGTTAAAGACGCTTAAATTGGGAGCAGATTTGAAGCATTCCAAAAATACATGCACCGACTGACATTTATGATGTGATAATGATGTGTGTAAAATCGTGATCAGAAAATATATTTTAACAGTAAACTAACGTGTATTTCTGCCCGTCGCTGTCATAACGTAGGCAGACGGAGCGCTGTGCATCTGCTCGGCACGTCCTACACGCTTGTATTACTTCTCCATTCAAAGTGAATAACGGGAGGTCGCCGCTGTGTCCGTAGCATAACGCACCGCCTGCCGGTTGACCTCAGAGGTCGCGCCATAACCCTTGACCTTGAGCATATGAGCGATGGCGTCTGGCGTCTGTGGGTTTGCGTTTTGGTCCCGCGGGACGGACCGGATCCGCACAAGATAGATGGTGCGTGTTCGTCCGTCTGAAATGTAGACAAAACATGAAAGCGCTCGGCCCCATTATCACTTTCACAATGATTTAAACAATACGGAGGGAACGCTTCTGAATTTCAGCGCTTTGGAAGTGCTCCACAGAGAAACCGGTCGACTCAACGTGACGCACAGATTGCCATCTAGCTCTGACCGCCGTTTCCTTTTTGATCTCTCAGGTATTTTGTAACTAATACGACGAGCTGATACGGTCGCTGAGACACAAGAGCGTTTCGCAAACTCTTTTTTTTTTTTTTTTTTCTTACGGTATTTCTAACACAGCCTGGTTGTTGAGTAGAAGCCAGACACTCTTGAGCAACACAGAAAAAAAAGCCAGTCACTCCACATTCGTTTGGTTAAAGAGCCGGCGAAAAAACACGCAACAAGACACCCAGATATGCGCCGACGGATGCTGCAGTCTGTGTCCTTTTCGTCAGCTTCGCCTCTAAAAATGGCAACGCGGCCCGTAGTTTCCATGTGTGAGTCGACGGTGGCGCGAATAGCGTTCGGCATATTTTTGGAGGGACGAGCTGCGGGATTTATGCCCCTCTTGTCAGGACGTTCCAGTTATGGGTGGCACGCACCTCCTCGAGCATACAGCAACACGCTGCGGCTCGCCGTGGGACACCCGGCGACGGGGAAATGTGGTCGATCGTTGCTTGTTTTTGGCACCCAAATACGGGCAGCTAGTAGCAAATGAACTGTTTCCAGGGGACTCTAAAGAGTGATGAACACGACAGGGACTTGTATCTCAGCTCATATTCCAACACCGCTGACGGAAAAAGCAACTTCGACAACTCCCTGAGTCACTAACGACTGGCAACGAGCATGACCCAGCACTTTTTAGTGTCCCCCTAGAAGCAGTTTACCCCGTCGTCCCTCCTCCTGTGCTGTGTTTTCCTGTATTTACGGCTCATTTCTGGCAATAAAACGACGATTAATCAGTAATGCAACAACGTCTGATCTGCAGAATATTGCTGCTCAGAGTTGATGTGAATCTGGCCGTGTTAGAAAAGTTTGCGAGATGCGGCGAACAGAGCAAAAACCGTGCGTGCACTTTAGCATCAAGTGCATGTGTCTTTTCAGATATGTGGCACACAGTGCTGACATGTCAGAGTGTGTATTTCAGTCTTTTCCGAGCCTTCGGGTGTGTGTGTGTGTTTCTTTCTCCTCCCTCCTTCGACTGTCAGTCACAGCTGTCAAACACATCCCCGTACCAACGGCAGGCCGGGTTCACACTCTCTCAATCAGCCCCCCGCTGCGTGCGCATGTGTTGACGTGCGTTAACCCGTGTTTGTGTGTTAGCGCGCGGAGGTGGGTGGTCGGCGCTCTATTCATAGCGGCTGCCATCGCTCTCCGTCACCAATACCTCATATGTCATACAGCCTGTCAGAGAACGATGAGAGGAGGCCCTCAAAGTTTTCCCTCCGTGCTCCATCCAGACAATGGATTTATTCTGTTATTCTGCAGGTGCACGCGTTGTATGTTTAACTGGAAGAGACTCCGTGAAGGCGATTCATCGATGAAAGCCTCAACTTAGAGCTACGCTCAGTGTTGGTTTGTTTTTCCTCCGTCGCCTGTGGAAAACAGGCAGCTGTTATCTCGACTGTGTTAATAACGGATTTAATTAAAAGCGCAGAGCTTCTGCTGCAACAAAAATTAATTGAACTCTGATGTCTGTAGTTTAAATGTGTGCAGCAGTGTGTGAGTGTGGGTTTGGACTAAAGGCTGAAGCGCGCAGCGTGTTCCGGAAACGTCTTCTGGGACGCCGCGGAAAGCTGCAGCAGAAGAATCCAGCTGATTTTCAAAATAAAACGCCTCGTGCAAACTTCCAATCATAATCAATCAGACGTACGTAGCATATTTGCACGCAAACCGAAGAAAAATGATCAGGTTAACAAAGTCTGGCGAGCACATCGCTTCTGCAGTACAGCACTGAAGCCGCGACGTAACAGTGTTACATATTTAAAGGACAGTAACATGGTTAATGTGGCGACGGCGCCTCATGGATGTCTGACAGTGTGACTAACTAACACGAGGCTTTGTGTGAGCCGCCGTCTACTCTGCTCGTGTCATTTCAGCCTAAAACTGGCGGCGCGGGGTCAATTTAGGAAAAGCTGGCTAATCGTTTTTATCAGTTAAATAAAATCTTCATCTCCACAGTAACTGTCGCTGTCACACTGCTGGCCACTGTTAACGCGTGTAACCACGGGCCGAAGCCCTTCAGATTGAATAAAGTTACGTGGCTTTGAATAGGAGGATGTTTATTAACCGTGATGAAGCGAATGATAAAAAACCTTCCCCGTTTTACTTGCAAGAACTCCTGACTGGTTTCTAGATTTGACTGGATGTCTGCGTCTTACTGGTCCAGATTTGACAAATGATTTCTTCTTGGTTTGTATTTCTTCTAAGAGATACACTATGACTTGTTAGTGTTTGTGGTTATGTGTGTGTGTGTGTGTGTGTGTGTGTGCGCTCTTGTGAAAAGAGGCCCGAGGGGAGGTTTGATGTGTAGAGTTTCGCTCTGTGTCTTCATGCCATATCTGCTGTTGGTTAGAGGTGTTGGCTTTTTAATAAGCTACCACAGAAATATGGTTTTCACCCTCCGGCTGCTCTTGTGTGTTTAGCGTCTGAGAAATTAAAGTGTCAGTCTGATGTCAGTCTCCGCATACTTGCGGCCGCCAAGACGACAGGAAATGTATTTAAGGAATTAAAGTAGGCACAATTACGGACCTCGGTTTTGATATTTGTTTATTAAATGCTAAAATTGTCTGAGAATTTATGGTAATTTCGCTCGTATTTTTAGACTGGATGACAATATTCAGTGTCAGTCGTAACATTTTAATGCCTGCATACTTCCCATAACATTACAAGCATTTTATTTCCCCCTCCGAATATTGTTGTTGGCAGCACAGAGGGGGGAGCTTTTATCAATTTTCCCATGAATCTCAGGCTACCGTTTTGTTCCAAACAAGCACGGAGAACAGTTTGGTCGGCGAGCGTGATCCATCGGCGTAAAAAGAGAGAAGCTGACAATCTCGGTTTGCGACGTTGCATCAGAATGGAAATCTTCAGGCTGTAAACTTTCTCTTTACAACATGAGGGATGTTCCCGTCGCTGTCTCAGATTAATGTGCGAGCGCTCAGGCAAACAAACAGGTGACATGACAGCAGCGAGTGTGTGTGTGTGTGTGTGTGTGTGTGTGTGTGTGTGTTACTTCCACGTTCTACTTCTCTGATTTTTCAGTGTCTATAAAAAACATAAATAAATTTTAAAAAAAACTTTCAGCCAATAGCGGACGCTCTCTGTGCTTCGGTTAGGACCCTCATTCTGTCAGTCACGAGCCAGTCAAGCCAACAGACGGAGCACGGCGAGCCGCTTCTGCCAGCTGCAGTCCGTAAAATGCTGATTTCAGGCGCTTTACAGTGTGAAATCTTTACCTCGTTACATCTAGTCTGCCTTTTACTCTGCGAGAAAAACCAGAAAATGCGATATTAGTGGTCCACGCACAGCTGTAATGAGCGTTCACCTGCAGTGTGGAGACATTTATTGGGATAAGAAGGGTTGTTTAACCTCGCATGCTTCTTGTTCCGGTCGCCAAATGTGGATTTACAAGTTTGATTTACAGTTCTCACATAAAACTGAATATTTATGATTTAGAAACAAAGGTCAAATTAAAAATAAACGTGCTGATGAACTCTTCTTGTCTTGAATACCTCATTTTTGTTTCTTTAAATGAGGTGGTCTCAGTTTCTGTTCTACAGATTTGAAACTGCAGCTAACAGCAACAACTTTCACTATCGATTAATCTGCAGACTGTTTTCTCTAAATGAAAATGTGTGTGTTGTCACAAGAAGAACTCGTGTTTTGTCTGACCGCCCGAAAAGTTCAAGTTCAGTTAAAAGTCATATAATTCGAATGAGAAGCCGTCGCAGTCGTTTCCGCGGCTTGAGAAGCGACTAAAACGATCACCGGAGTTGTTCCATATTTGTTGAGGCAGCGCTGACAGAATAAAGAACGAACGGCGGCGTGTGGTGTGTGTGAAGCTCAAAAACTGTGGCACCATGTTGCCTCTTCCACCTCCCGGAGGTGGGCTGAATGACACCTGGGTGCTTGTAACGACACCTACCTGTCAATCAAAGTGTCCACGCTCTTAATTATACATAACTTTAAGCCTCAGTACAGTTGTCATGAACGGGGAAATTAGCTATAGAGACCAAAACTGTTTTTTGTACCAGGCTGTAAACATGTTTATTTCTGCTGTGAAGTCATTTTAACATGGGGACTTATGGAGACTGACTCACTTCCGGAGCCAGCCTCAAGTGGACGTTTGAGGAACTGCAGTAGCGCTCGTTTAACACCAGAACTGTTACATTCTTCTGACGGTCTGGTGCTAGAATTACGCCTCAGCTTTGCATATCCTGGCTACGAGGCTCAAACGTGATATCCTCTTTTGTCCTGTCCGAGTATTTTGGTTTGACACGGACTCAGCGCTCATCGGCGCCAACACTGACATCACTCTCGCCTCCCAGTGAAAGCACCAGAGTCAGGACATCCTCCTTCCACCGCTCACGTCTACTGTAAATGGAACAACACTCGTACCTCTTCAACTGACCTTGGCACACTTAGCCACGAGTAACCATGCCAGGGTAAGCTACCAGCAGTTTAATGGGCCTATCGGGTTCCTAATAGGATATTGCCAGAGTGAAAAAAGGGCCGGTTTCAGGCTTCATAAACAGACCTGGAAGGGATGAGAGGAGCGTGGGGAGGAAATGAGTTTGGTAGTTTACAAGTCTTGGTTTGGATCAGCGCAGGAGAAGCTGCTCGTGTGTTTAATCCCAGCGAGAGTCTCTTTGCACTCCTCTGTCTCCTGTAACGACCCGAATGCGCTCAGCGCCGCGCTGCAGTCGAAGCCTAACCTTCAGATCATCGACGCGCACAAACGATCGCTTCCCCGTGTTCTTTTTTTGGACAGAAGTGTTGCTGCTGCAACAGTTTCGTATCGTATGCTTGAATGAACTCGAATTTACTATGAATATACTTCTTAAGTTGCACGCGGCGGCGAAGTTTCTAGTCGTTTATTTTAGGCGCTTAACTCGACACCTAAAGTGACTTTATTTTACTCGGCTGTGCTCAAATTAATACACCTCTCTCTCCTGTTAGTGAAATTGCTAAAAGAGCGTCTCTGTTACTGTTTTCCTCCTGTCCCGCCGTTCGTTTTTTTTGGTAGTGAATCCCGTCCTGTTGCTGTTGATTTGTCACCACTGCAGTTCGGCCGCAGTGTTTGTCACCCTCACTGTATCCTGCGGAATCGGTGATAGTAAGCAGGAGGTGAAGAGGAGGAGGAGGATGGAGGGAGGGATGGAGGAGGGCGAGCAGTGATAACGGATGGAGAGCAAATGAGACAAAAAAACTCCTCTCTCTTCTTTCAGAGCTTCCTTTTCCGCCGTTGACCTCCGGCCTCATTTGAGAGTTTCTCTGCGTCTGTGTGTGTGTGTGTGTGTGTGTGTGTGTGTGTGTGTGTGTGTGTGTGTGTGTGTGTGTGTGTGTGTGTGTGTGTGTGTGTGTGTGTGTGTGTGTGTGTGTGTGTGTCAGTTTTATTACTCAGAGTTGCCCGCATTTGGTGCTGCAGCGCACGTCACAGGGCATCATTTACAAAGGGAAGATGAGACATTTTTTAGGGTGTGAGCACTTTTTTTTTTTTATCTTAACAAATACTCGTGATGCACTTTTGCTCGCTGCTTTCACACAAAGGGGATCAAAACGAGGGGACAAAAATAGGCCGTGTGAATAAATACATGTTGGGGAATCATTAAAAACTGATAGAGGAGTACAAAAGTGACTTCATCTTACTCCTTTACCTCCGCGTTACCTTTTGCTTTCAGGCTTCGAGTCATTTTGACGTAGCGGTTGTGCTAAGTTCTCTGCACTGCACCCTTTATCGTTCACATTTTCACGATGCACACCGTCACTATATTCGGTGTGACACCTGCCACCAAAAGCCGCACATGCAACAGTCAGCATATCTCTCTTTTGTGCTTGCGCCTACACCTTTTTTTTTTTTTTTCTTCTTGCAGTTTCCTGTGTTTGGTCTTTGTTGTCTTGTTGGTGTTTGTGTCTCAAGGCAGGTGCGTCGAGGCTCGCCCAGGTGGCGCGAGGCGGCGGTTTCCGGCCGACGGTCACGTTAGATTTAGAAATTAGGCGTGTGAGTTTTGATGCGCGTGCACACTGTAATGCGTCTTAATGTTTGCTACATATTTATACATCATCTCCGCCGGACGGTTCCGCCTCCTCCTCCATGACACGCCGTCCTCTCCGGCGCCTCGTCTTTAATCTCACCCCCCCCTGCAGTATCCTTTTCTCCATCGCTCCCTGTTTGCAGTGGAAGGGGTGAGGTTTAGAAGAGGGGGAGGGAGGGAGGGGAGGGAGAGCCGTCTGGAATCCATTAGCCGGTTTGAGGCATCAGTGTTTTGCTGTGGGAACCTTATTGATTGCCCTCCTTTATAATTATTCCACCTCCACTCCCTCCTTCTGGCTCTTGCACCAATCATGCCTTCAGTTATTCTCGCTCTCTCCTGCCCTTTCTCCCCTCTTTTATTTATTTATTTATTTCATTTATTTATTTTTTGCTATTTTCATCCCTCGGTTTGTGTTGCCTTCCTCCCTCCTCCTCTTTTTCTTTTCAGTTTCGCAGCATCCCTCCGTGCTAAAACCCTCCTGACCACGCTCGGTTAGATGACACTCAATCTGTGTGTTTATTGATGGCACGTTAAGAGGTATTGACACACTTTTAGCAGCGGCGGCAGCAGTAGCATGCAACGCTACCACATCCTACACAAGGAGAAAATCTGACTCACTCATCCTCCGCGTCCTTCTTGTTGACACATCCACACAGACGCTTCCACGTGCTGCGTTCACGTACCTCCTCTCTCATGTCAGCCTGCGTGTTGCTGTAGTGCCTCAGGAGACACATAATGTTTATTGTTGTTGTTATTAATATTATTATTATTGTGTGGTTTTATGAGGGAGGACCGGTCTGGGCTCGTCGATCAGGTGGGAGGCGTCGCGATTCGATTCAGAGCCGCAGCGCTCGCTGGATTTATCGTTCACGATCAGTTTTTCCCTTGAAAAGAAAAGCGGCAAACATCTTCTGTTTCTCGCGTCGCGGACCGTCGTACACTCTGGCACACTGACATTTGGAGGCGTCTGTGTTTGGCGTTTTACAGACAACAAGAATCAGCAGCTCTTTTTGCTTATTCGATGATTCTCAAGTCTTTTTTTTTTTTTTTTTCGGCTCTTGTCACCGCGCACTGTTTACCAAAGAATAAAGGAAATTTCCAAAAAGCGAATAAAAACATCCGACAGTGAAGCCGAGCTGACGTCTGCAGAGAAAAGTTTGCAGGAGTGTGCAACTTTTTTCATTTGTAGAAGTTAGCAGCAGCAGCTTGGAGGCACGTCTGTACGAGAGAGTGAGAGAGAGAGACATTCACTGACCACCAGCATTAACTACACGTCTTTGTAAAACACAAGTTGTTCTGCACTAAAGGTCTTTAGAAACGAGGCAGACTTTAGACGGAGTGATTTCCACAGTTGGCTCGAGTCCCCTGGGTGTTTGATTTAGCTGCTACAGTATTTCCAGAAGCGACCAGTACGGGATGATCTTAGAGCTCCAGCTTATTATATGCACGATGCTGGCTGTAGGCTGTAACCTGGCTAGCGTGTCAATAACTGACACGCTGCCAGAGCTTTCCAGACTGAACTCGCACTTTTAAAATCCAGCCTCTGCACATGCCAAGACACAGACTGTAATTTGACTGTATGAGACTAATAAGACTGTCATTTTTTGTTGTGTTTTTTTTGGTTCTTAGGGTTGACACTTGAACCAAAGCTTGTGCGATGAATGACAGTTCATGACAAGTGTGTGTGTGTGTGTGTGTGTGGTGTCAATGCCCCCCATGTGACAGAAACTGTAGAAAGGAAGTTGATTTTTCTACTCCGCTCTTTTCTTTTTTTTACTTTTCATTCTTCTCTCCTCTCGTTTTTTTTCCTCTCTCGGTGGCTCGGCTCGGCTTCCACTTGATTTTTTTCTAATATAAAACAAAGAAATGAAGTCGTTTCAAATGAAATTACGTTCTGTGCCACACGTACTCGTTGCCGTCCCCGCTTTTACCGCCTTGCGATGCCGTGTGCGCGTCGTGTTCCCCCGTATTTAGTCAGAAAAGTGTTCAAAGAGTGCAGGCCTTATCGTCTTTCTTGTAACCAACCAACAAAAAAAAAGAAAAGTCAGAAAGCAGTCATCCTCAGCTGTGATATGTCACAACTTTGCTGCCTTTTTACTGTACATGTCGTGTCTGCGGTGGTTTCCTCTTTACCGTGCCTTTCATGACCTAAGGCTTTTTGGGTATGAGTAAGTCACGCTTTGCTGATCATTAACATAAAGCTTCCAGCATTCATATCAATGATGCTCGCTGACTGCTGTTATAATGGGGGGGTTTATAAGAAGTGAAACTCAAAAAGACAACATGAATGAGCCGCCGTGCGTCATGCAAGAGTTTTGGATTTAGATGCCTTTTCCTTTTCTTTGCACTTTTTAAAGTGTGTGTCGTTGCAGCCTTGAACCCGGCAGCATCGCAAACACGTGTGACCGCGTTTTCTGTGTGTGTGTGTGGTGTGCACGCCGTGAACAAGCAGCAAGCGATGTGTACTAGTTTCTAGAGTTTTTAGGCAGTTTCTATCCAGCAATGTTTTAAAGTCTGTGTGAAGGCGGTTTCTTTCAAAACACATTAAAGTAGTTGCTGAAAACACGTGAAAAGACTCTGAACGATATATTACTGATGTGGAGTTAGAGGTTCAAACGGTTTTCAGTCCAGGATTTTGTGGGCGGCCCTTAAAGGGTGGCTCGATGACACGCTGAGGCCACCCTGAGCGTAACCCCGCCCCCCCTTCTTGTTTACACTCGGTTGCTAGCTACTACTGCAAAAGCATCGTCCCCCGGATGAACAGCTTTTAGACAGAGAAGAAGAACTGGATTTATTTTTAAGTTCATGTCTGTTGGTGACTGCACCTCACCGAGCGGGGTGTAACCACCCGTCGTAGGTGTGCCTCGCTGCCACCGCCGCATCAAAGAAACGACCAGCAAAGCAGCGCTAGCGTTCCACGCGGCGTGTTGTTGACATAATCGAGACGGACAGCCCCACGAGCGGGCGTGGCTTCAGCACATTCAGTGGACACGCCCCCTCATTTTCACCTGATTTTTGACACCTGAACACAGACGTTAACTTTATTAATTTGTCAGTTTGTGTAACTGTGTGCTGTCGGTAATGTTGAAAGAGAAAAGAAAAACAGCTCGGCACTCGCTGCCCGCTTAATAACCATTTTCAGACCTCTTCATTTAACGTATTTTGGCTCACATTACTTCGCGAACGTGCGCACAAATTTAAATTCTACGGCCACCAGACCCGATTTTTAAAAAAAAAACAAGCGTGTCTTTCTAGAAAACACCAGCAGCGCTCTTACCTCAGTCCAGGTGAAATCACGCCCTCAGCGATCATGCACTTGAAGCGGCGTTCGGCAAATTATCAAGTCAGATGTTGCATGCACCGAGCCTGAAAGCTGCCGCCGCCGCCGCTATCGCCTCCATATTTATTATTAGTGCTTTACACTTAATGGGCTTAGTGCCATATTGTCAAACACCGAGGTCTGCATCATCACACTTAGCAGACGTCTAATTAAAGCTGTAGGTTGTAAAAGCCTCGATAACCGAGATAAAGCACGCCTTGTTGTTGACACGCTGGCCTTCTAGGTACTGTGAGCTGCTCCGCTTTTATTTTATTCAGTCGTTAATGAAATAAAGTGCGCCCTTTTTTTTTTTTTTCTTCTTTTTTGATAACGCGCAACCTGTTTTGACACGCCGGCACAGACGGGAATTAATTTGGTTCAGTGTCTGTTCACCTGCTTTAACCTGCCTGCTGCCATAAAACACACACACACACACACACACACACACACACACCAAAAAATACACACCGCGTCCTGTCACTTGCCTTTGTTTGAGCACAGAGCTCTGCTACATACTGTCAAGGCCACGGTGACTAATGTGTGTGTGTGTGTGTGTGTGTGTTTGTAGCTGTGTAGGTGTGCCATTGTGTAATGCAGTGTTTACTCTGTGTGTGTGTTTGTGGTTGATAGCCAGCCCACTCATGTTTTCTTCTCACTTTGTGTCTTTGCAGGAAGTTCGGGGAGCGCCCTCAGCCACAGCGCCTAACAAGGTGAGTGTACACAGACACACACACACACACACACACATATATATTCTTAGGTTAAGACCTTCCTTGGTTGTCATTTGTTCGTCTACCTGACGACAGATTTACAGATTCTCGTGATTGATTTGAGAAGCCAAATAACGTCCGATTCTGGAGGATTCTTCAAACGTTCTCGCATGTCCGGGAGGTAAAAGAGAGTTCATATTAACGCCACATACGTGGTCATTAAAAATCACTTCACGGGCCGACACAGAAAGACCCACAATCGCCCCGCAGCGACGAGCCGCGCTCCGAGTGGCTCGTAGAGATCAGCAGCGATCAGCAGTGACAGCCGATCAGTGCGGCGCGCGGCTCATCAAAACCTGCGTACGTACCTGATTAGAAGACAAACAAACACGTCGCCGGCGCTCTGATGAGCTGCAGGGGGTTTCCAGAGAAAGACGTGATTCAGTTAGTAGCAACGGTCACACAATAAATCTAGTTGCCACAACAACAACAGCAGCATGTTAACATTACATGTTTTAATTTGAGCCACCTCCGACTTCTTGGACAGCTGTTCTCCGTTGCTGGC
Source organism: Nibea albiflora (assembly GCA_014281875.1). NCBI lineage: Eukaryota > Metazoa > Chordata > Actinopteri > Sciaenidae > Nibea > Nibea albiflora. The sequence goes on from CM024809.1 coordinate 8,509,198, forward strand.
TGCATTACGTCATTTTTCTTTTGCTCAGGCTATCGATCGGCTGTTAGTTGCTTTAACGCGCTCGCGTTGGAGACGTCTCGCAGTTTGTTTGTCGGAAAATGAGTCAAAAAAGAGCAACAATTCGCCCCCCCCACCCCCTCGTGCACTCTGCATGCACTGCGCTGTGCTGCGTTCAGCAGCAGCAGCAGCAGCGGCGCAAGTTTTTGATTATTCCCGTTCCTCTCATGTTTGTTCCAACTTTTTGGGGCGAACGCATAACGTTGATGGATGTTGCGGTTCGCTTCTGGGGAATCGTGTGTGTGTATGTGTGTGTGTGCACTTGTTTGCTTCTTGGTGTTTCTTTTTGTTACTGGGAACGGGGCTTTTTTTTTTTTTTTTCCCTGTGCGTGCATGTGTTCGTCTTTTTGCGCGTGGCGCTCAGCGGGGGAAAATGAGGGGTTGCGTCCTGCCTTGAACAGCCCGAGGATGGTTTTCGGAAAAGAGAAAAAAAAGGGGCCCCAGCACCTTTTTGATGTGTCCCCCACTTCATTCATGTGCTGCCAGTCCGCTTGGCTTGCACCGGCCCCTCCATTTGTCTGATGGTTTGGAAATATGACGGACACAAAACGCTTTTTACCCAGCAGCCGAAAGCCTCAAAACACAGCTCCTTTACCGTATGTGTGTGTGTGTGTTCACTGTCCTCATGTCTGCCTGTTCACTTACACCTACCTCCCTCCTCCTCCTCCTCCTCCTCCTCCATTTCTTGCAGCAACAACAGCCGCATGATTTTCTGTCAGGCAGCAGCGCAGACAGCTAAAACGCCGCGCCGTCCTGCAGGGGCTTTTTAGGGCAGCTAAAGCTCTCCAGGTCCTGCAGGGCTGCCCTGTCAGGAAGGCTACTCGACTGGAAATACAATACATGACACACACGCACACACACACACACACATCTTCAGACAGACACACAAACACATGAACACGCAGGCTGGATAAGCTGCCTCCTCCGTTAGGGCTTATTCTCCCAAACAGCAGAGGAAGGGTCAGCTCTGCAGAATCCATCGCCTCGGAAACCGACCGCCTGCTTCTCGGCCTAAATTCGGGTCGTCCTCGAGCGATCGTGCGGATTTCTCGGCTCGCTCGTCAAAAAAATCAGAATGTAAATTAAAAGAATAAAATAAACATCAGCTGTCGGCTCGCCTTTGTAAAAAACGGCGCAGGTTTGGCGCCGGATTTATTCGACTTCAGAGGCTGACAAGGGCCCTCCGGAGGTCAGACATCAGACGTTGAACAGGCACTCGTCTGTAGGTCGCCTCTTCCAGATTCACCAACGTAGAATAGATTAAAAAAAACCCTCAAAAAGCAGGGCACGCTGCGTGAACCCGGCTGATTGTTAACGTCTCAACCCGAGCCTGACACCACGCACGGGCGTAATCTACCTTTTGTGATTCACGAGGGCGCGCGCTAATTGCAGCCTGATCATCTTAATAGAGCTATTAAACAGTGCACGTGTGTATTAGTATGCCCCTCCACTGTGTGTGTGTGTGTGTGTGTGTGTGTGTGTTCACAGGGGGTCTTGTGACAGCCCCACTCTGCTGTAGACGCTGTGGCAGATGTACAGGACAGATGCCTGTCTGCTCGGCTGCATCTGTAGCCTGGCTTAACCTCGCCCCTCCTCACACACACACACACACACACACACACACGCTCGCCCAACACACCCGCCATGCCTGCTGTTGAATGCGTGTCTCCTTTTTGTGAATCTCTCCGGTCGCATTTTTCCCCCCCGTCTCTCCTCTCCCTCCCTCGAAATCAAACCTACCACTTGAGATCGAACCCCGCCTTTCCATTGGCTCCCTGCCCCTGTGGCTTTGTGCGACACCTCCCCACCTCCTCTTCACCTTTATTTCCTGCACGTCGCGTACGTACACGGCCCGATTAGCGGCGCGCGTGCCGTTCAGTTCAGTCACAATCTGCTTGGAGCGCAGCGGCCTTGTTTTACTGTCTTGCTGTGCGTAGCGTGCGGTCATATCGCCGTGTTCCTTGCATCTCGTTGCGTGCCGCTTTCTATATTGCGTGTGGATGTGGCTTTTGTGTGTTTCAGTCAAGAGCGAAGTACCCTTCCTGTATCTGATGAAATCTGATGAAACGGGGCATTGATTTCCTCGTTTGGATCATTGTGTGTGTGTTTGTAATTTATTGACGCGTCCCGTCCTTTTTAAGGCGCTGCACACGTTTGTTATTCTTTCTCCTCACATGCTTGTGTCTGATTTTTGTTTTTTCTCGTTCACTGTTTTTGTCAGTTTGTGTGTCTGCACGCCGCTCTCGCATAGGAAGTTACGCTGCGCACTGGTCACCGTCTCTCTCTCACTTCTGCTTCCTTTCAGCTCTCAGGAAGAGACATAATCTCCATCTCGTGTGTGTGTGTGTGTGTGTGTGTGTGTTTCAGTATGTGTAAGAGATGAGCGATTACTCAGACGTCCCTTTTATCCCCTTCAGCGTCACCGATCTCTGCAATTATCATTTTTTTTCAGCCTTACATATCTCCCCCCCTCCTCCTCCTCCTCCTCTCCTGGAGGTTACTACAGAGACTTACATCACAATCTCGTCTTAACGGAAACCTGCGATGAACTCATCAATTACAGCCGCCCTTCTCACACATACCCTCCTCATTCTGCCCGCGTCGGCCGGCCTCATAAAAATGAAGAGATTGGGTTTGCAGTTCTCTGCCCGTCCTTAATGACTTCAAACAAGCAGTCGCTACACAAGCAGAGCTTTGAGAGCGCGTAAAAAATCTGGTGTGACAGCGCGGCTACGGCTACATGTTTTTCAATAAGCTGTAGTCATTTTGACTACACTGCGCTATTTTTTAACCGGCCGCGTCGTCGTCTTTAATTCCTCTTTCGGCTTTTGTTTTTCCCCTCTTTTGCATGTGCTTTTAATCTCTTTGAAGTATTGATTTCACCCCTGAATTTCCCAATCTCTCATCGTTTTTTTTTCTTCTTCTTCTTCTTCTTGTGGTTACGCTATTCTTACACCGAGTAAAATATTCAAAACCCAAGATGGCACTGATTTTTATGCAGCATTACATCAGATGGAAATATTTCACATGTCCCGGATGCCAAAAAAAAAATCCAGCCTGACATATTTGGTGTCTTTTTTTTTTTTGTAAACCTCGCGTTCCCTCCGCTAGAAGTCGATGTCAGATTCCGCGGGTTTGAACAATGCTTGGCTACGTGACACAAGTGTGTTTAAAGACGAACCCACCGCTGGGTTTGTGTTATTCATTTGATCCCGGGATATTCAGTTCCATGTAATTGTTGCCACATGCGCGGGGCATCTTTGCTATCTGTTCGAAAGGTTACTTAGAGGTGACAATGAAGTGGAGAGCGGCGCTTTTAAGGGGACGCCGCAGATGACGGTGCACTAAGAGCGACCGCCAGTGAAAGCCTAATCTCCCCCGTGAAGCATTTCTGTCTTGACGTGGGGGGAATGGTCTCTCCCCAGCTTAGCCACAGCGGTCTGGAATGGTTTGGTGAGCAGTGAAACAGTGTTAACCACAAGCCAGGGCTGTCGCACGAAGCCTGCCCAGTACTAGTGTGAGATTTCTGGTGTCATAAAATAACTATGCTGCAATGTTTTTGGATGTTTACGCACAGAGTCCTGGCCTGAATAAAAGATGACATTAATTATAGAGCTAGAGGGATCTGTGGCTGATTTCAACTTTTAGCTTTGTGGGGTGGAGGGTTGATTAAAGAGGTGGTAATTGGAGTTTTCAAGGTGGCATTTAAACATTTGTTTTACTTGGGAGTAAATTGGATAGCCCGTGGAAGCTGATTATTTTGGAAATATGCACCAAACCGGCTACAATTTATTGTTTTATTGGCCCATAAAATGTCAGGAACTGAAAATGCTCCTCAGTTCAAGATGAGTCAAAGAAAAGCACAAAGTCTCTGTAAAGCAAAATTGGGCTTATGTGTTTGGAGAAATAACAAAGTGTCTCTACAATGAAACCGGAGTCCTCAGTTTGATCCTTGGACACGTGCTACATTCATTGACAGCATAAAGAATGGACACATCCTGAGTGACATAATCGCCGTTTTGAAGCCAGAAATATGTGTTGATGTTGGACGTGCTGCTTCTTTCGCCTCCCGGCAAAGATGTACATCATCGGTGGATGTAAGGCGGCACTTAGCCGTCACTCAAGCGTCCCGCTGTTGATTCTGTGCAACTTTTAGCCCGAATATCGCCTGAACTGGTGAGTTAAAATAAGATTCAACCCCCTCACGGTTGTCATGAACGGGGAAATTAGCTATAGAGTTCAAAACCACGACCTGAACCAGGCGGTAAACATGTTTGTTTCTGTTGTGAAGTCCGGCTTTTAACATGGGGGCTTATGGAGACTGACTCACTTCCACAGCCGGCCTCTAGTGGCCGCTCGAGGAATTACACTTGCACAATGGCTTCATTTCCCAGCGCTCAGTCGTGCCATCCTTTGTGATGCTTCAAGGTGTCCCTACCTGGCTCTGGACACGTGTTACATGTCGTACCGCGTGTGTGATCCGCAATCACGAGTCCCCGGTTTGACTCTAGCACAGGACACGTTTCACACATCGCACCTCTCCCCCGTGTTTCCTGTCTGCATCTGAACTGTGGCTATTATCAAAATGTGTGTGTGTGTGTGTGTGTGTTGTTTTATCCGTGATGTCACCCTTCCTGCAAGTCGCGCAGGTCATCACCGGAGGTGTCCAGTGTCACGAGCCCTGCAGGCCTGACATCAGCAGGTTCAGACTGCACGCTCGCTCTCTCTCTTCATATAATCAATCAGAGCCGCGAGCTGCGGAGCCTCCGCGGGGGTTTATATGTCTGAATCTGACACTAGTGAGTGTGTCGTTCACTTAAACCCCAGAGGAAGGTTATGTCATTTATTGTAAACACGAGAAAAAGAAGTTACTTTAACACACAGCGCACACACACGCACGTCCTCGCAAATAAGCCATAACTGTTTGAGTCTTAACCGCAGCTTTTGAATGACTCTGGCTCCAGTTCTGTGCACCTACTTTTTTTTCCTGGCTTGATTTAGGAAAAGGAAATAATTTTCTCCATGTGGCGTGTAAACGGTATCAGATTGCATCGGATCCGTTTAAGTGGCGTCAAATGTTTGGAATCCCAGGATCGTACCTCCATCATCATTTTCAGTAACACTCGCTGGCGATCGGTAATTTACAAAATAAGGAATGTAATTTTCACTCTCAAATTGCTGCTTTTTTTTTTGTGTGTTTGTTTTGTTTAAATCCAGGAAAAATAATCATCTCATCACACGGCGAAGTGAGAAATAAAACATTTCCCAGCCCATTATGAAATGGATGAACCAGAATCACCCCCCACCCGTCTCTCTCTCTCTCTCTCTGTCTGTCTCTCTCTCTGTGAGAGGGGGGCCTCTTGCTTTTCATAACAAAGGCCCGGTCTAACCCGAGCGTGCAGCCCTGTGTTGCGTGGCAGTGTGGAGATCTGTGTGTGTGTGTGTGAGTGTGTGTGTCAGGTGTCACTGACATCTGTGCGTGCGCGCTGATTGGGTCGGCGTGCGATGCGTCTTAATTTCGCATCTAATCTACCGACACCCCATCCTCGATCTTTGACCTCCTGCATAATCTCTACTGGTCTCCTAAATATCATTTTTTTGGGCTTTGTCTAAAGGAGGTGGTGGTGGTGGTGTTTGCGTGGGTGGGTGGGGGCGTTGGCGCAGTTGACAGAAGTAATCGGAGCGCGGACCTTGCAACATTTTGACACGGGATGAGGAATCTTTGCTGGTGAGCTCAGCTCTGTTGTTTTTGTTTTTTTCCAGCTCTCCGTCGCTCCCTTCCTCCCTCTCTCTCTCTCTTACTCCTCACTGTCCCCCTGAGCCGGTCATTAACCACCAACCCCACCGCCAGCACCACCCTTCACAAAGCACACACACACCTCAAATGGACCCAGCTGGGGGAGAACATAGCTGTTTTGGCCAGCAGCCCCAGAGGCTTTCCGGAGGTCATCTCGAGTGTACTGTACGAGTGTTTTTGCACACACTGCACGCTACATACTTCGACGTGTTACCCGTCCGCGCTAAAGCGCTGTCTTTCAAATGATGTGCTCCACGATAACCCCCACCCGCCCCCACCTAAAGCGACCCTTGAAGCTCCCTCTGCTCCAGCTTTTGAGTTTCAACACACCCAGTATCGCTTGATCTGCTGAATCACAAAATGAACACCTCTCTCTCTCTCTCTCTCTCTCTCCCCTTCTTCTTCCCGTCTTGCAGAGAAGCGATGAGGAATTACCTGAAGGAGCGCGGTGACCAAACAGTCATGATCCTGCACGCAAAAGTTGCACAGAAATCCTACGGCAATGAGAAAAGGTGAGTGAAAGGGAAGCGGCGACTCATTCGTGTGATGTGTCTGATTTCTGTGCGCCGCCTCTCCTGTGCAGGATTCACATCCATAAAACTGATTGAAAGGAACAGTTCTTCATTTTGGGAAAATACCCTTTGTGCTGTCTCGCTAGCCAAGAAAAAGGTGACAAAATCGACCATCCTGGTAGTTTTACGGGTTCCTGACGTGCCGGACTATTGCTCGGCCGGGAACTGGCTAGCTGTTTTCACCCCGTTTCTAGTCTTTACGATGAAAATGTCTGACTGTCCCGTTAAATGCAAGAAATCAAATGAATTCATCTCGTTTAAAGAGTAAAAAGTCGGGTTCGGTACGCTGATTGCTAACAGCCTCAAAGGGAGTTCTTAGCATCACAAACTTGACCTTGTCTCCTAATCCTCGTCCATCCATCTTTGAAGTGGATCCGCAGAGGTCTGAATAGAAAAAACACACATTTCAGCTTCCCGTCCACCTCCACCCTGCTGCCCTCCCGTATCAAGAGAGGTCGGGAGGAGGAAATGAGCGGCGACCCCCTTGTGGCGCGAGGTCACGTTCAGGTGAAGGCCGCAAGGGAGGCAAGAAGGGAAGGGAGCGAGGGAGTGATGGGAATTGGAGGAGATAAAAGAGTCCCGCGGGGGAGGAGGAGGGGGACGCGCCGGTGAAACGGGGGGAGCTTTTTAGGTGCAAGGGTTCAAGGACGAGAGCACGCAGGTCTCAGAGGGTCACGGGGCAACTTAAGATGTCTTGCTTTGTTGCAATTTCCATGCGAGCGCAGCGTGATCACCGGCTGTTGCAACCACAACTTTTTTTTCTCTCTCTCTCTCTGTGCTCTCTTGAACTCTGCCCCTCATCTCTTCTTCCTCTAACCCTTCCTGTAACTCTGCCTCTCACCTTTCTACCTCTCGCTCTCAAACTTTTTATAGCTTCTTCTTCTTCTTCTTTTTCCCCCTCCCGCCCCCTCTCTTGCTCATTATGCAACTCTCTTCGGTGCCTCCATCCTCCGCCTGTTTTCTTGGCCCGAGCTTGCCAGCGCTGCTTGCGATCTCATCAGGGCCCTATCTCTCGGTAAATCGGCCCATCCGTCGCCGGGCCAACTCCGAGACACCTCGGAGAGTTGGAGGAAGGACGGCCGAGGCTTGATATGAATACCTCAGATAAATTGTAGCCTGTCTCGTCCAGTTAAAGTGACACCTCACGAGGCGAGAGGAAGCACTCACAGCGCTCTCGTTCCTGCATTGCGCGAGCTGCCCAGTGACAGGCTCATGCTCAGTTTAAAACCACAGTATCTGAAACCAGCAAACCAGCTTGCAGAATCACAGAAGTGTTTGAAAGAGTCTGCTTAGACGGTCCCAGAGGGGATTTCTTGACAGTCAGGTCTCTTCCCCTGTGTGCACATCAGCGTTTCAACATCCTTTGGCCTCCAAAACCTTGCGGCGCTCGTGCCGTACGCGTCTTTTCTGGCACCTCTTATTTCTTCTGTCTGCGTCGTAACAAGGGGAGCCCAAAGAGAAGTGGGTGCACCGGCAGGGAATGCAAATGTGCCCATCACCCTTCTCTCTAGTTGCCTCTTTGCTGTCTGCGCTTGTTATAGGAGGTGAAAGTAGACAAACACCCACAGAGACAGACACTGGTGTTGCGAAATAGGTCGCTTTCCAGTTCCACACTGACGCACATGAATTCACTCGAAGTGTGTCCCGTTCGACGGCGAGACGATTTCACGTTTCCCCACAGTTATCTTTTTTTTCTTTGTTAGTCTGTGCTTGAGAGTAGAAAAGTTTTCAAGGGTTTCAAGGGTATGAAATCCTTGAAATGGAGGGGGGGGGGAACATGTGCCCCCTCTTTTTTTTTTTCCTCGAATTTCTGGTTTATATTTATTTCAACACATGAGTTTCATGCTGGACTGCTCATGTTAACATCTGCTATATCGGGCTCAACAGCTTGAGGACAGAGTGTTTGGTTCAATCGCACAGAGCCGTATGTTAATGAAGGGAGCCGACTCGTGCCGTTGAAGCTTCGGTACAGGTCTGCCCTCTACTGGGGATCACCGAGAAATGCTCAGTTTGTGGTGGTTGAACAGGTGTTGCACTTGTTTTCATTTAGCCGCCGACATCCAGACTAAACTGCTGCTTCCTCCTCGAAATACACTTTTCAAAAAACATATATGTTTTGTTCATTTGTGTATGTTTGTAGATGTTAGTCTTTCTGTTTCATCCAGTTGAAATGATTAAAAATCTACTTTTATCCACCGTAAAGTGGTAGATACAGGAGTAAACGGGTCACACACTCTACTGTGTGAATATCAACGGCGTAAAAGGTTTGATGAACATCATTTCCAAATATTTGCCCGTGTGTTCCAGGTTCTTCTGCCCTCCTCCCTGCGTTTACCTGATGGGCAGCGGCTGGAAGAAAAAGAAGGAGCAGATGGAGCGAGACGGCTGCTCCGAGCAGGAGTCGCAGCCTTGTGCCTTCATCGGCATCGGCAACAGCGACCAAGAAATGCAACAGCTTAACTTAGAGGGAAAGGTACGTCACGCGCCTTCCCTCGTGGCGCTTCGCTGTAATAACACAGGAGGACTCTCGTTTGTCTCCGGTGCATTTCAAGGATGTTAATTCCAAAACGTTTCTCTTTGACTTTTTTTAAGAAGTCACTTTGCAGCAGACGAATCTGATCTGATGTGTTCTGATTTCTCCCTCTGCTCTGCCGCGTCCTCCAGAATTATTGCACAGCCAAAACCTTGTACATATCCGACTCCGACAAGAGAAAGCACTTCATGTTGTCCGTCAAGATGTTCTACGGCAACAGCGCTGACATCGGTGTCTTCCTCAGCAAGAGGATCAAAGTCATCTCCAAGCCCTCCAAAAAGAAGCAGTCCCTTAAAAACGCCGACTGTAAGTCTTTTTGTTTGTCTGCGTCTCACACGCACTTTCATCAGTTATCACAGATAATTGATGAAAGCGCGTGATACTTTGATACTTTTATTATTTAACTCTTTAGTTTGTCAGTAGTGTTTGAAATTAAAAGGTGGCCTATACGTATAACAGTTATGTTTAAGTTAAGGTTAGAACAAAATACAGCGAAAAAAATTGAAAATTTGGCACTTTAAAGGTAAAAATCTACAATTTTTTACAAAAATTAAGTTTTGGATTTAAATCTTTTCAGTTGCTGAGTTATTTTTTCTTGTTTTCTTCTTATGTATTAATTATTTTTCTACTTATCTATTTTAATATTTGTTCACTGGACGTTTTATTCAAATATTCTAATTCAGATTTTCCTATTTTAATATAAGACGCCAATACACCTGGCACAGCAGCTTGTGAATGAAATGACCCATGAATAAGAAATATATAGAAAAATCTAATGTCTGTCTATTTTATTTTGAAAGTTTATCACCTGTATTCTGGTTACATCCAACCACTAGAGGGCGGTGCAGCCTCACAGTGTCCAGTATCCCAGTTATGTCACATGAAGCACACCTGTTGTGTACACATCGCACCTCCTCCGTCAACACTGCGTGACCTGTGAGCAGCGCGTCGTGTTCGTGTCATCACGTAACCCGTTTCCTGTTCTGTTCACAGTGTGCATCGCCTCGGGGACCAAGGTGGCACTGTTCAACCGGCTGCGGTCCCAAACAGTCAGCACGCGCTACCTACACGTGGAGGGTGGCAACTTTCACGCCAGCTCCCAACAGTGGGGCGCCTTTTACATCCACCTGTGTAAGTCTCGTTGGACCTGAGCGTCTACCTCAGCACAAATATTCAGTGAGGAATGTAGTTTGACAACGTCACTTTGTGGTCTTGTCTCCTTCTTTTTGTTGTAACTCTAACCCACGTTGCATTACAATAATTTCACCGATGACTCATCTCAGACAAAGGAAGTGATTGATTGCTTGAATGTGGGTTTGCGTGCGTGGAAATTGCTGAGGCTCATGGGTGGTTGACTTCTGCTTTCTCTTTCTGCGCTTTCAGTGGATGACGAGGAGTCAGAAGGAGAAGAGTTCACTGTGAGAGACGGTTATATCCACTACGGCCAGACAGTCAAGCTGGTTTGCTCTGTCACAGGCATGGCCCTGCCCAGACTGGTAAAAAGAAACGCTTCTTTGAAATCGTTTCATTACAGCGGCAGCACATAAGGAACATGACACCAGAATTGTTACAAAATCTGTTTTTTTTATAGGAAGTTTGACATTTTGGGAAACATGAGACCAACTTTGTCGAGTCTTTATGTTTTAGGGTTAGGGTGTTGGTAGTCCTGCAACCTCCATTTCCACCTGAAGCCTTCTGTAACAGCACCTATCAATCAATCAAAGCAGCCACACTGTTAATCCTGCATAAATTTAAGCCTTAATATAATCTGAACAGGTGAGTTGTATATAAATTCACCCTCAGTACAGTTGTCATGAACAGGGGAAATTATCTATAGAGACCAAAACTGTTTTTTGTACCAGGCTGTAAACATGTTTATTTCTGCTGTGAAGTATTTTAACATGGGGACTTATGGAGACTGCATGTTCTGTAGCCAGCCTCAAGTGGCCACTCGAGGAATTACAATTTTTAGCACTTCTGCATTGGTTTCACTTCAAAAACACGGAGGTTGCTGCTTGGTGGTATCTGGCAAGGAACGGTGTTAATTTTTGGCAGAACCAGGCTAACTGTTTCTCCTGTTTCCAGTCTTTATGCTAAGCTAAGCTAATCACACCCTTCCTCTTTAAAAGGAGCATATGAAAGTGGCACGAAACTTCCCATGTCAAACTATTCCTTCAACTTTAGGTTACATTAAAACCAAAAAAATAGTTCTTTCTAGTTCACTTTTTTTATTCCCTCACTTCTTCCATCCATCGTCCAGTTGATTAATCTCTCTTTCTCTCTTGCTTATCCCGTCAGATCATCCGTAAAGTGGACAAGCAGACGGCGCTGCTGGACGCCGACGACCCCGTCTCCCAGCTCCACAAGTGTGCCTTCTACCTGAAGGACACAGAACGCATGTACCTGTGCCTTTCCCAAGAAAGGATCATCCAGTTTCAAGTGAGTAACTCATCAAAATCTGGCGGCTCTTCACTTGTCACGCAACAATCCAGGTCTGAGGTCACTTCACCCTCGGATCTCATCTGGTACTTTTCACATATACTTGAGGATGATTGCTTTTCTGAGACACAGGGATGTTTTCGGACAGTGCGCTGACCTCCAGAATTTGTAGCTATTTAGGCGGCGGTGAAGCCAAAACGGGGGACTTCTGATTGCAGTCTTGAGTCGTCTTGATTGGGTGTAATTGTCTGCGGTTATTTTTGCCCCTCACGTGCATTAAAGGTCATGTCTTCCCTCTTCTGCCAGGCCACTCCATGCCCAAAGGAACCAAACAAGGAGATGATCAACGACGGCGCCTCCTGGACAAATCATCAGCACAGACAAGGCCGAATACACTTTCTACGAGGGAATGGGCCCCGTCCACTCACCTGTCACCCCCGTGCCTGTGGTAGAGAGCTTACAGGTACTTTTTTATGGACTTTTATCGACATCCCCGATCATAAATCTGCTCACAGGGGTAGCTTTCATCCTTTATTTCTTTGTGTCTTCCTCGTCTGCAGCTAAATGGCGGTGGCGACGTCGCCATGCTGGAGCTGACGGGACAGAACTTCACTCCAAATTTGCGGGTCTGGTTCGGCGACGTCGAGGCCGAAACCATGTACAGGTGTGTTTTTTTCCCTCCATTTTATTTTTATGGAAGGTCATGCCTGTTTTTGGGTTACTGTGTTCTTTTTTCCAATTTTTATCCTCAGAATGAGACCCATTGTCTGCACTCTTTTTCTATTAGCATAAGACATTTTCAATTACAACCATTCTCAGGATGTATTAAAGAGAAGAGGCTGAGTTTAATGAATGTAATTGAGATGTGAAAAAGCTTTCAGAGCGCTCTGTCAGACACATCCTGTGAACGCCTCGTGACACAAGACGAGCTGGTGTCAAACCACGAGTCAAGTTGTACAAGCCGTCTGTCCATCTCGCTCAAACCTGTGCAGCGAGTAGTTACACCCTTATAAACTGGCACAGTTTCAGCTTTTCTTCCGTCATGCTGAGTTTTATAGCCTAATTTGGATTTTATGTTTGTCAGTAACACCCAGCGCGCTTTAAATAAAATAATAATCGTCAGCCTGTTAATTGTATCAGCTCCTCGGGGTACATTCAGGTGGGATCAGGCGCTGCTGTGAATCAGCGTGTGGGGGTAAGGGCAGCTAAGAAGGCTGCTGTGGCTCTGTCTATTTATACTGAACGTAACCGCTGTGAAGGAAACAACTTTTCATTTCTCTGATTAACTGACTTTATCGAGCCCGGCGCTCGCTCACTCTCATTCACTGTCCACGTCGCTTGACCAACGCTCGCCCCCTCAGAGTCAGACACAGATTTAGAAGCTAGTTCATGAAATACACAAAGCACGAACGGAGGTTAGTCGATGAATCCGCCTGTTTCAGAGACATTTCAGGCTCGAACTGTCGAGGTTTGACCGATCTAAGCATCTGACCGGCGGCTGCATCGTGACGTCAGCCTACCTTTTTCTAAAGGTTGGAGCCGACGCAGCTTCTCACTTTGTTTTTGGTGCACTCCCCCCACTCAAATCAGCGGAAAAAGCAGCATGTACCCTCATCAAGGAGTGCTGTTGCAAATGTTGAGGTGTTGCTTGGATACCAACTCACTCTTTGTGTTTCTCCCTGCAGGTGTGCGGAGAGCATGCTGTGCGTGGTGCCCGACATCTCCGCCTTCCGCGAGGGCTGGCGCTGGGTGCGGCAGCCCGTCCAGGTGCCCGTCACGCTGGTTAGGAACGATGGCATCATCTACTCCACCACACTGACCTTCACCTACACGCCAGAGCCCGGGCCGCGGCCACACTGCAGCGCCGCCGGAGCCATCCTGCGGGCCGGAAACTCCAGCTTGCTCAGCAACAACAGCCAGGAGGCCGGCCCCGGCGTCTACGGCCCCAACAGCACCTCCAACGCGGGAGTCACGTCCTCATCCTCCACCGCCGCGGCCGTGGTCTCCTAACGCACACAGGGGACCGCGCAAATACGATATGCCTTGAGAGCAAACGTATCGCAAGGTGTATGAAGACTATGGGAAATAATAAACAAAAAAAACTGACTCACTCTTAAGTGCTGCGTTTAATTTTGGATACAAAGAAGCTGAAAAGAAAAACAAACAAAAAAAAATATCTGGCGGGAGAACGGAGCGAACGCAGGGGGGAAATCCGAAGGAGGAGCGACGTCACCACGTTGTCAGCCAACGGGAATAAGGCGAAAGCGCTCCTTGACGCGCCTCTCCCCCCCCCCGCCCTCTCACCCCCGAGCACCCTCCCTCCTCCCTCCCCGCTCACTCTCTCTCTCCTGTGGTTATTTTAGGGACCTGCCTATCCAGTTCTGGTGTTTTGGAAGTGAGTGAGAAAGTTCCTGCAGGCTCAGAAGCACCAGCACCTTTCTATGGCTTCGAGAATGGAAAACCACGACAACAATACATCCACTGTGTACAAAAAAAAAAAATCTCTTGAAAGGAAAAGTATATTTTTTGCGCCGCCCTTCCCTCTCCCACCACTTTTTTTTTTTTTTTAATAATTATTCCTGTTTGTTTGTTCCGTGTTACGTTGCCTTCATTTGTCGTCTCCTAAACCGGGGCTGGATGTATTGTTGTTGGAGGGGAGCGCAAAGGATGCAGAGGGACACACATAAAACGTGACGATAACATAGTTTTTATGGACCAAGGATCTTGTATAAGCTTTAGTAAAGGTACATTTTTCTCCATACCTTTTTTGTATTAAACATATAGTACACTTTTGTTACCAAATAGTTTCTATTCTTCCTCTGAGCTTGGGCTTTGTTTCCCCCCTTTTTTTGAGGTCCAAAATCCCAACTTGTATGTTATTGCGACCTTATTACAAACGCCTGCTTTTTTTTTTTTTTTTTTTTTTTTTTCAGTCTTTGGATTGAATATTTTTTGTTTTGATACTTCTTTTAAAAAAATCTGAAGTCTGGGTTGTTTATTTACATAAGAGAAGGTTTTTTTTAAATTTGGGGAATAACCTCAGAGGGCCTATGTTTTTATCATTGGTTTTTATGAAGTCTTTAAAAAGAAAAGCTTTAAGCAACGCCTCTGCCTTGCCTGCAATACTCTATGTGCGCTATGTCTCCTTTTTTTGGAAAGTATACACATCATTACATCTCACATGGAGCCATAGCAACGTTTTGCAGTAAACACGTCAAGAATCTAGACTTCCATGGTTACGAAAACGCGACTCTTCGGACTGAGCGAGCGCAGTCGTCGACTTATAACGGATAGCCTTAGTACTGTATATTCTTACTGTGTACACAGTCAAACCGGTCACATATCTAATATCCTGTATTTGTTGCTCTATTGGTCACTGTATCAGATAACGTAGTGGAACTTTGTCTTTTTAAAAACACCCGGCGAGGTGTCTTCCAGTGTGTGCCGTAGTTCTGGTTGCATTTAACTCCAGTTTGTTCGTTTGTTCGTTTTTTTTTTTTTTATTCAAAAAAAGAAAAGAAAAAGGACAGACACTTTTCAATTTAATGTGGCCTTACTGATTCAATTATGAAACAAACAACATAAAAAAAATAATTTTCTTATCTGCTGTTTACTCACCGTGGAAGAACCTTTGCATAGCACAAAAACAAAAAAAAACGCCTCGCTTCTGATCACGGGGAGCTCTCCAGAAAACCACGTCGTCATGCAAAAGCAGCCTTCCGAAGGATCTCTCGGCCTTCATTTCTTTTTTTTTTCTTTTTCTTTTCTTTGGGTGTACAAGTACAAAAAAAAAAAAAAGCCCGTTTCGTTTGTTAAATATCTCACATGTCGGGTGCCCAGCACCTTTTCACTTTTGGTACAAAGAGTCTCACGAGCGCTGTAAGCTCTTTTTTTCCAGCCTTCTTTTTTAAAAAAGAAAAGAAAAAACAAAAAAAAACAGCAAACCTTCCTGTGGTTTTATTATCTTTGCAGAAAATAAGCGTGTGTGTACATTGAGTAGTCGCACTCATTCACGGTGTGTTTTCATGGCGACCGCGTCTCCTGCAGGAGCATAAAAAGGCCTTCTGAAAAATGTGTATTATCCGAGATGTGCATTTCTGTTTTCCGAAACATCAACAGCAATATTGTACAGGTCATTACATCGTGTTTGTCCGCCGCCTGAGCACTAGTTCACCAGCCAGCAAATATATATGTGTGTGTGCATGTGTGTGTGAGAGGGAGAGAGTGTGTGTGTGTCATATGTAGTTGCTGTAATGGAATACTGAGTCAGACTCGCTCCATTTCAAAGTGTGCTCCAACTGCTCTCCAAAAAATAAGAAACAAAAAAGGAAAACTTGAGGATTCGCTGGGTTTTTCTGTCTTCCACCAGGATCCAAGTGTCTGATAATTGTGGATAAACATTCAAAGGCAATACTTGTGATTTTTTTTTTTTTTTTTTTTGTATTACAGTACAACTGTAAAAACACTTCCGGGGAAAGAAAAAGGAAAAAAAAAAAGAACAATGATACTGTAACTTGAATGTCTGCTTAATGAAGTATTTCTGAATTTTTCTTACCGACCTTGAAATAGGAACAAAAAAGGATTCGCTTGCACCCCCCCACCGTTTCAATGTTTAAGAAAAAAAAAAAAAAAAGATAAAGCTAAGTTATTCCCCTCATTTCGCCACCCGCGCCCACCTGTCAGTCATTAATGTTAAATGTTTTATATTGTAATATTGATATTTTTTAAATTATTGGTACAAAGTCTCCCCTTGTCTTATGTCAACAAACAAAAAAAACGGAAAAAAATAAATAAAAATAAAAAAAGTGCATTATCGCCCGTGCTGCCTAGGTTGGCCTGGGAGTGTATTTTTTTTACAAAAAGAGGCCGCTTCCTTTCCGTCGAGGAGTTTGGTGCTGCAGCGGTAGTGTAGCAACCAAAAGAGAGAGAAGAAAACACCCGAGTCATTTTTCGCGCTCCTTCACGCTGAGCTCTCGTGACGAGCTGCAGGTCAACCTGAACCCTTTACTCTGCAGGATGGAGGTCACGAAATCTGAACTGTAGATTTTTAACTTGAGTGTTTTTTCTATGTTTACTAGCTCGAGTTTTTAACCATAGCATCTGCGTTAGCATCAACTCCCCGTCCTCACTTCCACCCTGGAGCTTGGATTTTTTTATTGTTTTTTTTGTTTACACGTCAAGTCGCCTCTTTGAGGCTAAACCCAACCCGGGGATCTTTTTTTTTCTTTTCACATGAGCCTGAATGGGAGCCGCTTTGTCACATTCGCTCACAACTAAATAAAAAAAGGGGGTGATGCATGCTTTTAAAAAGAAAGAAAGAAAGAGGTTTAAAAAAAAAAAATGTGTCGCCTTGACAATCTGAGCTGGTTTACAGTTTTTCTCTTCGAACATTTGGAGTTTTAAGAGATCGAATACAAGAATAACTTTAACCCGTAACACGCGAGGTGGGGAAGGGGGTGAAAAGCGGTCAAGAAAAATGTTACATGCCTTCTTTTAAATAATAAAAAAAAACCCGGCGACAAAGCTTTTTCAGAGAGGGGAAGGAGAAAAACACGACGACATCTCATTAGCGATGCTTTTACGGAAAAATATCTTAACCGGTTTCTTTCTCTGTGTGTCTGGTCATACTTGTTTTTGCTCTTCCAAAAGCAGCTGTTTATTTGTTTGTTTTTTTTGTTTTTTTATAATGAGCTCTGAACAATGTATGTATCCTCTAATATGCCAAATGTCTTTTTATAATGTAGTTTTCATGCACTGCTAAACAAAACAGGGCAGAGTGAGAGGCAGCTTTAAACTTAAAAAACAAAAAAAGGAGTGTGGAGCCCTTCTCTGTCGCACTCAGCCTTACTTCTCCTTAAGACTATTTGGCTGTTTGCACTACAAAGCGCTAACTTTTATTCTGTTTTTTTTTCACTCTCTCTCTCACACACATTTCATCCTCACTCTTTATCGCTCGTGTTTATGTACGTACATTTGGAGTTCTCTTCTCCCTCTTCTTCTTTTTGTTTTTAACATACAGCCTGTTATGCTTAGCTTTGCTACAGTCGGATCACTTTTTGTTGTCATCTCCTCTTCCTCCTCCATGTCCTTTCACTATCTTTCACTCTCACTGTATCTGTGTATTATTCTAGTAAATGGTAAGCAGAGGTGTCATTGTGGTAGTATACTCAGTGCTCAAAGGGTTGCTGATGGTAGAAACCTGTGCCGTTTTGTAACATTTAGCAATAACGTCAAAACAAAGGGGACGGTCTTTTTTTTTTTTTTTCCTTTTTTTTTTGATAACATACGTTAGTTTTGTTTTTGTACATATTGCAGCTCCAGGTCATGCTCAAATCTGTATGTCATTAAAAGAAGAAAAAAAAAACGAGAAAAAAAAAACTTGCAATATTGGCATAAAAATGAGAAATAAAAAAGTGATATAAAATCTCACTTTGTGTGTCATGTTTTTAATCAGTCACCAGAAGCTGAAATAGTACAAATGAACAACCCGGACACGCAACCGCAAGACGTTTCGGGCTCCCGAATGGAGATTCGGGAGCCCGAAACGTCCGAAACCTCGGGAAGAAGTCCTAGCGGATTCCCCCTTTTTCTTACCGCCACTAATGTCCTCTGTTCTTTTCAGGTCCACTTTTATTAAAGCTCTGAGTTAACTCTGCCTCCAAGTCAACACCGGGGACTCGAGATCTTTATACGGTCAACCAGACGGTGGATATTCGGAGAGGAGTTGTGTGTCTGTAAATAACCAAAAAAGGCAACAAAAAAAAAAAAACACAACACCGTTCCCAGAACCACTTTAAGATCACAAACCTGTAAAATAACTGGGGGTACATTCAGTTACGTGTTCACGGGGTTAATAGGCACATTGTCATGCAATAAAACAAAATCCTTCGTAAGCAAAATCCGTACAATAAGTACAATATCGAGGTCATACAACGAACATTGCAACAGTGAGACGAGGAAAACAAAATGGGAATAAGTTGCTACATTAACGCTGCTGTATTCAACAGTATGAATCAGTGGAAATCGGGTGCCGGGAATTCACACTTTGAAGACGACGAAGGGGATACAGGTGTTCAAAGTCCCACAGAATGATAAGGCCTCTCCAGTTCCCATCAGTACAACCTCCCCCCATAGGTACACACACATGTATACAAACACACACACAGTGGGTCAAGGACAAGAGCAGAACTATTTGTGCACTGGAGGATTGTTTTGAGCCTATTTCTGTACAGAAAGTCTGGTTAGATGTTAGTCTTTGACTGGACAGGCTGTTTTCTGCTCTGCTAATGGCTAAGCTAACTGTCTCCTAGCTCCGACCGTTTCATAAAAGTTTTTTCCTCAAAGCTGCACTAAGAACGAAACAATCTCAACACCAGGTATATTCAGGAGCTCTTGATCACGTCACATGATCTTTATTGGTGTACGCTCAGGGCGGCCTCGGCGTGACACCCTTTAAGGGCCGCCCACAAAATCCTGGACTGAAAACTGTTTCAACCTCTAACTCCACATTTCAGTAATATATTATTCAGTCTTTTCATGTTTTCACCAACTGTTTTCCAACATATTCAATGTATTTTACAAACACTTAAGATGAAGGCCTCCAGGACAGTTTCGTCGACAGTTTATAGTAATTTACATCACAGGGTACTTTTCGAGTACTTGTCATTAGTTTTTCTCATCTAGTTAGTTTTTTACTCGTTTTTACCTCTTTTCGGGCACTGGCTGGGTGATGTTGACCTCATGAGAGTGATGTGAACTGTTTCCATTGGAGATAAGTGAGAAAATATGTAATGTGGATGATCTCCATGGATTATCTAACCCTATTTGCAGTCTAATCCTTCTGACATTGGATTTTTCTCACCTGGTACAAAGGCATATGGAAAGACCACCATCACCACATATACAGTTACCACTATGAATGGTAGAAGAACAATTAAAAGAGAGTATATATAGTATGTATAGACAGTGGAAAGCTACTTTAATTGGTATTCTTCTTCATGAAAAGTCCTTCGAGGCTTTATCCATCCTGTAAGCTATAGTGGAAACATCTGGCTGTGCTGATCTGCTGTAAGCGCACTGAATACACACCACTTCTGCGCCGTCGTTAACAATTGTACCCACGTCACGTCACACTCGAGGATAAAGCTCATAAACTAGTCCTATAAGCGCTGTGAGGGCTTTACGTAAAGACAACACACCACAGATTCCCGTCAAGTGTTTGCACTCAGGCCAGAGCTCTTCATCCAGTTTAAGTCAGCTCGCTCCACGCTGACGTGCGGATGCTAGTGTAGGTGAAGCGTGTGCTGCCTCCGCTTGGCGGGGTATGACCATTCTGCTCTTTGGCCATATTTGGCCCCGATCTTGATCTGTCTACTTCCCTTTTAACCGATAGGTTTATAGCTGACCTCATTGAGCCTCCGCCTCCACCGCCACGTCCACCCTTCCTCCTTAAGCAGCTGCAGCAGGTGAACGTGGCCAGCATGCCCTGGCGGAAGCGCTTGTTCATGAAGCAGTAAATGATGGGGTTGACGCAGGCCGAGGTGTAGGACAGCAGGTGGATGAAGGAGATGGGCGCGCCAGTTAGGCGGTGTGCACCGCGCCGGTCGAAAGCCTGCCACGCGTTGACCACAAAGATGGGCGTCCAGCACACGAAAAAGAGGAATACGATGACGAGGAGCATGCGGATCACGCGCTTCTTGGCCATCAGGTTTGCCGTAGAGCTGCTGCTGCTGGAAACGCGACCCACCGTGGATTTGCAGCTGGCGGTGGCGAAGTTGCTTGTGATGCTCTTCTTTTTAGATGGCTGCATGTAACAACCATCACCATCACCGGTCTTAAAGCTGCCAGTGCTGGATTGTCTGTCTGTCAGGAGAGGGAACAAGAAAAGACCAAAGAGTGTAGATTTATTTAAGACACAGGGCTTTATGTTATGAAGATTAGCATGAATACACTTCAGTTAAACACAAATGTGGCACTGGCTAATACAGTTGTCATGAATGGAAATTGTTATAGAGACCAAAACTGTTTTTTGTACCAAGGACTATTCTTTTCATGGTACTTATTGACAATAGGTAAAATATAGAAGAATGCTAGCCTGCTTCTGTTTTATTTTCATACCTCTGGTGCTGGACTTCCTGGTGGAGAGCTCAAACTTGATGCCCCGGTAAAGCTCCAAGGAAATGAGTCCATAGGCGGTCATCATGACGATCCCGGGGATCAGGAAGAGCAGCAGCAAGAGGGACACGTACCTGCAACGACGGACAAATCCAGGCTGGTAAATTGATGGCAACCAGCATTTGTTACATTATGTAAATGTGCACTTTGGTTCACATTCAAATATGTGCAAATCAACTGACTATTACGGGAACCAATTTTTAAATTGTGTGCTTTTATTTTGAAAGGTTGAAGATTCCCCCAAGAGGTCGTCTCTTCCCGGCAGCGCCATCACAAAATCAATTAAAGCTGCAAGCAGCGTTGGACGGGCCCTCGCACTCCCGCAAGACAGTCTGGCTGCAGACCTGCACTTTCAGGACCCTTCGTTGCAGACCTGCACTGTGAGGTCTCCTGCACTGTGAGGATCGGAAGTGGATTCGAAGCCTTTCAAAACAAAAGCTTGTATGCCGGAAGCACGTATTCTTCGTTTGTTTTTCGTTCATTTCTTCGGTCCCGCGCAGCTCGTTGGGCTGGCACGTCGGAAGGCACCAGTCGGAAAACACGCAAGCCTTCGATGCTTTCAAAGCATTTCGTCAATTGAACACACACATTAGCCAGAATTGGGACAAACGGTCAAATCTGACGGAGCACCACGCCCACATTCTTTCATGAAAATTCATAATTTTGATAACTTTTGGATAGCTCAGTGGTTAATGCTGCTGACTTTCACCTGGGAGATCCGGGTTCGAATCCAGTGTGGACCCTTAGGCAAGGTCCTTAAAGCTACCAGCCTACTTCATGATGCGACACGTGGGTGCTTATTGACTGTTATCTAGCTATGACTTTTTTTGCCATACTATACTATGACTTTTTTTGCCATACTATACTATGACTTTTTTTTACTATACTATGACTTTTTTATGCCATACTACACTATGACTTTTTTTGCCATACTATACTATGACTTTTTTTGCCATACTATACTATGAGTTTTTTTGCCATACTATACTATGACATTTTTTGCCATACTTTACTATGACATTTTTTGCCATACTATACTATGACTTTTTTTTCCTAAACTGACTTTTTTTTGCCATACTATACTATGACTTTTTTTTGCCATACTATACTATGACTTTTTTTGGCATACTATACTATGACTTTTTTTGCCATACTATACTATGACTTTTTTTGCCATACTATACTATGACTTTTTTTTTACTAAACTATGACATTTTTTGCCATACTATACAGTGACATTTTTTGCCATACTATACTATGACATTTTTTGGCATACTATACTATGACTTTTTTTGCCATGCTATACTATGACTTTTTTTGCCATGCTATACTATGACTTTTTTTTATGCCATACTATACTATGACTTTTTGCCATACTATACTATGACATTTTTTGCCATACTATACTATGACTTTTTTTTTGCCATACGATACTATGACATTTTTTGCCATACTATACTATGACATTTTTTGCCATACTATACTATGACTTTTTTTGGCATACTATACCATGACTTTTTTTGCCATACTAAACTATGACTTTTTTTGCCATACTATACTATGACATTTTTTGCCATACTATACTATGACTTTTTTTGCCATACTATACTATGACATTTTTTGCCATACTATACTATGACTTTTTTTGCCATACTATACTATGACTTTTTTTGGCATACTATACTGTGACTTTTTTTGCCATACTATACTATGACTTTTTTTGGCATACTATACTATGACTTTTTTTGCCATACTATACTATGACTTTTTTGCCATACTATACTATGACTTTTTTGCCATACTATACTATGACATTTTTTTGGCATACTATACTATGACTTTTTTTGCCATACTATACTGACTTTTTTTTGCCATACTATACTATGACTTTTTTTGCCATACTATACTATGACTTTTTTTTGCCATACTATACTATGACTTTTTTTGCCATACTATACTATGACTTTTTTTGCCATACTATACTATGACTTTTTTTGCCATACTATACTATGACTTTTTTTGCCATACTATACTATGACTTTTTTTTGTGCCATACTATACTATGACTTTTTTTGCCATACTATACTATGACTTTTTTTACCATACTATACTATGACGTTTTTGGCATACTATACTATGACTTTTTTTGCCATACTATACTATGACTTTTTTTGCCATACTATACTATGACATTTTTTTGCCATACTATACTATGACTTTTTTTTGCCATACTATACTATTACTTTTTTTGCCATACTATACTATGACTTTTTTTGCCATACTATACTATGACGTTTTTTTTGGCATACTATACTATGACTTTTTTTGCCATACTATACTATGACTTTTTTTTTTGCCATACTATACTATGACTTTTTTTGCCATACTATACTATGACTTTTTTTGCCATACTATACTATGACTTTTTTTTGCCATACTATACTATGACTTTTTTTGCCATACTATACTATGACTTTTTTTGCCATACTATACTATGACTTTTTTTGCCATACTTTAGTATGACTTTTTTTTGCCATACTATACTATGACTTTTTTTGCCATACTATACTATGACTTTTTTTGCCATACTATACTATGACTTTTTTTTTATGCCATACTATACTATGACTTTTTTTGGCATACTATACTATGACATTTTTTGGCATACTATACTATGACTTTTTTTGGCATACTATACTATGACTTTTTTGCCATACTATACTATGACATTTTTTTGGCATACTATACTATGACTTTTTTGCCATACTATACTATGACTTTTTTTTGCCATACTATACTATGACTTTTTTTGCCATACTATACTATGACTTTTTTTGCCATACTATACTGACTTTTTTTTGCCATACTATACTATGACTTTTTTTGCCATACTATACTATGACTTTTTTTGCCATACTATACTATGACTTTTTTTGGCATACTATACTATGACTTTTTTGGCATACTATACTATGACATTTTTTTGCATACTATACTATGACTTTTTTTGGCATACTATACTATGACTTTTTTGCCATACTATACTATGACTTTTTTTGCCATACTATACTATGACTTTTTTTGGCATACTATACTGTGACTTTTTTTGGCATACTATACTATGACTTTTTTTTGCCATACTATACTATGACTTTTTTTGCCATACTATACTATGACTTTTTTTGCCATACTTTACTATGACTTTTTTTTGCCATACTATACTATGACTTATTTTGCCATACTATACTATGACTTTTTTTGGCATACTATACTATGACTTTTTTTGGCATACTATACTATGACTTTTTTTTATGCCATACTATACTATGACTTTTTTTGCCATACTATACTATGACATTTTTTGCCATACTATACTATGAAATTTTTTTGGCATACTATACTGTGACTTTTTTTGGCATACTATACTATGACTTTTTTTGCCATACTATACTATGACTTTTTTTGCCATACTATACTATGACTTTTTTTGGCATACTATACTATGACTTTTTTGGCATACTATACTATGACTTTTTTTTATGCCATACTATACTATGACTTTTTTTGCCATACTATACTATGACTTTTTTTGCCATACTATACTATGACTTTTTTTGCCATACTATACTATGACTTTTTTGGCATACTATACTATGACTTTTTTTGCCATACTTTACTATGACTTTTTTTTGCCATACTATACTATGACTTTTTTTGCCATACTATACTATGACATTTTTTGCCATACTATACTATACTTTTGTTT